>OX352772.1:152921039-153551876 GCA_947095535.1 Poecilobothrus nobilitatus | reverse complement strand
ATCAGCAGTTAAAATTTCATAGCTCTATTTCAAAAAAAATGTGGCGATCTAAAAGTTAGGTGTTCGAGAGCTACCCTAAGTTTTGGTCCAAACTCAACCAAAGAAAATAGGGAACCTACAAATTTTTCCCAGAATATTTTGTGTACATTTCAAGATTCTAGCTTACTTAGTTTTTGAGTTAGCGTGCTGACGGACGGACGGACGCACGGACGGACATGGCTCAAAAGTCTTAGAATTTTTTTCTGATCCGATCCATACCTTTGAAGGTATATCTAGCTCGCTTATTTCGAGGTGTTACAAACGGAGGAGTAATTTTATTATACCCGATCCTATCGTACGGGTATAAAAAAACGAGGAAGAGTGCAGTAGAGTAGACTGTGTCAACTCTGGGATACCCGTATGAACGTAATATATCCTGTTTCTATAAAACTTGATCATCTTTTAAAAACATTCAGATGTTTTGTACCGAACTACAGAGATATATTTATGTAAATTGTGGAGTTGTATGTTAGCTAGCCGAATCTATTGCGCCTAGCTTCATTAAGTTCCAAGAATTGCAAAAAGCCTGAACCGGCTGCTTTAGACCAATCAAATTTTACAAAAGTTTTTGGCATGCAACTCGACACTTTTTCACTAAATTTCAGATAGCTAGCTTCAATAGACACTGAGTTATTTTCATTTAAAAAGAGAAGTTGTATGGCAACTATCCGAATCTGTGATATCATCACAACCAAATTTTACAGAAGTTGTTGCCATAAAACTCGATCATCATTTGCAAAATTTCAGATACCTAGATTGAATAGATACTGAGTTATTTCTATATAAAGATAGAAGTTGTATGGCAGCTACTCGAACCCGCCGACCGAAAATGTTGGATTTAAATAGCAAAACTAACAATTTTGCAAAAGTGACGTAAAAAAATTTCAGCCTCCTAGCTCCTCTATTTTTTGGGTTATCGTGCGGACGGACACTGAGTTATTTTCATTTAAAAAAAAAAGTTGTATGGCAGCTATCCGAACCCGTCGCACCACCACAACCAAATTTTACAAAAGTTGTTGCCATAAAACTTGATCATCATTTGCAAAGTTTCAGACGCCTAGCTTCATTAGGTTCCAAAAGGTGTAAGAAGCCCGAACCGGCCGCTCTAGACCAACCAAATTTTACAAAAGTTGTTGGCATGTAACTCGACACCTCTTTACTAAATTTCAGATAGTTAGCTTCAATAGACACTGAGTTATTTTCATTTGTATTTCAAGTTGTATTGCAGCTACCCGAACCCGTCGCACCACCACAACCAAATTTTACAGAAGTTGTTACCATAAAACTTGATCATCATTCGCAGAATTTCAGATACCTAGATTGAATAGACACTGGGTTATTTCCATTTAAAGAAAGAAGTTGTATGGCAACTACTCGAACCCGGCGGCCGAAAATGCTGGAGTTAAATAGCAAAACTAACAATTTTGCAAAAGTGACGTAAAAAAAATTTCACCCTCCCAGCTCCTTTATTTTTTGAGTTATCGTGCGGACGGACACTGAGTTATTTTCATTTAAAAAGAGAAGTTGTATTGCAGCTACCCGAACCCGCCGCACCACCACAACCAAATTTTACAGAAGTTGTTACCATAAAACTTGATCATCATTCGCAAAATTTCAGATACCCAGATTGAATAGACACTGGGTTATTTCCATTTAAAGAAAGAAGTTGTATGGCAGCTACTCGAACCCGGCGGCCGAAAATGCTGGAGTTAAATAGCAAAACTAACAATTTTGCAAAAGTGACGTAAAAAAAATTTCACACTCCTAGCTCCTTTATTTTTTGAGTTATCGTGCGGACGGACACTGAGTTATTTTCATTTAAAAAGAGAAGTTGTATGGCAGCTACCCGAACCCGTCGCACCACCACAACCAAATTTTGCAAAAATTGTTGCCATAAAACTTGATCATCATTCGCAAAATTTCAGATACCTTTTGATTGAATAGACACTGTGTTATTTCCATTTAAAGAAAGAAGTTGTATGGCAGCTATTCGAACCCGGTGGCCGAAAATGCTGGAGTTAAATTGCAGAACTAACAATTTTGCAAAAGTGACGTAAAAAAAATTTCAATCCCCTAGCTCTTTTATTTTTTGAGTTATCGTGCGGTCGGACGGACGGGCGGACCGACGTACATGGCTTAATCGACTCAGAATTCGATTCTGAGCCGATCCATACCTTTGACACTACATCTATCTCGACTCCTTTAAGGTGTCACAAACGTAATAGCAAATTTTTTTATACCCTTGAACATAGTTCATACGGGTATAAAAAAGAGAACAAAAACTGTTACTTTGATTGTTTTTAAATATTTTTAAAGTCTATTTCTTATGTATATATTGTGCACATCTGATATTTACCCACATAACAGATAGAAAAAAAGAACTATTAAAATGTTATAATTTTAAAAGAAAGAAACATACGTTTGATATTTCCGTACATAACAGATAAAAAAAAAATACTAAAATGTTATGTTATGAAAAGAAAGACAAAACAAGGCAGTGTATGAATCAAAGTTTTTAAAGGGTCGCATTTTAAGTGGAAATAAAGAACATTATAAAATTGCAATATTTTTATTTAAATTTTAATTTAGCTATGCAACGTTTTCTTAATTTTTTTAAAATTTTGCCGCATTATGATATAATGCAACACTGAGAAGTTCAGCTCATAATATAGATACATATGTATATGAATGAATATATGGCTACTTATGTATGTAGTTATAGATTTATTAGTTTTTAATATGTAGGCAACAGTTATATTTATATGAATTGACGGTAAACATAAACGAACAAAAAAAAATTGTATGTATGCATATGAATGGACGGTAAATATTAACGAACAAAAGAAAATTCAGAATGTTCTATAGGTTATAATTTATATTTTTTAAATAGAATGCATGTATAAATTAAACATTTAAAAAAAAAGAGAAATACTTAGCGTACCTAAATAAGAGAAAACAAAAAAAAAGAAAATGTAATACTGGAAGAAAAATAAAAACGAATAGCAAAAAAGAGAACAAAAAATGTTACTTTGATTGCTTTTAAATATTTTTAAAGTCTATTTCATATGTATATATTGTGCACATCTGATATTTACCCACATAACAGATAGAAAAAAAGAACTATTAAAATGTTATGATTTTAAAAGAAAGTAACATACGTTTGATATTTCCGTACATAACAGATAAAAAAAAAATATTAAAATGTTATGTTATGAAAAGAAAGAAAAAACAAGGCAGTGTATGAATCAAAGTTTTTAAAGGGTCGCATTTTTAAGTGGAAATAAAGAACATTATAAAATTGCAATAACAATTTTATTTAAATTTTTAATTTTGCTATGCAATGTTTCCTTAATTTTTTAAAAATCTTGCCACAATATATAATACAATATAACAATCAGAAGTTCAGATCATTATATAATACCCATACTACTATAATATGTATATGAATGAATATATCAGTATATATGTGTGTAATTATAGATTCATTATTTTTTAATACAAACAATTATATTTATATGAATGGACGGTAAACATAAACGAAAAAAAAAAATTCAGAACGTTCTATAGCTAATAATTTCTATTTTTTAAATAGACTGTATGCATAAATTTAATATTAAAAAAAAAAAATAAGTTCTTAGCGTACCTAAATAACAGAAAAAAAAAAGTAAAATTTAATACTGGAAGAAAAATAAAAACGAATAGAAAAAAAAGAGAACAAAAAATTTACTTTGATTGTTTTTAAATATTTTTAAAGGCTATTTCTTATGTATATGTGCACATCTCAACAGGTAATAATATAATTATAGATTGTTAATTATAGATTACACACATAACAGATAGAAAAAACGAAATATTAAAATGTCATCCTATAAAAGAAAGAAAAAACAAGGCAGTATATAAATCAAAGTTTTCAAAGGGTCGCATTTTTAAGTGGAAATAAAGAACATTATAAAATTGCAATATTTTGAATTTAGCAATGCAACGTTTTCTTAATTTTTTAAAAATTTTGCCACAATAAATTAATAATAAAAAAATTCAATATATTCTATATATTATAACAGGTAATAATATAATTATAGATTGTAAGGGCAGGTGTAAAAATTCAAAATTAAACAAGGAAAAAAAAAGTATCAATTTAATACTTATATTTGTCGTTACTAAAAAGAATAAAAAATAAATAAAAAAAATTTAAAAAAAAACAGCTTTTTTGAACTAAAAAGTAGAAAATAAATTTTTAATAGCAAATTTTTCTGTAATTTTCTAAACTATATTGTTACAATCGAGATTTCTTTGAAAAAGTTTATTTCAATATGTCAAATATATATATAAATATAAGTATATATAAGTTTTAAAGTCTGTGAAATTAAAATAAAAGCTGGAGGCAACAAACGCATAACTATAAACTTATATTTTTAAATTTTACTACTAATGAATCAAATGGTTTTGTTTTGAATACAGTTTGCTAATGAGTATACTATATTCTATGTTTTGATTTTGTTTCTTTTCAACAAATGAGTACCCAAAATTTTCTCTCGCATATTTACTCAATTTGAAAACTTCAAAATGAGTATACACAACATTTGTTTAAATATGAATGTTTTGAAAGCTATTTCAAATGCATTTGTGCACATGTTTAGTAGATACATATGAAAATTTTTTTGTATAAAATAAAAAACAGAAAAATAATTGTTCTGTAAATAAATTTAATTTTTTTAATTTAGATTTATTTAGTCCGTTAGGATTTATTGGTAAAATTAGCATCTAGATTGTAGTGAACTAAACTCACATCGTTATTTTTGCAAGTCTTTAATTAATTTCAATGCCTTTTCCTTAGACCAATTGTCAGTTATATCACTCATTATTTAAACTTTATATTTTATCAATTAAAATATACTAATATATTTAATATAATCCAAAAGTATTTATTCCCTTTTTAACAGCTTTTTATTAACTTGGTTGGGTAAAGGATGGAATCTTAGAAGCCATTTTAAACACACTTCCCGTTGAGCTAGAGACTTGAAATTTTCTTCATTAGATCAGATCCCGATGACAATACATGATTTTAAAATAATAATATCAAAAAACATTAGAGAAATTAGCTTAATTTCAAAATTAAATTTTCATACAAAGATATAACAGAATTTTTAACAGAATTATTATAGAACCAAAACAAAACATTATCTAAATTTACTAAACTCACCAATACCAATTCCAATACGTATACGTAATACATAAATGTTTTTATTTTTCTATAAAAGACTATTGTTTTTTATGTTTACCATTGCATTGTATGCGTACATATCCATAGGTACATACTTCAAAATATGTACTAATATGTGCTTCGAAAATATTTTTGGTTTGAAAGCGATGAATTTGAAAGATATGAATGTGTAAACAAATTAATGTGCCGCACTTGAGAACACAGTGTAAAATTTAATATGCATTTACTTAAAATTTAGTAAGCAAGTGTTAAATTTAAGTTTGTTTTCATCAAATCAATTGATTTTTAGTATACATTTTTATTTATAAAAGCAATGTGTTTATTTATAATATTTATATAGATATGTGTTTATCCTTCCTTAATTATAATTAAAATAGGGCTTTTGTTCCGAAACTCTTAACATATTAAAATCGCATATTATGGCCCTAACATTGATATCTAAATTGGGAGCTGCCTTTAAATTAAGATCTATTAGGGAATGATGATCTGCCCCACCAATGCCTTTTTCTGAAGTATAAAAACTAAGAATATATTTCCAATTATGTAAAAACGTTAAACAACAAAAATAATATATTAAAAATAAGAAATCCAATCTTTTTTAAAAATAGTAAATAACAACAATATTTTTCTTTTCAATAACAATAATTATGAATTAATCATAAAATATATGTTATGTACATACATACATATATATGTACATCGTCTAGAAAAAGCAAAATAATTTTTTTTTAATTCAAAAACATTAGCATTTAGAAGTAAGCAATTTAATATATTCTCAATAATACATACTTTTAAAACGACATTTTTTTACTACATATGTAGGTACAAACATGTACAAAAATGGTATGCATATTTTTATGTGTGCTGTACTAAAAATTAAAAATCTGCTATCACAGTCACACCAAATTCCCAAATTCCCAACTATTATTATTTAGTTGATTTATCGATTTATTATTTTTTAATATGTAGGCAACAATTATATTTATATGAATGAACGGTAAACATAAATGAACAAAAAAAAATTTTATGTATGCATATGAATGGATGGTTAACATAAACGAAAAAAAAAATACAGAATGTTCTGTAGCTAATAATTTGTATGCATAAATTTAATATTAAAAAAAAAAAATAAGTTCTTAGCGTACCTAAATAACAGAAAAAAAAGTAAAATGTAATACTGGAAGAAAAATAAAAACGAATAGAAACGTGGAAGAGTGCAGTAGAGTAGACTTTGTCAACTCTGGGATACCCGTATGAACGTAATATATCCTGTTTCTATAAAACTTGGACATCTTTTAAAAACATTCAGCCGAACTACAGAGATATATTTATATAAATTTTGGAGTTGTATTACAGCTACCCGAATCTACTGCCCCTAGCTTGATTAAGTTCCAAGAAATGCAAGAAGCCTGAATCGGCTGCTTTAGACCAATCAAATTTTACAAAAGTTTTTGGCATGCAACTCGACACTTTTTCACTAAATTTCAGATAGTTAGCTTCAATAGACACTGAGTTATTTTCATTTGTATTTCAAGTTGTATTGCAGCTACCTGAACCCGTCGCACCACCACAACCAAATTTTACAGAATTTGTTGCCATAAAACTTGATCATCATTCGCAAAATTTCCGATACCTTTTGATTGAATAGACACTGTGTTATTTCCATTTAAAGAAAGAAGTTGTATGGCAGCTATTCGAACCCGGTGGCCGAAAATGCTGGAGTTAAATTGCAAAACTAACAATTTTGCAAAAGTGACGTAAAAAAAATGTCAGCCTCCTAGCTCCTTTATTTTTTGAGTTACCGTGCGGACGGACACTGAGTTATTTTCATTTAAAAAGAGAAGTTGTATGGCAGCTACCCGAACGTGTTGCACCAGCACAACCAAATTTTGCAAAAGTTATTGCCATAAAACTTGATTATCATTTGCAAGATTTCAGACGCTTAGCTTCATTAAGTTCCAAGAGGTGCAAGAAGCCTGAACCGGCTGCTCTAGAACAACCAAATTTTACAAAAGTTGTTGGCCTGTAACGCGACACCTATTTACTAAATTTCAGGTTCCTAGCTTCAATAGACACTGAGTTATTCTCATTTAAACGGATAAGTTGTATGGCACCTACCGGAACCCGTCGCACCTCCACAACCAAATTTTTCAAAAGTTGTTGCCATAAAACTTTATTTTCTTAATTTTTTAAAATTTTGCCGCATTATGATATAATGCAACACTGAGAAGTTCAGCTCATAATATAGATACATATGTATATTAATGAATATATGGCTATTTATGTATGTGGTTATAGATTTATTATTTTTTAATATGTAGGCAACAGTTATATTTATATGAATGGACGGTAAAAATAAACGAACAAAAAAAAAATTTATGTATGCATATAATTAATTTACTGTCCATTCAAGTAAATATAAACGAACAAAAAAAAATTCAGAATGTTCTATAGGTTATAATTTATATTTATACCCGTACGATAGGATCGGGTATAATAAAATTACTCCTCCGTTTGTAACACCTCGAAATAAGCGAGCTAGATATACCTTCAAAGGTATGGATCGGATCAGAAAAAAATTCTAAGACTTTTGAGCCATGTCCGTCCGTCCGTCCGTCCGTCAGCACGCTAACTCAAAAACTAAGAAAGCTAGAATCTTGAAATTTACACAAAATATTTTGGGAGTAATTTGTAGGTTCCCTATTTTTTTTGGTTGAGTTTGGAGCAAGCCTTAAGGTAGCTCTCGAACACCTAACTTTTAGATCCCCACATTTTTTTTGCAATAGAGCTATGAAATTTTAACTACTGATAGATCTCACAAAAATATTAATTTTATTTTTAATAACTTTTTTTTGTAGCCCCACTCGTTACGGAGCTACAGCTCCCCAAAGGTTCAAAAAAGCTTTATATTTAAATTATCACAGCACAAGTTGTATAAGGTATATTTTCATTTTGAAAACGCCAAACGATTACGACTTTCATTAGCTTTAAAAGTGTATTTACAATAAATATATATTTGTGGCATACGGTGTCTTAATTTACCGTTATGCGAAACTCAAATTTTGCAAAATTCTTTAACCCTTCTATCTTCTAAATGGTTAAAGTTGGAAACTTGAAATTTTGACAGAAGTTAGATCTTTGAAAATTAGTATGAGTCATTTCAGAAATTTTTTTTGTATCACCCCCCGTTTAGGAGCTGTAAGGGGTCAAAAACTGAAAATTTCCTATTTTTAAACACCTGTAACTTGAACACCTGTTAAAATTTTTTTGAAGTAATACACAAAAATTAAAGCTTCAACATTATACTTTTATTGCTGTTAACAACTTTTTTTAATAATATAGGGTTACTTTATAATTGACGAAAGTGTTACTTGATTTTTTCAAATTTTCTAACAAATTTCTTTAACGAATTTTTTCCATTTTGTTTTACTCGATAATTTGAAATTGTTGAGGATATAATGCGTAGTACAAAAAAATGTAATTAAATAAACAACATAACGGTTGCTTGAAGAATTTTTATTTATATGATATTGATATATTAACATACTTATATAATATCATGTTTATTTACATATCGTATATGTCACTAGTGAATGAATGATAAGAGTATAGATGTATATTATATAGCGCCGTATTTACATACATATATGTATTTTATTGTACTTATAAGAAATTATTCTGTCAATAGAATATTTAAATATAATATAATTTAATATTTAAAATTATATTTACTATTTTGTACTAAGTAAATTTAATATACAATTACCGCTTAGTATTAAATGGTACTATAGAATATTTGAAAAAGTTTTGGATTGATAATCGTTATGTTAAAATCTGCTTTAGAAGAATGTATAAACATATAGTTTGAATATATGTACAACCCATAATTCTAGAAATTATAAAATTCACCCAAATTATTTTAAAATACTGAAATATTTAAAAAATAATATTGTAAGCAAAGTGACAGGCTGTGAACATACTAACGGTTCGTACGGGTATCTAAGAGTTGACAAAGTCAACTGTATTCTTCCTCGTTTTTAAATAGAATGCATGTATAAATTAAACATTTAAAAAAAAAAAAAAGAAATACTTAGCGTACCTAAATAACAGAAAACAAAAAAAAAGGAAAATGTAATACTGGAAGAAAAATAAAAACGAATAGAAAATAAAGAGAACAAAAAATGTTACTTTGATTGTTTTTAAATATTTTTAAAGTCTATTTCTTATGTATATATTGTGATATTTACCCACATAACAGAAAGAAAAAAAGAACTATTAAAATGTTACAATTTTAAAAGAAAGAAACATGCGTTTGATATTTCCGTACATAACAGATAAAAAAACAATACTAAAATGTTATGTTATGAAAAGAAAGAAAAAACAAGGCAGTGTATGAATCAAAGTTTTTAAAGGGTAGCATTTTAAGTGGAAATAAAGAACATTATAAAATTGCAATATTTTTATTTAAATTTTAATTTAGCTATGCAACGTTTTCTTAATTTTTTAAAAATTGTGCCACAATAAATTAATAATAAAATTCAATATATTCTATATATTATAACAGGTAATAATATAATTATAGATTGTAAGCGCAGCTGTAAAAATTCAAAATTAAACAAGGAAAAAAAAAAATATCAATTTAATACTTATATTTCTCGTTACTAAAAAGAATAAAATAAAATAAATAAAAAAAATTTTTAAAAAAACAGCTTTTCTGAACTAAAAAGTAGAAAATAAATTGTTAATAGCAAATTTTTCTGTAATTTTCTAAACTATATTGTTACAATCGAAATTTCTTTGAAAAAGTTTATTTCAATATGTCAAATATATATATAAATATAAGTATATATAAGTTTTAAAGTCTGTGAAATTAACATAAAAGCTGGAGGCAACAAACGCATAACTATAAACTTATAGTTTTAAATTTTGCCTACAGCTTTTATATTAATTTCACAGACTTTAAAACTGAAATATACTTATATTTATATATATATTTGACATATTGAAATAAACTTTTTCAAAGAAATGTCGATTGTAATAATATAGTTTAGAAAATTACAGAAAAATTTGCTATTAAAAATTTATTTTCTACTTTTTAGTTCAAAAAAGCTGTTTTTTTAAAAAATTTTTTTATTTATTTTTTCTTTTTTTATAATACAAATTTAATATGTAAACAAACGTAAACGAAAACTAATGCTAAACTTAATTTTATATTGTCTTTTATTAATATTTAACACCACAAATACTTTAATTTTTTTCCGATTTTATATTTTCTTTTTTTCACGATAAGTCCACAAATTTATAAATAATGAAAAAAAAAAACAAAAACAACAACAAAATTTTTTTGCGATTGAATTGTAATGATTGATTGAAATTTGAATGCTGTGCAGAAAGTAAAATTTTGGTTGAAAAATTCTCTTTCTCCCAATACAAAATATTCTCTCAATAAAATTTGTTTATTGGAAAGAGGGTGCGAACGAAGAATAAAGCGTTCTGCACGCAGAACCGTGTATTTTGGTGTAGATTGTATTGTAGAGTGTATACAACGAAAAAAAGTTATCTCAAAAAGCGTTAATAGCTTTTTTATTTTATTTTACTCAATATAAACTGTTTAGAATTGTGACTTGCACAAAAATTTGAAAATTTCATGTAATGAGAAAAAACGTGAAAATATTTAAATAGTAAATTACAAAATATTACATAATTTTGATATTGTTTTATATAGATAATAAAATTTTCGATCTTCTGGTGCTTTTAAATTGCAAAACTATTACGCAGAGCCTGAGATATATGCATCTGAAAATGGGGCTGTTTCGCAACTTTGAAGAGCTGCAACTTTGGAACTCTTTACAACTAAAATAAACCTTTAACACACATAAAAATATATTACTGTAGCTTTAATTTTTATATCTTGCAGAAATAAAATGTGTACAGGTTCCTAAGTTACAGGTGTTTAAAAATAGCAAATTTTAAATTTTTAAGCCCTAATAGCTCATAAACAGGGGGTGGTCCAAAAAAATTTTCTGAGCAAACTTATACTAATTCTAAAGGTTCTTTCTTGCCTCAAAAATTCAAGCCTCTATCTAAAAGCGTGCCGGAGTTATGAAAGTAGAAAAATCATGCAAAATTTGGTTTGCACATAACGGTAAATTTAAATACTAAATTTAAAAAAATTCTATAATTTTGATATTAATTTACAAAGCTAAAAAAAATACCTGTCGAATGACGTTTTCAGATTGAAAAATCTTAAGCAGAACATAAGATATATACATTTAAAAATAGCTCTTTTTCAAAGTTTGAGGGGCTGTAGCTACGTAATGGGTGGGGCTACATGAAAAAGTTGTTCCACATAATTATTTTTTTTATGAGACCTACCCATGGTTAAAATTTTTTTTCTCTATCTTTAACGGTGTAGAAGTTTTGTAAACAGACGGACGAACGGATGGACGGACAGAGTGAAACTAATAAGCATATTTTTTCAAAATTTTTTTGGAAATGTGCTAAAAAAGGAAATATGATAAAATAATATTATTGTGATTTGTAATAAAAAAAAGACAGAGAAATGAAATGATAAAAAGAACAAACTCATGTATAACAATACAATGCTGTTGCATATTATGATCTAACTAGAGTAGATCATATGGAACAAGTTCGGAAATAATTTTTTACAGAATATTTATATATATGAAAATACGCAATTAGCTATTTTTTTGTTTGAAATTAATATTTTGAAATTCAATTTTATAAAATTTATTAATTGGTGATTAATTTTATTATTGCAATGTTAAATTATGGACGATATTTTTGTTTCTCCATTTCTTGTGTATATAAATAAATTTAGTGGTTTACCGACACTTGAACATGCAACATATAATTGCCCATGGAAGAAGCTGAATTTTCAAGGTTCTCCACATATAGTCATAGTGTGCTCTTGAGCTTTATTAATTATCATTGCTAACCGAATGGGAAATTGCAAATATTTAAACTGTATTGCTGAATCATTGAAATCCTCGGTAATAACACATTTTCTCCTTTAAATTGTCCATTAATAATTGTGGCTTCAAGGATGTTTTCCAAATTTTTTTGAAAATTAATCTGGTATCATTGCATAGCATTGGTGGTTTGAGATTGCGTAATAAAATTATTGGAGATCCCATTTTTAATCCTAAATGATGTGGTGGTATCCTGGTACGTTCAATGAATTTAAAAATTCAGTCAGATAATTAAATCCTTCTTTTTCATAGACGACTGTATCAATTGATTTAAATGTAAACAATTGTGTATTAATCATATTTTGTATAGTAAGATTAATGACATCAACGTCAATATTTTTTTCTGCTAAAATAGTTGGTTCACTTAACCCTTGATGATGTGAATAATTGACTTCAATATTTGGAAGCACTTTTTCATTTTGTGTAGATACAATATTATAAAAATTTTGTGGTAACTTAATATTTTGAGTGATTGGATTTTTTGGCATTTTTCCATAATCAATTTCGAGTAATTGTTTTGAAAACTCTTCTGTTGTTGAATCATTTTGTATTTGAACACGTATATTTTTCGTTAATTTGAATGTACCGTTTTCCTTTGAAAATACTTATATACAGATTCAATAAGGTAGTCATGGCCGGTTAGATTGGAGCGTTTTGTTGTGACTAGAGGGTCAGAAAACAGTTTTTGGTATAACAAACACTTGAAGTTGTGTGGCAGCTATGAGTTCCTGGGAACTTTTTGGAAGTGTTTATATAGAGAATCAATAGGGTACTCATGGCCGGTTAGCGTGGAGCGTTTTGTGGTGATTATAGGGCAGAAAATAGTTTTTGGTATAAAAAGCACTTGAAGTTGTATGGCAGCTATGACTTTCTGTGAACCTTTTGAAAATACTTTTGCACAGAATCAATAGGGTAGTCATGGCCGGTTAGCGTGGAGCGTTTTGTGATGATTAGAGGGTCAAAAGATAGTTTTTGGTATAAAAAACACTTGAAGTTGTATGGCAGCTATGACTTTCTGTGAACCTTTTGAAAATACTTATTCACAGAATCAATAGAGAAGTCATGGCCGGTTAGCTTGGAGTTTTTTTTTTTTTTTTAGGAATATAATCCATAATACTTTATACTTAAAGTAGTTGTTATTATATGGGATGGGATAGGGATGGAACAAATGAGGACAACGGAGTGTTAAAGAGTAAGTTTGAGAAGAAACTGTTGAGATTTCATCTTAGGTCGTATATACGCTTTATACATTTTGGACAGGTCCCTTGAGGAGAAAAATGATTTACACCTAAAAAGAAAACCAAGGCATTTGGCAGCACTTTTCGCTATATCAAAAATATGATCATTCCATTAATTTTTTTATTTAGTTGCATGCCCAAAATGTTCAGGCTTTCCGATCGATTCACGATTTCCCCGAGAAACCTCAGATTAGGATTATAATTAGTTTTTGTTATCGGACAGCATTATGTTTTGGAAGAATTAAACTCCACTCTCTTTTTGGAGCACCAACTAGTGATTTTAGGTAGATCATCATTAAACGGTCATAGACAGTCTAGGTATGTCAATTGCGATGGTTTTGGCATTTGATTTTCTCAGAAAATTATAAAGTCACCAGAGTCACCATTTGGCTCTTGTCGGCGAAACTGTGAATTGAATTGAAGGTTGAAGATAGAAGACCGTTGATAAAAATCCAAAAGAAAATAGATACGAGGTGAAATGTGTCGGACGTGTATCCGTCGACCAAAACTCGAATACAACGATTCAAAAGACAGTCTTCAATCTATTTGCATAAAACTGGACCAAGATCTAGACCTTGACATTTGTTCAACAGAACAATATACCATACTCGATCGAAAGCTTTCGAAATATCAAGAGCAACAACAGTACATTCACCGGAGTAGTGAATGCTGCTGTTAAGTTTACCACTGAGGTATGTCATAAGATCACCAGTGGAATAGATACCCGTCGAAAACGAAAAGTAAAAAAGGTTGCGCAGAGGATTCGAAATGGAGAAGGTAGTATTTTTTAAAACCATGGCGTGGATTCCATCAGGACCTGTACATTCTTCAGAATTTTCACTACAGTTCGATTGCTGTAGTAAATCTTTCCAAATGAAAAGGGAAGATCAACTTCAGCAATTAATGGTGGAAGTTTAGTTGCGGAGGGAGTGTGGAGTTGGTTTTACCAACCGAATCTCTTGTGATTGACAAATTATTATCAATCAAGGGGGGAAATGAAGATTTATAAAAGTTCTGCTTGTCAGTTTTGGCCCAAAGCAGCAATTGCAGTTGGGTTGGTGAAAATTTTATGCTTCAACCTCTGATTATGCAGAAACTTTTGTTGACTGATAATGTTTTTACAATCATTTCGAGCCGCTTTACAACTTCTACGTAATCCTTCCTGTACATTAGCCTTGTAAAGTTTAAACTTTCCCTCTTTATTTCTGATGACCCTTTGGCAAATGTCAGTAAACCATGACTTGGTATTTCGTTTAACAGACTTATACGATCTAGGTATGGACAGTTTTATACCTAGTATTATCGTTTTACTAATGGCATCGGCAAAAAGATCAACATTTCTTTGACGAAAAAACCAGTCGAAGGCTTTTAAAATATTATTCAGGCCATCCCAGTTAGCCCGGTTGTAATTCCAAACTAATCTTTTTGGGGTTATACTCGGACTAGCAGATGTACCTCCCAAGAAACTGGTTCTAACAAGGAAATGGTCGGAGTTACCAAGCGGAGAGCCAACAAAAATTTTTTATTTTTCTGGATTTGTGCTTAGAAATAACTCCTGGAATTATGTTGTTGTTTATGTTGATTATAGCCATTTAGATCTAGAATCCTCGTTGGATTCCTAACAAGTTGAGAAAGCTGGTAGAGATTTGAAATAGTTCAACTTGCCCGCCTTCTGGTGAATTGTAACTAGAGTAATGGAGGCAGTTTTTGTTGTGAACATTAAAGTCAATTATTAAAGTCAAATCACAATCTCAGCATCCGAATGTTGGACCAGAACTGAGTTAATGTTATCCGATAGTGCTTCAATGGCAACAGCTGTTTCAATCTCACTTGCTTGGGGAGATTTGTATAAAAGACAGAAAAATATTGCAGACTTTTCGACACGTAGTTTAATCCATATATATATGGTTGGAGCCTTTTAAATTGTGAAGGGTGTTGAAAATTACATCAAAACAAATATATAAAGCGACACCTCTATGGGTGATGAAATGAGAAACCAAAAAATAACCGTTAATATTAAAACTAATACTATCGTTTTTAACTTGAGTTTCACATAGTGCTAACAATACTGGTCTTTCTAAGAATAAGTATGCCTTCACGGTGCAAAAGTTTGATGCGAGACCAAGAATATTGCAAAAATTAATAGAAAAGTTGGCCATCATGATAATACAATATTGCAACGGAAAATGAAAAATTATTAAATGAAAACAAAAAACAAGTAAATGTAACAGTAAATCGATGCAACCGACTTATTAATACCCTACACCTGAATAATTCCAATTAAATGAACATTCCATAAGTTTTTACCAGCTGCTTGAACCGCTTCCCTTTTCTTGCTTATTCAACTCGAATTTCAGGAACGTAAATGAGGCATCCTTTAACACACTTGTTCAAAATTTCAAGTTTCAATCTTTATTAATTGCGAAGATATGCTTATTAGCCCTTGGGAAGCGTGGGCCAGGTACCCGAATTGCCACTCCAATCTATCAAATTCATCTGGGGGAGATAGAGCAAACATTACAGAAAACTCTTATACCAATTTTAAAGGTGCTGTCTTTTTGGTTTTGGAGGTATGCTCTTTGGCTAATTTGGAAGTTTCCGAAATCCGAACACATGGTCCAAATCATTTCAAATGTCAGTTTTAAATTTTAAAGAAAAAGAATAACATAATACCTTTTTTTAAACCAAATATAAAGGTTCTATCTTTATTGGTTTTGGAAATATGTTCGTTTGCTCTGGCGCTCGTTCGGAAGCTCTAAAATCCGAACCCATGGTCGAAATCCTCTCAAATTTCAGAAACATAAATCGAACATGAAGAAACATCATTGTACCAAATTTACAGGTTCTCTCTTTGTTAGTTTTAGAGATAATCTCGTTCGCTGCGGAATCATTTGGAAGCTTCCACAATCCGAACTCATCAACCGATTTTGTCCAGATTCAAACTTAGCTTTCCTTTGGTAATTAGTAACCTACTATATATACTATACTACTACATTTCAATAAGATAGCTTCACTAGTTTTTGAGTTATCGTGCGAACGGACGGACGGACGGACATCTATAAATCAACTCAGGAGGTGATCCTGATTCAGAATATATATACATGTCTTAACTCGCTTCCTTTTAGTGGTTACAAACTCCATACCAAAGTTAATATACCTTTTACTTTAGGTGTAGGGTATAAAAACAAAAATTATAATATTATGATAACTCTCTTTGGAAAGAAAAAAGAATTATAACATATTATTAAAAAAAATAATACAAATAATACAAAATATTAAAAAAGTAAATAAATCAGAAACCTAATTCGTCATACATCGTAAATTAGAACTGGCTACAAACAAAACACTATTTGTACATGACAGTTTATAATACCTTATCATATACAAGCAATATTTAATTTATATCCACCACTAATAATTAGCCGGATTATAATATGTTGATTATAATATGTTTAACCTTATTAAAATTCTAAAACTCAAATAATTTTGTAAATAAATTTTTGTAAATAACTTGTAATTACCATGTAAATATTGTATATATATTAGATTTAATCTCAATCAAGCCCATAATGGCCATAGCAGCCGAGGGCTGTACTAATGTTATAATAATTTATTATATAATATTAGATTAAAATAAATAAATAAATAATTAGCCGAGACAACAACCAACAAAATTCAATAGGAGTAAAAGGAAGAGAATTAATTTAATTATAAAATAATTTAAAAGAAAGGGAAAGTTTACAAAGGGAACATATTTCACATTTGTGTTTTTTCAAGAAAAAAAAAGTATGTAACAATAACATAATATAAAATAAATTTTGTGTTTTCAAATTAAAAACAAAAAAAAAGCAGTATTTAAATTGGAATTAAAATAATGAGTAAACAGTTCAAAGTAAATTAATTAAGAAAAATTTAAAATTATAAAAGAAAAACAAATCATAAAAAAATCTAATGCTTTAGTTGGTAGTAAGCAAATCCATAATAGAAATCATAATTTAAAATAAAAAATTTAAATGCTTTTTTTTACAATGTTTTCAGAATTATTTAAAAAGATATTAAAAATAAATTGAGTGATTAAATTATAGTTAAAAATTTTTTTCTTATTTTAATTTTTTTTTTACAATGTTTTAAAAATTATTTGATATTAGTTTAGTGTTATTATAATGAATTATATGTGAAAAAAAATATTTATTTTTATATAAGTGCAAAATAGGTTGAAGTTCTGGTGTGTGTTGAAAGTTGATTTGAAAGAAGAAAAATTCAGCATATAAAAATCCAGTGCAATTTTAGGTTATGTTGTATTCATATTTATATTTTGTTTTAATGTTTAATTAATGTGTAATGTTTATATTCGCTTTTAATTGTAATATATATGTAGTGAATTTTATATAATATATTTGTATTTAATATATACTAGTATTTTGGTTTGCGATATTGAATTCATTCAATTGGTAAAATCTTTTGTCATTACAATTAATAACACTTGTTGTTAGATTGAATTAATTACATTGAATTGTTGTTATTCTTATTATTATTTTTTTTTTCAAGTAATTAAGTAAAAGTTAAAAATTTATTAAGTACAAGTTGATTTATATTATGTACAATTTATTTTAATATTATTTTGTTGAATTTATTGAACAGTTGAAAACAAAAAAAATTTAACATTAAACTTCATTTTTGCTTTATTTTTTTCGATTAATATATAGATTCAATTCAATAAATACAGAAAAAGATTATATATGTAGATTTAAGAAAATGCAAGATATATTTAATTCAAATATAAATTGTAAGTTTTTCAATGTTATATATTATTAAAATTAATTTTAAGTTGTTCGGTGTTACTCGCTCGATGTACGAATTATGAATTTTGTGGTGATTAGGTGATCAGAATATAGTTTTTGGTATAAAAAACACTTGAAGTTGACTTTCTATGACAGCTATGACTTTCAGTGAACCTTTTGCAAATACTTATATACAGAATCAATAGGGTAGTCATAGCCGGCTAGCTTGGGGTGTTTTGTTGTGATTGGAGGATCAGAAGATAGTTCTTGGTATAAAAAACCCTTGAAGTTGTATGGCAGCTATGACTTTCGATGAATCTTTTGAAAATACTTGCATACAGGGTCAATAGTGTAGTCATGGCCGATTATCTTGTAGCTTTTTGTGGTGATTAGAGGATTAGAATATAGTTTTTGGTATAAAAAACACTTGAAGTGGTATGGCAGCTATGACTCCAGCGCCACATAAAAACAAATAAAAAAATAAAAAAACCATCCGGAGCACCAAATGAACATATGTTGTAAATATGATTTTAATATGAGGATTGGTTTAGGTGTGATGTGGTTTCACACAGACGCACCAACAATTTTATATATTAAGATATTCGAGATTCTGAATTAGGAAGGATTTTAGAGTTTTTTACAAAATCAAGGTTTTAATAAGTATTTATTATAAATACAATTTTTATTCATCAATCATTTTGAAACCTCTGTGTTTGTGTTAATACTCTTTCAGAAAAAGTTCAATATTTTCGGTATACATAATATACACACATTTTGGAAAAAGAGGCAACCCTGATTTTGAAGCCAACTCTAAAATCCTTCTAATACAGAATATCCCGTGGACATAAATACTCTGCAAAAGCGAATACCATGATTTTGAATCCAATTCTAGAATCTGCTTTGTTCAGAATATCGCATATACATACATATATATATACATATTCTCTAGAAGACGTATAACTATGATGTTGGCGAGGTGTGACCAGCCTGCTATATTAAATATTTTAATTAAGCAAAATTTACTAACACCCGAAGATTTTTGGTTTTAAAAAAAAAAAAATTCCGGGTGTGAGTTTATTTTTATCGGGCGTTAATATAGCCTATACTTTGGGTGTAGGGTATGAATAAGCTATATTTTTAACGACACGTGGAAACAGGATCAATCATGTGTTAGTTTGGATGTGGTGGTGAAATTAGCTTCTTCATGTTGTTTGTTTGTTCTTCATGTTGTTTGTTAGATCTTATTATATTCTTATTATTCTTATTATTATATTTAAACGAATCAACGTTTCCACCATAAGACGGACGGCTATTATACGAAAAGTATAAAGAGAAAATTCATATATATATATATTTTTTTTATTTAAATCAATATTTTTATTTTCCAATTTTCAATGAAATTTTTTAAATTACAATACAAATATTTTTACGAAAACAAAAATAGCTGGCAACCATTGTTTTGCTGAGATAATGGCAAGTATCAAATGGCGCATCAAACAAATCAATAAACTAGATAAACTAATTTACTTTCATAAGTTTTTCAAATTATCAAAAGGATTATTTTACTTCATTTTTCATTAGTGGGGAATTTTTTTTCTTTTATTTTACAATTATTAACTTTTAATTAATTTTATCTTAAAAAAGCGAAGTAAAAAACTGTAAACTTTACTCATTTGTTTAATCAGGTTTAGTAGGTCTTCATAAATTTCATAGTTAATTTCTAAAAGCCAAGATTTCAAAAGTTTTAAAAATTTAGTTAAAATTTTAGTAAGTCTAATATAATCGCAGGTAGTTTGTTAAATATGGGAGGAAATCTGGGAGATACAATAAAATCGAAATGTCAAAAATGGAATTAACGAAAATGCGGAATTTGAACAATATTTCTAGAACTAATTCTTAAATTCATTAATTCTAATTCATTAATTGTAATTGTTAATATATCTTACCGCGCAATAGCCTGACTTCAAGAATAAAACTTTTTGGATTTTTTAAAAATAAAAGTTTCTTATGGGAAGTATTTTTAACTTATTGAAAAACAAAAAGCAAGTTTAAATACGGCTTTTTTTGTAGATTATTCTGATAGCATGCTTCTGTGATATTAATAGAGGTTGAATTTTGTTAAAATACGCCCCACCCCAACATAATATTCCATATTGAAATTTTGAATGAAACATTGCGTAGCACACTGTGTAAGAAGTTTTCTGAGAGCAATATAAATAACGTGATAAAGATTTCTGATAATATTCTTTAGATACTTATTAACATAGGACGTATGATCTGACCAACTTAATCTGGAATCAATTAAAATAGCAAGATATTTAAACGAATCAACGTTTTCAATCAGGAAGCAGTTTGTATCGCAGAGGTTATTCATATTATAACAACTTAAAGATTCAGCATTATTAGTATTAATTGATAATTTTACACACTTGGGAGCATGATAGTAAATATTTAAGTAGTTATAAGCCGGACCACGGATACTAAAATTCATATATTTTGTTTTGCAACTAATTATTAATTTATGTTTATTAAGTCAGTGTCTGATAAGATCAATATCGTAGTTCAAGTTGACAATTACACCAAAACTATTACTACAACTATAAGTAAAAGCAGTATTATCTGCAAAAGCGGTTTTTAATCCTTTAAATTGTTGTAAGAAGAGCGAACTAATGAAAATTAAAAACAAGATAGGTCCTAGTACAGGCCCTTGAACGATACTATAAGATATTAAATTAAGGTCGGAACTGAAAACCTTTTCAATCTTTACTTTTTACCTTCTTGCTGCTAAATATGATTGTAACCACTTAAGAACAAAACCTCTGAATCCAGCATTAAATAAGTTTTTTAGACGAATCTTGTGATCGACAAGATCGAAGGCTTTTGTAATGTCAATAAATAACGTAGATGTAGTGCTACCTTTATTTAAAGACTAATATAGTTCCCCACAGAATTTAAGTAATGCATTCTCTGTGGATCTACCTTTCAGGAAATCAAACTGATTTCAGCAAAAGAAATTAGTTTTGTCAAGGAAAGGTAAAAATCTACACTTCATTGCTTTTGCAAAAATTTTAGAGAAGAAAGATAAAAGAGAAATAGGCGTATAATTTTTCACATAAGTTCTATCACCTTTTTTAAATAAAGGAATAACTTCAACATTTTTTAGTTTTTCAGAAAATATGTCTGAAATTACACTATTATTGAAAATATGAGCCAAAATAATTTGAAAAGATATTTTTTTTTAAAGTATTATCAGAAATATCTTCCGAAGTAGTAGAGTCTGAGTTTTTTAGGCCAGTTATTATTTTGTGAAGTTCACATGCTGAAATATCTATGGTCAAAAAAGAAACTTCTCAATTCAAAACTTTCATCGACAACCTTCTCCGAAGAGAATATACTAAAGTAATTATCAGTATCAAGTTGCTGGGAAATATTAACAAAGTATTGATTGAAATGATTAGCAACATCAAATGAGTTATTGATAATAAGATTAACTTTATTATTATCATAAGTAGAATGAATCTTTGCTTAGTAGACTATTGACTATATTCCATTCTGTCTTTATATTACCCCAATTTGATTCAAATTTATTAATATAATAACTATTCTTACAGTTAGTAATATTTTCTTTAACGTCATTGCAGATTTTCTTATAATAGTTTAGTAGACGAATATTATTATTATGTTTTAGGGTAATTTTTCTAATTATATCCCTTCTTTTAATCTTATTTAATAAGGATTTTGTAATCCATGATTTAAGTTTAAATTTATTACGACTCTTAGTGACAATAACATTACACTCTATAATATAATTATTTAGGGTTTTTAAGAATTTGTCAAAAGCTAAAGATGGATTACTTTCAGAAAGTACATTTTCCCACAACTTGAAATTTGACATATAAATTAATTTATCATAATCAATAGAATTATAACTAAACCTACAAGTATTAGAACATGGCAAAAACGAGTTAATTTCAAATTTGATAATAATCATAACATGGTCCGTAATTTGAATATCATAAACAGAACTTTTTATTGAACAGAATTTTATGATTATTATTTCTTTGAGCTCTATAAAAAACATGATCAATACATTAAAAAAAAGTAGTAGTAGCTTTAGTAGGTTCATTAATAAGAAATTCAAAACCGTTTGAAGCCATAAGAAAAAGATAATCATCACTACTTTTAAATTATCGAAGAATATCAATATTCAAATCACACAAAATAATACAATTTTTGTTCTTTACATTATTTAAATAATTAAAGAATTTAATAAGAAAATCATGTTACTGAAGTCTATAAACACATATAAAGCAAAAAGAAATATTATCAATTTCACACACTACATTTATAATATCAGCGCTAATAAAATTAACTTCTTTACAAACACATTTAATATCATTACTAACGTATACAACAACACCACGTGATCCGTAATTATTATTACAGCGAGGAAATATTTTGAAATTAGGAATTCTATAATTATTAACTTCATGATCAAAGATCCAAATTTCACTTAAAAAAATTATACTTGATATTATTTCAAAAGATTGTAATTGAACTAAATAAGAGTCAAACTTACTTCGGAAACTTCTACTGTTTTGATGAGAAATAAAGAAATTATAATTTACAGAATTACTATGACTTACATTACTAAACAAATTATTTAATTTAAAAGAAGACAAATATTCATAATCAATATAGTTATTAACAATATTATTTAATGACATTTATCGTAATTTTAATACAAAAAAAATAGAAAGAACTAATTATTCAAGATTTAAAATATCATTATATTACTTATAATTTTTATTATATCTTTATAATTATTATTTTATAAGTACATAATTATTATATATATTATATAATTTTTATTGCTTTATCGCCTTCTTTTTTCTTTATTAATATTACAGTATTTTGCGTCCATAAATACCTGAATTTCCTTTTCTTTCTAACTTCCAGATCTTTGGTAAATAAATGTCCCATATATTTAGTAAGCGTATTATTAATGTAGATGTTATTAGTATGATTATCATCAAATACACCAGCAGTGAGATTTTTACGTTCTCTTTCATATCAGCAAAAGTAAATTTAATACAAATAATATTACTATTAGTAGTAGTAGAAGAAGTGGAAGAGACTGATTGATTTTTCTCAGAGAGAATTTTCGCATAAGTAACTTTTGGTTTCTTGATGTAGTAGTTTTCGATATCACTTGCAGAAAAATCTTGATTTGAACCTTCTGTAAAAAGTTTTACAACTTTCTCTCTTGCATTCTAAGGAGAAATGTTAGGAATACCAATAATATCCACACAGCTACGGTTTTCTTTTTGTTCTAAAAAATTTATTCTCATTTCAAGAGAGTCAACTTTTTTTATTAGTATTTATATTTTCTAATTGTTCGATCCTACTCACCATTATTGGAAAAAATTTTACTTCATTGAATAATGTTTTTTCACCATTTACAGGGTTAGAAATATATGAATTCTGAACAACACCTCCACAAGTAAGAGAAGAGACATTAGGTTCAACTGCTGCTAATGCGGATGAAACCAATGTTGATGTAGATTTTGATGTAGAAGATGCTGGTGTAGAAGATGTTGATGTAGAAAATGTTGAAGATGTAAATGTAGATGTAGATAAAGATGTAGAAGATGTTGATGTATAAACTGTTGATGTAGAAGTAGTTTGAATATTATCAGCTACAAGTGAGATTCTTCTAATACTAATGCAATTACTGTAGTTATAGCTCTGCTTACTTTTGTCAAAAAATTCAATTTAATTTTTTTCAATTTTGGGAAAATTTTTTTGCAATTAGCGTATTGCATTTTTAAATCCAATCTTTCGCCTTTATGACATTTAGACATATTAAAAAAAAGATGCAAGACTATTTATATGAAGTAATTTAATTGAAAAAAAAAAAATTAAAAAAGTTTATAGCCAAAAAAAAATTTGCACTTATGCTAATTTAACTAACCCCACTAAGAGATCACACGAACCATTTTAATAGATTTTTTACATAATAATTTATATCAAAGCAAAATAACTTCTAATAATTTAAAATATTTTTTTTTATTCAATAACAATAATAAACAATAAAGTAGTAAAAATATATGTACATTCATTCATACATCCATTTACATACATACATATATTGTAAGTACATGATTTTTTTTTTTGTCTTTCAAAAATATTAGAAGTAAAAGATAATAAAAACTGTAAACAAATACAAAACAAACATAAGATTACTATTGAATCTGCTAACAAAAATTTTACAGTTTGAATTCTGCATCATCAACAAGAGAATATGCATAGATTTAATAAGGGTATTCACGAGTTGGTGCAAAGTGGTCTTGCGCAAGTGCAAAATTTTTTCACCGTAGCATATTTCAATTTTTTGACAGTTAAAGTGCACAATTTGTTGTTTTTTCATGCATAAAAAGGTGCAAAATTTTTCAAGACTATGCAAGACCTAAACCCTATTGCATATTTGTGCAAGACCATTGCAAAGTTTGTTTATATATTTTTCGTAAGCGCTATATTAGATATAAATTTAAAAAATACCTAAAAAAAGTGGAAAAACTATTTCTGATTATTTATTAAGTCAAGCATAGAAGAAGATTTACAAATATCTGAAATTTTTGGTAAGCATATTAAATTTTTATGTAAACAAAACAAGCACATCAACGATATTTGACAGTTCAATAACAATTCATGCTAGGGTTGTTCACGAGTTGGTGCAAATATATGCTACGGTGCAAAAAAAATTTGCACTTATGCACCAACTCGCGAATACCCTTAATATAAATTTTTAGAGATATAAAAAAAAAACAAAACAATTTGTTCATATAAATTCATATGGCGTGTTATAATATGTATGAGATTTGGACTTAGAAAAAAAAATTAAAAAAACCTTAAAGTTGGTCGGGTCAAAAAATGTTCTATAGCAAAGTTGTTTTTCTTAACTTCTGTGACAACTTCTTCTTAATAATTTCTCTCATAATATTTTTCTGTTACGAAATATTTGTAAAAACTTCAGATTGTTCGATTTGCTTCAAAAGTTTATCAATCCGAGATATTTACATCAAAACTTTAAATATGAAATTTCAAAAAATTCCGCTCAGCCGTTTAGGCTGTACACGTGCCCACAGACATAGACACACTCACACACGCGTCTACACACACACACAAAAATGTACAGCTAAAAAAAATGTACAGCCTTCTCCACACCGGAGTAGTACACATTTGCCAAAATCTCGGCTACCTTATACATACTTTTATGCGGTCTGTAATAATTGTATGAGGTCGGTAAAAATAAGTAGCTATACAATACTAATTGTATATACATATACATATGTATGAGTATGTATAAAAATTATACATTTAGTTTATAAGTATTCCGTAAAACCGTCTAACATTGACCGATTTTTTAATTAAAAGTACTATAGAAATGACAACCCATTAGTAATAGTATTTAAATTTAAGTATAAATACGGGCTCCATTATGTAGTTTATACTGCATTTAAAATATTTTTTAAAAACTTTTAACTTATACTGATTTTTGCTGAAAAACTAGGTGATCAAAGTTCGTAAATTCAAAGTTTATAATAAAAAAAAAAACAAAACACAAAATAAAATCGAAATAAAATAAACATAAAAATAAAAAATTATAAAATTGCAAAATTCACAGCATAATATTTGTTCTAAAATTCATAGAATTTAAAAAAAGTACCTACCTAACTATAATAATATTTTTAGATATTTATAAGTAGATATATATATTTCTTTTTCGGCCAATACAAGGCTTAATAATTCGTCGACAGACATTTCATCTTCGACGGGTATAATTGTTATAAACGTTAATGACACCACTAACAATAAGAAAGCTTCATTTTAAATATAATTATTTTCCCATAGATTTATTTTCAATAAATCTAAAACATTCTTGTCAATTCAGCATTTGCACATTATAGAAATACATATTATTACTTTCCCATAGACAAAATTCTCATTATGTTAATACGACATCTATATTCTTAAAAAAAGTAAATAATTTTTATCCCGTATATTTACCTTCAGTAAATCTACACATTCCTGCAAATTCAGCATTTGCAATATTATCATAAAAACATAATTATTTTCCCATATGCAAAATTTCTACTAATCGAACTTTTAATGTTCCCACAAAATAATATCTTTCCAATTAATTTTATATGACATAAAAAACTAAATTATCCCATAGATTTACTTTCAATAAATCTATATACAAGTTCCTGCAAATTCAGCATCTGGAACATTATTATAAAAACAATTATTTTTCACACAGACAAAATTCCTACTAATCCTACTTTTATTGTTCCCACAAAATATTGTTTCAATAAGCAAAAATTATAATATAAATATCAGGAAATAAACGAATAAAATTAAGTTCTGTTCTGGATTTCAAACTCACCGAAGCTCCGTATTAAACATTTAAAATTAATTAAATTAAGAATGTATAATTAAATAAATTAAATTAAAGTATATTTAAATTGTGAAATTAGTTGTTGATTAAATTGTAGAATATAAGTTATTTTTTTGTATAAAGAAAAAAAGAAAAATTAAAAGGTGTTAAAACAAAATATTGTGTTTTTTTTAATGTTTGCGAAAATCGAATCTAAAATTGGCGCAGTCGGTAGGATGCGCTAAGTGCTTTCTTTTGTAATTTAAAGATATAAATAAAAGAAAACGCTTTGTGTCTTCACACATTTATAGTGCATTAACTTATAAATATTTTCGTGAAAAGCTTTTTATTTTTTTTGGTGAAAGACTTTCCAAAATAAAAAGAAAAAAAATATATAAAATTTTTTAACAAATGAAGTGTTAAAATTTTTTTTTGCAAAAATAAAAAAAAATAAAATTTTATCAAACGAAGTGATAAAAGTTTAAAATAAAATTAACACACTGTATATTTCTTTTAATTCTATTGTATACAAAAAAAAAAACAAAAGATAAATTTAAAAATTTTTTTGAAATAAAAAAAATAAAAAATAAAATAATAAGAAAAAATAAGTGAAATTAAATAAAAAAAAAAGGGGAAGCTATATATATTTAAAAATTATAAACTAATAAAAATAAAAAAATTATTTGCAATGTTTGTCGATAGTGACGACGAGGACACAATCCCATTTTACCCTCCGTGTACATGGGAAGAATAAGAACAATATTATAACATAAATTAAATTATTTATTATTAAAAACAAAAAAAAAAAAATATTTTATTATATAAACTTCAAATAAATATATAAAATTATAAATATTTTTTTTATGAAAAAAAAAACAAAACAAAAAAATAATAAAAATCTAACTATATGGTGATTGTGAATATTAAATCCAGTTCCTGTATTCGTGTTATCCTGTACATTGCTGCTTAGTTCCTGTTCATCTCGTTGCTGTTTAAGTTCCTGTTTATCCCGAAGCTGATCAACATCAAAAACAACTTTAAAAGTTTAACGTAAGCAATAATTTAGAAATTTTAAAATATTAAAATTATAGAAATAGCGAATAGATTAAAAAGCGTTCTTGCAATATTTAAAATTAGTAATAGTTTTTTGTAAAAAAAAAAAAAAAAAAAAAAACATTTATATTTAAGTAATTATTATAATAAAAATAAAAATAACTGAAACTTAATTAAGCCTTACTATTGACCCCCTGAAATATCTTGATAAATTACCTGACTTTACTGGAAACTTTAAAGAACTACAAAATTTAATAGATTTGGTTGATAGGGTAAGCCCTTTATTAGGCAAATATGACGACATAAGTCAAAGTATATTTGCAGACTTGATTAAATCAAAACTTAAGGGAAAAGCGAGGGAAGTAGTGGAAATAAACAATCACATTAAGAAATGGACTGAAATAGAAGACGTCCTTGTAAAAAATTTTAGCAATCGGTGTAGTCTTGAAGAACTTTTTGACTGAGAGCTACCACCTTTAAGACAAATTCCGTCGATTCCTATAACGAAATTAAAAATACATTAAGAAGATTAAATATAAAAGTTAGCTTAGAATTAGGAGCCAACTCAACAGTTGCTCAACAAACAATTAGTAATAATAAAAACTCTGCTGGTAAAAAACTATTTTTCTAACTATTTTTAAGAACAAAATGCCCGAACCAATGCGTTCAATTTTATATTGTCGTGACCCTAAAACACTTGAGTCCGCCATTGACATTTTACATGAAGCATGCTACGCACATATTAATCTTAATAATTTTAGTGGTCAAAAGACATTTAATTCTATTAATAAAAATAAAAACTTTTCTGGTGACCCAATCACCAAAACCAATTACAATTATAATCGTACCAATAATAACGCTACTATCAAAAATTCTAGAAACTTTAATAATACAAAGCTTCATAATAACAACTACATTAAAAACAACCAAAATAATAACAATTTTAATAGGAACAACCAAAATAATAACAATTTTAATAGGAACAACCAAAATAATAACAATTCTAATAAGAATAACCAAAATAATAATAACAACTACAGGAACAATCAAAATAACAGTATTAATAACAATAGGAACCACCAATGGAATTCCTCTCAAAATCGAAATTCAAACTATTATAATCCCAATAATAGTAACAACTACCCACACATGAACAACCCATTTGTAAATAATAGTAATTTTACAAACAATTATAACAGAAATAATTAAATTTCTGAATCTGAACCAATGGAAATAAACATTGGAGAAACACAGAAAAGTGTTAACAAAACAGAATTACCAGCAAATTTTCTTTTAACGGCCTCGAATCTCAATTACCATATATCTTAGTTAGTGGGAATATTAGACCACTTAAATTTATAATAGATACCGGAGCAACACACTCTATTATAAATCTTAACCTTTGTCATCCAATGTATTTAACAGAACTTCAAACCCCCATAATTATTAAAACTATAAATCAAGATGTAAAAATAACTCATAAAGCAGTTATACCTCTTTTTAAAGAATTGGGAGACTCAACAAAGAAGGTTGAAATGTATGTCTTTCCTTTTCATGACAATTATGACGCGCTAATAGGCAATAATATATTAATGCCATTAAAAACTAAAATCGACTTAGGTCAACAACTTTTAACCACACTTTATAATGAAGTCCAAATACATTTTAAAAATAAAAATAAAGAAACAAAATATAATATTACTCAGAAAGGTGAATATGAATTAACTATACCAGTACTTCAAAAAGATGGTCTCGCAGGAAAGGCAGTCCTCAGATGGCGAAATCACAATTCAAGAAGGAATATATGAAGTACAGAACTATACAGCCGTTGTAAAAGCAAATATTCTTAGTAGCGGTAATAAATCTATAACTTTTTCACCATTAGAAACTGAGATTGTAAATCATTATAACTTTAATATAATTTCTGAAACTGATAACAAATTTAATGTCCTAAGCGAAATTCGTAATGAACATTTATCCAACTTTGAAAAAATGCATTTATTACAAGTTACAAAACAATACTCGCATTTATTCTATAACGAAAACTTAGATTTATCTTTCACAAACGCTATCAAACATCGTATTCGTACTATTAATGACGTTCCAATATTCACTAAGTCTTATAGATACCCTCAAATTCACAAAGAGGAAGTACAAAGGCAAATTAACGAGATGTTGGACAAGGGCATTATTAGGCCTACCAACTCCCCATATTCTGCTCCTGTCTGAATCGTCCCAAAGAAAGAGGACGCCAGTGGGACACAGAAATGGAGACTCGTTATTGACTATAGGAAACTAAACGAAATTACCTTGGACGATAGGCACCCTATAGCAAATATAGATGATATTCTAAGTAAATTGGGAAGATGCCAATATTTTACCACGTTAGACCTTGCTAAAGGTTTCCACCAAATAGAAATTGACGAACGCGACATTCACAAAACCGCGTTCACTGTCGAGAATGGACATTATGAATTTATCCGAATGCCGTTTGGACTTAAAACAGCACCAGCTACCTTTCAACGGTTAATGAACCATGTTGTAAAAGACTATATAAATAAAATTTGTTTGGTGTATTTAGATGACATCATCATCTTCTCAGCATCTATTGAAGAACACATAGATTCGCTGAAAAAAATTTTTAAAAGGCTCGAAGAAGCCAAATTAATGATTCAATTAGATAAATCGGAGTTTATGAAAAAAGAAACTGAGTTTCTTGGTCACATTGTGACTTTAGAAGGAATAAGACCAAATCCTAAAAAAATTGAATGCGTCAAAAACTTTCCTATTCCCAAAACTCCAAAACAAATTAAACAATTTCTCGGACTATCAGGATATTACAGGAAATTCATTAAGGACTATACCAAAGTCGCTAAACCAATGACAAAATACTTAAAGAAAAACGTAAAACTAAAAATTGATAATCCTGAATATGTTCAAAGTTTCGAAACTCTCAAAAGACTATTTATAAATGAACCAATCCTTATTTATCCCGAATTTAATAAAACTTTTACTCTTACAATAGACGCAAGCCAATTCGCTCTTGGTGCCGTACTATCACAAGAAGGACGCCCCGTGTGTTATGCTAGTCGTACTCTAAACGAACATGAAGTACACTACAGTACAATAGAGAAGGAATTATTGGCAATCGTATGGGCCACAAAGTACTTTCGCCCTTACATTTTCGGAAGAAAATTCGTAATTGAGACAGATCATAAGCCACTCCAATGGCTCTTCTCCATAAAAGAACTAACTCAAAACTAGTTCGTTGGCGTCTCAAGCTTTCCGAATTTGATTACGAAATCAAATATAAAAAAGGTGTTCAAAACGGCAACGCCGATGCTTTATCACGTATAGAAGTAAACGTTAATGAAGAGCAAATGTTCGGAAATAACGAGACAAATGAACTTATTAAAAATAATAGTATACCAATTAGTAAATCTCCTTTAAATGTATTTAAAACTCAAATTTCTATTTATAAAACAAATTCAGGTTCTCTTAGAATTAGGAACTTAAAAATATTTAATAAATGTAGGAAAGTAATTCACACTAAAAATTTCGATGAACCATTACTGTCTTGAAAAATCATTTCAATCCCAAAACTATCAATGCAATTTATATTGAAGATTCTAATATTTTAGAAACCTTAGAAAAAATATTTTTCGAACATTTTTCATCTAGTGGCCAATTAAAGTTAATTAAATGTAACAAATTATTAGATGATATAGTAGACGAAGAGCAACTTGCCGAAATTATAGAAAAAGAGCATTTAAAAAATAATCACCGCGGAATTTCAGAAGTATGCAATGAACTGAAGTTACTATACTACCACCCAAAGTTATGCGATAGAGTAGCGCAATTTATAAACAACAGCGAGATTTGTAACCTCGAAAAATATGAAAGAAAACCCATAAAAACAAAGTTCAAAATAACAGAAACACCTTTAGGTCCCAACCAAATAGTCCATATTGACGTTTTTTATAGCCTAGATCAAACATTATTTTTAACGTTTATCGATAAATTTACTAAGTTTGCGCAAGCAATCAAAATTAATTCCCGAACTTGGACCGAATTCAAAAGAGCCGTTTTACAATATTTATCTATTGTGGCAATTTTAAAACAAATAGTAGTTGATAACGAATTAGGGTTCAAAGCCCTCCCGTTACGGGAATTTCTTCAAAATCAATATATTAAAATTCATTATACCTCAAATAATAATCATACTTCGAACGCCGATGTCGAACGTCTGCACAAGACTATTAACGAGCAGATTAGACTACTTAAACATGACGAACGAGTAAATTTGGACACCGTTGAGAAAAAAATTCTAAAAATTATAGCAATGTATAATAATACTATTCACTCGACAACCAACCATAAACCCATCGACTTCATAAATGGTAAAGTTAAGGATACTGACTATGAGAATATCCGTAATAAAATTCTAAAAATTAAAGACAAAACAATAGATGCTCTTAATAAAAATAGAACCGATATTGAAATATCTCCCGGTTTAAACTTTGTAAAAGATCCGCGAGGGGGAAAAAACTACTCGAAATTCAGAAAAATGGAAATAGAAATATTAGATGAAAACCATATAACTAATAAAGATACTGGTCTAAAGTATTATAATTCTCACGTCAAACCCAAAAAGAGATTTCAAGATAAGAGTAACCCATCGGTCAAAGCAAAAACAATGAAAGTTAAAAAGAAAAAACGAAAACGAAATCAAAATCAAACTACAAATTAAACAAAAAAAAAATAAAAAAAAATAAATAATAAAAAATAAATACTTCTTTTCAGATCACAATGTTCAAAATTACCCTCTTAATTATAATATTCATACCTTTAATATTATCACAAAAATTAGAAGTACAAAACATTGATAACAACAATGGTTTTATTACAATAAATCTAGGTAATAGAAAAATTATCAGAGATTTTAAAAAGGTATTACATATCATAAACATAACAGAATATGACAACAGTAGAGTACTAATTCACAAAAATATTGAACTAATACAACTAAATTTTAGTAACCCTATGTACAATACAATTAAACATAATTTCGATCTACTAGATAAAAAGATAGATAATCTTAAACTACACAAAATACATACAAGAAGTTTATTTAACCGAGTAGGAACCGGACTAAAATACCTTATCGGTACAATGGACTATAATGATAAACAAGCTATTAACGAACAAATTGAAGCATTATCTAAGACCATATACTAATTAATAATCAAATTTCTGACCAAATCAAGAATATCACAAAGCAAATTAAAATTCAACAAAATACAATTTCGGAATACCTAAATTCTTTTAATATGCAAACCAATAATGAAATTTTGGAAATAGAAGACGAAATAAAATATATGCAATATATGTATCAAATGAATTATCATATAGACCTACTCAAAACTCACGTTGACGATATGGAACAAGTAATACTTACAAGTAAATTAGACATACTATCAAAAAACATTTTGACAGAAAAAGAACTAAATATGCTTTCTGATTTTGAAAGCATTCAAGATATTAAAATTACTGTAAAATTTTATTTAGAACAAATTATTATTATATTACTGATTCCAGAATATAGTGCAAGACCGCTTTCTGAAATTCACATTGAACCAATACCAAATAAAATAATAAAACAATTCTATTAGAGAACTATAACGTTCTTATAGACGATACTAATATTTGTTACAATTCAAATGTCGAAAATAATTTAAAGAAAAATTTAAAAATTATAGAAAATGAATGTATCAATAGTATATTTAAATTTGAAAAAGCACATAGTAATATGCAAAAATTTTTAAATAAAGAAGTTAAAGAAATAATTCAAGGCATAATTATAACCAAAAATATTGGAAAAACAAATATACAACACAATTGTAATAATTTTAACATTACTATAACAGGTAACAATTTAATAAGGTACGAAAATTGTAAAATTAAAATAAAAGAAAAAACTTATGAAAATTTTTATACTAAAATTAATGAAAATAATTTTACCTTTCTATACTACAAAAATAATTGAAAATAAAACTTTGAATTATATAAAATTTGAAGAATTTCATATAAAAAATATAGAAAATAATAGAAAACATATTAACGATTTTGTAAACAAAAAATATCATGTAATAAATATATCTATCAATATTTTTCTTATGTTTTTTATAATTATTGTAATTTTAATAATAAAATGTTTATACAAAAAACATAAGAAAATCATAATAAATACTTCGTCGGAGCCTCAGAGTAACGGTGGGGGTGTTATAAACGGTAATGACACCACTAACAATAAGAAAGCTTTATTTTAAATATAATTATTTTCCCATAGATTTATTTTCAATAAATCTAAAACATTCTTGTCAATTCAGCATTTGCACATTATAGAAATACATATTATTACTTTCCCATAGACAAAATTCTCATTATGTTAATACGACACCTATATTCTTAAAAAAAGTAAATAATTTTTATCCCATAGATTTACCTTCAGTAAATCTACACATTCCTGCAAATTCAGCATTTGCAATATTATCATAAAAACGTAATTATTTTCCCATATGCAAAATTTCTACTAATCGAACTTTTAATGTTCCCACAAAATAATATCTTTCCAATTAATTTTATATGACATAAAAAACTAAATTATCTCATAGATTTACTTTCAATAAATCTATATACAAGTTCCTGCAAATTCAGCATCTGGAACATTACTATAAAAACAATTATTTTTCACACAGACAAAATTCCTACTAATCCTACTTTTATTGTTCCCACAAAATATTGTTTCAATAAGCAAAAATTATAATATAAATATCAGGAAATAAACGAATAAAATTAAGTTCTGTTCTGGATTTCAAACTCACCGAAGCTCCGTATTAAACATTTAAAATTAATTAAATTAAGAATGTATAATTAAATAAATTAAATTAAAATATATTTAAATTGTGAAATTAGTTGTTGATTAAATTGCAGAATATAAGTTATTTTTTTGTATAAAGAAAAAAAGAAAAATTAAAAGGTGTTAAAACAAAATATTGTGTTTTTTTTAATGTTTGCGAAAATCGAATCTAAAATTTATAATGTCTATGTTCTGAAAAGAAAGAAGGTTAAAGAATACACATATTTACTCAAAGAGTGTAACTAGGTACTTGTTCACTATCTGAATTTCCTAAATTTTCATTTTCTTCGACAAGCAAATTCTCTGAATTTCCGAAATTTTCATGTTCTCCTAAAAGAACATTCTCACTAGCTTCACCACTAGTGCTTGCAATTAAATCTTCACTGCAAATACTTTTGCCTGGTAAAATATTCATTTTGCTTTTTTTCTTTTTTTGTGAACTTTCATTACCATGTCTAAAATTTTGCAAGACTTGAATAACGGCCGAAGAGACCGAGGCCTGAACTTCACCGTGGTTGCTAGTAGTTTCTCTAAGAATCTGAGCTAAAACTTTTGATAGATGGAAAGGACAAATGCCGCATTTAGCAAACCCCGATACAATATTTTCGGATTTGTTGCGTTCATCCACAAGGGAATCTATGAATTTTTTCAAAAGATATGGAAATATTTCCTTCGTAATATTTTGGCTTTTTCTACGGCTGCTCATTTTATATTCTTCTACTAACGAGCGCAATTTTATTTTCTTCGGCAGACTTAATCACATCTAATGAAAAATGACTCGCTAAATTGTCGCCAATCACAACGATTTCTTCATTAAGATGTCTGGTTTCCGGAATGAATGATAGGAAAAACCAATCTTTGAAACACATTCCATCAAACCAACCAGATATGGGTGGTTTGATGGAATGGGTGCTTTGGTACACAAATGGGTGCTTTGGTACACAACATACGGTGGAAGTACTTTACCTATAAATAATTATGATAATAATTCAAAATATATTATAAATATCTATTAAAGTTGATTATAGATACATAGGTACCTATTAAAGTTAACTTCATAACCAATACGGAAAAATTGTAACTGTTTGGAACTAATGCGGAAAAATTGTAAATTAGAATAATGATATCAAAATATCGAATGATTTATAATTTGTGAATTAGTTAGGTATGAAGTTTTCAATATATTATTATTAATATCGAAATTTGAATAAAAGCATTTTAGAGATATAGTTATATTAAAGAATTCTGTTTGAAATAAGGTTGGAAAATTTTATCTGTCGCAGAACCACAAAACATTACAGAAATACTAGTTTTTGTGCTATCCAGGATACTCGTTCAGGATATTTGACCCCTTTTTTAAAAATAAATTTTCTAACTCCCGGATCATCTGTCAAATTTGTTTCGTCATAATTAAATATGCTAAATAGATTCAAATAAATGTAATTGACAATAATAAAATAACGTGAAAAAAATAACAAAATTACGAAACTACTGTTCTGGTGGAATACATTCTCCATTTAAATCTGTGAGCGAAAGTTTCAACCTTCCGAAATGAAATATTCGCTCGTTAGTTTTGCTTTCGATAATTTCAAATTTTGGCAAAACCGCATTCTTAAATTTTCACGATTTCTTAGCAAGAAGCCACGAAGCCAATCCTTTCCAGGTGTATTATTTTTAAATATTTTAACATCCGTTTTTGAAACATCGAGATATGTTTTTACAAAATTTTTGATCATCTTGGAATCAAATGGAAAACCCCACTCATTTACAATAACAAGTTCATAATTATTTTCTCTTCTTCAACCGATAGCACTGTAGGTCTCCCTACATTTTTCGTGTGCCGATTTTTTAACCTATTCATTAAGGTGCCCCCGGAAATATTATATTTTTTGGCCCATTTTGTAATTGAAATTTCGCTATTTTTTTTAAAAATAACATTTAAAATCGCTCTAATATTTTTTCTGCCATCTCTTGCATTGTTTTCGAACCTAATACTTTATTTTTAAAATGATATTATTGCTTAATATTTAATAAATGGTTGTTTTTTTCGTTTTCGTTTTCGGTCAATGTTACCTGTGGCGGTCAAAGTTAGGCGGTTTGACTTCTCTTTTTTTTATCGCAACCAAATGAAACGGCAATCTTTGTTAAATTTTTGTTTGTACATACATACATATATGCAATATATACATATGTAGATATTTACGTATAATGCGACTTGTCAGGAATAAATTTTTTTTTACATATCGTTTGTTTACATTATTTACATAGGAATAGAATTTTTGTCTATTAAATTGATGTGTGTAAACATACTTTTCTATAGCTGAAAATTTCAAATAGAAATTTATAAATCAAAATTGAAAAATTTTGGAAAAATATTTTTATTGATATAGATTCATACTGAATATCTATCATTTAAAAATAAACTATGAAAATCAGTTGCTAAATTAAGTAGTAATATCTTTCGAAATTTTACGATTTCCAGATTAAATACCTACTTATATGAATCCAGTACCTAAATACCTACTTATATGAATTTAAATTGAAATTATTCTGTTAATTTGAAACAAAAAAGTATGAAATAAAATAATGTAAAAAAGTTTTTTAAATAATATGCTTTCTTCGAAACAAAAAAATTGATAGTACCTAAAGACTTGAAACTTTGGACACAGTTTAGATTCAACTGACAATACCTATAAGTACATGATTTTAAAATAATTATTCCAGAATTAGGTAATACAAAATAAAATAAAATTATACGGAATCAAACGGGTTTGCTTAAAATAGGTATAAAATAATAAATAGTTATTATATAATTTTTTAACAAAAACAGAACTTTGTACCTACCCATATTCTGAAAAATTTTACAAAAAAAACAATAATTTTTTTTTATATTACGAAAATAGAGGTTATTTAAATAGAGGAAATAATGGTTATGCTGAAGTCCGGTGTAAAAATTGTTCGAATGAAAAAATTCGTTCGGTATAAGTAAAAATTGGTATGTGAAATCCATTCGGCTGCAAGCACTTTTTGCAGATGTCAAAATCATATGTTTCGTTAAATATTTTGTGTATCTATGTGTTCAAAATTGAGGTATCATTTTAATTTTAATAAAAAAATACTTTTTTTTTGAAATATTAAATACATTTTTATTTTAATTTATTACAAATAGGTTCCGGTTAATAATGAAAAATTATGTCGACCAAGTGGCCCCCTCTACTAATTCGGCAGGCTTCCAATCTTTTACCAAAAATCTGAATCACGTTGTTCAATAAACTGTTCTCAATTGTTGAAATCTGTTCGATAATGTTGTTTTTAAGCTCTTGAATTGTTGTGGGATTATTGCTGTACACTTTCGATTTCACAAAACCCCACAAAAAAAAAATCCAACGATGTCAAATCGCACGATCTTGGTGGCCACATCACTCCTCCTCTACGAGAAATAATGCGATCTTCGAACTTTTCCTTCAAAAGATCCATTGTTTCTCTTGCTGTGTGGCAAGTGGCACCGTCCTGTTGAAACTACATATATTCTCTACGTCCAAATCATCAATTTCCCGCCACAAAAAGCTTCGTATCATCTCCCTGTAGCGATTTCCATTGACCGTAATCGCATTTCCATTTGCGTTTTCAAAAAAATATTGTCCAATTATTCCTCCTGACCACAAACCACACCAAACCGTAACTTTTTGTGAATGTACCGGTTGCTCTAAGATAACCCTTGGATTCTCTTCACCCCACATGCGGTAATTCTGTTTATTGACGTAGCCATTGAGCTGGAAATGAGCTTCGTCGGTGAAGATTATTTTGTTAAAAAAATTCTCACTTTATTCTTGTTTTTCGATTGCCCAAGATACGAATTGCCGACGTAATGCATGGTCAGTTGGTTTTAATTCTTGCGTCAGCTGGATTTTATAAGCCTTTAAATGGAGATCACGATGCAAAATGTTGAATAATGTGGATGGTTTGATGTTTAATTGCTGCGAACGATGACGAATGGAAGTTTTTGGATCTTCTTCAACACTTCTGCTCTCAGCTGCTACATTCTCGGTTGAACGGCCACTACATTGATAAATGTTGCCTCTGTTATCAAGAACAGATCCAGTTTCTAGAAATTTATCAACCACCATCTTGATGGCACGATTTGTTGGAGCATTTTCTCTACCAAATTTTGTTCGAAATTTCCTAATTACATTTTGAAAACTTTTACCATTTTCAAAAAATGTTGTAATAACAAAAACACGTTGTTCCTTCGTGTAACGTTCCATATTAACTAACCGGAATATATTTACAATATACCTAAAGAAACCTCGTATAACAATTCCAGGTAGAAAAAAAATGTAAAAATATAAAGAAATATTTCAAAACTTACGTTTAGAATAGTTTCTATAAATCGATGATGAATTTTGTAGCTTTAGAATAATTGGAAAATGAAGGAGTTGAAATTTCAAATGTGCTTCGTTTGAAAAGAAAGAATGCACCGATTTAAAAAAAAACATTTTTAAATTTATAACTTTAAAAAAACTTGTCGGAACAAAAATTATCTTTACTTTTTTTCTTTTAAAAAGTAAAAATTATTTTGCACTAAATGACACTTCCCTCTTTCTAACACATTTAAAATTTCTTGATTTTGAAAAAAAAAAATCTATGTCAAACATAATTCACTTAGTTCTTGATTTTTGGAAAATTACTTAGAAATTGAGTAGTTCGCCCATGAAATTTCAAATTTTTTATTTCGATTTTCGATTATTTTAAAAAAAAATTTCATAACCCTTGTTGTTTTTATGAATTTGTAGTCAAAAAGTCAAAACAAAAATTTTGATAACAAATCAAGAATTAAAATTTCTGTTGTAAAAAAAAATTTAATTGGAAATAAGTTCTTCTCCTCTTTACAAAAAAAATACTTACACAAAAAAAATTAAACAATCTTCATATTGACTATTGAGTATTTACGACAAATATTGCAAAAAGAAAGTCCGGCTAATTACAGAATTAATTACAGACATTTTTAAGTAAAGAATAAAATTATGAATGTTAAATTTCAAAATTCATTTCAAAAAGTTATACGGAATGAGAATTCGTCTTATAACTTTTTGAAATGAGAATTCGTATAAAAAAAAGAATATTAACAAAATACTATTCATTGCTTATCTAACTGCTAAAGTATTATAACATTAGAATTAATTATTTAACGTTCAGAATTAATTTTCAAAAATTAGTATAGGAAAAAAAGGTAAACTTTAGCTTAGGTCCCGTCTCGGATCGATTCCAAACTTTTATACAAACACTGTTGGACGTGACTAACCACATTTGGCGGCAGTTGGGTAGAGCGTTGAGATAATTAAGGGGTTCAAATAGCATTTCAAATTTCAAATTTACCCTTCATATTTCTTATTATATCTTTCTAACTAACTTACTTATTGATAACATTTTAGACTCACCTCATTTTAGAAAGGTCTAATGATGAGCTTTCTGAAGATAGATTTTGTTTTATATTAATTGCTTTCCAACAAAATTACCAATTTTAATGTTAATTTCTGCAACAAACGCGAGTTGCAAACGATCATGCCGTCGAGTGCTATCTTAGTTCAATTAAACCATCAATCTTAGCCTTATGTGAAACACAAGCCAGTAACCACAATTATAACTTTAATGTTACCGGCTACTCACTTATTTCACACTTCTTACCCTAAAAGAGGTATCGCTATCTATATAAAAAATGGTATCGCTTTAAACACACTTCCAAAATATAAATGTTCTAGAACAACCTCCACTACATTTGGGTCAAAATTCTCGTTGAACAGCATGTCATAGATTTCTGTTTGCTATACAGATCGCCCAACTCAAATGAACAAGAATCTGCTATGGAAATTGAAAATCTATCTTCATTGGCTTCATTTTTCTAGCAACATCTCCCCGAGTCAAAACTCAATTGGAAAACAAGTTGAACTATTCTCCACTCTGTTCCACCTTTCTCAACTTGATCCCGGACCAAGTTTCCGGAGTCCGTCCGTTAATACCAGTTTTCGGCTAAGTCCAATCTCCAGCCAGAGATTCCCACCCAAAAAATTAGTTTGGCGTTACAGCCATGATGACTGGGTGGATCTTAACAACTTTTTTAGAACATTCTGCTTCCGTAACAAAAATGTTAACTTTGCTACAAATGCGATTAGTGAAACTATTTTACTTGGAATGAGGCTCGCAGGGCCAACTATATACTGGTGAGAAACAGATGCAAGAGAGTTATGAACAAGCAAAAATTCTTGTCCAACCAAAGGTTGAAACGTAAAATCATCCACATGCCGAAGAATAGCAAACCCTTTTGGATATTTACCAAAAGTCTAAAAGAAGACGTTAGAGGGTCTTCTTTTCCACCACTTGTTGATAATAAAAGCAGAACAGTATCAGATTCTAAAGAGAAAGCGAACTTATTTCGCATGCAGTTTGCTTCCCATTCGACACTGCTACAGTCAGCTCAGATGCCACCTTCTGTTCCAGGAGATGGTTGCTCCTTCGGTAAAATTTACTTTAGGACGGGGGCTGTGATGAAAATCTTGAAAAATCTTAATACAAATTAGTCAGCCGGTCCAGATGGTATACCCACCATGGTGCTTAAAAATACCTGCTCCAGTACTTCAAAACCTTTGCGCAACCTTTTCTACCTCTCCTTTACTTCGGGTATTTATCCTACCCAATTGAAGGAGATGATTTCCCAATTCATGAACACAGGTTCAGAGCTCCTCGTTCAACCGCTGATCTCATGACTAACCTTTGCGAGAAGCTAAGCTTCAGCCTTCATCATTCATCATTTAGGGTCTTTCGATTTGTGTACTGATCGATGGATATTCATCTGACAAATTCAAAATAAATGCTGGTGTCCCTCAGGGACCTGTTTTATCCCCCACTCTCTTCTTAATATTTATCAATGACTTACTTTCATTAACCTCTAATCCGATTCGTAGTTTCGCAGACGACAGCACCCTTGTAGCTTCCTATAAGTTTCATAGCCACTGTAACATTAATCGCCATATTAATACAACAGCAAAAAATTTCACTAATAGTGAGCTAAATAACGATTTAGCAAACATTTAAAAATGTGATGATGCTGACTTCATTGTTGATTCCAACACAAAAAAAAACACAATGCTGTCTGATTTGGCCGAAAATTGCCACTGCTATTCCCAATCTTCTATTTCAGGGAGAAGTTTTGCAGCATTCAACAGATCTAAACATGCTGAGTATCGAGTTAAACCAAAAATTTACTTGGTCAAATCACATTTTCTGTATAGCTAAGGATGCAGCTAAATGTTTGGGTTTTTTGTATCGCTGCAAAACTTACTTTTCTGCATCTGATCTTCTCAATATCAATAAAACGTACATTCGGGCGAAAATGGAGTATAATGCACACATTTGGGCTGCAGACCCTCAAACAGCGCTGAACTATTTAGAAAATGTGAAAAACAGAGCTATTCGTCTTATCAACGACCCCAGTCTAACATCAATGCTCACTCCACTCAGCCATAGTCGCACAGTTGGGTCACTAACCTTGTTTTATAGATATCTCGTAGGGATTAACACCTGTTCCAATGAAATGAAAGGAACAGTTAATGCCTCAGCTCAAAGTTTTCCAACGAGAAACAAGGAGGGCAACAGAAGCTCATCCCTACCATGTAGAGTTATCAAGATGGCGAAATACAGCTAATGGAATTTCGTTTGTTATGCGCACGTTCTGTTTGTGGAACCATATACCATCGCATGTGTTCCCTAAAGTTGATAATTCATATGTGTACTATTTACTTAAGTTTAAGAAGAACATTAACATCTTTCTTCAAAATGTTCCTCCAAATTTTCCCCCATAATCCAAATTTCCTAATTCCAATTTCCTTCCCATATCCCTTTCCACAAAACTAAACTGTACATTTGTATTAAAGGTTCCATTTAAAGTTTGGTTTTAAAAGGGAGGTGGTTTTGGTTGGTTAAAGTTCAATACTACCCTGAGGAAGCACTCGCAGTTCCTCTCGGTGACTTTCCACCAAATCTCGTTAAAAATATATATATATATCTATTTGGTTGAAAGATATCTTATAGTTTTGGGACAAACCCCAAAAAAAATAAAAAATTCATTTTATCAGTTCCATTTATTTTGCCATTACTGCTAATATTCTTTTGTCCTTTCTAAAATGGGTCCAACTAATTTTCTAACTGCGTGGTTGTTACAGTTATAAAAAAAAAAGTTTAAAATATACCTCAAAAAATACAAAAATTTCATATAAAAACCGGTTGAGTTTTCCTTCTATGAGTTAAAAAAGTATATAAGCATATTCAACAACAAATATCCATCTTATGTAATAACAGGGAACGTCCTGCTGCTGCTGACTAGCGTGGCACTTTTAGTTAGTTATATTAATGTTACAAAAATTAACATTTAACAATAATATCTCTTCATAGAAAACAAAAAATTAACATTTACTAGAAAAGAAACAAAAGAAATTTAAATAGCAACATATTTAAAGATTTGTTATAGATACATTTCTTTAGTTAAATAGCTACTAAAGAAAATTAAAAAATTGGTTGGTTCGAAAAAAAAATGGGAAAACAATTCATTATTTGGTTGTTACGAATAATATAACATATTTACATATACGATTGCTGTTAATCTATTATTGTAATTCGTATTACATATATATTGTCGTATTACATAATTAATTAGGTACAGAAATTATTTCTAGAAAAAATAAGAAAAATATATCAAAATATTTAACTCGTACATACTAAAAATTCGAAAATATCTTTTTAACAATAAATTTTTATATGATTTTCAGAATTAAGTACAGTACAGGCATATATTTCCTCCCCATATAAGGGGATTCCACCTAGACGTGGTGCGACGCTGAGTAGAATGAATGGTTCCGTAGGCGATGTCGGGGATACTGTGTCAACCTTTGGGATTTCACAGTATCAGAAGGTTCAACGATACCGATTAGGCTGCAGGTGATATCCAAAACCAATAGAATCTCTCCACTTGTAAGTTAAGGTGTCGGGTATCATGCCGAGAGCTGAATGGTCGGTAATTGGTTAAAGATAACTGGTCGTGAACGGTTTCCCTGAGCATCAAGGTCGGTTGTATTAAATGCCTTATCCCGGTGCAACGTTCTTTCCGGCCACATTCAAGGGACCAAAAATGAATTAAAACAACAAAAATAAAACAAAAATGGAATAGAAGGAAGATGTGATAAGTCAGAGTGGCTTAAGGCGCGCCTTTTGTTACCCAACATGAGAGTGGACAATGGCAAGATGCTTCAATGTTCCAAGCTCCAGGATCCAAAAATCCAAATGGATAATTGGAAAATAATTAAGGCTGGAAAACCTTAAAAGGATTGCCAGTCCTTCTTGCTCATGATGAATGAGGAGTGCCTAAAAGAACTCATGAAGGCCGATTTTAGGTTGAGGTTTGGCATAAGGCATGCTAAAGTAAACATTTTCAAGGCTCCAGCTGTTGAAAAGGATCTAGATTCTAAGCTGATAATGGATCACACGAACTATAGAGATTCCTTTAAACAGGCTTCTGCACCGGGTTCCGGTTGTGGAAGAAGGTAATGATGAGTAGTGCAAATTAATTTCAGGCACTTCAGAAGTGACTCGAGCAATCTACTGGTTTTTCTAAACGAGGAAAACATATAGATCAACCTCATTGAAGATCCTTGAGTCAGAGGTAGTGAGACCAAGGACCTACATAATAAAGACTACAATCTTTTTCATAAAAAATTTACAGGTAAACCTAGAGTTGTATAGTAAAAAAAATAATTCAATGTTTTTCTTCACCCCAATTTCAGTTCATCCAATTTGACTGGCGTCAAAATAGAAGGACTAGGTGAAGAGAGCCTCTACATCTCCTCTGCATATATGGCTCAAAGCAAGACTACCTACTCCTCGGATGTGAAGTCAATGCTAGGAATCCACTATAGGGAAGTTCGGAGAACAACGAACGAGGTGACTTCCTATTTCATTTTGTAATGAACACTAACCTTAAAATATGTAATACTGGTAACACACCCACTTTTATCTTTCCAAGTTCGCACACATATAACGGATGCGAAGAGGTAATTGACATTACTTTATCTACTAATCATGCTTTCATTGGGGTTGCAAACTGGTCAGCTCTAGCCAGAACTCCTATTCAGATCACAAATATATAGTGTTTGATGTGAATCAGACGAATATTCCCAAACCCTACAGAAATCGTAAAAGAATAGGCTGGGTTATTTAATTCAGCCGGATTATACAGTCAAAACTAAATAAAATATCGTAATTGAAATGATCGAAGAACTGGATACAAAGATTGAAAGTTTTGAAAAGGTTATGGGCTCAAAGAGTCTTAAAGGGTCGTGTCTAATTAGTCACGGGAAAAAATTCTAGCCCCCTTGGTGAGAGAAGACTTAGCCTGCCTTAGAAATCTAACTAGGTCTATATTCAACATTTGATTTAAAGACAATGCCTAAAACTATACAAGAAAGCCATCAAAGAAACCAAGGGGCAAACTTGGGTGAAATTTTGCCGATCTATCGAAATTAAGGATTCAGCTAGAATCGGAAAGATTCTGTGCAATGATATATTCTGTCCATCTTGAATAAAAAGAAGAGATGGGAGTTGGGCAAATTCTTGAGCTGAATATTTAGATTTGTTAGTTAGCACTCATTTTCCCGTAAGCAGTAATGATAACGGCAATTCAATTTCATCTAAAATAGTTCTAGTAGACTAAATCGTCTGAAATCGATGGCATAATTCCGATTATGCTGTAAAAATCGCTAAAGCTGTCAATTTCGTGGCTGGTTGCCATTTTCAGAAGTTTGAAACTCAATTATGTTCGGTGCAGTTGGAAAAGCGTCCGCATAGTCTTTACTTCAAAAGCAGGAAGAAAGGCAATGAATCTGCGGAAGACTTAAGACCACTTAGCTTATCCTCCTCTCTCTTAAAAAGTATGGAGCGTATGCTGGACTAGCAGATTAGGCAAGGTTTCAAAGTAACTCAAGTATCGAAATTCCAACATACGTACGTAACAGGTAGGTGCACAGAAACGGCTCTACATGAAGTAGTCAGCACAGTTGAACATTTCATTAAGTATAAACAATATCACTTAGCCATTTTCTTAGATAATGAAAGTGCTTCTAACAATGTCAATACCCAATCTATTGAAGAAGCTCCCACCCAAGTAGGTACAGAGCAGTTTCTGAAGCGTTGGATTATTTCCATGCTTAGTTCCAGAATAATTCATACGAACATAGGAAACCACAGCGATTACACTTCCCTCACCTATACTATGGTTAATTGTTAGAAACAAAATTCTAATAGCATTTAATAAGGAAGGAATAAAATGTGGCGTATGCGGATGATATGGTGATGCTAATTTCAGGCAAGTTCATATTCGTGATTAAATGGATAGAGTTCTGAAATAATGTATAGAGTTCTAAGCAAGGTTCACAATTACCCCAAATTGTTGCCTAGGTGTAACTAAAAGAAGTCTGAAATGGTACTCTTCACGAAAAATCCAAAATACCTACTTTTCACCTACCAAAACATAACAATCTTACTTTGAGAACAAAACTTTGGAAACAATCATCCTTTGGGAACTAAATTTGAGGCGGTGAAGTAACAAAGAACTACGATCTAACTATCTTCACCGAGAAGTCCAAGATGAAGAAGGAGTCGGTGCTGGTATTTTCTCGGAGAAACTCAATATTTGAAAATCGTAAAGAGTCCCTGACACAACTAGTATCTTTCAGAGATACTACCAGTTATAGAAGCTGCTCGAGTTTTGAACAGAAATGACACAAAAATGAGAAAGGTCGCCATTTGTGTGGACAGACAGTCCGCGATTACGGCTATTAATGCGAGCAGTACAAGCTCAAAGTTTGTTAAACAGTGTCAAGAGAAACTTGCCATAATATGCGAAAAGCTAAACATAACCTTCGTATGGGTACCAGCGCATAGCAATATTGAAGGAAACGAAAAAGCTGACGAATTAGCAAAGAAAGGAGTCACTCTGGACCATAAATCTCCTGAAATAGTCAGTTGTTCAATAAGTGCTCTAAAGGAACGGATCTTTTCTATGTATATAATTTCAATTTTTGAAGCCTGATATAATTTCATAAATAATTTCATATATGTATATAATTTAAATTTTTGAGCCCTAATAGCTGTTAAACAGGGGGTGGTAGAAAAGAATTTTTTGAAGTAACTTATTATAACTCTAAAAGTATTTTCTCGTATATATACAACTAAAAGAAATCGTTAACACACATAAAAATATATGACTGAAGCTTTAATTTTTATGTCTTGCCGAAAAAAAATGTGTACAGGTGCCAAAGTTCAAAGTGTTTTAAAATAGCATATTTTCATTTTTTGGTCCTAATAGCTTATAAACAGGGGGTGGTGCAAACAATTTTCTGAGGAAGCTTAAACTAATTCTAAAAGTTCTTTCTTACCTCAAGTCCCTATAAAAGAGAAGGCCGGGGTTACGAAGGTAGAAAAAGCATGCAAAATTTGGTTCACATAACAGTTAATTTAAATACTAAATTTAAAAAAAATTTTATAATTTTGATATTGATTTGCAAAGGTAAAAAAAATCCTGTCGAATGGTGTTTTCTGATTGAAAAAATGTTAAGCATATATATGCATGAGATATATGCATTTAAAAAATATGGCTCTTTAAAAGTTTGAGGGGTTGCAGCTCTGTAATGGATTAGGCTTCATGGAAAAGTTGTTCTACCTACCCATGGTTAAATTTATTTTTCTTTATCTTTAACGGTGTAGATTTTGTAAGCAGGCGAGCAGAAGCAGGTACGGACAGGGTGAAACTAATAGGCACATTTTTTAAAAATTTTTTTGGAAATGTGCTAAAAAAGGAGCATCGAGAAAAAAATGTAGAATTCATTTTTTTTTTAATTATATCTAGAAAAAATGTATAGTAATGAAAAAATGTGTTCAAAATATTGTTATATGTTTTATAAAAAGCACTAAAAGAAACATTGTTGAAAACCCAACATGTGGAGAGATCAGGTTTCTCAATTTAAATCAAAAACAAAATTAAATCAAAAAAAAACTTAACACACTCTTGCTAAACAAATTAATGAAACCCTTATTTGGTGACCAACTCTAAAATCACCCGCAATTATTTTTTTGGTTCAAAATTTTTATAAATTGAGCTGTTTTTTAAAATTAATTTTTATTTATAAACAATTTTTTATACAAAACAAAAATGTACATAGCCCGTTCAAATAACTAGCTACTAAAAATGTGTATATGTAAAAGTTTTGCATTTTAACTTAATAGAGGAAGATCAAAATAGAAAAAAGTATGTCCTTATTCTGCTGGTGACAAATAGAAAATAAAGTAAAATATAGTTTTGAAAAAAAGCTCTTAGTTCTTTTCTTTTTAAATTATTTTAAATTTCTCTTTTTTCTTTAAAAGGGAACTCTTAAATTTTTAAGTTGTTTTTGCAGACCTAAACTTAAAATTATTTTACAGGTATTCAAATAAAAATATGCTACGCAAGCAATCTGCATATTGGCATGCTATTGCAACGTGATGCATGCCAAAAATAATAAATACAAATATAAGACAACTTGATTAGAATCATACGATTATAATCGAGTTTTTTTGCAAGTTAACATTTACGAAATTTGTTAGTTTATAAAATAATGAAGTACAGTTTGTACAATTAATAAAAGAATCTAATTATGGAATTTGCTTATGTAACACCTCCATTCCTAACAGATTTTGGTCTCCAAAATTAAAATTTAGAAAGAACTTGTTCTTGTTCCAAGTTCCTTTAGTTTTACATTATTTGTTCCAAGTTCCTGTTTGGTTTATATTTATTTTAATATTTTTATTTAGCTTTGATTTCTTATAACATAATTATATGTTATAACTCTTATAACTTATTATAATAATTATAATTACAATTAGGATTTTAGTTGTTAGTAACAACGTGTAAAAGTTAACATTTGATTTATATTCTAAGTATTCAAATTCTCAATTTGATTTACATGGATTTGTTTTAATGTGAAGTTATTTATGATTTTTGTTATATTTAATTCATTTACAATTGGTATAATAGGTACATCTTTATATTTTGCGGCTTTGTTAGAAAATGCATTATGTTTCATATTTAAATTACAATTACTAAATCTAATTAAATTATTTGCTTTAATAACTATGTCTTGATTAATACAATTTTGTACAAGTTTTATTTTTTCTAAATTTAAAGTTAAAGTGAATTCATCGTTAATTTTTTCTAAATATTCTAATTTATTTATTCTAAAGTTACATGTATTATTTTCTTTTATTAGATTTTTTATACAGTTATTGTTTGTAAATTTTAGGTTATTTCTCAATAGATCCTTTTTGCTATTATATTCAAAGATTTCTCTGTCGTTTAAAATGATATTTTTTATAGGTATATCCAGGGGTGTGCTGGTAAATCCGTAACAACCGGCTCGCATTTTTTTTTTAATTGTATAAATATGAAAAAAAGAATGATATTAACATTTAAGATATTTATTGTACACAAAATATTACAATAAATTGAACAATATAAAAATGGATACAAATTGCAAAAAATTACACAATAAATTTCAAAATTTCATAAATTATTGGTGTAAAGTCCATATGGCCTTCATTTTCAGATACGAACTTCTCGCTTCTTTCACGAACTCTGGTATCTGTTGCCAATCTATAGTTCTTATTTATCCAGGATGTCACAAATGGAATCGCATCCCAGTCTACCATCTGCTTCCCCAATAAATTTATAGTTATTAAATTTGATATATGTTCTACAGTGAGACTAGTTCTTATTTTTGTTACAATCAAATTCATTAAGCTAAAACCCCTTTCAGCTTCTGCACTACTAATTGCAATAGTATTTAATATTTTATTTATTTTAATATTTTGGGATTTGATGTTTGCATCAACAAAATCTCGAAAATCATTGATATCAATGTTGTGTTTTAAAATATTATTCAATTTTAAAAGTTTGCTTTCACGCTCCAGCCACGGAAATTGAATTTCATCAAACGACCAAGTAGACGGATCTAATACGTCAAAAACTTTTAAAAAATCTTCATAATTTTCGTTTTTATTTATATGGCTGATAGACAAAAGTCGTAATGTCATATTCTTCGCAACAGTGTCCAATAATTTTTGCCTGGGAAGAGCATTAAATTTATTATTGTTTTCAAACGGAATACATTGAAACTCATTTGAAAGAATTAAATTCGCAACTTTCTTTTCGTAGTTACCAGGATTACTTCTGATCATTTCTATAGCTCTTATTGATCGTTTAATTAATTTGTCTGCTTTTTGTATTTGAATTGATCTTGATTGTAATGCATTTGAAAGTATAGAAAATTCTTCCAAAATGTGGATCATTAGAGCCAAATTTTTAATAAAGTTAGTATTAGCTAATCTTTTGGCCATACCAGAATGTGTTGAAGACAGAGAAAAATGTTTGTATAAAGCAGGATATGCGCGCCATACGGCAATAGCTGATCTTAAGCTGCATGCTGCCCAACGTGGACCAAATACACGACCAATTTTAATTATTTCAATATTTAATTATCTGGCACAGGTTTCTAATTCAGCTTGGTTCTTGTTAGATTGATGGTAGATTGAATAAATTTTGTCCAAAAATGTTTTAAAATGGTTTATCTGCTTTATTTTTGTTATCGAATCATCAAGTGCCAATTGCAAGCGGTGATTTAAGCAGTGCCACATAATAATGCCTGGAAACATTTCCACTAATTTACTAGCTACTCTTGATTTCCTTCCTAACATTGCAGATGCACCATCTGCTATGAGATTTTTTTTTTTTAAATAATTATTATCAAATCCATATGCAGTTAAACAATCTAATAGCGTAGTTGAAATATTTTGAGCTGTCGTTGATGACAATTTTTTTAAATCTACGAAAATCATTATTGGTTCTATTGCAGATTGTATTTCGGTTTTTAAAAATATGACCAACGTACTTTCTTTAGCAAGTGTTAATGCTTCGTCAATTATAATACAAATTTTTGCATTTTGTTTTATTATGTTTTTAAAAACAGTATTTTTAATTTGTTTTGCAATATGTTCAACAATTCTTGTGGCAGTATATCTTGAATACAAACAATTTCCAATATCAACTCCATTTTTTTCCTGTAATTCTAAAGCACCATCATATAATGGTCGATTACGTTTCACAAGACTATATACTATATTAAAAATTTTAACAGTAATGTTAATTGCATTTGTGTTTAATGTTTCAAAAATAGCAGGCAAAACTTGCTTATTAGCCTATTTCATAATATCCTGAATTTTCAAGTGTGCGTTAGATAAGGAATGTTCTTTAATTTTTTTGCGAAGAGAAGCCTGTCAACTATCTTTTTTAGTTCCATTTGGAGTTATGGAACACGAAATCCATTCCTTAGAAACATGTACTTTTTTTTCTGTCTCAGTTGCTAAACATTTAATTTGCGAACAATCTTTACATCCTAATTTGCCATCTTTTATTATCAGCCATTTATATTGTTCTGTAAATAAACTTACTTGCTTTTCATTCCAACAATCAGGCAATTGGATATTAATATTGGTATTTGAAAATAAATCTTCCTCGATTTCTACAGGTACAACAGATGTTTCTTCAATATGTTCGTTAAAATCAGGTGTTATGAGATTTGAGTTTATTTGTGTAACTGCAGAATTGTTTAATCTGTTGCCAATTGTTTTTTCAGTCTTTGTCGGCTGCGGAGCAAAAAAGAATAAATTTCCTTGTTTTCTCTTCATTTTGAGTAAACAATCACTATAATTTACATAAAATTAGTATTCCTAATTTGTTTTAATATATTTTAATAATAATTATTACTTACCTATTGTTATAGCAATACAAAACTATATATAACACAAATTCAAATATCAAAGCCTACTACCATCAAAATGTGTGCTGGCGCGAGCCGGCTCCAGCACACCACTGGGTATATTTAATTGTACATGTATATCTAATTATACAATTGGAAATGGTATAATTAAAGCGTTAAAATAATTTTCGATAGTAAGATTTGGAAGAAATAAAACAATTACTACTAAGCCGTCTTTAAATAAAACGGTACTTTTTATATATGGCATGTCTTCGATAATTATGGTGTAATTTTGAATTTCGTCATCTGTAAGTATGTCGTGAGCAAGAACTTCTAAACGGCTTAGCAAAATAATATCTTTAATTTGTTGTAGGTGATTGTTAATTGAAGTTATTTGTGCAACAAGTTGAAGAATAAAAGGGGGTTGTGATATTTTTGTAATGAAATTGTTGGTTTAGTTTTCGATTTTATTAAGAAATAGAACAATTTCTAATTGTTGATCATTCAGTTGATCATCAGTTTTTATTTTACAATAGCTTTCCTTTTTAATCTTCTTCTGTTGAATATCAACTAACTAAACTATCAACTTAACTAAATTATATAAGAAATAATACAATAATAATAGAAAATTATATAAACAAGGTAGAATGTAAACCAACGGTTTTTAAAAGCGCACATTTCCAAAACTCAATACAAACTGTTTAGAAGTGTGAAAATTTGAAAATTTCATGTAATAAGAAAAAATGTGAAAATAGGACATTTTTGAAATTTTGAGGGGCCGTAATTCCGGAATCCTATATAACTAAGAAAAGCCGTTAACACACGTAAAAATATATTATTGAAGCTTTAATTTTCATGTCTTGCCGAAGAAAAATTTTTACAGGTGCCTAAGTTACAGGTGTCTAAAAATAGCAAATTTTCAATTTTTGAGGCGTAATAACTCTTAAAGAGGGGGTGCTACCAAAAAATTTTCTGAGGAACCTTATACTAATTCTAAAAGTTCTTTCTTGTCTCAAAATTTCAGGTTCCTACCTAAAGGGGTGCCGGAGTTATGAAAAAAGAAATTTCATGCAAAATGTGGTTTTCACATAACGGTAAATTTAAATAGTAAATTACAAAATATTACATAATTTTGATATTGTTTTATATAGATAATAAAATTTCCGAACTTCTGCCGGTTTTAGATTGCAAAACTATTACGCAGAGCCCGAGATATATACATCTGAAAATGGGGCTTTTTCGCAATTTTGAAGAGCTGCAACTTTGCAACCCTTTACAACTAAAATAAACCTTTCACACACGTAAAAATATATTATTGTAGCTTTAATTTTTACATCTTGCAGAAGTAAAATGTGTACAGGTTCCTAAGTTACAGGTGTTTAAAAATAGAAAATTTTCAATTTTTAAGCCCTAATAGCTCATAAACAGGGGGTGGTCCGAAAAAATTTTCTGAGCAAACTTATACTAATTCTAAAAGTTCTTTCTTGCCTCAAAATTTCAAGCTTCTATCTAGAAGCGTGCCGGAGTTATGAAAGTAGAAAAATCATACAAAATTTGGTTTTCACATAACGGTAAATATAAATACTAAATTTAAAAAAATTGTATAATTTTGATATTAATTTACAAAGATAAAAGAAATATCTGTCGAATGACGTTTTCAGATTGAAAAAATCTTAAGCAGAACATAAGATATATGCATTTAAAAATAGGGCTTTTTCAAAGTTTGAGGGGCTGTAGCTCCGTAATGGGGGGGGGGAGGCTACATGAAAAAGTTGTTCCACAAAATTATTTTTTTTATGAGACCTACCTATGGTTAAAATTTTTTTTCTCTATCTTTAACGGTGTAGAAGTTTTGTAAACAGACGGACGGACAGAGTGAAACTAATAAGCACATTTTTTCAAAATTTTTTTGGAAATGTGCTAAAAAGACATAATTATACATATGTCCAAAACAATAAAATAATTACAAATATGTTTTACACAATAATTCAATGACTTTTTACACAATAATTTATATCAAAGCAAAATAACTTCTAATAATGTAACATCATTTTTACCGACTGCAAACAATTATGTATAATGCAGGTATTGTTTTCGCAAATGTATGTACTCCGGTGCGTCGAAGGCTGTAGAATTTTTTTAGCGTTATGTGTGTGTGTGGCTGCGGGTGTGTGTTAGAATGTCTGTGGGTGTGTAAGAATTATTCTTAATAGTTTTTCTCATATTGTTTTCGTTTTACGAAATATTCGTAAAAAACTGAAAAATGACACTTGTAAACTACTACTTTCGGTTGTTCGATTTGCTCCAAAAGCTTATAAATCCGAGATATTTGCATCAAGACTTTAAATAAGAAATTTCAAAAATTCCGCTCAGTCGTTTAGACTGTACACGTGCCCACAGACATACCCAAACATCCATACACGCACACATCCACACATCCACACAAACACAGACACAGACAGACATCACGCTGAACCTTCCTCAACCTCACCACGCACCAAAGTAGTAAAACAACCTTCCACGAACCAAAGTAGTGAATATTTGCCAAAATCTCGGGTACACATTTTTAGTATGAAAACAATACCTACCTTATACATAATTGAATTCGGTCGGTAATATAGCATTTATACACTACAAACAAATTAATTTTTGGGGCGATCCATTTTATGTGGTATAACATTTCCGCACCACATAATCTATAGATGCAATTATAAATACAATATTTAAAAATTTATCGCATAACATTTTATCGATTTTTAAATTTTCTTTCTTTCTATAGTACCTATATATATATAATAAATATTTAGTTCTATCTAATTTTTTTTATTAATCATAAATTATCAATGATATGATTTGTTTATTTATATATCATTATCATAAAAATTAGATAGAACTAAATAGGTCTATGACAGTTGGCCTAAATCAAATTTGCAAAAAGACATTTCTCTTAATGCCATTTCACAAAATGTTACATCTCAAAAAGACTTTTAACAAAAGTGACACTTCGCAAAAAGACTTTTAACAAAGGGGACACTTCGCAAAAAGACTTTTAACAAACTAATGTTTATAACAAACAAACTTTTAATGTGTATAGATATGTTTATTAAAAAAAGTATAGATATATATTTGTATTTTTGTCTATTTGTCTATTTGTATATTTGTATATTTGTATGCAAAAATTCGACAAAATTAATTCAATAATTCTGTTTTTTTTTTTTATAACCAGATATTCTATTTTATTCTAAAATTTGTTTTTTCTATTTGTTATTAAGCTAAAATTTACTTTTTAATTTAATAATTTAAATTATTATTATTTATTTTATTTTATTTTTTTTTATATAATTATTATTCACATACATATTTAATATTAAATTTAAATAATGTGCTTTTAATTTAATTTTAAATTTATTTATGTAATCGATTTCTTTTAACTCATCAGGTAGATCATTATAATTTTTATATGCTAAATTATGTATTGCATCGTGATTGTTGAACCTTATTTTGGATGATATGATTCTTATATTATCAGCTTGCCTAGTATGATATTTATAACATTCATTATTTAATGTTATATTTATATTTGTGTTGATTTTATTTTTAATTACTAAGTGTGTTTGGGTAACTAGTTTAGTTTTTACCAGATCTTTTACTAGCAAAATTCTGAGCTTTTTATGTATTTCCAGTGTTGACGTTCTACGTTTGTAGCCAAATAAATTTTTGATGGCTTTATTTTGATCAATCTTTGAAACAGAGATAAATCTTTAACAAAAGCATTTCCCCAAATATGAATTACGTATGTTAATGAGGAGTGGTACATGCTATAATATAACTCTCGTTTACTTTTATACGGAATTTTATCCCGGATAGCTCGATATATTCCTGCAATTTTGCTTCCCTTTTTCAATTGTTCAGAAATTTGGGGTTCCCAATTTAACTTTTCATCTAATATAATAGCTAAATATAGGGTTTTCCAATTGGAGTGATATGATTTCTTTTCAAAAAAAAACACACTAATTGTTAAGGAAATTCAAATGTTTTTTATTTAATGTGAAGTACAATCGATACAATTAAGTTCTGAGTAAAACGTCATTCAAATGGCCTTCACGACTTCTTTTGCAGGAAAGAATTCGATGAATCCAATTTTCGAGCACTTTTTCCACTAAATCAAGTCGTATGTCATGAATAGAACGTTCAATATTGACTTCTAAAGCTTGAAGAGAGTCTAGTTTATCGCTAAAGACCAATGACTTCAAATAACCCCACAAGAAATAGTCTAATGGTGTTAAATCACAACTTCTTGGAGGCCATTCAATGTCACAATTTCTTGAAATAATCGAATCTCCAAATTTTTCTCGCAGTAATTCGGTTGTTGCACGTACTGTGTGGCACATAGCCCCGTCTTGTTGGAACCAGATGTTGTCAAGATCAACTTCTTCCAATTTCGGCCATAAAAAGTTGGTTATCATCCATCTATATCGCTCTCCATTGACAGTAACGGCGTTACCAGCTTCATTTCGAAAGAAGTACGGATCGATGATTCCACCAGACCAAAAACCACACCAAACTGTCAATTTAAGTAAATGTAATGATTGTTCATGAATAATTTGTGGATTTTCTTCGCACCAGAATCGACAGTTTTGTTTATTTACCGCACCACTCAGATGAAAGTTAGCCTCATCGTAGAAGATGATTTTCTTAAAAAAATCGTTATCGTTTTCAAGTTACTCCAAGACAAAATCAGCAAATTCACGACGTTTATGGTGGTCCATGATGTAATTGTAAACATTACTGAATACAATGAAAAAAAATTACGGGTCATGACATACTACAAATGGCCGAAACGTCACTTAGAAATCATATCACTCAAATTGAAAAACGCTTTATTTACAATTTTTTACTTTTTCTATCTCAAAATTGTTTAATTTAATGTTAATATTGGACGTAGTTTTTTTTTGAAACAACATGTACTTGGTTTTTTTTGAGTTTATTGTTAATTTATGTCTATTCATCCAGGAATTTATTTTCAATAAATCTTCATTCATTACATTTTCCAACTGGCTATATGAAGTAGCTTGATATACAATCGCTAGATCATCCGCATACATGAACGAATCTTCATATAAATTTACGTTCAGTAGTTCGTTAACTTAGCAAGTAAACAAAGTTGGGCAAAGCAAGCTGTCTTGTATAACACCATAATCGATACTTTGCATTTTACTTTTTTTTCCTTCATACTCAGCATGCGATAGATATTGCATGCAATCCGACAAATAGCTTTTAAACCATAAATACTAATTTCCTCTAAGTCCCAGTTCATATAGTATTTTTAACAGTGTGTTTCTAACAATAGAATCAAAAGCTTTCGTTAGATCAAAGAAAACTATTGCTAGTTTTTTGTTATTGTCAATTCCTTGTTGAATTTTAGAAACACAATCAAATAATGTTGCTTGATTGTTTCCTAAAACCATATTGTTTTCGACTTATTAATTTTTCTTTTTCTAAATATGATGTGAATTGTTTATTAATTAATGTTTCAATTATTTTGCTAAATAATGACGCAATTGAAATAGGTCTAAAATTATTTATATCATTATATTGCCTGAGTTTTTTTAAATTGGTCTAACTTTGTTGATTTTTATTATTTTTGCCATGTGACATTGTATTAATACATTATTTATCAATTTGGCTAGATTATCTGCTAATTCATTTTTACATAATATCTTAAACATATAAGAATATATTTTATCAGGGCCTGTCGAAGTACTATTAAAAAGACTATTTATTAGTTTTGTACATTCAACTTTGTTAATAAGTTGAAATTTAAATAGGCTTTGTCGTTTTAATTTGAGGAAAGTATAATTTTCAAATTGTTTTGCCATGTTTCCGCCAATAGTACTGTAGTACTCATTAAATTCATTAAGTTTTTCTATTTTTTGTTCTTCCCTTAGTTTATTATTATTAAAGAATTTATTTGACTTACAACTGTTTCCACTTATAATATTTTTAATAAATTTCCATATCTTTTTATTGTCATTTCCAGCTTTTTCAAATTGTTTTTTATCATATTCTTCTTTTTTTCTCTTTTTAATGTGGTTAGTCTATTTAGCCAATATGAATATTTATCTTTAAGATAAACAGATTCTTTTTTTGATTGTATTTTTGGTACAAGTAATTCTTTATTTTTATTAATCTAACACATTCATGATCAAGTCAAACTGCGAGGTATTTTTTTTACTACCTGTAAGTTTAATTACTACGGTAGCAGTTTCTACTATTTCTTTACAGGCAGTTGTTAACTGATTTGTTAATGTATTTACGTCAGTCGAATAGATATGAATGTTGTTAATTTGTTTTTTTGATGTTATAATCTCTTTTTTTAATTAATTTCTCATTATTTATTTTTTTATATTCAATGTTTACAGTAGGAATTAACTAATATGATTCCATAATGATCAGAAATATCACTGTGAAACAATGACATTTACATTTCAGCATTAGGATCATTGAGAAGAACGTGATCTAAACAAGTGTTTGATTCAGGTCTAGTCGTATCTTTACTGCAGAAGAAATAAGCATTGGACGCAACTATCCTTTTATAGTTTTGTATATGGTTATCTGTTAAGTTCTTAATATTAAAATTAAAATCTCCAATAATTAATGATTTTTTTGTTTTTATACTTTCCATATGTTACTCTAATTTGTGTAAGAAATTGGAAACAAAGGCATTAATGGAGGCCTGTACACAGCATTAATATTATATGTGTTATGGTTATACTTTAAGATAATATTAATTATACTATTCATCACAGAAAGAATTTTGAGTAGTAAAATCAACGCTTTTATGTATAAAACCACCTGGCCTTGATTTTCCGCAAGAAAATATTTGTGAATAATCATTAATATTAATTAGATTCGATAAATTATCCAAGATCCAAGTTTCGCAAATAATTATTACATTTATAATATGATCAAAATTGTCTAATAATCTAATATATTTGTTTCTACATGGGTATTAATGGACAAATCATAAGTAAAATTAGTCATAATCTAAATCTTTTTCTTTTAGTATTCGTTTAATCTTACTGTTTTGTGTTTTTCTAACAAATAATTTACCATTTTTTACCCATGCAAACTCAATTTTTTTTTTCGTGTCAGGTCTCTTGCCTTTTTATACAAAAAACTGAAATATGTTGTTAAGGATTCATTTACAAAAATTGGATGTTTTTTGCATCCGATGTACTATTATTATCATCCAATATTTGTGTAGTAATTCTTTTCTTTTTTAGCGCTTCCAAAAATTGGCTTTTGAACTTAACCTATCAAATTTCACTATAATTTTATCTGTCTCACCTGAAACATTGAATCTGTTTTTTATGCTGTATATTTCATTTATATTCTCATTATCCACTCTAGCATCAGTTTCAGATACAGTTTTTCATACAATTATTAGTGGATCAAGCTCAGAGTTGGTCACTGTGACACCACTTATTTGCACTTGTTTATTGTCTCCTGTTTCATTTTTTCTATTTCAATTTTATTATGTTGTAGATTTTCCCTAAGGATAATATTTTCATTTCTTAGTGACAAGTTCTCTTCAATTAGATTGTTAACGTATTCTTTCAACTCTCTAACCTCACATTGAAGCTTACGTAGCTCCGAGCTTTGGGATATTTGATTATCCAAAATTTGTTGTAACTTATTGTTTATTGAATTAGGATTGTCAGCAACTACCGGCATTTCATTTAAACTTTGCTTGGATGTAGTACTAAGTATAATAGAACAAAGCCAAAATTTATTTTCTTCCCCTGCAAGTTTTCGGATAGCTCATTATTCAATACCGAGAATTGGCAACAAAACCTATTTCTTCATTCTCCATCACATAATATACCACAGTTATTTCTTGAATTATTTTTTTTTCGCACCGATTACAAATTGCACTATTTTGATTATTTGACATTTTGACAAGTTTTTTTTGTTACATTTCAACAAAAGAAAATATAAAGATTTTTAAAAAAAACTGGCCGGATTTCTTTCCACTTTCAATACGGTCCTATAAAATCAATTACAATTATTTTTTTTGATACATAATATGTATTTCAATAATAAAAAACTTTTCATACATATTTCAGTTATCAAAAAAATAATACAATAGATATCCTCCCTAATTATCCTCCCTAGTTATCTTGGTTTTGCAAAAGTTGTAAAATCCAACGTAGGAACCGTCGATCAACTTTAAACAGCAACAATCAAATATAAACACCTAGTGGAGATACGAGCAGAAACATATTGACATCTAAAAACTTAAGCTTGGAAGAGAAGGTGAATAAAATTCTTCAAAAATTGGAATATCATGATTCTTGTTTTAAAAATTTGAATGACAAACTAAATAAAATAAATGATACTGTGGATGAATTAATAGAAGAAAATATAAATTTACGTAATGAAAATGAAGTTCTTCTTGCAAAGATAAACAAAAATAGTATCCATATCGAAAAATTAAAACAAGAAAAGTTTAGGAATACAATAGAAATATGCGGAATACCGGAAAAAATGTCAGATAAAATAGGGGTAAGCAAACATGTTTTTAAATTGTTGAATGTAGATGTTAGAGATGAACAAATAGATGATATAAGTTTGGAAAGTAAATATAATAAACAATCAAAACAACCAAAAAATATTATTATTACTTTCAAAAATTTTAATATAAAATCAAAAGTAATGTTGGCAAGGAAAAATAAACAAATTAAACTATCCTCATTAATTAAAGATCTAACACCTAACATGACTGATTCATATGTTTTTATAAACGATAAATTAATAAAACATTATAATTATCTCTACAAAAAAGCTAGGGATTTTAAAAGAGAAAAGAAAGTTAAATATGCATGGGTAAAGGATGGCAAGATTTTTGTGAGAAAAGAAGACAACACTAAAGTTGTCAGAATAATTGATATAACATCTTTCAATGACGTCATTGATTAACCAAAATATCGACTTCCGTTTGCCTTTTTATCCAAAAAATATTTATATAAATCAACTAGAAAATCTAACTTTCTGTGATCACAAACACTTAAAAATTATGTATGCTAATATCCGAAGCTTATAAAACAAAATAGATGACATATTGTACTTACTAGACAATGTTCACAATGTTATTCATGTTATTGTTTTTACTGAAACTTGGATCAATAATGATGAAAAAGACACAATACATATTCCAGGCTATGAAAAAGTACTTTCATGTAGATCTAGCAGAAAAGGTGGTGGAGCTGCTATATTTATACATAAAACTATTAATTTTAATGTCCTTGACATTTTTTGTGACGATTACACTAGTTTTATCACGATAAAAATAACTCCAAAACAAAACAATCACTATAACATTATGGCCGTATATAAACCTCCTATACAAAACAAAGAATTCAATTCAATTTTTTTTAATACACTAGATTATAAATTAAACACACTTAAACTAAATAAAAAAACACTGATTGTAGGAGATTTTAATTTTAATATTTTAAATCAAAAAGATAATAGCGTTGAAGAATATAAGAATATTATTTATAGTAATGGATTCTTCTTTTGTAACAAAACAATAACACGACATGTTGCCGGCACATGTTTAGATCACGTACTAACAAATGATATCAATCAAAATATTGAAATTACTCAATTACAATATGATATCTCTGATCATGATATAATGTTTATTGAAACGGGACATCTCTCAAATAGTAATAAAATAGACCAAAATAATAATATGCAACGAGCAATAACAAATTATGATATACTCAGAAAAATAGTAGCAGATAATGAATTATTTAATTTGGAATATAATTAACGGCAGATGAAAAATATGAAGTTTTAGCCAATAATATTAAAAATGGATTGGAAAAATCAACCAAAATTGTAAATGCAAAACAAAATAAAAAATATTCTAAAGAATGGATCGATAATGAAGTTGTTGATTTAATAAAGACAAAAAATTACTGGCATCGAAAATTGATAAACAATTATGATAATATACAAATAAAAGAAACATACAAACATTGGCTAAATAAACTCACAAAAATAAAACAAACAAAAAAAATGGAATTTTATACTAGAAAATTCCAAAACTGCAACAATGACGCTAGAAAAACCTGGCAAGTCATAAAAGACCTAATTACAAACACGAAAAGTAGAGTAACTAGTAAATTTTATAACAGCAACATGTCAGAATTTGAAAAAATAAATAAATTAAATAGGTTTAATAAATATTATAGCACAATAGGAGAGTCTTTAGCAAATAAAATAGTAAAGAATACATTTTCCTCTTTCGAAAAAATTAATCATAAATTTAGCTTCAGCAAGGTCAGTTACAGTGAGGTAAAAAAATGTATAAGCAAGCTTAAAAATTCCAATTCAACTGGTTCAGATAGCATTGAAACTAAAACAATTAAAGCATGTAAGAATGAGCTTGTGCCATACATAAGCTCTTTAGTAAATACAACTTTCGAAACCTCAACATTTCCACAAGAACTAAAATTAAGTAAAATTGTGCCATTTTTAAAAATGGAGATGCAGAAAATATTAGAAATTTTAGACCAATAGCAATATCACCCATATTTAGTAAAATTATAGAAACAACAGTTAATAGTCAGTTCTCAGAAACTTGAATAAATATAGTATAATAAGTAACAGACAGTATGGATTTCGTAAGAATTCGAACACTGAAACTGCTCTATTTGACTTGATAAGTTTAATACAAGAAAAAATAAATATAAAAAAAAAAATAGCAATTGTTTTCTATGACTTAACAAAAGCCTTCGGTTCAGTAGATAGGAATATCTTATTGAAAGTTTTGTATGGTGTAGGGGTAAAAGGAGCTTCACATAAATGGTTCAAAAGTTACCTAACTAATAGGTGTCAATTTGCAGAACTGGAAAAACTAAAAAGTAAGAAAACTAAAAACTAAAACGTAGAGTATGGAGTTGTGCAAGGTAGTTCACTGGGTCCTACGCTATTTCTTATTTATGTGAATGAAATAGCTAACATACAAACATATGGTGAGATATTCATGTATGCTGATGATTTGGCTGTTGTTTACATTACAGATGATTACACCGTTTTAGAAAATAATATTAATTTGGATAATGAAATACTGCTAAAAATGATAAACAAATATAAATTAACAATTAACACAACTAAAACAAAATATATGCTGATTAAAGGGCAAGATCAAATAAACCTAAATATAACTTATAATAATACAAAAATAGAAAAGGTAAATAATTATAAATACTTGGGACTAATAATAGATCAAGAACTAAATTGGAATATGCATGTGAGTGAAGTCTACAGAAAATGTAGAAGAGTTGCTGGAATTTTTAAAAAAATTTCGGACACCATACCGACAAACACCAAAGGATCAACATATTTCAGTCTCTTCCACAGTAATATAACATATGAACAAATCATATGGGGATTAACTACACAGCAAAATATAAATAAAATCCAAACTATACAAAATATACAACTATACAAAACAAAGCAATTAAAAATTTGTATAATCTGAATATTAGGACACCAACAAGTAGTTTATACAGTTTATACATTGACGTTTAGTATGTTATAAATATAACATACTAAACGTCAATCAACAATATAAATTACTACAAGTCAGCCACATTCATAAAATAATAAACAATCAAATATTAACTAGCTCAACACTTCATCAAGGAATAAATATACACCAGTATAGTACTAGGAACGCAGAAGATTTCAGAACAATAAGGGGCATATGTAACGTCTACAGTAAATGCATCAAAGAATTCAACAAAATACCACCAACAATCAAAATTAAAAACTTTAAAACATTTAAAAAAGAGTATAAAAATTTAATAACATAAAATTTCGTCTTATAATTAATTCAATTAACTTAGTTTACCTAATAGTTTTAAACAAACTTGATATATATATCTACATAAATAATATAATAATTTAGCTTAATAATTTTAGTCAAATAACCAAAATTTATTTATTTTTTTTTCTCTTTTCTTTCTTATAATAATTTAAAAAAATTTAATAATGTATATTCGCCTATAATAATAATAATAATGGATTTAAATGAATTTAATATTGTACTCACTCTGTACAAGCCAACGCTCTTTTTGAGATTAAAATAAACAAATTAAATTAAATTAATTATTTGTTTTACATACATATTTGAACAACAAAACATTTAAAAGAGGGAACTAGCGCCCCAAAGTTGTGAAAAAATATTTACATAACTAAATCAAGTACATATTAAAATAAAAAATGACGGGTTCGCTCTGAGATTTCTATCGACATAGACGTACTTTTATGAAAAGCAAAAAAGAATAAAACTGAAATTAAAATCTTAAATTTCAAATAAAAAAATTATTACTTATAAAAAAAAAAAAAAAAAATTTTTGTGTATTAAATACATAAAAATAAAATAAAACAGTGATCAATTTCTTTTGAAATACAAATAAAAAAAAAAAAAAAAATACTTTAAATAAATTGTAATTTTTCAAATAGGGATTGGAAAATGCAATCCAAAAAAAATACAAATGACAATATAAAAGAAACTATTAATAAAAGTTTAGATAAGTTAATAAAAGACAACAACGACATGTCGGAAAGTAAAATTTTAAAATCATTAAGAACCGAAAATACATCATGCAGTGCATCTAGCAGTAAAGAAATTTTGCCAACAACATCACAAGCACAACAACAAAATAAGATGTCCTCTCTGCGTGGAGAGAATGCGAACGATGAATCTCACGAGATTATGGTTGACGAAGACGATGTAGAGATAATAACCCAAAACGATCTTGTCATACAAAATAATAAAAAACGAAAAATTGAAAATAACAAAAACAACAACAATAATAAAGCAAATAATAAAAGCAATAACAATAATAAAGAAAATAACAAAATCAACAATAGTGATGAGGGTGAATTTATTAAATTTATGCAAGTGTTATCACAAAAAAATTTAGAAAATAAAAACAAAAATAATAATAAAAAGAAGCAAGAAGATAACCAAAATTCTAATAATATCCAAAAAAATAATTTAATTAATAACAATAATAAAAGTGAAAATATAAATGAAAACAACAACAATAATACACAAATAAAAAAAATTAAAAGCAAAAAATGCCACCAATTAATGTTTATAACACTGAAATCGAATATCTTAAAAAAATTATTAAAATTAAAACAGGCGATTTTTTAACAAAAAAAATTAATAAATCCCGCACAATAATCTACACTGATAAGTTGAACAGCTGCAACACAATTATTGAAATATTAGAAAACACAAATACTAATTATTTTTATTTTACACCTAAAAAAGAAGAAAAAAATAACCTTATTATTAAAAGGGCTTGATAGTAGCTACGAAGAAAATGAAGTGCTTGAACTTTTAAAACATCATAATAACGAAAAAATTAACTTTGTATCTGCAAGCAGATTAAAAACAAAGAGAACAACCGAAAACAGTTTCATCCTCTCACATTTAATCGTACAAACATCAGCTAACTCATCAATAAACGAAATAAAAAACATTAAAGCATTAGACAACACAATAATCTATTGGGAGAATTTAAGAAGGAAAAGCATACTACAATGCACCAGATGTCAGTGTTTCTCTCACTCAGCCGTTAATTGCAATATGGACTATAGGTGTGTAAAATGCGGAGAGAGCCATACACCAGGGGAATGTACAATAACGCAAGAAAATGGGAGAGACATGCTTACTTGCATTCTTTGTAAGCAAAAAGGGCATCCAGCATCTTACAGAAATTGTCCAGTGTACAAAGAAAAAGAAAAACAAAGAGAAGAAGAAAGATGGCAAAAGAAAAATAAAAAATAGGTATAATATGTATAATAACTTTACTAATACTAGTGTATCATTTGCAAATATATTAGGTAATACTAACCAAAACAATAACACTAATAATGTTAGTAACAATAGTAACAATGTTAACAATAATCACAATATTTTAGAAGAATTAAATAAAAATATGAGTTTAATCTTAAAAAAAATTAACACAATAGAAGTAAATATTAATAAAAATTCAAACGGCATTAAATATTTATACAAAATGTTTAATGTGCCTAATAATTTCTAATTATGTCACTCACAATAAACATTAATTTAGAAATAATTGCAATTAATGTTAATTCTCTAGTCTCATACAATAAAACATTTTCTCTTATGCATTTCGTAGAAACGACAAAGGCAGACATTTTCTGTTTTGGCGAAACTAAACTACAAAATAAACATTATTTTCAAGTAAATGGTTATAACACTATACGTCAAGATCGTAATAACCAAGAAAATAGTGGTACAGCAATTTGTATAAAAAATTATATACAATACAACCAAATCAGAAATAAAATTTTTGACACTTTTCAATGCATAGAAGTATGTGTTCTAAAATTAAATCTAAAAAATTCAAAAAACTATTTATTATTTCAATCTATGCTTCCCACAGAAACCAAAGCAAATTTGTGGAAGAGTTGCAAAAAATATTTGAGATATTAGATATGGCTAATAAAAATCATTATTACGTAATAGCCGGGGATTTCAATGCAAAACACATCTCTTGGCAAAAGAATAATAATAACAGCCGTTGCGTTGCCCTATATAAATGGTTAGGATACAACAAAATACAATATAAATGTAATTTGTTATTGTTTGTTAATACCAGATCAACCAACATATCCGAGATGCAGTTCTTACTTAGATCTAGCTATAATAGACATAAGAATATAATCTGCACATGCTAGATTATTGACATTGCCGTATGATAGTGACCACAAAGCCATATGTGCAAATTTGTCGGTACCAAGCGAAACTATGAATGTCGAAAATCAAACAGCATCCAGAAAAAAATATTTATTCCATAAAACCAACTGGAACAAATTTAAAAGAAAGCTGGATTACAATTTCGAAAAAGAGTACCAAACTCAAAATTACCACATTACAAGCACAAATAACATCACAATTGACAAAGTAGACCTACATTTAAATAATATTAATAAAATTATAACACAGACAATGGACGAAACAATACCAATAGCCCGGAATTTTAATAACATGAACAAATTTTCTGCCACCAAACTCAAACAAGACCTGACAGAAATGTAAAACACTTACATATTGACCGCAACGACTCATATATCTTAATAAATAATAACATAGACTATACAAAACTCGATAAAACAGATACAAATAAATACATATTAACAAAAGAAGAGGATAATTTAAAAATATTTGGTACATGTCTATTAAGAAGCCGTAATGTTACATTACCAAATAACAGCAACTTTCATAACAGAGTACGTGACAAAATACAAAGCCTAAGACTTTCAAGTACAGTACAGAAGCAAAATAATGTTTCATTATTCACATTCGACAATGTAAACACAGCTTCCAATACAATTAAACAACAGCAATTACTTTACAAACTTTGACGAACTACAACTAAAACTATAAAACCTAAAAAACAAAACATCTGCGGGCATAGATGGAATACCAAATTTGCTTTTAACAAACTTAACGGTTAAAGTCATAGAAAAATATGTTATTTTAATTAATAATTCATTAAACTATTGCTATTTTCCTAAAATATGGAAAATAGCTAAAGTTGTAAGGATAAAAAAACCGGGTAAAGACCCTACAAATCCAAATAATTATAGACCAATCAGCCTACTGCCAAATATCAGTAAGGTGTACGAAACTATAATTAAATAACATAATAAGATTAAAAATGGATATGATATCCAATAATCATTTCATAATAGCCAATAACTCAAATATGGACAACAAATTTGTAATTAGCAACGGTTTACAGCAAGGCACGGTAAACTCTCCGATACTGTTTTCAATCTATTTAACGGAATTGTTAAATTTACTTGGGAGCTTTAAAGGGGCCAATTACTCGATTGCATTTGCTGATGACGTGATAATTTATTCTGCCGGTAAAACAATAGAGGAAATAACAATTAACGTTCAGAAACAATTCAACCTTATCACTGATTATTGTAAGGTATGATTACTCAAAATGAACGTAGATAAATGTGAAACAATATTATTTCGTAATACTGTTGATAAAACCAATAGTAATATTACAAAATATTGGAAAGATTTTAAAATAAAAGCTTTAAACTCCACCATAATTTACAGAAAAAAATCTGTCAAATATCTAGGAGTTGTATTAAATGAACATTTAAACTACATTGATAATGTTAAAAAAAATTTAGAAAAAGGGACAAAAGCATTCATGGCGTCCAAAAAACTTTTCTATAATAAAATTATCAGTGAAAGAGTAAAAGTTTTAGCATACCAAACTCTAATTAGGCCTGTCATTTCATATGGTGGATCCATATGGTACAATATAAGTTCAAGCCTAATGGAGAAAATAAGAATATTTGAACGAAAATGCATAAGAGCCTGCGTAAATCTCCATAGGAAACCAGAAACGGATTACAAGCATTTCTATTCCAATAAATGCTTGTACCGTAAAGCAAAAATAATTAGATTCGATAATTTTTTTATAAAAATTATTCGTAATCATTTTGACAGATCTCTCAATACAAACAAAAATGGTTTAATATCCAAAATTTATTACCATAATGAAGAGTATATAAATAATAGTTTAAAGTCGGATTTTATTGCTCCCGAACATTTTATTTACCTGGATTCTAAAGGGTATATTCAAAGCCACGAGCATGTTCCTCTATTATATCACTATAATAGACGGGCTACATGCAAGTGAATTGAATATGACCCAAACGACATTGAGACTATTTCACTAAAGTACGACATGTTTATTCCAGAAAAGGATAAATGAATTTCAAAAAACCATTGCTGGTTAAACATTTCGTAATTAATATAAAAAATTAGTCTAAAAACTATAATATTAGAATAGGCGTAGGTTTGAAGTTAGGTAGGTTTTAGGTTAGCATAATCTTAAGTTATAAAATAGGGTTTTATTTATAAAATTTAAATTAATTTTGGTTTTTATTATAAATTTTTCAAAATTAAATTCTCTGATAAAAAATTCTATTAGAAAAAAGAAAAAAAAAAGAAATATAATAATAAAACAAAATAAATAAAGAAGAAAACTGAAACACTAAAATATAGTTTAAGGTTTTAGTTCTAAGTTCTGAAATAAATGTTAGTTTTGTAAGCTTTTTCACTAACCCAATGTAGCCAAAAATGATTAAAAAGAAAAATAAAAAAGTATATAAAAAAAAACAAATAAAAAATGACGGTGGTCTAAATGCACTAGGGCAAAATTAATTCGCCTACCTAATTTATTTAAAGGAAAAAAAACAACAATGGCTTGATTTGATATTTATTGATCATTTAACAAACCATAGAAAAAACAACAACAACCTGTTTTACTTAGTGCTATTCTTTATACCCGTACGATAGGATTGGGTATAATAAAATTACTCCTCCGTTTGTAACACCTCGAAATAAGCGAGCTAGATATACCTTCAAAGGTATGGATCGGATCAGAAAAAAATTCTAAGACTTTTGAGCCATGTCCGTCCGTCCGTCCGTCCGTCAGCACGCTAACTCAAAAACTAAGAAAGCTAGAATCTTGAACTTTACACAAAATATTCTTGGAGTAATTTGTAGGTTCCCTATTTTTTTTGGTTGAGTTTGGACCAAAACTTAGGGTAGCTCTCGAACACCTAACTTTTAGAACCCCACATTTTTTTTTAAATAGAGCTATGAAATTTTAACTGCTGATAGATCTCATAAAAATATTAATTTTATTTTTAATAACTTTTTTTAGTAGCCCCACCCGTTACGGAGCTACAGCTTAAATTGTTATAGCACAAGTTGTATAAGGTATATCTTCATTTTGAAAACGCCAAACGATTACCACTTTTATTAGCTTTAAAAGTATATATACAATAAATATATTTTTGTGGCATACGGTGTCTTAATTTACCGTTATGCGAAACTAAAATTTTGCAAAATTCTTTAACCCTTCTATCTTCTAAACGGTTTAATTTGGAAACTTGAAATTTTGATAGAAGTTAGATCTTTGAAAATAAGTATGAGTCATTTCAGAAATTTTTTTTGTATCACCCCCCATTTAGGAGCTGTAAGGGGTCAAAAACTGAAAATTTGCAATTTTTAATCACGTGTAACTTGAACACCTGTTAAAATTTTTTAAAATTTAATAATGTATGGTTACTTTATAATTGACGAAAGAGTTACTTGATTTTTTCAAATTTTCTAACAAATTTCTTCAACAAATTTTTTGCTTTTGTTTTACTCGATAATTTGAAATTGTTGAGGATATATGCGTAGTACAAAAAAATGTAAATAAATAAACAACATAAGGGTTGCTTGAAGAATTTTTATTTATATGTTATTGATATACATACTTATATAATATCATGTTTATTTACATATCGTATATGCCACTAGTGAGTGAATGATAAGAGTATATATGTATATTATATAGTGCCGTATTTACATACATATATGCATTTTATTGTACTTATAAGAAATTATTCTCTCAATGGAATATTTAAATATAATATAATATAATATTTAAAATTATATTTACTATTTTGTACTTAGTAAATTTAATATACATTTACCGCTTGGTATTAAATGGTACTATAGAATATTTGAAAAAGTTTTGGATTGATAATCGCTATGTGGAAGGTTAGAATCTGCTTTTGAAGAATGTACATATAAAAATATAGTTTGAATATATGTACAACCCATAGTTCTAGAAATTATAAAATTCACCCAAATTATTTTAAAATACTAAAATATTTAAAAAATAATATTGTGAGCAGAGTGACAGGCTGTGAACATACTAACGGTTCGTACGGGTATCTAAGAGTTGACAAAGGCAACTGTATTCTTCCTCGTTTTTAAATAAAATTCTTATCACCATTTTATAAGATTGTTGATAAAATAATATACATATATATATGTACATTTGTATAAATAATTTATATACATGTCAATATTACAATAATTTATAAATTATATTATAAAAATATTTTTATATTATATATACATACATATATATATTCAGAAGTCTAATAGCAAACTATTTAGTATTTAACAACAAATATTAATAAAACAAAATAAAGCATTTTTTTAATCAACAATAAAATTGTATAAATATTATATATATATGTACATATATTTTTATGTAAAGATATAGATATATACATAAACTATTTATATATATATATATATAAATAATAATTGCAGCTGCAGGTGTTTAATTTTATTGATAACAAACAATATAACTTAATACTATAATACTAATATAATAATATTAGCAAATATTATTATTCAGAAATATGGAAAAAGAATTCCAATTATTTAAATAAATAATAAAAGAGTCAATTTATTTAAATTTTTATATTTATTTATATATATGAATATATATCTAGGTATACCTTTTTAATAAATATTTATATATTTTAAATATATATAAATATTTATTTATTATTAATATATATATTTATTTATTTATATATTATAAAAATATTTGTTGTAAAAGCCTTTTTGCGAAGTGTCTCTTTTGTTAAAAGTCTTTTTGCGAAGTGCCCTTTTGTTAAAAGTGCCTCTTTGTTAAATGTCTTTTTGTGAAAGTGAGCCGCCCTTGTGCAAAGTGCGTAAAATATTTTAAAACAAGTAATTGTAACAGTAAGTCGATGCAACCGACTTATTAATACCCTACACCTGAATAATTCGAATTAAATTAAAAATCCATAATTTTTTTTGGCAACTGCTTCAACTTCTTCCCTTTATTGTCTTATTCAACTCGAATTTCAGGAACGTAAAAGAGGCATCCTCTTGGGATATGCTTCACACCTTTGTAAAAAATTTTAACTTTCTATCTTTATTAATTTCGAAGATTCTTAGTCCTTGGGAGGTGTGTGTCAGGTACCCGAATTGCCACTCCAATTCATCGAATCTATCTCAGGAACATAAAAAAAATATGCCAGAACACCATTGTACTAAATTTAAAGATTCTACTTTTGTTCGTTTTGAAGATATGCTCGTTCTGCTCTTGTGCTCGTGCGGAAGTTTTCAAAATACGAACCCATGGTTCAAATTCTTTCAAATGTCAGTTTCCAATTTTACAGAAAAGGAAACATAACAGAACACCTTTGTGCTAAGAATAAAAGTTCTATCTTTGTTGTGGAGATATACTCGTTTGCTCTGGGGCTCGTCCGGAAGCTTCCAAGATTTGAACCCATGGACCAAATCCTCACAAATTTCAGAAACATAAATCAAACATGAAGGAACACCATTCTGCCTAATTTAAAGGTTATATCTTTATTGCTTTTGGAGATAATATCGTTTGCTCTGAGGCTCGTTCGGAAGCTTTCAAAATCCGAACCCAAGGATCAAATCCTCTCAAATTTCAGAGACCTAAATCAAACATGAAAGAACACAATTCTGCCAAATTTAAAGGTTATATCTTAGTTGGTTTTGGAGATAATCTCATTTGCTCTGGTGCTCGTTCGGAAACTTCCAAAATCCAAACCCATGTACCAAATCATCTTAAATTTCAGAGACATAAATCAAACGGTAAGGAACATCATTGTACAAAATTTAAAGGTTCTATCTTTGTTGGTTTTGGAAATAATCTCGTTTGCTCCGGAATCATTCGGAAGCTTCTAGAATCCGAACCCATGGACCGATTTTGTCCAGATTCGAACTTAGCCTTCCCTTCGTAATTAGTAACCTACTATATAAATTTTATCAAGATAGCTTTATTAGTTTTTGAGTTATCGTGCGAACGGACGGACGGACGGACGGACATGGTTAAATCGACTCAGAAGGTGACCCTGATTCAGAATATATATACATGTCCATATCTAACTCACTTCCTTCTGGTGGTTACAAACACCATCCCAAAGTTAATATACCCTATACTTTAGGTGTAGGGTATAAAAATAATTAATCTAAATAAAGTTATCTTTAATGTATATAACTATGTAATATGTATATATCAAAAATTAATTTAAATAAAAAAAACAAAATCAAAGATAAGTAATATATAAATTATTGTAGTCTTGCTCTTCTGGCTTTTAAACCTACAAATTTTTTAATTTAATTGACCAAGTCTAAGCTGTTCAGAATCTCGTTTTCTATATCATATAATGTAGACAAATTTGTCAAACATTTTTGGATTGTGGTGAATCTTAAATAATTAGCATATTTCTAAAAAAAACTTTGAAAAAATGTGCCAATTAGTTTCACTCTGCCGTCCGTTCGTATAGGTACAAAGCTTCTACACCGTTTAAGATAAACCAATGCAATTGGGTAAATCTCATAAAACACTAATATTGTAAATAATATTTTCATGTAGCCATATCCATTACGGAGCTACAGCCCCTCAAACTTTAAAAATCCCTATTTTGAAATGCGTATATCTCATGTTCTGCTTAACATTAGGTACTTTATTTAACTTTGTAAATTAATATGAAAATTAAGGAATTTTTTAAAATTTATTATATAAATATACCGTTATGTGAAGACAAAATTTAACAAGATTTTTCTTCCTTCATAACTCCGGCACGCTTTAAATAGGGACTTGAAATTTGAAGGTAAGAAAATACTTTTAGAATTAGTATAAGTTTCCTCGGAATTTTTTTTTTGTATCACCTGTTTAAGGACTATTAGGGAAATGGAAATTTTGCTATTTTCAAATACCTTTAACTTGGGACAATTTTTTTCAAAATAACAGACTAAAATGAAGGCTTCAACTTCATAATTTTACATGTGTTAATGATTTTTATTCACAAAACAGAAAAAAAAACAATAAAATAAAAAATACGTCGATAGATTTCTCTATAAATACATAATATGTTTATATCATTCATTCATTTAGTATATCATTCATACTCAAACTATATCTATAGCAACAGCATATTTCTACCTTCATATCTTCGGCACGCTTTTAGATAGCGTTATCTTGAAGTTTTGAGACAAGAAAAAACTTTTATAATTAGTATACGTTCCAGAATATGCTTTGTTATATGTTACTGGTGAATATGTAAGTGAATGTTTTACTAAAATAAATATTGATTTAAATAGTTTAAGCAGATGGCTAAATATGAATAAACTTAAATTAAATGTTGATAAAACTAAATGTTTAATAATTAATGGAATTAACAATGAAAGCCTTAATATTGTAATTGATAATAAAAACATTGAAATAATTGAAGAAATAAAGTATTTAGGAGTAATAATAGATTGTAAATTAAATTTTAAGAATCATATTAATTATGTTTGTAAAAAGATCGCCAAAAAGGTATATTTTTTTAGTAAAATCAGAAAGAAAATATCTTTAAAGTGTGCAATTAATTTATATAATACAATGATCAAACCTCAATTTGAATATTGTTCTTCAATTATCTTTATGTGTAATGCTGAGATGATGGGTAGATTGCAAAGACTCCAGAACAAATCTATGAGAGTTGTTCTGAGATTAAATCGCTATGCATCTATACATTCAATGTTGGCTACTTTAAAATGGTTAAATATTGAACAACAAATTACTATGAATATTTTGATTATTGTATTTAAAATAAAAAATGGGCTTTACCCAAATTATTTATGTAATAGAATTGTGTATAATAGAGACATACATGAATATAATTTGAGAAATAAAGATAACTTTAGATTAAATATTTATAGAAATGAAAGAACAAAAAATATGATAATGTATAAAGGTTTAAAACTATGTAATGACCTTCCAATAGAATTAAAAAATGAAAATCGTTTAAATATGTTCAGAAAACAAATTAAATTATATGTCCAAGAGCGTTTTTAAAATTAATTTAAATAAAAATTCATTGCATTATAAAGTAAAATTAAAGGTATTGTATATATAAGTAAATATATATGTACATAAGCATTATTATATGTATGTATAAGTAAATTTTAATTATCTTGTAATATGTTAATATGTTATGTAATTATAAATAGTTTATATGAACTAAATAAATGAATAAATGAAAAAAAAAAAAAAAAAAAAAAAAAAAGAATATTCTAAAAAAAAGAAAACTAAATGTGTGTAGTTTTGTTTTGTTTTCTTATAAAAATGCAATTTCTTTTAATATTTTGGAAAAAGCCCAACACTGTTTTTTATAGCTATGAATAAAAACAGTACCTATAGCGGCTATAAGATTTGTTTTTTGGATGACCAAATTCTTGATAGAAGCGCATAAATTTATTTTTCGTTTTCTTTTATTTTTAGTAAATTATGAAAATATTGCCCATAGGTTACACATTTCTTCTTAATCCCTCCCTGTATACACATTCCCTCTATATATCCTCTATATATTCCCTCTATTAATCCCTGTATATATTTCGCTCTTAATGCCTTTAAAAAAATGTGAGAAATCATCAGTAAAAACTATCGAGGTATAGCCATCCTATCGACTATTCCAAAATTATACGAAAAAATTCTTGTCGATAAAATTACTCCTGTTAACGCCAAACTTAACGAAGAACAACACGGTTTCGGAAAAGGTCGTTGGACTACAACAAACCTTCTGTTATATGCATCTGAAATCCTGAATAAAATGGAGAAAGGATATCATGTTGATGCAATTTGCACTGATTTTAGAAAAGTTTTCGATAGTGAAGATCACTACACTTTGCTAGACAAATTTACAACTTTTCGTATCTCTGGTTCTTTTCTTGCATGGCTTAACTATTATTTATCAGAAAGGACCCAAAACTAAAAAATTAAATTTAAATTCCAAGCTATATTATTATAGCCTAGCCCTTTTATTCAATATATTTATTTCTAATCTTTCATAATATTTAGGTACCATGCCTCACATGGCGTTTGCTGACGACTTAAAAATATATCAAGTCGTAAACGATAATTCTGTCGTAGCTATTTTTTAATCAAGCTTATCATAATTAGATACATGATTGGCGCACAACCAACAAATTAAAGCTCAATAAACAGAAATGCAAGGTAATCAGTTTTACCCGTAAATGTTCTTCTTTAGTGTACGACTACAAAATAGATAATCTAACACTTGAAAGGATGTTTAGTATTACTGATCTCGGAATTCTACTTGATAGTAAACGTAACTTTAATCTGACCACTTAATTTCAAGAGCAAATAAAACGTTAGGTCTCATTAAGAGAAGAGCTAAAGAATTTAGTGACTTAGATGTGACAAAACCTCTATATTGTTCGCTAGTTCGTTCTATATTAGAATACGTTAGCATTATATGGGATCCAGCTTTTCAGGTTCATTCTAACAAAATTGAGTTAATTCAAAAAAAGTTTCATCTATTTGCATTAAGAAACCAATTTGACCCTTCGGACTTTTTAAATCTTCCTAGCTACACAACAAAACTTAAATTCTTAAACATGCTCCCCTTGTCTTCACGTAGACAAATATTTTCATCATGTTTTACTTTTGACATTCTAAATAGTAACATTGCTATCCAATTACAAATTTAGAGTTAATGATAGAGTTAGACAAACAAGATACACGAAATTTTTAATGGAATGTTAACACAGTACAGAATACGGAAGAAAAGAACCAATAAACAGATGTTGTATTACATTTAATAAAATCAGTTATCTCTTTCAACAATTTCCAACAATTTCCAGAAATACCTTCAAAAACACTTTACATCAACACTTTTTCAATTTACTAACCTGAGACAATTTATTCAAATGTGATATTATAATTGTCTTTGTATTCATTTTCACAAAAAAGTCATTGTAATTTGATTACATAATAATGTTCATATATTCATATTTCTACATTAAGTATTTAAAGTATATTTTGATAATGTCATTAAGTTTTATTTATTTTTTATTAGTATTACTGTTTATGGTTTACATACATATCATTAAGAATTAAAAATTTTGCTGAAGAATTTAAGTTTTTTATGTAAGTAATCAAATTTTGTATTGTATATCTCTTGTTTTTTAGGTCTTAAATGTATTTTTAATATTATACATATAAATTAGTCATAGTCATTAGTCATATGTGAAATAACCGGTAATCTTTTGTAATTTCTATTCCCATTGGTACCAATATCACGCAATAATTTATCTATTGATTTCAAAACCAAAAGTGGTATATATTATAAAGCGGACAAATAACCCTTTAGCACTATAAATCAATTTTCTGCACATTAATTTTTTAATAAAGGTTGTGGATATAAATATAATTTCTGAAATCGAAAAGTTCAAATCACATAAAATATTATAAAAGCTCAAAATTTCAAATTAACTGTAATTAATTTTTTTTAAATCTGTACATTTTTAGTTCGGAAAAGTTTTTCTGCTTAAGTTCTAATTACCGACCGCATAAGTATTGTTTTCATATACTAAAAATTTGTACCCGAGATTTTGGCAAAAATGCACTACTTCGGTGCGGAGATGGTTGTAAACAAATTTTTAGAGTGATTTGAAATTTCATGTTTAAGGTTTTGATGTAAATATTTCAGATTGATAAGCTTTTGGAGCTAATCGGATAACCGAAAGTAGTAGTTTACTAATGTTTTTTAGTTTTTTGCGAATATTTCGTAACAGAAAAATATTATGAGAAAAATTATTCAGAAAGAAATGTTACACAAGTAAAGAGCAACAACTTTGCCATAGAACAATTTTTGATCCGACTAACTTTAACTTTTATTTAATTATTTTTCTAAGTAGAAATTAATAACACGCCATATGAGTTTATATGAACAAATTTTTAATGTCTAAAAATGTATATATGTACTTATATATAGGTACAAATTATTCTCTTGTTGATAACGCAAAATTCAAACTATAAAATTTTTGTTTGCAGGTTCAATATTAATCTTATGTTTGTTTTGTATTTGTTTACAGTTTTTATTATTTTTTACTTCAAATATTTTTGAATGAAAAAAAAATCATGTACTTATGTAAATGGATGTATGAATGAATGTAGATACATATATTTTTACGATTAATTCATTGCTTAGTTATTATTGTTATTGAATAAAAAAAAATGATGTTAAATGATTAGAAGGTATTTTGCTTTGGTATAAATTATTATGTAAAACATTTATGAATTTTGGCTTTATACTTTTCGTATAATAGCGGTCGGTCCTGTGATAGAGATAGCTGATTTTTTTTGTTCTAAATACTTTTAGTTCGATTACGATATAAGCGTATTCTTTCCTTTTTGCAATAAATCTTTTAATGCCACACCAATTCATATATTTTATTGAGGTGACGTGTCACAAGTCCTAAGCTCAAAAGTCCCTGAGAGAGTTCCTCATAGTAATGAGGCACAAGTTCCTTAGGGACTTATGACGCTGGGACTTCTGACTCATTACGTTGACTTTGTTACCGATATAAAATCCGACTATTTTCAACAGCTACATTAATTAATTTTAATTTTTATCGAGTAATAATAGGAGGGATTTTATAGTTGGATTCAAACCAGGGTTTTACGTTTTTCCCAGAAAATTTATATATACATGTATGTCTGTATAAGTGAGATTCTGAATTAGGATGGAATCATAGTATTCTCTTTTCCAAAATGTTTATATATATGTATATGAGAAGTTCTGAATTTGTTAGGAAGCTCGAGGACGTACAAATAAACAAAAAAAAAACATTAAGTCAGACAGCTAGGTACGACTAAGGCTATAAAAAAACGAGGAAAAATACAGTTGCCTTTGTCAACTCTTAGATACCCGTACGAACCGTTAGTATGTTCACAGCCTGTCACTCTGCTCACAATATTATTTTTTAAATATTTTAGTATTTTAAAATAATTTGGGTGAATTTTATAATTTCTAGAACTATGGGTTATACATATATTCAAACTATATGTTTATATGTACATTCTTCAAAAGCAGATTCTAACCTTCCACATAGCGATTATCAATCCAAAACTTTTTCAAATATTCTATAGTACCATGTAATACCAAGCGGTAAATGTATATTAAATTTACTAAGTACAAAATAGTAAATATAATTTTAAATATTATATTATATTATATTTAAATATTCCATTGAGAGAATAATTTCTTATAAGTACAATAAAATGCATATATGTATGTAAATACGGCACTATATAATATACATATATACTCTTATCATTCACTCACTAGTGGCATATACGATATGTAAATAAACATGATATTATATAAGTATGTGTATCAATAACATATAAATAAAAATTCTTCAAGCAACCCTTATGTTGTTTATTTATTTACATTTTTTTGTACTACGCATATATCCTCAACAATTTCAAATTATCGAGTAAAACAAAAGCAAAAAATTTGTTGAAGAAATTTGTTAGAAAATTTGAAAAAATCAAGTAACTCTTTCGTCAATTATAAAGTAACCATATATTATTAAATAAAGTTGTTAACAGAAATAAGAGTGTAATATTGAAGCTTTAATTTTTGTGTATTACTTCAAAAAAATTTTAACAGGTGTTCAAGTTACAGGTGTTTAAAAATTGCAAATTTTCAGTTTTTGACCCCTTACAGCTCCTAAACGGGGGGTGATACAAAAAAAATTTCTGAAATGACTCATACTTTTCAAAGATCTAACTTCTGTCAAAATTTCAAGTTTCCAAATTAAACCGTTTAGAAGATAGAAGGGTTAAAGAATTTTGCAAAATTTTAGTTTCGCATAACGGTAAATTAAGACACCGTATGCCACAAAAATATATTTATTGTATATATACTTTTAAAGCTAATAAAAGTGGTAATCGTTTGGCGTTTTCAAAATGAAGATATACCTTATACAACTTGTGCTATAACAATTTAAGCTGTAGCTTCGTAACGGGTGGGGCTACTAAAAAAAGTTATTAAAAATAAAATTAATATTTTTATGAGATCTATCAGCAGTTAAAATTTCATAGCTCTATTTAAAAAAAAATGTGGGGTTCTAAAAGTTAGGTGTTCGAGAGCTACCCTAAGTTTTGGTCCAAACTCAACCAAAAAAAATAGGGAACCTACAAATTACTCCAAGAATATTTTGTGTAAATTTCAAGATTCTAGCTTTCTTAGTTTTTGAGTTAGCGTGCTGACGGACGGACGGACGGACGGACATGGCTCAAAAATCTTAGAATTTTTTTCTGATCCGATCCATACCTTTGAAGGTATATCTAGCTCGCTTATTTCGAGGTGTTACAAACGGAGGAGTAATTTTGTTATACCCGATCCTATCGTACGGGTATAATAATAAATTCTGTGATTTCAACAAACTTCTCTTTTTTTCTTTTTTTTATATATACAGTTTTTTATGTATTGTATGTACAGTTTATAATATATAAACTGTAGGAATAAAATTAGTTGTTGCAATTTACCTTAATGAATTAAATTTTGTAAATCTAAATTATAAAAAATATTGATGAATAAAGAAAAAAGCACTCGACTAGAAACTGATACAAACATTTTCCAAGTTCATAAAGAAATATCTGAAGATGAAAAAATAGAAATTCAAAATAAACCATTTCAAGAATGAATTAGGGCGTTAATGAATTTATCCAACGTCCAGATTTAGTGTTAAGTGTCAATTTTTTAGCCAGATTCAATAATCAACCAAGAAAAATTTATTGTGAAGTCTGCAAAAAAAAAGCTGAAGTATTTGGTTGGAACTAAAAATTACAGTATTAAGTATGGAAAGAATTCCAAAAATTTAGAAACTTTTAGCGATGCAGATTGGGTAAATAATTTAAAAGATTGAAAATCATACTCTAGTTTTTTAGTTATGATATCTGGTGGTCCAATTTGTTGGAAATCTCGAAAACCACAATGTACTGCCCTATCCAGAAGCTGAATATATGCTTTATCAGAAGCAAAAGTTATATATTTACGAATATTACTAAATAGTTCAACCATAATTGCAATCAAGAAACAATTATCTACTGTGATAACCAAAGTACAGTAAACTTATGCAATTATCAACCTAATTAAAATAAGTCAAAACATGTAGACATCCGCTATTACTTTTGCAAGGAAAAAAAAAATTTGGGAGAAATAGCAGTGAAATGTATTCCAGCTACTACAATGCCAGCAGATATGTTTACTAAAAGTTTATCAAAAATAAAATTAGAAAACTGCAAATTTGTAAAAGTAAATTTGTAAATTCAAAAAAAAATATTTTTTAACTATTTAAATTTTTAAATTTAGAATTTTGTAATGGGTATATAAAATCAACAATAGGGTGAATGTTGATTTATTAAGAATAATCTATTATCGATAGATTTTATACTATTCTTAATATAGACATTAATCGCAAAGGTGTTAATGCATTTCTTATTTACTATTTTCTTATGATCTTATTTTTCTTTTTTTAATTGTAAACTTTGAATTATATTATTCAGTTTTCATCGAGATTTATAGGATTAAACAACAAAATGAATTATAATAAATAAAAACGAACAAGTTCCCACCAAAGAATACTGAAAAATATGAAAAGTGGGTAGTGCTTGTTGGCAGTCATTTTACCACATAAAAAATTTGAAAAGTCCTTATATTTGCAGCTGTAATTTTGAGGAATCTTCTATTCGTCTAAAAAAACTATATTCGGAGGCTTGTGCTTCACATTTTTTATCAGAAGAAATAAATAATATTCCAAAATAATTTAATTGTCGATAATGATGATTTTAATATGGAAAAGTTAAGATAATGTGCCTTGTTGTAAACATTATCATAAAAGAGAAAAAAATTTGACCTATTATAGAATATTAACGGATGAATAGAAAAAAGAAAATAAAATTTAAAAAAAGTAAAATAAAAAATTATGAGGCAAAAACAAAATTTTAAACAAACGAAAAGCTGGTAAGATTAACGAAAATTTAAACTCCACTTTAACTAATCGAGAAATATTTAATTAATAATATTATGAAATTATACAGAGGAGGAAAAAAAATTAGCTATAATATTATAGCTAAATTAGCAAAAAAATTTTTACGAGAAAAAGTTGAGTTTCGTTTACCCGTTCCTTCTATCTATAATAATTTGCCAATAAAATGCTTAACTTTTTCCATATTGCCAAAGGAATTATTTTTAAAAATTAAAGAATATTTTTCTAACCTTCATTATCAGTCTAGAGAAATTACCTTAATATTTGACACAATGACAACAAAAAGAAATTTTAGTTATAGTGAGAGATATGATAAAATTGAAGGATTTATTGATTATAGATTTGGTGCAGACAAGTGACGGCCAGAAGTGGTTAAAAATACGTGTGTCTTATGATACGAAGTTTGCATGACAACTGGAAATAAATCTTGGGAAATGTTTCGTCAGAAAATTCCTTACCTGTGAGTAAAATAAATCTTACCATTAAGAAAATTTTAAAGTTGACACAGGATTTAAAAATAAAAATACGTACTATAATATGTGAGTAGTCAAGTACTAATAAATCTTTATACCCGTACGATAGGATCGGGTCTAATAAAATTACTCCTCCGTTTGTAACACCTCGAAATAAGCGAGCTAGATATACCTTCAAAGGTATGGATCGGATCAGAAAAAAATTCTAAGACGTTTGAGCACGCTAACTCAAAAACTAAGAAAGCTAGAATCTTGAAATTTACAAATATTTATTTACCAATACATATTCTGGGAGTAATTTGTAGGTTCCCTATTTTTTTTGGTTTAGTTTGGGTAGCTCTCGAACACCTAACTTTTAGATCCCCACATTTTTTTTTGAAATAAAGCTATGAAATTTTAACTGCTGATAGATCTCACAAAAATATTAATTTTATTTTTAATAACTTTTTTTTTATGCCCCACCCGTTACGGAGCTACAGCTCCCAAAGGTTGAAAAAAGCTCTATATTTAAATTGTTATAGCACAAGTTGTATAAGGTATATCTTCATTTTGAAAACGCCAAACGATTACTACTTTTATTAGCTTTAAAAGTATATATACAATACACATATATTTGTGGCATACGGTGTCTTAATTTACCGTTATGCGAAACTCAAATTTTGCAAAATCCTTTAACCCTTCTATCTTCTAAACGGTTTAAGTTGGAAACTTGAAATTTTAACAGTTAGATCTTTGACAATAAGTGTGAGTCATTTCAGACATTTTTTTTGTATCACCCCCCGTTTAGGAGCTGTAAGGGGTCAAAAACTGAAAATTTCCTATTTTTAAACACCTGTAACTTGAACACCTGTTAAAATTTTTTTGAAGTAATACACAAAAATTAAAGCTTCAACATTATACTCTTATTTTTGTTAACAACTTTTTTTAATAATATAGGGTTACTTTATAATTGACGAAAGTGTTACTTAATTTTTTCAAATTTTCTAACAAATTTCTTCAACAAATTTTTTGCATTTGTTTTACTCGATAATTTGAAATTATTGAGGATATAATGCGTAATACAAAAAAATGTAAATAAATAAACAACATTACGGTTACTTGAAGAATTTTTATTTATATGATATTGATACATATCATACATATATAATATCATGTTTATTTACATATCGTGTATGTCACTAGTGAATGAATGATAAGAGTATATATGTATATTATATAGTGCCGTATTTACATACATATATGTATTTTATTGTACTTATAAGAATTTATTCTGTCAATGGAATATTTAAATATAATATAATATAATATTTAAAATTATATTTATTATTTTGTACTAAGTAAATTTAATATACATTTACCGCTTAGTATTAAATCGTACTATAGAATATTTGAAAAAGTTTTGGATTGATAATCGTTATGTGGAAGGTTAGAATCTGCTTTTGAAGAATGTACATATAAACATATAGTTTGAATATATGTACAACCCATAGTTCTAGAAATTATAAAATTCACCCAAATTATTTTAAAATACTAAAATATTAAAAAAATAATATTGTAAGCAGAGTGACAGGCTGTGAACATATTAACGGTTCGTACGGATATCTAAGAGTTGACAAAGGCAACTTTATTCTTCCTCGTTTTTAAGCAGCTTAGCGCAAATGTAGAAAAGCCTTATTTTTTTTTTTTTTTATAAAAATGAAAAAATTATTGCCTATACGACAGTCCTCATCTTTTTAAATCTATCACCAATAATTTAATGAAATATCCTTTCCGAAAATCAAAAAAATATGCTAAATGGAAAATTGTTACTGAATTATTTGAAAAAGATAGTAGGTAAATTTTTTCACACGTGTTTGTCCTAAATTAACGAAGAATCATAAAAAATTAAAACACTTCCAAAAAAATGAGTGTAAAGCTTGCTGTTCAAGTTTTAAGCGCAAGTGTTTCTATTGAAATCAATCTTCTATTGAAGATAAAGACTGCGCTCTATTTACAGCAGAAGTTTTTGAAAAACTAAATAAAATATTTGACTGTTTAAATAGTAACTCACTTTTCAATGAAAATCCATGCAGAGGGTTTGCAAAAAAATGACCATATAAACAATTAATCGAAAGTATGATAGAATATTTATAGGATCTTAAATTTGAAGTGCCAAATAATAAAATAAGAATAAAATATTTTCTAAAATTACTTATTAAAATTAAGTTTTTTTTTTTTAATTAAAACAATTATTATAATTTTGCAACTAAGATACTGAGAAGCCTTTTTTAAATATTTATATGAAAGCTAATAGCCTTAATATTTACAATATTTTAAATCAGTTTTTTATGTTACGCACAGAAAAATATATTATTTTCTTTATTAAGTATATGTTTCCAAATTAATAAATTGAGTAAGTATTGGGTGTCTTGGGGCGGGAAAAAATCAACCCATATCGCACCACCCACTGACCTTTTTTGATTGATGGGTTTAATGTAGGTTTTCGTTGGTAAGTAGGTCAAAAACTTGTTTGAATTATATAAGCGTGGGTTACTAACTTATAAGTCCTAGTAGGAAGTGAAGGTTGTTGGTATCACTGTTGGTAAACTTATCATGTAAACTCATATAGTAATTAAAACACTTTCAAAAAATGAGTTTATAGCTTGCTGTTCAAGTTTTAAGCGCAAGTGTTTCTTTTGAAATCAATCTTCTATTGAAGATAAAGACTGCGCTCTATTTACAGCAGAAGTTTTTGAAAAACTAAATAAAATATTTGACTGTTTAAATAGTAACTCACTTTTCAATAAAAATCCATGCAGAGGGTTTGCAAAAAAATAACCATATAAGCAATTAATCGAAAGTATGATAGAATACTTGCAGGATCTTAAATTTGAAGTGCCAAATAAAAAATAAGAATAAGTTGTTTAAATGGATTAATATAAACTATTAAAGCTATTCTTATGTTGTCAAATGATTTATTCGATAAATATAATGATTGGTATTATATTTGTGCCAATCAGGACGTAATTGAAAATTTATTCGGTTTAATACGTTATTCCAAGCTTTCTAATTGTGAAGAAGACAATGGAAATATGCTAGATTGGCAAAATAGTTTACATACCGAAAAATCGAATGAATATTTTACGACAATGGAAATGATTTAAAGGGTATTTATTGTACTACTGATTCTCTACAGATTATATAACTAATACAGATTGTACAGTTAATACAGATTATATAGAAATCGGACTCAGCAGAAACAATACTCGGACTCAGCAGAAACAAAAGTTTTATCGGAAAATGCAACAAAAATGTTTGCAGGTTTAGCAATGAAAAAAATTTTAAAACATAGTAAAATAAATAATTTCAATGAAAAAGCATCAAACAAATCAATTGTTTAAAATTTGTCTAAAAATTACAAATAATTTTGACAAAATTATGAAATTAAACTCTCACGAAGAAAAAACATTATTAAAAATTAAAACTAGCTGTATAAATGATTTGCCTAAATGGTTTGATAAAGACAATTCATATTATGAACGTAGAATAAAATTTTTGGAATAGTGGTTTATATGTAAGTGGTTTATTGTAAAAGAATTAGTGTCCCGTTTAAGAGTTTTTTTTTAATTTAATTTGCTGTATTAAAGGATTTAGTAGGTTAGTTAATTACTGACTTATTTATATAAAATGAAAGATAAAAATGTTTTTAAAAATATTTTCTAAAATTACTTATTAAAATTAAGTTTTTTTTTTAGTTAAAACAATTATTATAATTTTGCAACTAAGATACTGAGAAGCCTTTTTTAAATATTTATATGAAAGCTATAACCTTAATATTTACAATATTTGAAATCAGTTTTTTATGTTACGCACAGAAAAATGTAATATTTTCTTTATTAAGTATATGTTTCCAAATTAATAAATTGAGTAGCTATTGGGTGTCTTGGAACCCATATCGCTCCATCCACTGACATACTTTTTTGATTGATGGGTTTAATGTAGGTTATTCTTGGTTAGTAGGTCAGAAACTTGTTTGAATTATATAAGCGTGGGTTATTAACTTATAAGTTCTAGTAGGAAGTGAAGGTTGTTGGTATCACTGTTGGTAAACTTATCATGATAAGTGTAAGTTATTAGTGTTGCACGAAAGTTTTTAGATTTCACTCACTTATCAACTGAGCAACTTATCTCTTATCAATAAGAAAAAATGTTAAGCGTTTCACCAAAAAAAAAACCAAACTTATCAAAATAAAATAAAATTTGTTGATTTGATAAGCTATGCATGTTAAATGTAATATGTTAAATTATTTCTCTAAATAGTAATTAAATGTTTCTCATTATTAATATTTTCTTTTAAGAACTTGTTTAGGTATTACAAAAATTGAAAATGCATTATTTAATATAGTAATTTACAAATTTAATTGCCCTGTTATTCTAAATTTGCCGCTTTTGAATTTCTTATTATTTTATTACACGTATATACGTATAATATATGTACATATATATGCACACTTCCATATAATATTTAAAATAATATTCAATAAAGGAATTAGGTCTGATATTATATACACCAAATTTTTTATATATGTATATGTATATTTAAAAAAACCATGATCAATCATTATTTTAAGTTACTGTATCATATTTAGTTTAATATTACATTTACTTGATTTTTATTTTTCAACTTTCTTCATACTTTTTGAACAACCTAGTATACAAATACAGCGCTGGGAATTAAAATAACCTCATATAAATAAATTAGCATAAATAATTTAACATAATCTTGAATATATTTGTCACTATCCAATTAAAAGTGGACTAAGGTAAGTATTCTAATATCCATTTAGATATTTTATTAGGTATTTATTAAGTATTTATATTTTATTAAGTATTAGATAATTTATTAAGTACATTAGATATTTTATTAACTATTATAATATCCAATTAGATATTTTATCTGACTCATGGCGCAGTGGTTAAGTCGCCAACCTTTCAATCGAAGGGTCTTGGGCTCAAACCCCGGTTAGGTCATAAATAAAAAATATGTAGTACTTTTATATCGTAATAATGTATATCGTACAATTAATAGTAGTAATAATAACATTAATAATATTAATAATAATAATAATAATAATAGTAATAATAATAATAATAATAATAATAATAATAATAATAATACTAATAATAATAATAATAGCTGCTACAGTGGAGCCATCTTTGGTTATATCATGCAAGTGAGGCGTTATATACTGCTGCATGTTGTAATTCACGGATGGCGCTGACTCTGTAATAAAATAATAACAATAATAACAATAACAATAATAGTAATAATAATAATAATAATAGTAATAATAATTATAATAATAATAGTAATAGTAATAAAACAATAACTATAATAATAATAATAATAATAATAGTAATAATAATTATAATAATAATAATAGTAATAGTAATAAAACAATAACTATAATAATAATAATAATAATAGTAATAATAATAGCTGCTACAGTAGAGCCATCTTTGGTTATATCATGCAAGTAAGGTGTTACATACTGCTGCACGTTGTAATCCACTGATGGCGCTGACTCTGTGGTAAAATAATAATAATAATAATAGTAATAATAATAATAAATAATAATAATAATAATAGTACAATAATTAAATAGTATATTAATAGTACAATAATAATATAACAATAATTATAATAATAATAATAGTAATAATAATAATAGTTACTACAGTGGGGCTATCTTTGGTTATATCATGCAAGTAAGGTGTTATATACTGCTGCACGTTGTAATCCACTGATGGCACTGACTCTGTAGTAAAATAATAATAATATTAATAAGAATATTAATACCAATAATAACAGCCGCTACAGTGACAGTGGGGGTTGCCTTCAATAATTACCTCATGTAGTAATATATATACTACTACTACATGTTGTAACTGTTAGCAAAATAATAATAATGGGCGGATTCATTGTTTCCTTACAGTCCCACTCCCAATTCAATGTTTCCGTATCCATTTTCCTATACTTTCCTATCCCTACTCCCTAGCCAATATACTGCGTTCGCAGGTAAGGGTTTCATTCCACTATATTGGCTAAAGCGGGAGGTGGGTTTAGTCAGTAAGAATCTGACACTACCAAGGGGAAATTCTTGGTGTCTTTGGAAGATTCCCACCTCCCTCAGGAAAAAAAGGTGTTTATTTCTACGAAAGGATATATTACCAAATAAGGATCAATGCAACTAATAAAAATTTAACAAAACATAAAAACATCAACACACAATTAAATGTATAAACTCTTGCTAACAGCTAAAATATTCTTAAAAAAGGAATTGTAGTTATTTTGTAGTTAAATTTTAGTCAATCCAAAGAATAAAACCTTTTTTTTTTGTAAAACATTTCCAGTTATCAAAAATCGATAAGGAAATTTTCTTTAATCAAAAAATGATGCAAAATATGAAAATGCTACTTGATAAGTGATTAGTGAATATTTTTGATGCAACAAAACTCTTAATTTTTATGATAATTTGATTAACTAATAACTTTTCAATTACAAAATGATAAATTATTTCTAATTTATTTGGTGCAACATAATTTTGATAAGTGAGTGTTTTTTACTAATCAAAACTTTTTTCAGTTATCAAATACGGTTTTGGTGCAACAAAAACTTATCAAAAAAGTGATTATTTGATTATTTGATTAGTGATAAGTGGTCGGTGCAATAGGGCCCTGGTGTAGGATAAATTGTAGAAACTAGTTCGACTCTTTCAAACAATTTAAAATTTATGAATGATAGTAAAAAAAAAAATGAAATATGAAATTATAGGTGCATGTATTATGTAAGATTTCTTTTTTTCTGTTCTATAAGAACATTGAGAAAATAAGCAGAAATCTTCGATTTGCTTGTTTATTATAATTTTTGTTGCATTGTATAATGTAAGGAATGAAACAAAAAAAAAATAAAAAAGAAGTTAATTGCTTTTGGTGTCTGTAAATGAATAATAAAAACAAATTTATTTATATGTATTTTTTATATTTAAATTTGTTATTTTTGTTGATAATAATGACCTGAAACATTAAAAAGTAAAAGTTTTTATTTCATCTAAAATTTAAATCCCCATATATTCGCTTCTCATCCTAATCTGAAAAGCAAACTAAGAACAAACATTTTTATTTATTATTAAGTTTTTAAAAGGTTATTTATAAAAAATTTAAAAATAATATATAAAAATGTTTATTGCTTATCAGCAATAAAATCTGTGGCTTCAAGGAATAAGCTGTACTTAAGTGTTTTTGCTTTTTTGTATACCAATATAGCTTTTGTATGCCAAAATTAAAGAAGTTATGACGTATAAACTTAACCACTTAACCCAGTTGGGCCACACATTGATTTTGATAAAATCACTTAAGTTTGTTATTATCACAAATTTTAACTTATGTAATACTGCAATTTTTATACTATTCTAAATTTCTAAACTAAAAAAAAAACACTTATAAAATCTTAAGTGATTATTCCACAGCAAATTTATGTATCAAACAATTCTGTATTAATCATTTAAGTATATCTTAAGTGATTTTTTTCCATAATTGAAATAAATATGAACATAACTTAAAGATTTCTAAGTTATTTTTCCAAATTCAATTTGAATTTTATGAAGAGCATTAGATTTTTTTTACAGCTACCTAAGATATTTAAGTTATTATTCTACTAAATTATTATGAAAAATTTTTGCTTATTATCTAAAAAGTTTTTTTTTCAAATTCTTAGTAGGTTTTTTTTTTCTTTATTAAATTCATAAATTACAAAAATTAAATTATTTATTTTTTCTTTTTTTTTTTTTATGGTCTTAGCCCGAGCTTTGTGACCTTATAAATTAATATAACAATCCAATTAAAAGGTATTTTCTTCTTCTTTGAGAAATTAAGTATTATATAAAATGAAATGCAAATGTTATTTAATTTAAAATAAAGTTATTTAATTACAATATAAGTTAAAAATACAAATACAAAAAAGTTATTTAATACTATATAAAATTAGAGAGAATAGGTACTTAAATATTAGAATAAAAATAATTAAAAAACAAAAAATCGTAAAAAAATTACAGTTTTACACTTGAATATTAGAATAAAAATAAAAAAATAAAAAATCGTAAAAAAAAAAAAATTAAGTTTTGCAGACCTTTTTTTTTTTTTTTTTCGTTTTGACTTTTTTTTGACTTAAGTGATTTCTAATTGATGCCGTAGCAAAAAAGGTTTAATTTTATTTTTAAACTCCGTTATACTATTGATTAATTTGAATGTTTCAGGAAGTTCATTATACACTTTTAGACAATTACATATATAAACAATTGTTTTCCTTTTTATTTGAACAGAATAACGATAAATAAAAATTGCTTTATTGCGCGTATTGTGATTGTGGATGTCGATCATTCTGTTGAGTATGAAGTTATGCTTGATTTCGTTATTAATAATTTTAAAAGCGAGAATATATAGTTCGCATTTGCATATATTTGAAAAAAAACTAATATATTTAGTAGAGTATATTAAAGCAGTAGGGTGTTGACTTGGAAATTTGTGAATAAGTTTTATACTCTTTTTGTGCAAGATATCTAATTTATTTAGATATTGTTGAGGAGCTCTACTCCATATGGGATTCAAGTAAGTGATATGCGATTTAATAAAAGATGAATATATAGTGTATAAGGCTTTGTTCGACAGAATGTTTCTTAACCTGCGTATTATAAAAATACAGGGAGCTAAATTTTTCATTACGTGCTCAATGTGAGCACTCCAATTTGCTTTACTATCTACTATTAAACATAAATAATTCATACCTAAATAGTCATTCTCATTGTTGAAACGGAATGTAGTCCCGATGTCTAAACTTTTATTTTCGAAAAATAAAATTTTGGTTTTCTTCACATTTAAGCTAAGACGATGTTTTCTCAACCATACTTGTAGAATACTCATATCATTTCGAATACAGCTCATCAAATCATCTTCACTATCCGTTGCATATTTCAATACAGCGTCATCTCCATACAGCTGCAGCTTTCCACTGATGTTTAAACGAGTTACGTCGTTTATATAAATTTTAAACAGATCAGGGCCCAAAATGGATCCCTGCGGAACTCCTTTGGTTACTGTTTTTTTGAGTTATATGTATTATTTACGCGGACTACTTGATCTCTGTTTTCAAGATATGATTTGAATAACTTCAGTTGTAGGTCAGACAAATGAAGTTTGGATTATTTTAATAATAGAATTTTATGATCAACACAATCAAATGCTTTTTTAAAATCTAGAAAAACACAACCCACATATTTTTTGTTATCCATATTTTTCGAGATGAAATCTGTTAAACATAGACAAGCTGCTGTTGTATTGAATCTTTTTGTTCTGTTCCAAACTGTTCTTCGTTCAAAATACTATTGGAATTCATAAAAGTGTTCAATCTATTTTTAATAATATTTCAAAAATTTTTGAAAATGCTGGTAATACGGAAATGGGACGGTAATTAGAACACTGTACTATTCCCGTTTTTATAAATAAGAGTGACAATGGCACTTTTTAAATTAGACGGGGAGAGACCTGTTTGAAGAGACTTGTTAATAAATTTGATGATAGGAAAACGACGATGATAGGAATTAGTTCCTCGGAGAATCGTTTTATAAATCTCGTAGATATACCATCGCACCCTGTCGCCGCTGTTAAGTTTAAAGAATTAATTGAACCACGAACTTCTTCAGCATTGGTTAGGGTTAACTGAAATTTTGAATAAATTGTTCTCTCGAATTTATTCATATAATTGAAATCAATATTATCATTGGAAGTTTCAATATTATTAGCAACATTAATAAAATAATTATTCATATGCTCTGAGATTTCATTTGGAGATTCTAATGTTTGATTATGACAAAGAGAAAGAGTCTTTAATTGAATTTTTTTCTCACCATTTTGCTTTTCATTGAACATTATTTCTTTATATAAATTCCAAATTTTTTTATTATCACAGTTTTGTGCTATTTTGTCAGAACAGTATTTGTTTTTGCAAATATAAATTGTTAATATGATTGTCATCTGGAAATTTTTTTTTATAATTAAAGAATGAGTTTCTAATTTTTATTTTCGCTAAAATTTGTTCTGTGATCCACTCATTTTTCTTTCTTAATTTTTTAACAGGTATTTGTTGTGTATTATTTTTAATAATTGAACTAAAATCGGAAACAATTTCTCCAAAGTCAGTGTACGACTTAAGATTTGACCATATTCTATCATTTGCAACATTATCAAAGTTTAATATGGTTTTATATTGAGGTCTTGTACATATTGTGGGTTTGTGAACTATACTAATAAAAAACATTTGATGATCAGAAAGATTTGTATCTAATATATGAAAGTAGTATTTTTGTTTTACTAAGTCTGTAAAAAAGTGATCGATAATTGATTTGGAGTGCGCGCCGATTCTGGTAGAATATTTTTCGCAAATGTTATTAAAAAGTATGAAACCGTTGCTAAGCAACATAGTAATATATAGCTTGTTGTCAGAGTTATTGCTTTTTAGTAAATTGATATTCATATCACCTACTATAACTGACCCTTTGTATGACCCTTTGTATAACGTTATTTCATCGATTTTTGCTAAAAAATCATTCATTCGAGTATCATGAGATCTATATATTCCTATAATATTGCTTTTTTCTTTTAATAATTTTACACCTATCATATTACTATTTCCCAATTAATCACTCATCAATAGTAACTAATCAAGATTAGGTTACTATCTATGTCATTTCTTACGTAAATAACAACTCCGCCATATGCATCATGTCTATTGCTAAAATATGAGGTGAAACCATTGATATTAAAAAATTTATTTTCTGATATATGCAACCATATTTCTGTCAATACTATTATATGTACGTTCCAATTCAAATTTTCAATTAACGCTTCGACTTCATACAATTTTTTGCGTAAACTTTGAATATTTAGATACATAATATTTAAATTATTTTTATATTTATGTATTGCTGAAGTTTGATCAAAGTTAATGTAATGATCCACCTTTATGTTATTTTTATATTATCAATATTATCGAAGCTCATTAAACAAAAACGAAGCAATTAAACCAAAAAAAACAAAAAAAAAAAGATAAATAAAAATAAATTAAAAATTATCAGCTGCTCTAATGTGCAATAAATAAGTTTATATAACACATATAATTTAAATATACTATATGAATTAAAACGATCAGCTGTTTTTGATAATTGAAAATATTTCGAGCAAAATGATCGAATAGAAATTGCAAGAAATATGACTTGAGAAGTAGTATACGAAAACATGTCGTGTGTTGCTATAAGATTTTTAATTATTAAAAAAATAAAATTAAAATTAAAAATAGTAGGTGTGTAATGTAAATAAAAGCAAATAAAAAAATTAAACCTGTAAAGACAAAACAAAAGCAAAATGTAAATAGATAAAAAAAAATGTGTTGTAATGTAGTTATTAGTGCAAATAAGGAACACGTGTTGTAAAAATATGAAGATATATGTATTAAAAAATTTAATTTAAATAGAAAAATCAAAAATAATTGTTTTTTAATTAAGAAATAATTGTGGTAATGCATAGATAGATTAGAATTAAGTGATTTTAGTTTTATTTTTGGTTTTATTGGTAGAATGTTAATTATGATTTCAAGAAAAAGCAAATATGTAACAATTTTATATATAATAGATACTATTGAATAAGCAGAATTTAAAAATAAAAAATTAAATTTAGCTAACAAAACTAAGAGTTTTGCAATAAAAAATTTCAAGAGATGTGTTAAAAAAATAAATGAAAAAAAAACAAGGTAGAATGTAAACCAACGGTTTTTAAAAGCGCACATTTCCAAAACTCAATACAAATTGTTTAGCAGTGTGGCTTACACAAAAATTTGAAAATTTCATGTAATAAGAAAAAACTTGAAAATAGGACATTTTTGAGATTTTGAGGGGCCGTAAGTCCGGAATCCTATATAACTAAGAAAAGCTGTTAACACACGTAAAAATTTATTATTGAAGCTTTAATTTTTATGTCTTGCCGAAGAAAAGTTTTTACAGGTGCCTAAGTTACAGGTGTCTAAAAATAGCAAATTTTCAATTTTTGAGGCGTAATAACTCTTAAAGAGGGGGCGTTACCAAAAAATTTTCTGAGGAAACTTATACTAATTCTAAAAGTTCTTTCTTGTCTCAAAATTTCAGATTCCTATCTAAAGGGGTGCCGGAGTTATGAAAAAAGAAATTTCATGCAAAATGTGGTTTTCACATAACGGTAAATTTAAATCGTAAATTACAAAATATTACATAATTTTGATATTGTTTTATATAGATAATAAAATTTTCGATCTTCTACCGGTTTTAGATTGCAAAACTATTACGCAAAGCCCGAGATATATACATCTGAAAATGGAGCTTTTTTACAATTTTGAAGAGCTGCAGCTTTGGAACCCTTTACAACTAAAATAAACCTTTCACACACGTAAAAATATATTATTGTAGCTTTCATTTTCATGTCTTGCCGAAGAAAAATTTTTACAGGTGCCTAAGTTACAGGTGTCTAAAAATAGCAAATTTTCAATTTTTGAGGCGTAATAACTCTTAAAGAGGGGGCGTTACCAAAAAATTTTCTGAGGAAACTTATACTAATTCTAAAAGTTCTTTCTTGTCTCAAAATTTCAGGTTCCTATCTAAAGGGGTGCCGGAGTTATGAAAAAAGAAATTTCATGCAAAATGTGGTTTTCACATAACGGTAAATTTAAATAGTAAATTACAAAATATTACATAATTTTGATATTGTTTTATATAGATAATAAAATTTTCGATCTTCTGCCGGTTTTAGATTGCAAAACTATTACGCAGAGCCCGAGATATATACATCTGAAAATGGGGCTTTTTTACAACTTTGAAGAGCTGCAACTTTGGAACCCTTTACAATTAAAATAAACCTTTCACACACGTAAAAATATATTATTGTAGCTTTAATTTTTACATCTTGCAGAAGTAAAATGTGTGCAGGTTCCTAAGTTACAGGTGTTTAAAAATAGCAAATTTTCAATTTTTAAGCCCTAATAGCTCATAAACAGGGGGTGGTCCGAAAAAATTTTCTGAGCAAACTTATACTAATTCTAAAAGTTCTTTCTTGCCTCAAAATTTCAAGCTTGTATCTAGAAGCGTGCCGGAGTTATGAAAGTAGAAAAATCATGCAAAATTTGGTTTTCACATAACGGTAAATTTAAATACTAAATTTAAAAAAATTGTATAATTTTGATATTAATTTACAAAGATAAAAGAAATACCTGTCGAATGACGTTTTCAGATTAAAAAAATCTTAAGCAGAACATAAGATATATGCATTTAAAAATAGGGCTTTTTCAAAGTTTGAGGGGGTGTAGCTCCGTAATGAGGGGGGCTACATGAAAAAGTTGTTCCACAAAATTATTTTTTTTATGAGACCTACCTATGGTTAAAATTTTTTTTCTCTATCTTTAACGGTGTAGAAGTTTTGTAAACAGACGGACGGACGGACGGACGGACGGACGGACAGAGTGAAACTAATAAGCACATTTTTTCAAAATTTTTTTGGAAATGTGCTAAAAACGAAATACTTGTTTTTTAATTGAGAAAAAATTGCAGTATTGACAAATGAAATTGTAGGTTAGATATTTTAACAAAATAAAGGTGATATTATTTGTTAAAATTTTAATTAAAATAATTAAAGGTTCAACATTAAACAAATGTGTAATAACTTATATAATATGCGTATTAAAATTAAAAAAGTTAATTTAAAGATTTTAAAAAATACTTTACTTATTAATATGATTTTGAATAAAAGTGATATGGTTAAAGTTTTGTATTTTAAATACCTTTGAATTATCTGTTTTGTGTATAAATATGGTGCCCTCTTTGATCCAAAGATATTTGAATTCATTTGATAATTTGAACTGCTTAGCCTCAGAATATAATTTACTTTGAAATGAGGTGAGATGTTGTCGAAAAAAAATCTGCTTGTTCTCATTATCTTCAAAGCCAAACTCCGTATTAAAGAGATGTTTATATAGTTTTTTTTTACTTAGTAGTTTAGTGTTATTATTTTGTGATTTAAACTCTACCAAATATAAAGCATCTTTTCCTTGATGCAATCTGGATACTTTTATGACATCGTCTTTTTCTATGTTTGCCTGTATTTTTTCTATTATTTTAAATACTGTATTTTTTGGATCCTGAATCTGCTGTGGGAGGCCGGCTATTACGACATTGTTCCTACTTTTCTGTTGTTGAAATCCATCTATTTGTGATTGCAATTTGTTTACCAATTTTTCTAGCTTTATATTTCTTTCTTCCGTGCACTTGATTTTTTCCTTTAGTGCTTTATTTTCTTCTAACATTCGTTTGTTTTGTAAGATTAGGTCATCAATTTTAGTATTGAAGAAAGATTGTGACAAATGAATATTTTTTGCTGCACTTACAAGCTGCTGCAAACAATTGGTCAAGTTTTCTCCTTTCAGTGTTTCACTTACATATTTATTCAACTTTATACTGGACCAATCAAAATCCAGATTCATGTCAGGAACATTCTCATTTTCTTCTACATGCTCTTGAGCCGTGTCATCCGCATGATCTCCTTCATCTGATATGACAAGTGATTCATTGCACATACCAGGACATGCTCTACATCTCCAGGTAGTATTACCTGCCTGTATTGCATTAAATACCTCTTCAGCTATAGCAACACATTTGATGTGAAATTCTTTTTTACATACTTCACTACACTAAATTCCTTTGTTCTTGTTACTGAAGCCTTTTTGACGAGTAAAACATCGCTTAGCCATATTTATTATTATTTTTTTTTTTTAAATATTTTTGCAACAAACTAGAAATTTGGCTGATTTAAAATTAAAAAAAAAAAAAAAATTTATTTTTGCTTTCTATTTTTTAGTGACTAATATTGCAATAATTTTAAATTAGATGATTTGTATCTTCCAAATTAGTAAAAAAATTTATTAATTCTTTATTAAAATTTTATTTATTTTATTTTAATTTAATTTTTGAAATTTGCGAATTTGAAATCACTTTTTCATTGTGATTTGATGACAAGCAATATTCTGAAAAAAAATGGTTTTGATTAATAGTTAAGTGATTTTGCCTATAAAATGCCAAACGGAATTGAGAGTTTCATTAGTTTTGGAAAGCAGAACCAAATTAATACATACAAGTGAAATAAAAAAATAAAAAAGTGTTATATAAAATTTGTAAAAGTTGTGTTACTTAAAAAAAGAAAAGTTGCAAAAGTTTTTAAATCGAAATTTCTAAAATAAACAACATGTCTTCAAGAGCAAAACTAATGTTAGATTTAGCTAAAAACTTGTCAGTGACAGGAAAAACAATTGCATACGCGAAGAAGAAATTTATTTTACCGGTAATCCTAGTATTTTTAATTTTACCGGTAAGTCAACAAACATAAAAATGATCATGAGAAAATAATATCGCATTATCGCAATTTTACTAAATCTTTTAATTTTAAGAAAATTGTGAAGTGTATAACATCAACCAAGATTTTTTTGAATACTTCCTTTTCTTCTTTGGACGATTTTAGTGTTTACAATTATGTTTCAGAATATAAAAAACTAGAGCTTGAAAGAACGGCGGAAGAAGTGGAAAACAACATTTCAGAATTTTTAGAAGAAGATAATGATATATTAGAAAATCATCTTACGATATCGCAAATTTGCAACAAAAATAAAAGTTCAAGAAATACAGAGCATGGTGAAGAATGGTGAATAAAATAGTTTTTGCGATCTTCGAGGAAAAACTATTCCTTCAAATAAAATAAGCGAGGGAAAACTTGCAGAAGTCGGAAATCATATATTATCTTTCCTCGCTTTTCAAAGCCATTATACTGGGAAACATTCATCGAAATTATAATTATTATAATTAAATTATATCGCAAATGTATAAGTTATATACTACTTGTTATACTCAGCATGTATCATTTACAAAATATTCAGAGATTTTTAATGGTATGTAAAAGTAAAGTAAAAGTCTAAAAAATTTTATGTATATAAATATAAAAAAGATTTAAAAAAGAAAATACCAAGTACTAGTAATGTAATGAATTTTTTTGTTGTTTTACAGGTACAGGAATCAAATTAAAAAAGCCAAGTCTAGATACATGTGGAAAATGCGATTCATTTAAACTAAAAATTAATTTAGAGAATGACGCTGGAAAGAAAAGAGAACTGATGTGCGAGCATAACGAACATCAAGATGCGGCAGATAGAGCTTACACTGAAAAATTTAAAATTTTAGGTAGAGCTTACACAAGATAGAGCTTACACAAAGAAATTTGCAAAAAGGTTCCATCCCTAAAAGTTTTTGTTTTCGACCTGCAACAATGTTTACGAACGCCATTGTTGAGATCAGAAGAATTTTTCTACAAACCTCCTTTATGGTCTTACAATTTAACAATACATGATACTGAAACAATTAATGCTAACTGTTTCATGTGGCATGAACTGATTGCTAAAATAGATGCCAATGAAATAGCCTCCTGTTTATTTGAACATCTTTCCTAAATGCGCCCAAATGTGGAGTCGATTATTTATTATAGTGATTCATGCCCAGGTCAGAATAAAAATAGTTGAATTACAACTATGTTTTCAATATTTATGCAAACAAGTAGATCAATTAAAACAATTGTGAACAGTGAATTTGTGAATGCGACAGTGAGAATGCGTTGATTGAAAAGAAAAAGAAAACTACAAACATGCAGATTCACCATCCGCGGGATTGGTATCAATTAGTAAGAACAGTGGGAGTCAAACGGCCATTTAATATTATAGAAATGAGTAGAGAACATATTCTAGATTTTTGTGAGCTGTCAAAACATAAATTTAATTACAACAGAAGGAAAAACAAAGACTTAGAATGGAAAACAGTTCATTGGTTGCGATTTACAAAGGAGTTTGGAAAATTTTTATTAAAAATTCGTTTGATGAAAACGAAGAATTTAAGGTGCTTGATATAACAAAAAAAAACATAAACAAAGCTAAAATTTCGGAATTGAAAGAGTGCTACAAAACTGATTTGAAAATAAATCCCAAAAAAAAAGAGACAATCTAATATCAATTTTGCAATATGTTGATCCTGAATATCATGCATTTTATAATAACATAAATATTGACGAAGCGGAAGACTTAATTCATCATGATATTTTTGAAAGTGGAGAAGAAGATGAATAAACATTATTATGTCTATTTTATATTTCATATATTTTGTGTATTTTTAAATTTGAAAATATTATTATTATTTAATAAAAACATTTTGTATTATCACTTAAATATTTCTATATTATTTGGCACACAATTTTTAAAAGTACTTAATTGTTCTTATTCTAATAAATGTCAATACTGGTTTTACAAAAATCACTTAAGTTAAAAATTAAAATTTTTATAATTTTTTTTTCTTATATATGTAATATATACTTTATTTAGCTTATATACTATTACAATTTTCTTAAACTACTATGTTATTTATATTAACGAATTGACAAGGGATTTTTTTTTTGTTTTTTTAATTGTGCTATAAACAAATCAAGATGATTTAGTATAAAACAACACAGTTACATCTAATATTAATACTAAATAAAGTTAAAACAAAAATATACATGTATGTATATATATATAATACATAAATATTAATATCTGTATAAAATTACAAAAATAGTTATTTTATACATGTATGGTAGAGAGTTACTCTTTAGTAGGTACTTAAGTTTTTTAGCAAATAATTTGATGTTTCAGCTCTGCTTTAGATCTTCTGGTAGCTTATTATAGATTCTTATAGTTGAAGATATGCTGACATGATTTAAATAATTCAAGCTTCGTGCGTTATAGTTATGTACACTATTTCTTTTTGTAAGATGAATATTTTTACTGTAAATTCCTTTTTCTAGTTTAAAAATTAATTTAGCTTTTTCCAAAATAATAATTTCTGGAAGCATCAAATAACCCGTACGTTTATAAATATTGACTGTTGGTGTCAACCAGCTAAATTTGTATAAACTTTTTATAACTTTCTTTATTAGGGTACTAACTTTTTCTTTCATTCATGTAGAGCAACTAGACCAGTTGCATATCTTATACCTAATGTGTGAAATTATATGAGAATGATATATATTATTAGCTGTTTGCCTGTTTAGTTTTATTTCACTTCTTTTGATAGCCTCTAACAAAGGCACTATTTTTGATACAATTCTGTTTATGTGATTTTCCCACCTCAGCTTCTCATCAATTGTTACATCCACCAAGATACTTATATGTAGTAACTCTTTCCATTACAACATTGTTTATGATTATTTTTGGATTTATATCTGCCTTATTCTTTATTTTATATATCATAACTTTAGTTCTGTCAGCATTTATACTTAATTTGTTACCTTTAAGCCAATTGATATATTTTCGCAAGTCCTCATTTATTGTTTTTTCTAATTCTTCACTAGTTTTAGCATTATAAATAAGTAAAGTGTCATCTGCAAAAATCTTGTAATCGGCTTGTAAATTAGCACATTGAATGTTATGTATATAAAATAGGTCCTAAAACTAATCGTTGTGGAACCCCAATATTTATACTACACTGGTTACTTAATACACCATTATTTTTTGTAGTTATGATCCTATCTTGTAGATAAGATCTAAGAAAATCAAGAGCGGTTCCCCGTATCCCAATTTCATGCAGTCTTTCTAGTAGAATATTATGGTTCACTGTATCGAAAGCCTTTTTTAGATCGACGAACACTGAGCATACATAGTTTCCTTCATCTAACTTATTTATTATAGAGTTGGTTGAAACTAAAACTGCAGAATCAGTACCAATATCTTTTTGAAACCCAAATTGATTGACATCAAAACCTACCACTTTCTGAATAAAATTTTGTATCCTACCATTTATAATTTTTTCAAATATCTTCCCCAAGCAACTTGTAAGAGTAATAGGTATGTATTGGTATTATCATACTTGACTTTAAACATTCAGGATAAATACCAGTTGGGAGACATCTATTAATCAGATACGCGAGTTCAGCTGGTATAATTGTTTCCACATGTTTTAGATTTGATGCCGTTATATTATCAGCTCCTGGTGAATTATTTTTCAGCAGCTTAATAGTGTTAAATACTTCTACTTCGTTTGTTGGTTTTAGAAAAATAGGCCGTTCTATAAACCTGTTTTTTACTGTGACATCTATTAATCAGATACGCAAGTTTAGCTGCTATAATTGTTTCCACATGTTTTAGAATTAAAGTAATTTTGTTTTTCTCGTTTTATTTCCCTTGCAACAATGTTTTTCAATTCTTTAAATTTAGCTTAAATTTCCAGACAATTTGGATTCTTCTTTACCTTTTTAAATAATTTATTTCTTTCTTCAATTAAGTATAATATTTCTTTAGTTATCTACTGATTATCTTTTCTAATTCTTATTACCTTCTTAACAGTAGAGTTCTCATTAGCCAATTTTAATATTTTAATAAGATCATCCACACTATCACAACTATTTGTTAGAAGTAGATTACTAACTTGAGCATTAAATTTTTGGATGTTTGTAACACATATTTCCTTTTTGAAAATAGGTTCACGTTTTTTTATAATTTTATTTATCCTGATTATGATCGCTTTATGGTCCAGATTAACTACATCTTGAGTAGTAATTCTAAAATCATACTTTTCATTTTTTAAATCCGACAGTATATGATCAATAATTGTAAAAGTGTTTTCTGTAACTCTAGTAACATCTTTTTTAGTTAACCCATTCTTTATATAAATCGCGTTATATTCCAGCATTGTTTTAAAAGATCTGGGAAGTTCTATATCAGATAATAAATCAATATTAGTATCGCCCACAATCACAATATTTTTATATTTATTAAAAATTGAATCTAAGTGTGATATAAATGCACTATTATTTTCACTAGGACTCTTGTAGCACACAGCAAGCTTAATAACTGGAGTGGTGCCATCTAATGATATAATTATTGTATTAAACTGCTCCGAGACTTCCAAGATTTTATAATCAATGCTGTGCTTGACATAAATAGCAGCCCCACCTCCTCTATTCAAATTATTAGAAATAAATGAAGCTGTATCCCCAGGGATATTAAAAAAAATCTCCTCATCGGAATATATCCAAATTTCACCAATCATAATTATGTCAATGCATTTTTTAATTTTTATAAATGATTCAATTTCAACCACATTTTTTCTGAGACTTCTGGCATTAAAATGTACAATATTCAAATTAAGCAGTGTATTATGCATCATGGTTTACCGATCATATAATTTTGCCAAGTTTGTCTTATTTTCTGCATATGCTCCCTATATTTGTTGTCAATATGTCTCCTGTAATAAGCTATTTCTTGAAGTGCTTCTTTTTTAGACACTCCTGTGTTCTAGAGGTAAATTAGGTACAGGTTAGAAAGTTCTTTATAATTATTTGGCAATTCCTCTTGATGAATGAGTACTTTTAAACTAATCACTTAAATATTGATATATTATTTTGAACAAAACTTTTTCAAAAGCACTTAAGTATTGTTAATCTAATAAATTTCGGGACTGCGTTTGGACAAATCACTTAACCGTACCTCCGATATGAATTGTAATTCTTTTTTCCGAGTTTTCTCCATATGGATTTAGTAATAATAATATTATTTATATATATTTCAGAAATATCAACTTTCCATTTTGAATTCAAAATGACTTGCTTTATTTAAGTTGTTTGCAAAAGCTGATAATGTATTTTTCGGATAATAATTCTAAGATGTAAAGTAATGTAAAATTTACTAAAATCGTTAAAAATAAAAATCGTTTATTTTTATGTTCCCAAGCAGCAGTCGAAGTGAAAGTTACCTTCTTTTTGTAGTTTGGGTTGATAAAAAATCGTATTTTATATTTTTGGGACTTAATTTGATACTAGATAGTCGTTATTACGTTATAATAACTTCTTCAGGTAACTGCAACGGAATTATACCTATTTTTTATCCTATACATATACCTATCACAAAACCACCCAAAAAGTTTTTAAACCTACCTAGTAATTTTCATAGTGCCAAAAATTGTAATTGGGATATAGATTTTTATTTTACGTGGACGTTATTTTTCTAGTTTTTATTATGTCCTTGTTTCTTCATTTGGAACTACAGAGACCCAGTTTTTATAAGGGAAATTTTAAAGTCATATAAACGCGTTGTTAGCTTATTTTGTAACTACATAGAGGCGATAACTTAATAAAATTTTATAGTCGCATAAAAGGTATTTTACTGCGGTTATGGTTACTACAAGGAACTACTTTCTTTTTGAGATTTTTCATTTTGTTTACTTTATTTTTTTCATTTATTACATTATCTTTCATTTAATTCTCAAACATTAATTCAAGAGCTAAAAATAAAATAAAACTAAAAGTTTATAAATCTTTTAAAAATGAATTGCAATAAATGAAAAAATTACTATAGATTAACAACCTCGTTTTATAGAAAAGTAAGACAACAGATAAAGTTTTATAAAAATAAACCTAAATAAAGCCATTAATCACTGCGAAGAAACAATTTCTTTCAATATATAGTAGCATGCGGAACGATAAGGTTGCTAAAACTTTGTAGTTCTAAACTGAGGTTTTTGCGACGGTTTTGCTCATTTTCACGTTCAACTTTATGGTGACATTTATTATGCTTTGCCACTATGAGGTAACTATATACAATGGAAGACATATTTTGACAAAATGAACAAAATTACAGTTAAACCTGTTAACAGTAGGATACGGAGTTTTCTTCTATATCACATCCTACAACTTTTAGTATTCATGTATTTACAGATGTTCGCTTTAATTATGTACGATATTACATATTTTTAAAACATTTATTTCATAACAAAACAAAAATTTGTGTAGGTACAAAAAATAGGTAAAGGAAATAAAATAATAAATAATAGGTACATTAATTTTGAACCATATGACATTACAGTTATGTATTACTCTTTGCATTACTTTTCCGAAAAGTAATCGAATAAGAATTAGAAACAATTTTTAAGGAAAGAACGAAGCTTGTTTTTTTTTTAAGCTTTAAAAATATAATAATTAGCTAAAAATTTCTTATAAAAACGATTCACATATTTACGTACATATATAACATATATAATATATGTATGTATATACCTACCTTTTTGTATGATATATTATAGCATACAGAACAAAAATTAGTTTGCATTTTTAAAATTTGAGCGCAAACTTTAATTTAACGCAAATTAAATATCAGATAACGCAGATCCTTAAAAACTATTTTATTTTATCAGACATATTAATATAAAAAAATTATAAATTTGTTTACTTCACAGTGTTTTACAATTACTTTCTGAAATTTTGGTTTAGGGCTTTTTAATAGGTACAATATATGACGGTTGGCCTTCAAACGTTTCATATTCTTTCCCAAATTGTTCAAATTGATTTCTTGTGCAAAAGCGCAAATTTTTTCCAAATATATCACTTCTTATTTGAAATAAATTATTAACGTCTTGACTAAGATCTATTAATATGTACCCATATTGGTCTGACGTCACTTCATTATATACTTCTTCAAATGCTTTGATTTGATTTCGATAAATCTGGCGAACGAAGGGTAATATCTGCGATTTGTCTCTTGGATTTTTAAAAAGTACTAGATATTTAAGTGAAATGTCTCTTGAAACCTTACCCTGATGAAAAATATTTTGAGTTACGAATATTACTGACAAATTTCTGTGATGTTAACCTCTGGTAAATAAATCACACACATACTTATCATCAGAATTTAACATCATAACATCCATAATAATCAAAGGTTCTTGATTATCATTAAAATCTGATATTGTATTACTATAGTCTATATTCAACATCTTTCATATACCTATAGTGGAACCACATTTTTGTATGGATTACACCAAATAATTATTCTATTAATGTGTGGTAGTATATTTTCTTCTTTATATTTTATTGAATTATGTATAAAAGTGGTTTTACCACAGCAGGATGGCCCAGCCACCATTATTGTAACTGGATGAAGCAGCATAATTGTATTAGCTAAAAACTAGCATAGCTGACCTATAAAAAGCTCTTTTCCTGAAATGAATATAAATATAAATTTTGTTATTCTATCGAACATTCATCCAAAAACCTTCGCCATGGATAAACAAATATTCGTAGTTGACCTACAATTTTTACGAGGAAATGAAAAGCAAATATTTCGTAAAAGAGCTAACTATACTTGCAAAAGGAAGTTTAATTCAAATTGTCTACCACTTTAAATCACCATGCCACGCAGAAGAACTTAGTCAAGAGATAACATTTAATAATCAATATTGTGAGAATAAAATAAATGGATTTAAATGGGCTAACAGGTTAATTGATTATTTGGATGTTAAATCTATATTAAAACATTATTTAGAATCAAAATTTATGTCAAACGAGAACAAAACAAACTTTTCCTTGAAAAGTACATTGATAGTAGTAAAATAGAAGATATAACCAGATATTTACCTTCACTACTAAAGATTTATAATTATAAATCAACTTAGCAAACAACAGTTTTCGATGTTCTGTAAGAAATTGTTATAATTTTAGAACCAAAATTTATGTAACAGGAGAATAAAAGAAACTCTTCCTTGAAAAGTAGATTGACAGTAGTAAAATAGAAGATTTAACCAGATATTTACCTTCACTACTAAAGATTGATAATTATAAATCAACTTAACAAACAACAGTTTTCGATATTCTGTACAAAATTGTTAAAATTTATGTCAAGGAGAACAAAAAAACTTTTCCTTGAAAAATACATTGACAGTAGTAAAATAGAAGATCTAACCAGATATTTACCTTCACTACCAAAGATTGATAATTATAAATCAACTTAGCAAACAACAGTTTTCGAAGTTCTGTAAAAAATTGTTATAATGTGTAAAACCTTCAATTTTCATACTTACACAATATGAATTTCAATAACAAAATTAAAAAAGTTCACCTCAACATAAAACAAGAAATTCACTTTATGCATGTGTCAGACTTTGCTTACAGATCAGACTGAAAAGGTCATTAGGAGGAATACGCACGTGATAGAAGTAGATTTCACAGGCGCATAGAAAAAGTTGGTCTCACTATTTCTGCAATTTTAACATGTGATAATCGTAAAAAAATTTTTCAACTTAGATTTCAATAAAATCGAGGAAGAATACAGTCACCTTTGTTAACTCTTAGATACCCGTGCGAACCCGTTAATATGTTCATATTCTGTCACTCTACTTATAATATTATTTTTTTTAATTTTTTAGTATTTTAAAATAATTTAGGTGAATTTTATAATTTCTAGAACTATGGTTCTAACCTTCTTATAAATACAACAAAATACGTATATATTTGTCGCTATATATATATATATATTATATATTATATATCAATATTCTTATTATACATTATTCATTCATTAGTGACATATACGATATGTAAATAAAAATGATATATAAGTAGATATGTATACCAATATCATACAAATAATATAAATTCTTCAAGTAACCGTTAATTTTTAATTTATTCAAATTTTTTTGTACTACGTTTCATCCTCAATAATTTTAAATTATCGAGCAAAAAAAAAATTCAAAAAATTCGTTAAAGAAATTTGTTAGAAAAATTGAGAAAAATCAAGTAACACTTTCGTCAATTTTAAGGTAACTATATGTTATTAAGAAAAGTTGTAAACAGAAATAAAAGTATAAAATTGAAGATTTAATTTTTATGGGTTACTTCAAAAAAATTTGAACAGGTGCTCAAGTTACAGGTGTTTAAAAATAGAGAATTTTTAAGTGTTTGACCTCTTACAGCTCCTAAACAAGGAGCGATATAAAAATATTTTCTGAAATGGCTCATACTTATTTTGAAAGTTGTAACTCCTTTCAAAATTTCAAGTTTCTAACTTAAACCGTTTGGAAGATAGTACGAGTCAAGGATTTTGCAAAATTTGAGTTTCGCATAACGATAAATTAAGAAACCGTTTGGCACAAGTATATATTTATTACATATATATATTTGTAAAGTAAATAAAAGCAGTTATCGCATAGCGTTTTCAGATTGAGCTCTGAAAAAACTATGCGAAGATATACCTTATAGAACTTGTGTTATAACTATAGCTCCGTAACGAGTGGGGCTACAGAAAAAAGCTGTTTCATAAAATAATATTTTTATGATATCTATCAGCAGTTATAATTGCATATCGCTACTGCAAACTAGTAGAACTTTTGAATAATTTTTTTATTAATATTGAAAATTTAGAGATCAAAAAGTTAATTGTTCGAGAGCTACCCGAAGTTTTTGTCGGATCTCAAACAAAAAAAATATGGAACCTACAAATTGATCCAATAATATTTTCTATTAATTTCAAGACTCTGGGTTCCCTAGTTTTTAAGTTATCTTTCTGACGGACAGACGGATGGACGGACGAACGAAGCTAATTCGGCTCAGAATTTGATTTTGATCCGATCCATACATTTGAAGGTATATCTAGCTAGCTTATTTCGACGTGTTACAAATACGATTCTTATCGTACGGGTATAAATATAATAATACAAATTTAATAAAAGATAAACATAAATATAATTGTCTTTATTTTTATCTTGTTTTTAAAATTGGTACCACTTAACGTATCTTTGAATTATTTTTTACTCTATACAAAAAAAAACAATGCATCTTAAGAGTGCATCTTTAAGCACTTCCATATTTTTGATTTCTCTTTGTTTTCTTTTTATTCATATTTTTTCAACATTCTTACTTGAAAATAAAAAAAAATCTTACACGGCATGCAGTCAGTTAATTAATTACTTTCGTTTTCTCTTTTCTTCTCTAAATACTTAAATGGATACGGGGCTTATGATTGAAAACGTACGGAAAACGCGCCGCTCGATTATTCACCTTGACTCTATGTTGGTATGATTCAAAACGCGTAATTAAATTTTAATTCGAAATTAAATGACAGTTGTCAAAAACAATTTTAAGTTAATATAAACGTCAAGTAGGAATGAAGTAGGTAAACAAAAATAATTTTTTTATAAAATTTAAAATTTTAGAAACTTTTAGAATTAACAAAAAAAATTTTTGTTGATTATAAGGTAAGAAATAAACATGGTTTTTCATTTGCAATTGATTTTAAAACGTGAATATTTTTTTCCCAAAAGGAGTTTCATTTAAAGGGTTAGAAGTAAAATTTCCTACCAAGTTATTTTCTTTTACCTTTCGTACCAATTCAGCGTATTTGTCCTGTTTTGTTATTTTCCACGTAATCCAAAAAGGTTAAAAATTAGAAAAGTTAAATTAAAAAAATTAAATTTTTCATTTCATTACTTAAATGATTCAAAATAAACGAAAAACTTACATAAATATTTATTGAATTTTTTTAAAACGTGAACATATCCACACGTTTCACTTATATCCAACAAACTAACGTACGGCGTATCATACAAATAAATTCAATCATACAAATAAATTAAGTTCGAAAAAAACGTTTTCCGTGTATGTACTTTCAATCATACGATAATAGTTAATTTGACATTTCGGTAGTATTTACGCTTTCCGTACGTTTCCAATCATAAGGCCCTATATCTCAGAACAGACCACATTTTTATTTAAGCAGAAAAAAAATCAAGTTTGCTATATTTTTTTCTAATTTGTAGTATTTATTTTTTCTTTTTCAAATTCGATTCTCTATTCTAGCAAAAAAATAACACTTTTTCTTTTCAATTTTAAGGATACGCTGTACATTTAAAGAATTTAAAATATTTTTAAAGTTCATGTCTACTTATTTAATATTATATATTATATTTTCTTTTTCGTTTCTTTTATATCTTCTTTCACCTATGTATATCTCATTAAGCATATGAATTTGCGCAATAAAAACAAACTCGAATTGACTTAAAAAAAAAAAGAATTTTTTCTTACTATTTGTATGATAAATTTATTCAAAAACCTAAATATCCTAAATTTGTTCAATTCACCTTGCCTGACAACTTCCACAGTACCAACAATCTTCACTTCCTACTAGAACTTATAGGTTAATAACCTCCGCTTATAACCAAGAATAACCTACATAAAATCCATTACTTAGCTCATTAACCTTACCTGACAACTTTCACAGTACCAACAAGCTTCATTTCCTACAAGAACTTATAAGTTAATAACCCACGCTTATACAATTAAAAGAAGTTTTTGACCTACTAACCAAGAATAACATACTGTAATAAGTTTGGTGTATTGTCATAAATTAATTTTTGCCTACTTTTCCGTATTATAATTGCCTACTTTTCCGTATTATTACGGCACGGCATGCCAATATTAAAAATGATATATTTATGTATATAGCTATTTAATTTGAACATTCCTACAAAGTGAATTGCTGGTTTGTACAAATTAATAGTATAAAATAATAACCTATTTCGTTTTGTGATATGAATATATCTGATTTTATTTTACAAAAGTAAAGCCTGGTATACTATTTGGATTTTACCAAATCCAATACAAATTTTTATCAAAGACAATAAATTATAATAATATACAAAGAATTTTATTTGGGACAAAAAAAAAGCAATATCTTGACCCAGAATTAATTTACAACATAATTACAATATACAATATATAATACGTACAAATTATCAACCAAAATATTATTATCGAAAATAGATTATTTTCATGCAATCGGATTACTTATTTAAAATATAGTACAAAAATTGTAACCCGATCATCTTTATTTACTTTCATTCAATATTCATACTAAACAAGTGCATTATAGTAAAATACAAACAGATGTTAGCAATTGAAAATTATGACCACACAAAATATTAGGTCAGCATTATTGTTATTAAATAATAATTTTATTTAAGTTGTTTTGGTGATTGCAGTTTTGGTAATTACAGTACAGTTAAGATATACTACACTACATTAAACCCATCAATCAAAAATATAGATCACTGGGTGGTGCGGTATGGTGCGATTGATTTTTCCTCAGCCCCGCCCCCAAGAGACCGAAAACCTACTAAATGGAAATCTAAACAAGTAATTAAACTAAAAATAGTTTACATATTATGCATGTACATAATTTAAAAACATTAAGATTTAAAACATTTAAAGTTGTCGTTTCTATAATTTTTAATTCAAAAGGATTTCCTTTTTTACACATATCTTTTCTAAAATTGCAAAACTAAAAATAAAAAATAAAATGCAAAGAACGTTTTAGTAAATATAAAACTTATTAAAATTCATTGTATACAAAAAATAATACTTAACAACAATATGTATATCGCATACCTACATTCTCACATTTTATCAATATAATTCAATATATAATCGTTGGCCTGGTGGGTAAGAGCGTAGGGAGTGAGGGTTCGAATCCCACACACGTCACAAAAGTTATTCCCCCTTACGATATTTACAACCACGCCTGAAAATGAAATGCTATGTAATTTCCTGTTTACATTTAGCGAAATGCACTAAAAAAAATAAAATAAATAAAAAAAATTTTTTAAAAAACAGCTTTTTTGAACTAAAAAGTAGAAAATAAATTTTTAATAGCAAATTTTTCTGTAATTTTCTAAACTATATTGTTACAATCGAGATTTCTTTGAAAAAGTTTATTTCAATATGTCAAATATATATATAAATATAAGTATATTTAAGTTTGAAAGTCTGTGAAATTAGTATAAAAACTGTAGGCAAAATTTAAAAATATAAGTTTATAGTTATGCGTTTGTTGCCTCCAGCTTTTATTTTAATTTCACAGACTTTAAAACTTATATATACTTATATTTATATATATATTTGACATATTGAAATAAACTTTTTCAAAGAAATATAGTTTAGAAAATTACAGAAAAATTTGCTATTAAAAATTTATTTTCTACTTTTTAGTTCAAAAAAGCTGTTTTTTTTAAATTTTTTTTTATTTATTTTATTTTATTCTTTTTAGTAACGACAAATATAAGTATTAAATTGATATTTTTTTTTTTTTTCCTTGTTTAATTTTGAATTTTTACACCTGCCCTTACAATCTATAATTATATTATTACCTGTTATAATATATAGAATATATTGAATTTTTTTATTATTAATTTATTGTGGCAAAATTTTTAAAAAATTAAGAAAACGTTGCATAGCTAAATTCAAAATTTAAATAAAAATATTGCAATTTTATAATGTTCTTAATTTCCACTTAAAAACGCGACCCTTTGAAAACTTTGATTTATATACTGCCTTGTTTTTTCTTTCTTTTATAGCATGACATTTTAATATTTCGTTTTTTCTATTTGTTATGTGTGTAATCTATAATTAACAATCTATAATTATATTATTACCTGTTGAGATGTGCACATATACATAAGAAATAGCCTTTAAAAATATTTAAAAACAATCAAAGTAACATTTTTGTTCTCTTTTTAGCACATTTCCAAAAAAATTTTGAAAAAATGTGCTTATTAGTTTCACTCTGTCCGTCCGTCCGTCCGTCCGTCCGTCCGTCCGTCTGTTTACAAAACTTCTACACCGTTAAAGATAGAGAAAAAAAATTTTAACCATAGGTAGGTCTCATAAAAAAAATAATTTTGTGGAACAACTTTTTCATGTAGCCCCCCTCATTACGGAGCTACACCCCCTCAAACTTTGAAAAAGCCCTATTTTTAAATGCATATATCTTATGTTCTGCTTAAGATTTTTTCAATCTGAAAACGTCATTCGACAGGTATTTCTTTTATCTTTGTAAATTAATATCAAAATTATACAATTTTTTTAAATTTAGTATTTAAATTTACCGTTATGTGAAAACCAAATTTTGCATGATTTTTCTACTTTCATAACTCCGGCACGCTTCTAGATACAAGCTTGAAATTTTGAGGCAAGAAAGAACTTTTAGAATTAGTATAAGTTTGCTCAGAAAATTTTTTCGGACCACCCCCTGTTTATGAGCTATTAGGGCTTAAAAATTGAAAATTTGCTATTTTTAAACACCTGTAACTTAGGAACCTGCACACATTTTACTTCTGCAAGATGTAAAAATTAAAGCTACAATAATATATTTTTACGTGTGTGAAAGGTTTATTTTAATTGTAAAGGGTTCCAAAGTTGCAGCTCTTCAAAGTTGTAAAAAAGCCCCATTTTCAGATGTATATATCTCGGGCTCTGCGTAATAGTTTTGCAATCTAAAACCGGCAGAAGATCGAAAATTTTATTATCTATATAAAACAATATCAAAATTATGTAATATTTTGTAATTTACTATTTAAATTTACCGTTATGTGAAAACCACATTTTGCATGAAATTTCTTTTTTCATAACTCCGGCACCCCTTTAGATAGGAACCTGAAATTTTGAGACAAGAAAGAACTTTTAGAATTAGTATAAGTTTCCTCAGAAAATTTTTTGGTAACGCCCCCTCTTTAAGAGTTATTACGCCTCAAAAATTGAAAATTTGCTATTTTTAGACACCTGTAACTTAGGCACCTGTAAAAATTTTTCTTCGGCAAGACATGAAAATGAAAGCTACAATAATATATTTTTACGTGTGTGAAAGGTTTATTTTAGTTGTAAAGGGTTCCAAAGCTGCAGCTCTTCAAAATTGTAAAAAAGCTCCATTTTCAGATGTATATATCTCGGGCTTTGCGTAATAGTTTTGCAATCTAAAACCGGTAGAAGATCGAAAATTTTATTATCTATATAAAACAATATCAAAATTATGTAATATTTTGTAATTTACGATTTAAATTTACCGTTATGTGAAAACCACATTTTGCATGAAATTTCTTTTTTCATAACTCCGGCACCCCTTTAGATAGGAATCTGAAATTTTGAGACAAGAAAGAACTTTTAGAATTAGTATAAGTTTCCTCAGAAAATTTTTTGGTAACGCCCCCTCTTTAAGAGTTATTACGCCTCAAAAATTGAAAATTTGCTATTTTTAGACACCTGTAACTTAGGCACCTGTAAAAACTTTTCTTCGGCAAGACATAAAAATTAAAGCTTCAATAATAAATTTTTACGTGTGTTAACAGCTTTTCTTAGTTATATAGGATTCCGGACTTACGGCCCCTCAAAATCTCAAAAATGTCCTATTTTCAAGTTTTTTCTTATTACATGAAATTTTCAAATTTTTGTGTAAGCCACACTTCTAAACAATTTGTATTGAGTTTTGGAAATGTGCGCTTTTAAAAACCGTTGGTTTACATTCTACCTTGTTTTTCTATTCGTTTTTGTTTTTCTTTCAGTATTACATTTTACTTTTTTTTTCTGTTATTTAGGTACGCTAAGAACTTATTTTTTTTTTAATATTAAATTTATGCATAAAGTCTATTTAAACGAAGAAGAGTGCAGTAGAGTAGACTGTGTCAACTCTGGGATACCCGTATGAACGTAATATATCCTGTTTCTATAAAACTTGATCATCTTTTAAAAACATTCAGATGTTGTAGTACCGAACTACAGAGATATATTTATGTAAATTGTGGAGTTGTATGACAGCTACCCGAATCTATTGCGCGTAGCTTCATTAAGTTGCAAGAGGTGCAAGAAGCCTGAACCGGCTGCTCTAGACCAACCAAATTTTACAAAAATTGTTGGCATGTAACTCGACACCTCTATACTAAATTTCAGGTTCCTAGCTTCAATAGACACTGAGTTATTCTCATTTAAACGGATAAGTTGTATGGCAGCTACCCGAACCCGTCGCACCACCACAACCAAATTTTACGGAAGTTGTTGCCATAAAACCTGATCATCACTTGCAAAATTTCAGAAACCTAGCTTGAATAGATACTGAGTTATTTCTATATAAAGATATAAGTTGTATGGCAGCTACTCGAACCCGGCAACCGAAAATGTTGGATTTAAATAGCAAAACTAACAATTTTGTAAAAGTGACGTAAAAAAAATTTCAGCCTCGTAGCTCCTTTATTTTTTGAGTTATCGTGCGGACGGACGGACGGGCGGACGTACATGGCTTAATCGACTCAGAATTCGATTCTGAGCCGATCCATACCTTTGACACTATATCTAGCTCGACTCCTTTACGGTGTCACAAACGTAATGGCAAATTTATTATACCCTTGAACATAGTTCATACGGGTATAAAAATAGAAATTATTAGCTATAGAACATTCTGAATTTTTTTTTTTTCGTTTATATTTACCGTCCATTCATATAAATATAATTGTTGGTATTAAAAAATAATGAATCTATAATTACACACAGATATACTGATATATTCATTCATATACATATTATAGTAGCATGGGTACTATATAATGATCTGAACTTCTGATTGTTATATTGTATTATATATTGTGGCAAGATTTTTAAAAAATTAAGGAAACATTGCATAGCAAAATTAAAAATTTAAATAAAATTATTATTGCAATTTTATAATGTTCTTTATTTCCACTTAAAAATGCGGCCCTTTAAAAACATTGATTCATACACTGCCTTGTTTTTTCTTTCTTTTCATAACATAACATTTTAATATTTTTTTTTTTATCTGTTATGTACGGAAATATCAAACGTATGTTTCTTTCTTTTAAAATCATAACATTTTAATAGTTCTTTTTTTCTATCTGTTATGTGGGTAAATATCAGATGTGCACAATATATACATAAGAAATAGACTTTAAAAATATTTAAAAGCAATCAAAGTAACATTTTTTGTTCTCTTTTTTTTCTATTCGTTTTTATTTTTCTTCCAGTATTACATTTTCCTTTTATGTATCTTCCTCATATGTATCTATATTATGAGCTGAACTTCTCAGTGTTGCATTATATCATAATGCGGCAAAATTTTTAAAAAATTAAGAAAACGTTGCATAGCTAAATTCAAAATTTAAATAAAAATATTGCAATTTTATAATGTTCTTTATTTCCACTTAAAATGCGACTCTTTAAAAACTTTGATTCATACACTGCCTTGTTTTTTCTTTCTTTTCATAACATAACATTTTAATATTTTATTTTTTTATCTGTTATGTACGGAAATATCAAACGTATGTTTCTTTCTTTTAAAATCATAACATTTTAATAGCTCTTTTTTTCTATCTCTTATGTGGGTAAATGTCAGATGTGCACAATATATACGTAAGAAATAGACTTTAAAAATATTTAAAAACGAGGAAGAATACAGTTGCCTTTGTCAACTCTTAGATACCCGTACGAACCGTTGAACAGCCTGTCACTTTGCTTACAATATTATTTTTTTAATATTTTAGTATTTTAAAATAATTTGGGTGAATTTTATAATATCTAGAATTATGGGTTGTACATATATTCAAACTATATATTTATACATTCTTCAAAAGCAGATTTTACCCTTCCACATAACGATTATCAATCCAAAACTTTTTCAAATATTCTATAGTACCATTTAATACTAAGCGGTAAATGTATATTAAATTTACTTAGTACAAAATAGTAAATATAATTTTAAATATTATATTATATTATATTAAAATATTCCATTGACAGAATAATTTCTTATAAGTACAATAAAATACATATATGTATGTAAATACGGCGCTATATAATATACATCTATACTCTTATCATTCATTCACTAGTGACATATACGATATGTAAATAAACAAGATATTATATAAGTATGTATGTATGTATATCAATATCATATAAATAAAAATTCTTCAAGCAACCGTTATGTTGTTTATTTATTTACATTTTTTTGTACTACGCATTATATCCTCAACAATTTCAAATTATCGAGTAAAACAAAATGCAAAAAATTCGTTGGAGAAATTTGTTAAAAAATTTGAAAAAATTAAGTAAAACTTTCGTCAATTATAAAGTAACCCTATATTATTTAAAAAAGTTGTTAACAGAAATAAGAGTGTAATGTTGAATCTTTAAGGTTTGTGTATTACTTCAAAAAAATTTTAACAGGTGTTCAAGTTACAGGTGTTTAAAAATAGGAAATTTTCAGTTTTTGACCCCTTACAGCTCCTAAAAGGGGGGTGATACAAAACAAATTTCTGAAATGACTTATACTTATTTTCAAAGATCTAACTTCTGTCAAAATTTCAGTTTCCAACTTTAACCGTTTAGAAGATAGAAGGGTTAAAGGATTTTGCAAAATTTGAGTTTCGCATAACGGTAAATTAAGACACCGTATGCCACAAATATATATTTATTGTATATATATTTTTAAAGCTGATAAAAGTAGTAACCGTTTACCGTTTTCAGAATGAAGATATACCTTATACAACTTGTGCTATAACAATTTAAATATATAGCTTTTTTGAACCTTTGGGGAGCTGTAGCTCCGTAACGGGTGGGGCTACAAAAAAAAGTTATTAAAAATAGAATTAATATTTTTGTGAGATCTATCAGAAGTTAAAATTTCATAGCTCTATTTTAAAAAAAATGTGGGGATCTAAAAGTTAGGTATTCCAGAGCTACCCTAAGTTTTGGTCCAAACTCAACCAAAAAAATAGGGAACCTACAAATTATTCCCAGAATATTTTGTGTAAATTTCAAGATTCTAGCTTTCTTAGTTTTTGAGTTAGCGTGCTGACGGACGGACGGACAGACATGGCTCAAACGTCTTAGAATTTTTTTCTGATCCGATCCATACCTTTGAAGGTATATCTAGCTCGCTTATTTCGAGGTGTTATAAACGGAGGAGTAATTTTATTATACCCGATCCTATCGTACGGGTATATCGATCAAAGTAACATTTTTTGTTCTCTTTTTTATACCCGTATGAACTATGTTCAGGGGTATAATAAATATGCCATTACGTTTGTGACACCTTAAAGGAGTCGAGCTAGATATAGTATCAAAGGTATGGATCGGCTCAGAATCGAATTCTGAGTCGATTAAGCCATGTATGTCCGTCCGTCCGTCCGCACGATAACTCAAAAAATAAGAGCTAGGGGGTTGAAATTTTTTTTACGTCACTTCTGCAAAATTGTTAGTTTTGCTATTTAAAACCAATATTTTCGGTCGCCGGGTTCGAGCAGCTGCCATAGAACTTATATCTTTATATAGAAATAACTCAGTATCTATTCAAGCTAGGTTTCTAAAATTTTGCAAATGATGGCAACAAATTCTGTAAAATTTGATTGTGGTGCTGCGGCGGGTTCGGGTAGCTGCAATACAACTTCTCTTTTTAAATGAAAATAACTCAGTGTCCGTCCGCACGATAACTCAAAAAATAAAGGAGCTAGGAGGCTGACATTTTTTTACGTCACTTTTGCAAAATGTTAGTTTTGCTATTTAACTCCAGCATTTTCGGCCTTCGGGTTCGGGTAGCTGCAATACAACTTCTCTTTTTAAATGAAAATAACTCAGTGTCCGTCCGCACGATAACTCAAAAAATAAAGGAGCTAGGAGGCTGACATTTTTTTACGTCACTTTTGCAAAATTGTTAGTTTTGCTATTTAACTCCAGCATTTTCGGCCGCCGGGTTCGAGTAGCTGCCATACAACTTCTTTCTTTAAATGGAAATAACCCAGTGTCTATCAAATCTAGGTACCTGAAATTTTGCGAATGATGATCAAGTTTTATGGCAACAACTTCTGCAAAATTTGGTTGTGGTGGTGCGACGGGTTCGGATAGCTGCCATACAACTTCTCTTTTTAAATGAAAATAACTCAGCGTCCGTCCGCACAATAACTCAAAAAATAAAGGAGCTAGGAGGCTGACATGTCTTTACGTCACTTTTGCAAAATTGTTAGTTTTGCTATTTAACTCCAGCATTTTCGGCCGTCGGGTCCGAGTAGCTGCCATACAACTTCTTTCTTTAAATGGAAATAACCCAGTGTCTATCAAATCTAGGTACCTGAAATTTTGCGAATGATGATCAAGTTTTATGGCAACAACTTCTGCAAAATTTGGTTGTGGTGGTGCGACGGGTTCGGATAGCTGCCATACAACTTCTCTTTTTAAATGAAAATAACTCAGCGTCCGTCCGCACGATAACTCAAAAAATAAAGGAGCTAGGAGGCTGACATGTCTTTACGTCACTTTTGCAAAATTGTTAGTTTTGCTATTTAACTCCAGCATTTTCGGCCGTCGGGTCCGAGTAGCTGCCATACAACTTCTTTCTTTAAATGGAAATAACCCAGTGTCTATCAAATCTAGGTACCTGAAATTTTGCGAATGATGATCAAGTTTTATGGCAACAACTTCCGCAAAATTTGGTTGTGGTGGTGCTACGGGTTCGGGTATCTGCAATGCAACTTGAAATACAAATAAAAATAACTCAGTGTCTATTGAAGCTAACTATCTGAAATTTAGTGAAAAAGTGTCGAGTTGCATGCCAAAAACTTTTGTAAAATTTGATTGGTCTAAAGCAGCCGGTTCAGGCTTCTTGCATTTCTTGGAACTTAATGAAGCTAGGCGCAGTAGATTCGGGTAGCTGTAATACAACTCCATAATTTACATAAATATATCTCTGTAGTTCGGCTGAATGTTTTTAAAAGATGTTCAAGTTTTATTGAAACAGGATATATTACGTTCATACGGGTATCCCAGAGTTGACACAGTCTACTCTACTGCACTCTTCTACGTTTCTATTCGTTTTTATTTTTCTTCCAGTATTACATTTTACTTTTTTTTTTCTGTTATTTAGGTACGCTAAGAACTTTTTTTTTTTTGTAATATTAAATTTATGCATACAGTCTATTTCAAAAATAGAAATTATTAGCTACAGAACATTCTGAATTTTGTTTTGTTCGTTTATGTTAACCGTCCATTCATATGCATAGATAAAATTTTTTTTTGTTCGTTTATGTTTACCGTCCATTCATATAAATATAATTGTTGCCTACATATTAAAAAATAATAAATCGATAAATCAACTAAATAATAATAGTTGGGAATTTGGGAATTTGGTGTGACTGTGATAGCAGATTGAGAATATATTAAATTGCTTACTTCTAAATGCTAATGTTTTTGAATTAAAAAAAAATGATTTTGCTCTTTCTAGACGATGTAGATATATATGTATGTATGTACAAAACATATATTTTATGATTAATTCATAATTATTGTTATTGAAAAGAAAAATATTGTTGTTATTTACTATTTTTAAAAAAGGCTGGATTTCTTATTTTTAATATATTCTTTTTGTTGTTTAACGTTTTTACATAATTAGAAATATATTCTTAGTTTTTATGCTTCAGAAAAAGGCATTAGTGGTGCAGATCATCATTCCCTAATAGATCTTAATTTAATGGCAGCTCCCAATTTAGATATCAATGTTAGGGCCATAATATGCAATTTTAATATGTTAAGAGTTTCGAAAGAAAAGCCCTATTTTAATTATAATTAAGAAAGGAAAAACACATATTTATATAAATATTATAAATAAACACATTGCTTTTATAAATAAAAATGTATACTAAAAATCAATTGATTTGATGAAAAAACGAGGAAGAGTGCAGTAGAGTAGACTGTGTCAACTCTGGGATACCCGTATGAACGTAATATATCCTGTTTCTATAAAACTTGATCATCTTTTAAAAACATTCAGATGTTGTAGTACCGAACTACAGAGATATATTTATGTAAATTGTGGAGTTGTATGACAGCTACCCGAATCTATTGCGCGTAGCTTCATTAAGTTCCAAGAGGTGCAAGAAGCCTGAACCGGCTGCTCTGGGCCAACCAAATTTTACAAAAGTTGTTGGCCTGTAACTCGACACCTCTTTACTAAATTTCGGGTTCCTAGCTTCAATAGACACTGAGTTATTCTCATTTAAACGGATAAGTTGTATGGCAGCTACCCGAACCCGTCGCACCACCACAACCAAATTTTGCAAAAGTTGTTGCCATAAAACTTGATCATCATTTGCAAGATTTCAGACGCCTAGCTTCATTAAGTTGCAAGAGGTGCAAGAAGCCTGAACCTGCTGCTCTAGACCAACTAAATTTTACAAAAATTGTTGGCATGTAACTCGACACCTCTTTACTAAATTTCAGGTTCCTAGCTTCAATAGACACTGAATTATTCTCATTTAAACGGATAAGTTGTATGGCAGCGGGTAAGTGCGGCACATTAATTTGTTTACACATTCATATCTTTCAAATTCATCGCTTTCAAACCAAAAATATTTTCGAAGCACATATTATTACATATTTTGAAGTTTGTACCTATGGATATGTACGCATACAATGCAATGGGCTACATAAAAAATAATAGTCTTTTATAGAAAAAAAAAAAACATTTATGTATTACGTATACGTATTGGTATTGGTATTGGTATTGGTGAGTTTAGTAAATTTAGATAATGTTTTATTTTGGTTCTGTAATAATTCTGTTAAAAATTCTGTTATATCTTTGTATGAAAATTTAATTTTGAAATTAAGCTAATTTCTCTAATGTTTTTCGATATTATTATTTTAAAATCATGTATTGTCATCGGGATCTGATCTAATGAAGAAAATTTCAAGTCTCTAGGTCAACGGGAAGTGTGTTTAAAATGGCTTCTAAGATTCCATCCTTTACCCAACCAAGTTAATAAAAAGCTGTTAAAAATAAAATATGTATAAACGTGAAATACATATATATATATAGACGTGAAAACGTTTGAATGATGAATTAGTGCCAATTAGTGCATACATTCAAACAAATGAGAAAAATTTTATTTAAAAAAAATTTATTTTTTTGAGGAAAAATGCCCATTTTTAACTATTTTCATCAAATCAAATCAAATAAAAAATCTAAATATCAAATATTTCTCAAAATATGCCGAATTTTACATTAAAATAAAATTTAAAACTTTTCCTACAACATACCCAAAATTTACTTTTCACTCGCAATTTTAACTTAATATTTAATTAAATTACTTTTAAGCCTTTTTAGTTATTTTTTCCACTTGCCTTTCGACTTTTTTAAAAGAAGAATAAGAGATTGTTTTTCAAAAATAAATAAGACTGGGATTATAAGTTTTGTTTGAAAGCTTTTTAACACCTAAAATTATCGTACGAATGAGGTAAAAAATTTTAAAGTAATTTCGAGTTTTCATACTTTTAGCTTCATTAAAAGTATATAAATTATAGGTATATCAAAATAATAAAATTTGGAGTAAAACAATTAAAATTTAGTTCGTATTTTTAAGTAAAGTTTTGGCAGTTCAAAAATCAGCTATCTCCACCACAGGACCGACCGCTATTATACGAAAAGCATAATGCCGAAATTCATAGATTTTTTATATAATAATATTTATGTATATCAAAGCAAAATAACTTCTAATAATTTAGTTTCATTTTTTTTATTCAATAACAATAATAAGCAATGAATTAATCGTAAAAATATATGTATGTATGTACATTCATTTATACATCCTAGAATTATGTACCTATGTACATGTTTTTTTTTTTATCAAAAATATTAGCAGTAAAAAATAATAAAAACTGTAAACAAATACAAAACAAACATAATTATAATATTGACTCTGCTAACCAAAATTTTACCGTTCAAATTTTGTGTCATCAACAAATTTTTAAAGATATAAAAAATAAAACAAAAAAATTTGTTCATATAAATTCATATGGCGTGTTATAATAATATTATGTATGAAATTTGGACTTAGAAAAAAATTTAAATAAAAGCTAAAATTAGTCGGATCAAAAAATGTTCTATGCCAAAGTTGTTGCTTTTTACTTGAGTAATAAATTTTTCTTAATAATTTTTCTCATAATTTTTTTCTGTTACCAAATATTCATAAAAAACTTAAAAATGACACTAGTAAACTAACATTTTCTTTTGTCGGATTTGGTCCCAATGCTTCTTAATCTGAGATATTTACTTCAGAACCTTAAATATGAAATTTCAAAAAATTCCGCTCAGCGGTTTAGGATATACACATGCCCACAGGCACACACATCACGCTAAAAAAAATTTTTACAGCCTTCTACGCACCGGCACTACTTTTTTGCCAAAATCTCGGGTACAAATTTTTAGTATTAAATAAATTCCTATTATACATTCATTTCCTATTATACATGTTTTGCAATCAATTTTATTTTCTACTTTTTAGGGGGCGAATTCGGTTTTGATTAAATCATATGTATTTTAAAAAATATTTGTTTTACATATTATTTTATTTTATACTTTTTAGTTTTAAATGAAACACATAATTTAAATTTAAAAAATATGAGATATTTTTATTCACACATACATTAATTATTGTTTCTGATATAAAATACGTTTTACAATTTTATACCAAATGTTTAAGTAAATTAAGAGATGTTAAATCGATTCCATTACAGCAAGAGTAAAAATTTTTTATTCCAGTACCTATGTAATTCATAAATAATGAAAGTACCTCGAAGGGTAAAATATGTACCAAAATACTGTGATTATAAATATTACAGTAGTATATCGTATATCCAAACAAACATCTAACCTTGAACACCTACGTAGTACCTACGTACCTAATCGCTTAATAAGATCATGCAGTAAAAATTGTTGACAAATATCTTGATTTAAATTATAAACAATTGGAGCGGAACAAAATAATTTAGGAAATTAGTTTAACATAATATTATATATGTACATACGTACGTACATATTTACATACGTAGTTTTAATTTTTTGTGTTGACAAAATTTTGTTTGTAAATCATAATGCGCAAAAGCATAATTATTTTGTAATGACTTTACTTTTTATATTGTTTACTATGTACATTAAAAAAAATATTATGTATGTACATACATATGTAGTTTGAATTTGGCAATTGCAATTATTTTGAATAAAATTTTATATGTATATCTATATACACAATATACATAATAAATGTTCCTAAATAAAACACATAAAACATTAATTTTTAACGCCATGCATATTCACTATGCAATAAAGAATGTTGACAACAAATATTCTGATTTAAATCCTAAACAAATGTTTTAAAACAAAATAATTTAGCAACATAAAAATATTGTACCTATATACATACATATGTTGTGTTTTGCTAAATCCTAATACAAAACACTTGTGCATATCACAATGATTGAACTAAATTATTATAGGAGGAAAGATCAAATAATATGTGTGTATTATACATAAAATTTTATATGTTGATGAATATAGTTAACAAAAAAAAAAAAATGTACATACACGAATTGAATTCGAACCAAATTACCCTAACTTTCAAAACCTGTACACTCTCCTCTGTACTGTACAACACTTAAATATTTTCTGAACATATTACCAGAAATTATATGTATGTGTATAGACAGAAATTAAACAAACAGGTAGATTGTAAACAAAATAATTTAGCAACATACATAAAAATATTGTATGTATTGTGTTTTGCTAAATATGCTAATACAAAACAACATGTGCAAATGGACATCGACATTATACTATTATAGGAGCAAAGATCAAAAATATAATGTGTATGTTTGTATGCATGAATAAGAGATAAAAATGTAAGTTTTAAATTCATATATACAAAATATATATGTACATATACTTTATTCAAAAAATGTTGATGAATAGATAGTTAAAAAGAAAAAAAGTTGCACGTGAACTGGATTCAAACAAAATGACCCGCACTTTTGAAACCTGTACACTTACAAATGTTGCTAACAAATTACGAAGTAACAAAAGCGTGGCAGAATGACAAATAAATAAATAAACCGACACCGACGAGTTAATATAAAAGCATATAAAAAGTGTACAGGTTTTGAAAGTGCGAGTAGTTTAGTTCGAATCAAATTCATATGCAACCTTTTTTTTTTTAACTCTATATATATAATTATATATATAGTTATATATAATTATATATATAGTTATATATAATTATATATAATTATATATATATATATAATTATATATATATAATTATATATATATTTTAACTCTATAAATATATTCTTCTAAATTTTTTGAATAAAATTTTATGTATATATGGATTTAAAACTTAATTGTTATCTCTTTTATCCATACACATACAATATACACATACATATGTATATTTAATCTTTCCACCTATAATAACCCAACGGGAAAAAAGAGAAGCGCTTCCTCTGGAAGGTATCTAGAAGCACTCATTTAAAACAAAAAAATGTGGTGAATGGGAAGCAATAAATCATGCATTCTAGAACTCTTCTAAAGAAGCGCTTCCGAAGCAAATGCGATCGTTTTTTGTTTTTTAAACCGAAGCGAATGAAATATCTTTTTGTATACCTCTGAAATGCATATATGTATGTATGTACATCAATACATATTATTATCATGGTTATGAATTTTTGTTGTTTTCGATGATACCGTTACCAATATGTTTCATGTTTAAATAATAATTGTTAAAAAAAATTATTAGATGATTCATTGTACGCTATTGCAAGGTTGTAATTGATTTTTTTGGTAAGTTTTTTCATATTCTATACTTATATATATAATAAGTATATGCACATATTTTATATTTCAGAAGCTGCAAAAAAATGGGAATTTTGGATTCGTCCAATTTAGAAAGAATATGAGAGCTGAATTTCGTGCAGAAAAAACAAATTTAATGCAAAAACATTTAATTAATGTAAAAATGTTTAAATTTTTTTTTAATTTTTACTAATTTATTTTTTTTTGGAATACTACTACATAATATGCTTAAATTGAAAATTTTTATATGTTATAATCCTTATCGGGATTGTAATATGCCACTCCAATTTATTATTATTTTACTTTCAATAAGTAATAAGTATAAGTTAAGTAGGTTATAGTATAATGCAACATATGGTTTACATATGTTATTTTTGTTTTGTTATTTTTAAAAATTAAAAACAATAAGTTATGAAATTAGAATGATCACATTGCAATTTTGAACTAAATTATTGAATGAATTTAGTTCTTCTTTTTAAAAGACCTAAAATATTTTCATATTGCCAGCATGATCTCTTTTTGTAAATTCTATTCTTTTGTATATGTAAGAAAATAAGTTATAAAAATATTTTCAATAATAGTTATGAGGGCATTAGAAGTTAAGAAATTGAAGTGCGAAGATGTACTTTCGACTGTTGTAATAATCATGTAATAGTAGAATAATAGTGTAAAATTATAACTAAAGTAATTACGAATAAAAATATAATTAAAAGCATTATTAACAATATAAACAATTTTACTTATTCATTCACAGCATACTTACTTACAAAAGAATATCCAAAAACTTTACATTGGTGTCAGCTGTGGGGTATGGAATATAAATTCTATTCACCAAAACAGTGTTAATTATTGAAAATTAAGAAGTATACATAAATGTAATAAATTAGTAAAATAAAAAAAAATATAATAAAAACTTAAAAAAAAAAGAAAAAAAGGGTTTAGCAACTTTTCAAATGAAAAGAGACTAAAATTGCTTAATGTCTAGCTGAGTCTGGCAGACAGTATCCCTTTAAAAAAAAAAAAGTGTAAAAGTGAAAGTGCAACTTTAAAACGGGCCGTTTTAAATCATCATATAATAAAAAGGAAGCAACTTTAAAGAGTTTTTATTAAAATCGGTTCAGCATAGAGCGTAGTCCAGTCTCCAAACAACAGCACGGAACAAATTTTAAAGGAAGTTTGTATTACAGTAACAGTGGTCATCTTATGGACCTCATCCAGTGGACTTATTAAAGAGCATCCCAGGACACGCAAGCCGTTAAGCCAAGAAAAAGTTTGCAAGCCAAGCAAAAGTAAGTCAAAATTCTTTTAAAAAAAAAAAAACTATATATATTATTATGTAATATGGAAAATTTGTAAAAAAAAATTTTTAATAAGAAACCTTGTAGTAAAGTCTTATAAAGGGAAAAATTTTATAATTTCATGAATTAAGAAAAAGTGTTTCAAGATTGAAACAAGGTAGAATGTAAACCAACGGTTTTTAAAAGCGCACATTTCCAAAACTCAATACAAATTGTTTAGAAGTGTGGCTTACACAAAAATTTGAAAATTTCATGTAATAAGAAAAAACTTGAAAATAGGACATTTTTGAGATTTTGAGGGGCCGTAAGTCCGGAATCCTATATAACTAAGAAAAGCTGTTAACACACGTAAAAATTTATTATTGAAGCTTTAATTTTTATGTCTTGCCGAAGAAAAGTTTTTACAGGTGCCTAAGTTACAGGTGTCTAAAAATAGCAAATTTTCAATTTTTGAGGCGTAATAACTCTTAAAGAGGGGGCGTTACCAAAAAATTTTCTGAGGAAACTTATACTAATTCTAAAAGTTCTTTCTTGTCTCAAAATTTCAGATTCCTATCTAAAGGGGTGCCGGAGTTATGAAAAAAGAAATTTCATGCAAAATGTGGTTTTCACATAACGGTAAATTTAAATCGTAAATTACAAAATATTACATAATTTTGATATTGTTTTATATAGATAATAAAATTTTCGATCTTCTACCGGTTTTAGATTGCAAAACTATTACGCAAAGCCCGAGATATATACATCTGAAAATGGAGCTTTTTTACAATTTTGAAGAGCTGCAGCTTTGGAACCCTTTACAACTAAAATAAACCTTTCACACACGTAAAAATATATTATTGTAGCTTTCATTTTCATGTCTTGCCGAAGAAAAATTTTTACAGGTGCCTAAGTTACAGGTGTCTAAAAATAGCAAATTTTCAATTTTTGAGGCGTAATAACTCTTAAAGAGGGGGCGTTACCAAAAAATTTTCTGAGGAAACTTATACTAATTCTAAAAGTTCTTTCTTGTCTCAAAATTTCAGGTTCCTATCTAAAGGGGTGCCGGAGTTATGAAAAAAGAAATTTCATGCAAAATGTGGTTTTCACATAACGGTAAATTTAAATAGTAAATTACAAAATATTACATAATTTTGATATTGTTTTATATAGATAATAAAATTTTCGATCTTCTGCCGATTTTAGATTGCAAAACTATTACGCAGAGCCCGAGATATATACATCTGAAAATGGGGCTTTTTTACAACTTTGAAGAGCTGTAACTTTGGAACCCTTTACAATTAAAATAAACCTTTCACACACGTAAAAATATATTATTGTAGCTTTAATTTTTACATCTTGCAGAAGTAAAATGTGTGCAGGTTCCTAAGTTACAGGTGTTTAAAAATAGCAAATTTTCAATTTTTAAGCCCTAATAGCTCATAAACAGGGGGTGGTCCGAAAAAATTTTCTGAGCAAACTTATACTAATTCTAAAAGTTCTTTCTTGCCTCAAAATTTCAAGCTTGTATCTAGAAGCGTGCCGGAGTTATGAAAGTAGAAAAATCATGCAAAATTTGGTTTTCACATAACGGTAAATTTAAATACTAAATTTAAAAAAATTGTATAATTTTGATATTAATTTACAAAGATAAAAGAAATACCTGTCGAATGACGTTTTCAGATTGAAAAAATCTTAAGCAGAACATAAGATATATGCATTTAAAAATAGGGCTTTTTCAAAGTTTGAGGGGGTGTAGCTCCGTAATGAGGGGGGCTACATGAAAAAGTTGTTCCACAAAATTATTTTTTTTATGAGACCTACCTATGGTTAAAATTTTTTTTCTCTATCTTTAACGGTGTAGAAGTTTTGTAAACAGACGGACGGACGGACGGACGGACGGACAGAGTGAAACTAATAAGCACATTTTTTCAAAATTTTTTTGGAAATGTGCTAAAAATATGTATATATATATATATTAATAGTAATGAAATAAAATAAAATAATAATAAGAAAAAAAAAAAAACTTTTTTTAGTTATATGTCAATTTTAAATTTTTATTACTTTCAAAAAAAAAAAAAAGAAAGGAAGAAAAATTATTTTTTTATATAAAATAAAAGAATAAGAATATTATATTTTAAAGAAAAGAATATTTCACTTGTAGAAAAGAAGGAAAGGAAAGGTTAAATTTTTACCAAAACTTTTATGATAATAAATAATTAAATATTTCTTAAAAGATTTGCAAATTATAAATTTACAAATTATAATTGTAAATGAAACCTTTAACCTAATTGTAAAAAAACCTTTGTCCTTGTTTTTTTTTGAATGAACCTCAGTTTAAGAATAAGAAAAATTCCTAAACCAGTCCCTTTACCTATTTCTCGTTCTCCACCAAAGCCTTTGCCTACCATCACAGTAAATACAGTAAATACAGGAACTGAAGTAATAGACACAGGAAAAGTTACTGAAGGAATAAAAGGTACAAATTCAAACCACAAAACGACTCAATTCGATATTGATCGGACAAACAAAATGATTCCCGTGTTCAGCCCAGATTCTGCCGAGTTGCATAGATTTATACAACTTGCAGAAATACAATACGAAAGAGCGAGGAAGGACGACAACTTATTAGACTTTATGGAAGTCATTCTCTCTAAAATTTCACGGCGCGCATATAACGCCACAATAAGATACTAGAAGTTTGATAAATGGGAAGACCTTAAGAATGAACTTTGAATGAAGACCTTGAATGAAATTTTCCAAAACGAGATCAGCCCAAATAATTCAGTTAGACATATTCTCTTTGAGTCAAGAGAATCAGTAACACATTATTCGGAGAGAACCAAAAAGCTATTGGATTATATGAATATAGCTTGTGTTAAAGATGCCATGACCAACGACGGTATACAAGCTATACATGAGTTAACTGAATCCATAGTAGTGAACAATTTTGTAAACGAATTGTTAGATCCATTAAGAATAATTGTTCGTATAGCAAGGGCAACTTCTTTGAATGAAGCTATAGATTTGGATAGTAATGAAGAAAAATTAAATCTAGCTACTAGTCATAAAAGTAGCAATCAAAATAAAAATTATTATAATGGAAACAATAATAATCACAAAATGCCTCATTGTAATTTTTGCAAAACAAATATCCGCTATACTAGAGATTGTAGGAAACCAAATAACCGTCAAAATTTCTACTCTAATTTTAATTAAAGTACTAGCCAAAATATTTCGGGAAAATTTAATAATGCTAAACGGTTTACAAACCCAAATTCCAGTCCTCAAGTTAATACATTAACGCAGGAAAAAAATTGACGTTATTGTAAAACTCTTGGACATACCTTAGATGAACGCAGAAAACTAGCATTCAATAGGAATAAGAGAATGGAATTATCTATTCTTAAACCAATACAAATGAGGAAAACTACCAGCAGTCTGGTCCATCAGGCCTCAGGATACAGGCAAGCCAACTCAAATAGAGAGCCCTAATGCTAATTCTAAATCAAACAAAATGCTAAATCTCAATTCTTATAAAAATCAAAATCAAAATCGAAATCAAAATCAAAATTTAAACAAAATCCTAAATCAAAAATTAACAAGGAAAATAATGTTAAACCAAACCAAAAATCGTACTTTTTCCAGTATCTTGTTTCTAGAAATGCAGGGTGCGGAAAATCAATTCACAAATTTATTGATAGACTCGGGTGCAAATATAACCATTATTAAAGTAAGTGCTTTGCATGACGATACGTATATAGATTGCATGTCCATTGAATTCAAAGGTATTTCGTCCGAACCTATTAACACAATTGGAACTACTACATAATTCATCAAGGTTCCTGGTCATAAACTAAAAATATATGCTATACTTTTTCATGTAGTTTCCGATAATTTTCCAATTGCGCAAGATGGTATAATTGGCGAAGACTTTTTAAATGAAACTAAAGCAATTATCGATTATGGTAATGATCAAACTATTTTTAATTTTAATGATTTGGAAGTTCCGATAAAATTTCAAACAGAAAATAAATTTGTGGTAATACCCCGACGTACGGAAAAATTGATTAAATACGGTCCTGATTCTTCCTGAATCCATTACAATGTTAAATTCCAAGAATTTAAATGAATATGGGATATTTATTACCAATACTATCGTAAAACCGGAAAATGGTCACGTGTAGGTTATAAACGTAAATGAAAAGCCATATAAATTATTCAATGAAAAATTAGAGATAAATTTTACTCTTATTGAAAATTTTAATATATATACGTTAGCTCAAGCTGTAACTATAAATTTAATAGAAAATCTAAGTAAACCTAATTGTTTTCTCATCTTAATTCAGAAGAAAAAACATCCATCACAAATATATGCAGAGAATATAACCAAATATTCTACTTAGAGGGTTATAGATTGACCTGTACAGAAACTATTAAACAAGAAATAAATATACAATCTGATATACCAGCCGTTAACATTAAATCGTATAGACTGCCTGAAATTCATAAATCTGAAATAAAAAGACAAGTTGATGAAATGTTAATACAAGGGGTAGTACAAATTCCAAATCTGATACAAATAATATATTTACAAACATTACATAAAACGATATATTAACAGCAAATCAAGACGTAACACCAAATAATAAACTCAATCAAAACATAACCGAAAATAAAGTTACTACTCTTACAAATCCTACGGAAATTAAAGCAGTTTTAGAAGATTTTCACCACAGTCCTATCGGTGGACACCAAGGTGTAAATCGTACATTACAAAGACTTAAACAAAGATTTTATTTTAAAAATATGAAACAAATTGTAATAAAATATATATCTTCTTGCGAAATATGTTAGAAGAATAATTTAAGCTTCAAAACTAAAATACCAATGGAAATAACAGTTACTCCTAACAAACCTTTTTTAAAAATTGCTTTAGATATAGTAGGGCCATTATCCATGTCCGAATCGGGAAATATATATATATAAATTCAAAATTTACTCACTAAATTTCTATTAGCTATTCCTATTCCTAATCAGGAAGCGGTCACGATAGCCGATGCTTTTGTACGGAAGGTCATGTACATTTTTGGTACTCCAAAAATAGTTCTAACGGATCAAGGTACTAATTTTATGAGTGAAATATTTAAAAGGACTTGTTCACTGTTAAAAATCAAAAAGATAAACACAATCAGTTATCATCCGGAATCCAATGGTTCCCTAGAAAGAGCGCATCGTTCTTTGAGAAACTATTTGCGTTGTTATGCAAAAAAAGATCCTGATAATTGGGATACTTGGTTACACTTATCAATTTTTGCATATAATACAACTCTTAGTACTTCAACAAAATTTACGCCGTATGAAATAATATTTGGTATAAAACCTGAATTACCATCAGCCATATATAAAACTATTGCACCTTTATATAATATTGACGACTATGTTCTAGATTTAAAATCACGTCTTCAAAATAGTTATACCGAAGCCAGAAATAACTTAATTAAATCCAAAGAAATAAACGAAAGAATCTATGATAAGAATACTCGATTACTAGACATTATAGTAGGAGATAAAGTTTGGTTACTTGATACAGTAAGGATACAATAAAAAATTAACCGCATGTTATCTAGGGCCTTACGAAGTCATAGAAATAAACTCTCCAGAAAATACTACTATTAAAATTGGTAGGAAAACAAAGTTAGTTTATAATAATCTGTTGAAAATTTTTATTGATTAAAAAAAAAAAACTGAAACTGAAAAAAATTAAAACTCATAAAACATTTAATTTATAACATTTATGAATATACAAATAAAATATTAATTTTTGGTAATGCAATAAAAAAAAAAATCAAATCAAACATGTACTAATAGTGAAATTTTTTTTATAATATATAATAATTATGTTAACTAAGCAAAACAAAATATATAAAAATAAAAAAACAACAACAATGTAACAAAAAAACAAGTAAATGTAATAGTAAGTCGGTGCAACCAACCCTATTTATACCCTACAGCTAAAAAATTCAAATTAAATGAAAAATTTATAAGTTATATTAGTATTTAATAATATAGGCTAAAAAAATAAATGCTTTTAGAACTTTTGTACAAAATTTCAGGTTTCTATCTTCATTAAATTCAAAGATATGCTTGTTAGATCTTGGAAAATGTGTGAAGGCATCCGGACCACCACCTAAATTCATCTCAAATTTTAGAGACATCATCAGAATAGGGTAGAACACTCTTATATCAAATTTCAAGTTTTTATATTTATTAGTTCCGAAGATATGGTTGTTCGGTTTTGGGAGTTGTGTGGGAGATGCCCGAACAACCATTCCAATTCATCTGAGATTCAGAGATTCAGGAAACAGCATCCTCGTATCAAATTTGCAGTTTCTATCTTTATTAATTTCGAATATATGCATGTTCGATTTTGGGAGTTGCGTGGGAGGTACCCGAACAACCACCCCACATCATCGAAAATTTTAGGAATATCACGGATTCAGGAAAACACACCCTCATACACAATTTTAAGTTTCTATCTTTATTAATTTCGAAGATATGCGTATTCTGTTTTGGGAGTTATATTGGAGGTACCCGAACCCATGGTCCGATTTCGCCCATTTGCAATCCTCGCCTTACTTTAGCCATTGTTAACCTACAGTATAAATTTCATAAAGACAGCATCATTATTTTTTGAGTTATCGTGCGTACGGATGGACGGACGGACGGACGGACATCGCTAAACGGAACGCGTACGAACATGTTGCTTCCTTTTGCGGACATCTATATGAAAAAAGAAGCCATAAAAGAATGGAACATGTACTTTGTGAACAAATTACGAACATAAAACTTAATTTTTAAGGCCACACATATGAAAAAAGTATTAAAGAATGTTGACAACAAATATTTTGATTTAAATCCAAATCTTTTTCCCGCTGGGAATTTATAGTATAATCTAGATGTCTATTACACATGGTGTTTTGTATTAGCATATATTTAGCAAAATACAATACATACATACAATATTTTTATGTTGCTAAATTATTTTGCTTTACAACATCTGTTTTGGATTTAAATCAAAATATTTGTTGTCAACATTCTTTAATACTTTTTTCATATGTGTTTATTTAAAATTAAGTTTTATGTTCGTAATTTTTTCACAAAGTATATGTAAGTGTATATGTAGTACAGAGGAAAGCGTACAGGTTTTGAAAGTGCGAGTATTTGGTTCGAATTCAATTCATATGCAACCTTTATTTTTTTTTAATTCTATCTATCAACATTTTTTCAATAAAATTTTATATACACACAGGCTATACTTCTGCAGAGGGGTGATCATCGATTAAGATGACGTCATCATATAACGGAAATTAATATCTTCAAGTTTCCGAATATATATGCCATTAGTACCAATGCCACCATCTAGTGGCCGAAAAATGCATTACAAAATTTTCTTGACATTTAATACTATTTTAATTAAACCGTTATATCTTTTCTGTAAGATAATAAACTTGAACCTTTTCTACAATACTGTAGAGCATAATACTATCGTTAATATACATTTTGTTTCATCTTATTTGGTAATACCGTTTCTGAGATATTGCAGTTGAAAATGGGAAATTAAAAAAAAAAAAAATTCCAACTTTCAAAAAAAAATCACCATATATGTGAAATTTTCTAAATTTTCAAAGACGCCCCCATATTAATTATTATACCGTTAAAAAGTACAAAATTATTATAAGAGAAAAATAGGAAAGATCATAAGTGTCTCTTCATAACCTGCATTAATTCTTAGAATGTCTGGGCATTGAGAGAGGAAAGCTAAATAGTAGTCCTGTTTTTCAAAAAAAATGCACGTAGTCTTATGGAAAAAAATAGTAGTCCTCCTAGAAATCTGGAAATAACACAAAAACTACAGATTTTTTTTAATTTCGTCCTAAAGGAGCATTAAAGTTCCATTTTTATACGTTTTTTAGTAAAAAGAAATTTTTAAAAATTGTAAATTTTCATTCATAAATATGCATTTTAAAAAACGTCTTCCAACTACTTTCAACAAAAAAAAATTTTTAAAACAGGATTGATTTGGTACATTACTGAGCAAAAAAATGTTGAAAACTAATTTTTATTGCAATATTGATTTGCTTTGATAAATATTATAAATTTTTTAGAATGCGTATAAAATTAAGTGCAAAAATAAACTATTTAATTATTTTTACAATAAGTTAATTTATGTTAACTTATTTAAAATTTTTATTACTATAATAAAATAAATTAATATTATAAGTTATTCGCCTTTTCCTTTGAGGTAGGGGATATGGCGATTATTTTTAAAGTGGTATCTCCTGAAGACTAGGCTTTAAACTAAAATAATAAAAAAAAATATATTAATACATACAAATAATATATAAATAATTTTTTAACTAAATAATATGATATATTTAAAATAAAATTTAATAAAACAAAATAAAGTAATTAATTTACAACAAAACAATATTAAAAAAAGTAAAAAACAAAAAAAAATATCACAAAAATCAATATTTTCCGACCGGATAGTAATAATAGATCTTAAGTGGGCAAAAATGAAAAAAGATATGACGATTGTATCCCAACTATATATAGGTACCTTCATATCTAAAAGGTTAATTTGGTCAATAATATTTAATTTTGTTCAATATTTTGAAATTGTTTTGTTTCTTTATTACCTGTCAAATAGGTAACATAGATTATTATTAATTATTATTCTAAATTTAAAATCACATTGAAAGTAATTATTTTCTATTAAAATATATAAAACAATATTATTTTGGCCTTTACATTATTTCCAGTATTTTAAATTTATTTTTTTTACTAACATTTAAAACTAAATTAGAGAAATTTAAAATTATATTATCATCGATCGATATTCGATATTATATTAATATCGATATCGATATTATATTATCGTAAATTTTTATTATTCGTTTCTATTAAATTTACCAAGTAATTGGTGACTGAAAATACTTGGAACTGCATCAGGTATTAAACGCGGACTTTTATCTTTTATCATTATTTAATTTAAAATAAGATTCTGAAAAATGCAATTTACAATGGAACTATAGGCTGTTGGTTGCCAGTCAGATATTTGTACAAGGCTCTTTTAATCTTCTCAAAGGCTCTTTACCCGGAAATTTAAAAGTAGCGACAGATATCGTGCTATTATTATAATTGGATTTACACCCAAGAACCGAACATTTTTCACCCACTTTATTTAAGGAAATTATTAAAAAAGGCAATATTAGGCACTAAATAATTGAATTAATTTTTTTAAATAGGTATTCATACCATAAAATCTTTTAAAAATAATAATTGAATTCAAAAATTTAACTCTACAAAAATATGAGTACATAAAATAAAATATTATTATACCCGTATGAACTATGTTCAGCTTCTGTAAAATTACTATGTAAAATTCTGTTATTACTTCTGTAAAATTACTAAATTACTGCAATAACTTCTGTAAAATTAGGATCTGCTGATGCAACAACTTCGGGTAGCTGCCATACAACTTCTCTTTTTAAATGAAATTAACTCAGTGTCTATTGAAGCTAGCTATCTGAAATTTAGTGAAAAAGTGTCGAGTTACATGCCAAAAACTTTTGTAAAATTTGATTGGTCTAAAGCATCCGGTTCAGGCTTATTGCTTTTCTTGGAACTTAATGTAGCTAGGCGCAACAGATTCGGGTAGCTGTCATACAATTCCACAATTAACATAAATATATCTCTGTAGTTAACGTCGGTACTAAAACATCTGAATGTTTTTAAAAGATGATCAAGTTTTATTCAAAGAGGACACATTACCTTCATACGGGTATCCCAGAGTTGGCACAGTTTACTCTACTGCACGCTTCGTCGTTAAAATTTAAAGTTATTTAAAATAAAATATTAAGTTTTTTCTAATACTTTTAAAATAGTATTGCAATTTAAAATGTTATTCATAAAAAGATTATTCTATTTCATGTAAGTATATGAGTATTCTATTTACAATAATTTTTTTTTTATAGACAGTATTGACTGACTGAAAATTGCTTAACCAGAATCTGGTACTTCTTTTTTGCTTTTCTGCAAAATATTGCTGAAAAATATGATTTGAAAGTTAATTTTTTTATTGACATAAAGAAAAAACTGCAAACTTTATTCTTATCTAAATTTTATAATTTTTTATTATAATTAAAAATATAAAAACTTAGTTTGAACTAAAATATATTTACCTAATTTGCAGTACAATCTATTAGAAAGCTTTTAAATTATTAGGTTATGTTCACAAATTTATTATAATTGTGTACTCTCTTAATTTTTTGAGAGTATTAAATAGCGACGATATGAAATTCTAGAAAAAACTGAAACTTTTTTTTGTTTATAATATGTTGAAAATTTCGAGTTGATAGCTGAAATAGCTTGGTATGTTAAAGAAAAATTTCCAAATTTTATTTTAATATACAATTTGGCATGTTTGGGTAAATATTTCATATCGAAAACTCGAAAACAAAATTGTTAAAAATGGGCATTTTTCTTAAACAAAATCAGAAAAGAACAAAAAAATCGTTAGGAAATGTAATTTTTCGAAGCTTTTTCTTACAATACAATTTGCACAAACACATTTAAGTATTTCGATGTCCAGGCCTTCTAAAAATTAATGTAGATTATGTGTGGACTCATTCAACCGCCTTACTTATCTATGTGTGTGTGAAAAAAATTCATTTGAAAATAAAAATTTGAATTTGATGAAAATAAAAATTTGATATACGAAAAGAACGGAAGAAAAGAAATTGAATTCATATCTGATTTTGTTTTTTATATTGTATGTACATTTTATGTAGCTATAAAATTCTAGCTATGATTTTTAAAATATATATGACGTAATATATGTATAGGATTTTAAATACATATTATAAAAATTAGAGCAATCTTATTTTTAAAGTTCCAAAAATTTTAAAATCAGTCATTTTTTTTTCTTTTAACCTTTTTGAAGTGACAACACTTCTTTTTAATTAGTTAAAAACTTTTTTATTATATGAACTTTTTTTTTTCTTTATTTATATCTTTTTTCTAAAATTATTAAAATTAAATTAAACTAGTGAACTTTTTTAATTAATTTTTGTTTTCTTTCACTAAAAAAAATATTTTTAAAAGTGTAATATATTAAATCATTCAAACTCACTCATTCAATATATTAAAATAAATTCAATGCATCCATTTACATAGCATTTGTCGATTTCAAGAGAGCATTCGATGAGATAGATAGAAACGCAATATGGGAAGCACTTAAAAGGAAGAACATTCCAGAAAAAGTCATCAGGATAATTAGAGTAATGTATAGCAACATAGAAGCTCAAATTCTCCATAAGGGTATTTTAAGTGACCCTGTAATAATTAGAAATGGAGTAAGACAAGGTTGCCCGCTATCTCCTCTACTATTCAATATAACAATTGACGAAGTCATGAGAAAGACCAATAACAACTTATCCAGAGGTATAAACTGGTACCTCACACAAAAGCTAGAAGATTTGGACTACGCTGATGATATTAGCCTACTTACACAAACACACTAAGATATGCAACAAAAAATGAATAAGCTAGCAGAATGTGCTGCGGAAGTTGGCTTGGAAATAAACATTAACAAAACAAAAATTATAAGAGGGAATACGAACAACACAAGACCAATTACAATTGATGATACATTAGTAGAAGATGTAGATAAATTCAATTACCTAGGCAGTATTATTAGTAAAGAAGGCGGTACAAAAGAGGACATTAAAAATAAACTAACGAAAGCCAGAGCAACATTTGGAAGAATGTGGAAAATATGGAGGTCATCCAAAATTGCAAGAAAAACCAAACTTAGAATATTCCAAGCATGTATAAAATCTGTCCTCTTATATGGTAGTGAAACTTGGCTAGTTAATAAGAAAGAAACATATAAACTACAAGTATTTGTAAAGAAGTGCCTCCGGATTATATTCAGAATATACTGGCCAAGAAGAATACGAAATGAAGATCTATGGGAAGCTACCGGTCAAGAACCTATCGAAATAGAAATTAAGAAACGAAAATATAGGTGGATAGGCCACATTCTTAGAAGACCCCCAGACTGCATAGCCAGGCAAGTCCTGGAATGGAACCCTCAAGGAAAGAGAAATGTTGGTAGACCTAGAAGTACATGGCGTAGAACAGTAGAGTGTGAAATAACAGAACTAAATAAAACATGGTCACAAATGAAAGTCATAGCACTAAATAGAAACAGATGGAAAGGCTTTGTGGAAACCCTATGCTCCCAAAGGGAGTAGAAAGGAAAAAAAAAAAAATATTAAACTAAATTTTAAATTATATTGCTGCACTTCAATGGCGGCAGGATAAGCATTCTTAATTTATTTAACAACATACAAATTTTATATTTATTTGTTTATACTTATAAATATAATTTATCTACATATTAATTTTTTTTTTTGATTTAATTTAATTTTTGATTTATTTTTTATTTTTTTCGAACTATATTAAATTTAAATAATTTTTAATTTTTCGTATTCAAATTATAATTTATAATTAAACGCGCTCGGTTGGTTTTGTTTACATTAATTTACTTTTTATTTCATCTTAATATCAACTTGTTGTAAACAAAACAATTATATATCCATCTCCCTCCCACAAGTATGATGGATGCTGGTGTTGTTCTTCGACTCTCAATTCGCTCAATTTTTTTTAATACCACCATAGTAATTACCGTAATTTTTTGGTAAGTCTTTGGTTGTACCTGCGTTCAATAAGGTCACTTAAAAGTGTATGTTAAAAACTGTTGAACGTTGTTATAAACCATTTGCTCACTCAAGGCAAAATATTGAAAAGTATTAATGTTGATATAAGGTATTGATATTGACATTGATAGTAATTTATTTTAAAGTGTTGTCAAGTTCGGGTTATTTAAATCGTGCACTTTTACTTTTGATTTTAATTTTGAATAAATTTTAATTTTTGTTAATTTTAATTTTTACTTTAATCTTAATTTGCATACTTTAATTTATCTTAAGTAGATTTTGATCTTGGTTAATTTTAAAATTGATTTTAAGTCTAATTTTGATTTTGATTACAATTTCAACTCTGATTTCATTTTAATTTTGCTTTTGATTTTAATTTTAAACTACATTTCAATTTTAATATTATTATTTATTATCTTAACTTTTCTTTTATATTAATTTTTCCCATCAAAATTACCAATTTTAATGTTAATTTCTGTAACATACGCGGGTTGTAAACGAATTTTCATGCCGTCGATTGCCATCTTAGTTCAATTAAACCAGCAATCTTAGCCCTATGTGAAACACAAGTCAGTAACCACAATGATAACTTTAATGTTACCGGCTACTCACTTATTTCACACTTCGTACCCAAAAGAGGTATCGCTGTCTATATAAAAAATGACATCGCTTTCAACACACTTCCAAAATATAAATGTTCTAGCCCAACCTTTCATTACATTTGGGTCAAAATTCTCGTTGAAAAGCATGTCATACATTCCTGTTTCCTATACAGATCACCCAACTCAAATGAACAAGAAACTGCTATGGAAATTGAAAATATATCGAATCAGATCAATGAAATTTTGGACGCATCTCCAGAAACTGAAATTGTTCTGGCGGGAGATTTCAACATTCATAACAGGGACTGGTTTCATTTTTCTAGAAACAACTCCCCGAGTCAAAACTCAATTGGGAAACAAGTTGAATTATCCTCCACACTGTTCCACCTTTCTCAACTTGTCCAAAACTCCACTAGGATCCCGGACCGTGCTGATCATGAAAGTCACCTCTTGGATCTGTTTCTCACCACACACCCTGAAAAATATGTGGTTTCAGTTGGTTGCCCCCTCGGTAATTCCGACCATTGTTTGGTTAACACAAGTTTCCGGGTAAGCCCAATCTCCAACCAGAGGTCCCCTTCCAAAAAATTAGTTTGGCGTTACAGCCATGCTGACTGGGAGGGTCATTCTGCTTCCGCAACAGAAATGTTAACTTTGCTGCAAATGCCATTAGGAAAAACTATCTTATTTGGAATGAGGTTATTCATCCCTCATTTCATGAAATCTGTTAAGAGGAGTCCCAAATCTTGGTTTAATCGTATTTACAAAGAAGCCATTTCTAGAAAAGAGGAGGCTTTTAAACAGTACCAAAACAATAGGTCGGAGGCTCGCAGGGCGAACTATATAACGGTGAGAAACAGATGCAAGAGAATTATCAATAAGCACCATGGTGCTTCAAAACAATTACTCCACTATTTCAAAACCTCTGCGCAACCTTTTCTACTTCTCCTTCACTTCGGGTATTCATCCTACCCAATGGAAGGTTGCACATGTTTTCCCAATTCCCAAAAAAGGTAATAAAAGCGATCCCTCCAACTACCGCCCTATTACTATAAATTCGGTCCTCTCCAAGGTAATGGAGAAAATAGTGAACCAAAAACTACTGAAATACCTGGACCACAAAGGTTTGCTTCATGATCGTAAATACGGGTTCAGAGCCCGTCGTTCAACAGGTGATCTCATGACTTACCTTTGTGAGAAGCTAAGCATCAACCTTCATCATTCTGGTGAGTCTGGTGTTGTGACTCTTGATATTTCTAAGGCTTTCGATCGAGTTTGGCACGATGCTCTATTGGCAAAATGCAAAGCATTAGGTCTAGGTAGAGTCTTTCTAGAATGGATTGGAGATTTCCTGTCGAATCGCAAGATTCGTGTACTGGTCGATGGATATTCATCTGACAAATTCAAAATAAATGCTAGTGTCCTCCAGGGATCAGTTTTATTCCCAATTCTCTTCTTAATATTTATCAATGATCTACTCTCATTAACCTCCAATCCGATCCACAGTTTCGCAGACGACAGCACCCTTGTAGCTTCCTATGAGTTTCATAGCGGCTGTAACATTAATCACCAGATTAATACAACAGCGAAAAATTTCACTATTAGTGAGCTAAATAACGATTTCGCAAATACTCAAAAATGGGGTGAAGTCAACAGAGTTGAGTTCAATACCAAAAAAACACAATGCTGTCTGATCTCGCGGAAAATTGCCACTACTGTTCTTAACCTACTATTTTAGGGAGAAGTCTTGCAGCATTCAACGGATTAAAACATGCTAGGTATTAGGTATCGGGTTAAACCAAAAATTGACTTGGTCAAATCACATTTTTGGTATAGCTAAGGATGCAGCTAAATGTTTGGTTTTTTGTATCGCTACAAAGCTTACTTTTCCGCATCTGATTTTCTCAATATCTATAAAATGTACATTAAGCCGAAAATGGACTGTAATGCACACATTTGGACTCACTCCACTCAGCCACCTTCGCACAGTTGGGTCACTGACCTTATTTTACAGGTATCTCGTAGGGATTAACACTTGTTCCAAAGAAATAAAAGAATTAATGCCTCCACTCAAAGTTTTCCAACGAGAAACAAGGAGGGCAACAGATGCTCATCCCTACCACGTTGAGTTATCAAGATGGCGAAATACAGCCTATGGAAATTCGTTTGTCATGCACACGTCCCGTTTGTGGAACCAGATACCATCGTGTTCCTTAAAGTTGGTAATTTATATGTGTACGATTTACTTAAGTTTAAGAAGAACATTAACATCTTTCTTCAAAATGTCCCTTCAAATTTTCCTACCTATCCCCCATAATCCAAATTTCCCAATTCCAATTTCCTCAATTATCCTTCCCACATCTCTATCCGCAAAACCAAACTGTACATTTGTATTAAAGGTTCCATGTTTAAAAAGTTTGGTTTTAAAAGGGGGGTGGTTTTGGTTGGTTAAAGTCAAACACTACCGTGAGGAAGCACGTGCAGTTCCTCTTGGTGACTTTCGAGTTTTCCACCAACCCTCGTAAAAAAAAAAAGCAAGTTTGAATTATTTTTTTGGATTTTTTTATTGGCGAAATATATGAGCCTTTGTTTTCTTCCTTTTTTCTTTTTTTTTCCGAATTTTATGTTCCTATACAATATATGCTATTGCTATACATATCGTTTGAAATTTGAATATAAATGATATACAAATGTATTTATAGAGCTACGTATTTTTTGTTTTATTTTCTTTTTTATGTTTCTATACAATGTATACTGTTGCTTTATATAGAGTTTGAAATTTGAATATGAATGATATAAAAATGTATTGATATAGCTACATAGTGTTAGGTATATATAGTCTATGGCTATACGTATGTTTTGTTTTATTTTGTTTTTTATGTTTTTATACATATACGCTATTGCTATATATGTAGTTTGATATGAATAGTATAGATATGTATTTATATGTAGCTATGTAATGTTAAGTATTTATCTACATATTTTTTGTTTTGTTATGTTTCTTTTTGTTTTTTTTCTTTTTTGTGTAAAGATTATTGTGAATATAGTATGTAAGTATTGGGTTGGGTACGTAATCCCAAATCACAAAATCCCAATCACAAAATCCCAAACACAAAATCCCAAATTACAAAATCCCAAATTACAAAATCCCGAAACTTTTTCATCTTATTACAAAATTCCAAATTGCGAAACTTTATTCTGATGGGTACGAAATACCAAAATAGCAATTTCTTTTCCAAAATAAGATTTACATACTTCCTTCCTTACTTACAAAAAAAAAAAATTAAAAAAAAAACAATTTTCTGTGTATACTCGAACAATCCATCCTCACGTGCATATATTCTGGAAAAAGCGTCTAATCCTCATTTTGTAACCAACTATAAAATCCCTCCTAATTATTTTTTATATGCATATTTAAACAAATAAAAATTTAAAACCCCCCGCTAAACAAATTATTGAAAGCCTTATTTTGAATCCAACTCTAAAATCTCTCCTAATTCAGAATCTCACGTATACATATGTATAAATATTCTGGAAAAAGCGTATAATCCTAATTTTGTACCAAACTCTAAAATTCCTCTTAGTTTGTATCAGAATTGTATAATAATCTTGATGATAATGCTAAAAAAATAGCCAGCTGGCTCAATGTAAATTATATTAGTGGCTGTAATCAAAATAAAAAAGCCAAATATGAGTCTAGTTTTTGGTTTGTTATTGACAGAAACATGAAGCAAAATTTTCCAAGGAAAAAACGTAAAAAACGAAAAGAAAAACGTAAAAAACTAAAAAAATAAAAACGAGCCATAAAAAAAAGAAAAGGTATGACAAAAATAGAATATTTAAAAAATATTGCTCACAACATTTATTTAACAAATTTAAATTTTACAAAATTTTTATGTATAAGTAGATAAGGTACGTTAAAATAAATCGTAAATTTTTGTTTTGAATAATTTAAGAGAGTTTTTTGTTATTGCTTCAATTTGTTTTATTAAATTACAAACATTTATAATTATTGAAAATTACGAGTATAATTTTTATTTTAATTGAAATACTTTTGTTTAATATTAATATTTTGATTTAAAATTTAAATACGACAAATTATGTTAAATGTTTTTTTATTATTATAAAATATTAATTCTTTTTTATTTTAGAAATTGGTGAATTCAGGGCTAGTTGGAATTACCAATTTAAACTTTTATGTTTAAAATTTCTAATTTTGGGATTTTGTGATTTTGAAATTTGAGATTTTGTGATTCGGGATTTTGTAATTTTGGGATTTTGAAATTTTGGGATTTTGTTACTTTGGGATTTTGTGATTTGGATTTTGAGACGTTCCCGTAAGTATTAAGTATATGATGTATATTGAAAATTGTATGAGGTTTTGGAGTTACAGACAAATAGTGTATGAAAGTACATTTTATAAAAATAAAATCTAAAAAATGTGTGCATTTTATATAAAAATTTGCTATTATTGGAATGAGTATTCGTAATTATTCTAATAAAAATTCGTCGCTTGCATTGAGGTATGTAATATAATATGAAAAATGATTTGTATTTTTAAAATTACATATGTACAAACAAGTACATATGTACAAACATATGTACATATGTATTTTTGAAATTTTTTAAGAATAAAATTTAAGCCTAGATTTTTAAAATTTATAGGTAATAAATGTACAAAATAATTTTCATACAATTCACAAAATTATTTGTTGAAGTTTGCATCAAAATTAATATTATGATACATATGTATATTATTTATGCATCACAAATTCATTAATATTGCACTTTTTTCATTCAAATCAAATATTATGATACATATGTATATTATTTATGCATCACAAATTCAATAATATTGCACTTCTTTCATTCAAATCAAATATTTTTTTTCTTAAAAATTTGTTAAGAATTAGAAATCTGATTGCTGAAAATAGAAGTATTCGAAAATAACCGTTCAATAAAAGGTCTATTTATAAATTAATTAAAATATGTGACAAAGTTCAAATCATACTAGACAATATTTCGCCTGTCCTTCAATTTTATTTTTAATAAAATTTCCAACTTACTTGTTTTAAATTAGGCAGGCAAACATATGTACATACATAATATGTTACACTATTTCAATATTAAATTTCACTTTAAAAATTTATCTTCAAAATTAAGTGAAATAAAAAAATTTTAGCTTGGGTACATTTTGCAATATTTCTTTAAATATTAATATTTTAATTCTCCAAATTCCGACACAATTTTTTTCTTTTATTAAACGCGATAGTAGGTATACTAGGCCGGTTCTAGACCTGGAAGTGACGTCAGAGATAAGAGAACATTTTTGTTTTAAATTGTAGAAATGAAAATTTTTTTCTGCGGTCACACACTTAAACTTAAATGAATTATGCTGATAAGAAAATAAAATATTTTTTTGAAGCATTGATAAGAATGATTAAAGAAAATTAAAAATTTTTAAAAGACCAAAATGACGTAAGGGAATTCCTTTAGATAAAATAAAACATTTTTATTAGATTTTTTATATTTTAACAAGGGGTTTTTTATTTTTCATATTTATATGAAGAATGGAACTATTCAAATTTTTGTGTGACGTCAGGTGATTCCATAAAAATTTAATTGCGATTTTCATAAACAATGTTTTATTAAATTTATATTAGCTTTATTTTGAAAAAGTAGTTTTCTTATAAAAATATATGAAAAAGTGGGCTCGAAACCTCATAGATATTGTTGTAAATATATGAATTAGACAGATATATGAAGAGGCACACAGATATTTTAAACTCCTAAGAAAATTTTTTCAAAATTGTAGAAATAAAAAATTTTTTCTGCGGTCAAAACATTTTTATTAGATTTTTTATATAACAAGGGGTTTTTTATTTTTTAATTGCTTTCGATATACATAAATATTGGAACAATATTTTAATGATTTATTTTTGTTTGTTTTGCTTTGAAAAATAGTAAAATAATTTTTCGTTTTACAGTTAATTCTATGATAAGAAATTTGTTTAGAATAATAAGTGTGTGTTAAGACAGAAAGAAAAAATGAATTATATTTTTATATGAATTATGTTTTTGAATTATACTGATAAGGAATTTTAAATTTTTAAAAAAGTGAATAATGATGTCAGGGAATTCCTAAAAAGCAAACAAAATAAAAAAATGACCTGAGGGGATTCCTATTGCTAATATAAAAAGAAAAAACTACTATATATTAAATGTGTTTTATATTAGCAAAGGAAAGAGTCTTATCATAAATTTCTTCTTGCATTATCATTGTACAATTTAATAATTTTATATGAAATTGAGGTTTTGGATGTTCTTTTATTTTAAATTTGTTAGGAATTTTTCTAGTAATGATAAGCAGTTTATATTAGGTAGAAAAAACGGAAATTGTGGTTTTGCCTGTACAATTATATTAAATTTGATTATTATATTAGGAATTAGCAAAGAAAAAAGTCTAATAATAAATTTGTACTATACAATATATTAAATGTGTTTTATATTATTGCGGTTTTTCCTGTACAATTATATTAAATTTGATTATTATATTAAGTATTAGAAAAAACAAAAGTCTAATGCGGTTTTGTCTGTACAATTATATTAAATTTGATTATTATATTAGAAATTAGCAAAAAAAAAAGTCTAATCATAAATTTGTACTACAATATATTAAATGTGTTTTATATTATTGCGGTTTTGCATGTACAATTAATTAAAATTGATAAATAAAATATAAAAATTAATTGTATTAATAGCCTACGCAAATAAAAAAATTTATATAAAGGAGAGCAATTTTACAATTAATTCATCACTTTAAAATCAAACTAAAGAAAATCAACATCCAAAATGAACTCCAACGAAATTGAAATAATTGATGATATCACAATATTGCCAGCATCATCACAATCATTTAATCAACCAGGGCCCAGCTATACATATGGTCACTTATCAGGAACAACTGGAAATGAAAAGAGCAACAGATATAAACGTAAAGCTGCTACTAAAATATCAGCTTTACTGAGCAGATTCAACGATAAAGTGGATCAAAAAAGTTACTTCAAAAAGAGTTTACCAGCAGCTGAGATTATCGTTGGTAATATTACCATATATTAAAATTAAGCAAAACCAAAACTAGATGGGATTCGAATTCTTTTGGAGTTTCAAAATGCAATATTTTTTCTACCTGCTTTCATGGTAGATTTTTATCTGAGGAGGATATTAATGAAATGAACAATCAATTCAACATTTATATGGTATGCAATGGAAAGGGGAAGTACAACTTACTACAGGAGGAAGTTTATTAACATGGATAAACTAGCAAATAATCAATAATCAATAATATTATAATTTAAAATAATTAGATCGAGAGCGAGTTATTATGAATTCATGTTTTGCATTTGGAATAATATTATTGTAGTCTTCAACAAACCCTAATAATCTTTTTAATGGTAGGTACACAAAAATTAAAATATAAACTGTTTAGCTTAGTTGATTTGTTATATGACCAACTTCCATTGTATAAAGCTGTACTTTCATTTTGGTTCAGTGAAATATAGTTTTTAGCACATTTCCAAAAAAATTTTGAAAAAATGTGCTTATTAGTTTCACTCTGTCCGTCCGTCCGTCCGTCCGTCCGTCCGTCCGTCTGTTTACAAAACTTCTACACCGTTAAAGATAGAGAAAAAAAATTTTAACCATAGGTAGGTCTCATAAAAAAAATAATTTTGTGGAACAACTTTTTCATGTAGCCCCCCTCATTACGGAGCTACACCCCCTCAAACTTTGAAAAAGCCCTATTTTTAAATGCATATATCTTATGTTCTGCTTAAGATTTTTTCAATCTGAAAACGTCATTCGACAGGTATTTCTTTTATCTTTGTAAATTAATATCAAAATTATACAATTTTTTTAAATTTAGTATTTAAATTTACCGTTATGTGAAAACCAAATTTTGCATGATTTTTCTACTTTCATAACTCCGGCACGCTTCTAGATACAAGCTTGAAATTTTGAGGCAAGAAAGAACTTTTAGAATTAGTATAAGTTTGCTCAGAAAATTTTTTCGGACCACCCCCTGTTTATGAGCTATTAGGGCTTAAAAATTGAAAATTTGCTATTTTTAAACACCTGTAACTTAGGAACCTGCACACATTTTACTTCTGCAAGATGTAAAAATTAAAGCTACAATAATATATTTTTACGTGTGTGAAAGGTTTATTTTAATTGTAAAGGGTTCCAAAGTTGCAGCTCTTCAAAGTTGTAAAAAAGCCCCATTTTCAGATGTATATATCTCGGGCTCTGCGTAATAGTTTTGCAATCTAAAACCGGCAGAAGATCGAAAATTTTATTATCTATATAAAACAATATCAAAATTATGTAATATTTTGTAATTTACTATTTAAATTTACCGTTATGTGAAAACCACATTTTGCATGAAATTTCTTTTTTCATAACTCCGGCACCCCTTTAGATAGGAACCTGAAATTTTGAGACAAGAAAGAACTTTTAGAATTAGTATAAGTTTCCTCAGAAAATTTTTTGGTAACGCCCCCTCTTTAAGAGTTATTACGCCTCAAAAATTGAAAATTTGCTATTTTTAGACACCTGTAACTTAGGCACCTGTAAAAATTTTTCTTCGGCAAGACATGAAAATGAAAGCTACAATAATATATTTTTACGTGTGTGAAAGGTTTATTTTAGTTGTAAAGGGTTCCAAAGCTGCAGCTCTTCAAAATTGTAAAAAAGCTCCATTTTCAGATGTATATATCTCGGGCTTTGCGTAATAGTTTTGCAATCTAAAACCGGTAGAAGATCGAAAATTTTATTATCTATATAAAACAATATCAAAATTATGTAATATTTTGTAATTTACGATTTAAATTTACCGTTATGTGAAAACCACATTTTGCATGAAATTTCTTTTTTCATAACTCCGGCACCCCTTTAGATAGGAATCTGAAATTTTGAGACAAGAAAGAACTTTTAGAATTAGTATAAGTTTCCTCAGAAAATTTTTTGGTAACGCCCCCTCTTTAAGAGTTATTACGCCTCAAAAATTGAAAATTTGCTATTTTTAGACACCTGTAACTTAGGCACCTGTAAAAACTTTTCTTCGGCAAGACATAAAAATTAAAGCTTCAATAATAAATTTTTACGTGTGTTAACAGCTTTTCTTAGTTATATAGGATTCCGGACTTACGGCCCCTCAAAATCTCAAAAATGTCCTATTTTCAAGTTTTTTCTTATTACATGAAATTTTCAAATTTTTGTGTAAGCCACACTTCTAAACAATTTGTATTGAGTTTTGGAAATGTGCGCTTTTAAAAACCGTTGGTTTACATTCTACCTTGTTTAATGTTGAAGTTATTCCAACATTGTGATCAATTTCTTTACCATCAAGTTCATAACGAATTTCATCAAATAAAAATGCAACAGCATTATTAACTAGTTTAGTATTTGTAGCAATTGTTCCATCATGTTTTGATATATAACTTTCAATACAGAATAGACTTGTTGATGGTAATATATTTAAGTTCTGATTTTGTATTTGTATTCGTGTAATATCACTTAATCCAAATGAGTTTAAGAATGGTGAATATGAATACCATTGAGCACTAGTTATAGTTTCATCAAAAACTGGATCATTAAAGAGTTTCATTTTCAATTTACTTTTAGGAGATATCCAAGATATTTTAGATATTCTTTATTTTCAAATGATAATGGGTTTTTATATTTTAAATGTTGAGTTTCTCCTCCTTTGACTAACTTTGATGAATTAAGATGGTTTATCTTACTCTGCGAATGTATATTGGATTCATGATTTTGATTAAGTATTATCATTTTGGGGTTTTAAATATAATCTAAGTGTTACTATTTCTCCACGAAAATTAATTAAATTACCGTTCTGATCAAGGAGCTTTATAGTAATAGAACTTATCTGATTAGTAGATACAGGTAAATAAATTACATTCTTAGGAACTTCAATTATTTTATAGCCAGGACTGACGTTAATAGAGAATTCATGTAAAATATGAGCTTCTTTTCCATTAATATAAGTTCTCGATATCAACAAAAAGATCTGAAGTATACCATTTATTAGCTAATAATTTCTTCTTACTAAAACCTAATAATCCACCAATTCTTCTTCATCCACCAATATCTTCTCTTTCAAAATCAATATGTTTATCAGCAAAAATTTCACACTTTAATGTATTATTATTTGCTCTTATAATTAATTGTTCCTTATCTGCTTTAGTTATATTTAATGTTTTTCTAAGAAATATTTCAATGTCTCCAATTCCATATGAACCTGTTGAAATTGTAATAGGTTTATCATCAATAATAAATCTATTATTCTCTTCATCTATATTAGGTATTGAATTATATGTTTGGAAATCTACTAAACCGCAGCTATATTCTCTTCCCTTAAGATCTATAGGTGGAAAATAATTAGTTGTTAATATAGAAGAGTTTCCGTTTAAAGTTAATGATATTGACATATCTTTAATTGATATAATGAGGTATTTCAGTAGTGTATTTTGTTTTTATAGATTTTTCAGTCTAATAATCATTAGCATCGTAATAAACATAAATGTTCACAATTGTAAGAATTAAAATTTTGAAATTTATTATAATTAAATATAAGTTTATCACCTAAATATTTAATTAATTAAATTTCCAAATCTATCAAAATATTGAGTTATTTCAGTATTTTTAAAATAAGCCACCCAATGTGTTCCATTTCCAATAGAATTATCTACATTTATTATACCGCATTCAAATTTCCAAGGTTTGCCTGCAGGTAAATTATCTCTCATGAAAACTCCTCGAAAATGTTCCAGTATTTTTTACCAAAGGTTTCTAAATCAAAATTTGTAAGAGCTCTATTGGGCAGCTTAGTTAATGGTTTTTTGGATTCAAATAAAGACATGATCCATTTTTATATGGTTTTAAATATAATCCATTACCCCCTTTTAATGCTATTGCTTCCATCATTTTATTATGACATTCACTTTCTTTTAACTCTTTGCGAGCATTTTCAGCATCATTTGCAGCATTAGCTATTCCCGCAGTACCACCTGAAAGTGCTCCAATAGCTGATAAACCTGCAAATATTGGAATTAAAGGTAAAACACCACCAATTTTGGGTACTGCATTTATTCTAGGAATGTTAAATTTTTTTTCTGCCTTTTAGAAAAATTTCTAGCAGCATGCAAAGCAATTTTTATAATGTTCTTATAATTCATTGGTTTTTTGATAGTTTCAACAGCTACTTTTGCTTCGTTTATAACATTTTTCAGGGGTTTTTTTCTTTGAATTTTCTTTGTTTTCTTTGTTAAACCCATACCGAATTTAAATTTAGCTTTCATTGCGTTTGTAACTAAATATGAGTTTAATGGTTCACCAAAACTTGAGTCTTTAGCCCTAACTCTTTGCCAAGCTTTTTCTGCTAGTAATTAATCAGCTATATGGCGTTGATTTTGATCAGTATTTTGAGAATATGCTATATCATGCTCTGGACAAGCCTCATCTAAACCATTAATTCCTTTATCACCTCGAGCTAATCGTTTTATTAGTTTTGTTCCAGGACCGCAATAATTATAATCAGGAAAATGTGCTTCAAATAGCAGTTTATTAATTAATGAATTAATAACTCCTCTTCCTTTAACAGTTTTTTTTATAAGCGTTTGAATATTTATAGCTAGGAGGCATAATCTGCAGTTTAGTTTAATAAAGTCAATCAAACACTAATTACCTTTTAAACAAGGAAGAGTGCAGTAGAGCAGACTGTGTCAACTCTGGGATACCCGTATGAACGTAATATATCCTGTTTCTATAAAACTTGAACATCTTTTATAAACATTCAGATGTTTTAGTACCGAACTACAGAGATATATTTATGTAAATTTTGGAATTGTATTACAGCTACCCGAATCTATTGCGCCTAGCTTCATTAAGTTCCAAGAAATGCAAGAAGCCTGAACTAGCTGCTTTAGACCAATCAAATTTTACAAAAGTTTTTGGCATGCAACTCGACACTTTTTCACTAAATTTCAGATAGTTAGCTTCAATAGACACTGAGTTATTTTCATTTGTATTTCAAGTTGTATTGCAGCTACCCGAACCCGTCGCACCACCACAACCAAATTTTACAGAATTTGTTGCCATAAAACTTGATCATCATTCGCAAAATTTCAGATACCTAGATTGAATAGACACTGAGTTATGTTATTTCCATTTAAAGAAAGAAGTTGTATGGCAGCTACTCAAACCCAGCGGCCGAAAATGCTAGAGCTAAATTGCAAAACTAACAATTTTGCAAAAGTGACGTAAAAAAAATGTCAGCCTACTAGCTCCTTTATTTTTTGAGTTATCGTGCGGACGGACACTGAGTTATTTTCATTTAAAAAGAGAAGTTGTATGGTAGCTATCCGAATCCGTAGCACCACTACAACCAAATTTTGCAGAAGTTGTTGCCATAAAACTTGATCATCATTCGCAAAATTTCAGATACCTAGGTTGGATAGACACTGGGTTATTTCCATTTAAAGAAAAAAGTTGAATGGCAGCTACTCGAACCCGGCGGCAGAAAATGCTGGAGTTAAATAACAAAACTAACAACTTTGCAAAAGTGACGTAAAAAAAATTTCAACCCCCTAGCTCTTTTATTTTTTGAGTTATCGTGCGGAGGGACGGCTGCTGTAGAACAACCAAATTTTAGAAAAGTTGTTGGCCTGTAACTCGATACCTCTTTACTAAATTTCAGGTTCCTAGCTTCAATAGACACTGAGTTATTTTCATTTAAACGGATAAGTTGTATGGCAGCTACCCGAACCCGTCGCACCACTACAACCAAATTTTTCAAAAGTTGTTGCCATAAAACTTGATCATCATTTGCAAGATTTCACACGCCTAGCTTCATTAAGTTCCAAAAGGTGCAATAAGCCTGAACCAGCTGCTCTAGACCAACAAAATTCTACAAAAGTTGTTGGCATGTAACTCGACACCTCTTTACTAATTTTCAGATTCCTAGCTTCAATACACACTGAGTTATTCTCATTTAAACGGAGAAGTTGTATGGCTGCTACCCGAACCCGTCGCACCACAACAACCAAATTTTACAGAAGTTGTTGCCATAAAACTTGATCATCATTTGCAAAATTTTAGAAACCTAGCTTGAATAGATACTGAGTTATTTCTATATAAAGATAGAAGTTGTATGGCAGCTACTGGAACCCGGCGACCGAAAATGTTGGATTTAAATAGCAAAACTAAGAATTTTGCAAAAGTGACGTAAAAAAAACTTCAGCCTCCTAGCTCTTTTATTTTTTGAGTTATCGTGCGGACGGACGGACGTACATGGCTGAGAATTCGATTCTGAGCCGATCCATACGTTTGACACTATATCTAGCTCTACTCCTTTAAGGTGTAACAAACGTAATGGCAAATTTATTATGAATATACCCATATTTCATACGGGTACAAAAATTAAATTCATAAAAGTAGATAACGGTGTTAGAGTTAAAAATGTAGATCAAAATTCAAAAAACAAAATTAAAAAACATGGTGAATGCTTTCCAGATATTATAAGAGGACTAATAGTTGGACCTTCAAATTGTGGTAAAACTAATGTTATGATAAGTATGCTTTTAGATCCTAAAAGGCTTAAATTCCAAAACATATATATTTATTCGAAATCATTGCATCAACCTAAATATGAATATTTAAAAAAATTAATAAAACCAATCAAAGGAATGGGATATAACGAATTTTCCATTAATGTTGATCTGATTGAACCATCGGCCTCACAACCAAACTCAATATTCATTTTTGATAATGTAGCTTGTGACAAGCAAAATAACATAAGAGACTATTTTTGTATAGGACGTCACCAAGAAGTAGTTAGCTTTTATTTATATCAGTCATACACAAGAATTCCAAAGCATTTAGTTAGAGATAATGCCAATTTTTTGATTACATTTAAGATAGATGATTTAAATTTAAAACATATATTTATATAATGATCAGGTGAATTCTGATATGTCTTATAACGAATTTAAAAAATTGAGTGCATGTTGTTGGAATGATAATTATGGTTTTCTTTTAATTGATAAAGATAAAAGTTTAAATAATGGGCGCTATAGAAAAAATGTTGACACATATGCTAAATTTTAGTTAACCCCAAGCTTCATTAGCAGTTGGTACCTGTTAGTATCTGGCAGTTACTAACTGAACGGGTCATTTAACAGATAACAGTTAGTAGATAGCAGTTAGTAATTAGCAGTTAGTAGTTAGCAGTTGACAGTTGGCAGTTAGAGACAGAACACTTCAGCTAATAATTAAACGGAATTAGTTTTAATTTCTTTAAAAAATGGATGAAAAACTTATGAAAGGTTTAATTAAAACTCGTAAAAATTTAAAAAGAAAATTTCAATCTTTAAAAATTAAGAAGATTTCAGAAGACTTTGATCGGGAAAAAACATTTACTCCAATTATTAAACCACTCAAAGAATTAACAAATGTTGTCAAACAACAACAACAATTTTCATATAATGTTATCAAACCGGAAATTAAATCGGCTGCTTATGATGATAACAGATCTAACTTAATGAGCTCATTCATGCCTGAAATAAAAACACCTAGCAACAAAAGTAATTCTTACAGTAAATTTAAAACTTCAACACCTAATACTTTAGATATTCATAATGATGAGTCATCACCAATTTCACAATTTTTTTTTCTTAGCAAGTCACAACTTTATAAATCAAATGGACCCTATTTTGATGAGTCATTAAATATTTGAAAACTTGGAAATGCTAATTTTGAAATAGATGAAATTAATAAAGATATTTTGATTGTTAATGAAGTTTTTAAAGGAACTGATGGTCTATATGAATTGATATTTAAAAAAAAATCTATAAACTATACTGAAAGTGATTTAAGAACCTATCATCAAATACTTAACAAAACAAATGCACACAGAAGAAATTATGATAATTTAGAACAAATAAAAGGCAACAAAGATTTTAAATACAAAAATATATTAAGAAAATTATATGATCATGATTATAACACAAGACATAAAAAAACTGGTTCAGGTTGTTCAAAAAAAAACTTTTACTAATTTTTTTCATAAATCTTCTACACCAGAAACCCATTTAAATTATACAAATCAATCAAATCAGTATGTGTATTGGGACGATCCTAATGAATTAGTTGATAGATTAAGACTTTTAATCGCATCAGAAACAGCTGGTAACAATAATCATCACAATGAAATTGTGTCTTTAATTGAAGAATTGAGAGAAGCAAATATAATTCAATAATATTATCCATTAACAATCAGTAAAAATCAAAATGTCACTTGATAAGTTTGAACGTAGTGCAGCTTCTTCTTCTAGAAAACTGCATACTCAAGGCCTTCCAGGTATAGGTTTCAAATTAACTTGTGAAGGAAATTATGACTTGGATAATAAAATGTTATCAAATGTTCAAGATCCAGTTGACGGAAATGATGTAGCAACACAAAAATTTGTGAATAACCAAATTTTCTTTCACAAAAAACTAATGAAAATTGATATAACAAAAAATTTCCAGGATTTGGCTAGTGAACTTAAATTAACAGAAGAAAACTTAACAATATTAGAAGAACAATTACAAGATAGTTTAGATAGAGTTCATCACGAATTTTCTACAATGTTAAATGAAAAAATTTCAAAAATGAATGATTTTATTGAATTTCAAATTAAACAAGGTAGAATGTAAACCAACGGTTTTTAAAAGCGCACATTTCCGAAACTCAATACAAACTGTTTAGAGTGTGACTTACACAAAAATTTGAAAATTTCATGTAATAAGAAAAAATGTGAAAATAGGACATTTTTGAAATTTTGAGGGGCTATAAGTCCGGAATCCTATATAACTAAGAAAAGCCGTTAACACACGTAAAAATATATTATTAAACCTTTAATTTTCATGTCTTGCCGAAGAAAAATTTGTACAGGTGCCTAAGTTACAGGTGTCTAAAAATAGCAAATTTTCAATTTTTGAGGCGTAATAACTCTTAAAGAGGGGGTGTTAGCGAAAAATTTTCTGAGGAAACTTATACTAATTCTAAAAGTTCTTTCTTGTCTCAAAATTTCAGGTTCCTATCTAAAGGGGTGCCGGAGTTATGAAAAAAGAAATTTCATGCAAAATGTAGTTTTCACATAACGGTAAATTTAAATAGTAAATTACAAAATATTACATAATTTTGATATTGTTTTATATAGATAATAAAATTTTCGATCTTCTGGCGGTTTTAGATTGCAAAATTATTACGCACAGCTCGAGATATATACATCTGAAAATGGGGCTTTTTCGCAATTTTGAAGAGCTGCAACTTTGGAACCCTTTATAATTAAAATAAACCTTTAACACACGTAAAAATATATTATTGTAGCTTTAATTTCTATATCTTGCAGAAGTAAAATGTGTACAGGTTCTTAAGTTACAGGTGTTTAAAAATAGCAAATTTTCAATTTTTAAGCCCTAATAGCTCATAAACAGGGGGTGGTCCGAAAAAATTTTCTGAGCAAACTTATACTAATTCTAAAAGTTCTTTCTTGCCTCAAAATTTCAAGCTTCTATCTAGAAGCGTGCCGGAGTTATGAAAGTAGAAAACTCATGCAAAATTTGGTTTTCACATAACGGTAAATTTAAATACTACATTTAAAAAAATTGTATAATTTTGATATTAATTTACAAAGATAAAAGAAATACCTGTCGAATGACGTTTTCAGATTGAAAAAATCTTAAGCAGAACATAAGATATATGCATTTAAAAATAGGGCTTTTTCAAAGTTCGAGGGGCTGTAGCTCCGTAATGGGGGGGGGGCTACATGAAAAAGTTGTTCCACAAAATTATTTTTTTTATGAGACCTACCTATGATTAAAATTTTTTTTCTCTATCTTTAACGGTGTAGAAGTTTTGTAAACAGACGGACGGACGGACGGACGGACGGACGGACAGAGTGAAACTAATAAGCACATTTTTTCAAAATTTTTTTGGAAATGTGCTAAAAACCAATGAAATTTATTAATGAGATACTGCCAAAAGCTGAAGCTAAAGCTCAATCAGCATTAAATTTAATTAATAATCCAATAAAAAAATAATTGTAATCAGTTTACATTTAAATTTTGAAAATGGATATACATTAAATATTTTTTTAAATAAATATGAACATATTTTATTAGAGGAGCATTATGAACAGTTAAAAGATCATTTCAAATTTTTAAAGTTATTTAAAAATTCTATACAAATTGAGACGAAAGAATATGGATATCATTGGGATATATGTCCCTATACATTAGGTAATATTACAAGCCTTCCTGATACTTGTCCATGTCATTCAGCAGAAAACTATATGTTAGAATGTTCCAAACTTTATATAGAAGAGTAGAAAATAAGTTATGATAAAAAAGTCTATATATATATATATATATATATATATATATATATATATATGTACCTGCAAACTATTATACAAATAAGGAATATAAATTTTTTATCATTTATTGATTGCTTTTTTATTTTACTTTATTTCATGCTTTTTAATTAGTTATTTTGAAGATGAGCAAGAGTGAAGTTGTAGATTTATTCGATTGGCTTGATGATTCAGATTCTCCTGCAAATAATTATCAGCAAGAAGATGATTTTTTAGATAATCCTCTCTCAAGAGAGCGACGAGAAAGAGGATTATGATGATGATGATAATAAGAAAATAGAAAAAATAGTCAAATTTATGGAAAAGCCTGAAATATATATATTATACAAGTGGAATACAGCATATAAGTTAGCTCGACAAAAATATTGGGAAATTATAGCACTGGATCGATGTATATTTAATCAAAGAATTCTAAATACCGATGATATTATTTCTAAAATTCTAGATAGTAATCATCGAAAATTCATTTTCAATTGAAGATTTTCTATTTAGTTATATAATAATTATGTACATTTAATTTTATTTTATTTAAAAACAAGGTAGAATGTAAACCAACGGTTTTTAAAAGCGCACATTTCCAAAACTCAATACAAATTGTTTAGAAGTGTGGCTTACACAAAAATTTGAAAATTTCATGTAATAAGAAAAAACTTGAAAATAGGACATTTTTGAGATTTTGAGGGGCCGTAAGTCCGGAATCCTATATAACTAAGAAAAGCTGTTAACACACGTAAAAATTTATTATTGAAGCTTTAATTTTTATGTCTTGCCGAAGAAAAGTTTTTACAGGTGCCTAAGTTACAGGTGTCTAAAAATAGCAAATTTTCAATTTTTGAGGCGTAATAACTCTTAAAGAGGGGGCGTTACCAAAAAATTTTCTGAGGAAACTTATACTAATTCTAAAAGTTCTTTCTTGTCTCAAAATTTCAGATTCCTATCTAAAGGGGTGCCGGAGTTATGAAAAAAGAAATTTCATGCAAAATGTGGTTTTCACATAACGGTAAATTTAAATCGTAAATTACAAAATATTACATAATTTTGATATTGTTTTATATAGATAATAAAATTTTCGATCTTCTACCGGTTTTAGATTGCAAAACTATTACGCAAAGCCCGAGATATATACATCTGAAAATGGAGCTTTTTTACAATTTTGAAGAGCTGCAGCTTTGGAACCCTTTACAACTAAAATAAACCTTTCACACACGTAAAAATATATTATTGTAGCTTTCATTTTCATGTCTTGCCGAAGAAAAATTTTTACAGGTGCCTAAGTTACAGGTGTCTAAAAATAGCAAATTTTTAATTTTTGAGGCGTAATAACTCTTAAAGAGGGGGCGTTACTAAAAAATTTTCTGAGGAAACTTATACTAATTCTAAAAGTTCTTTCTTGTCTCAAAATTTCAGGTTCCTATCTAAAGGGGTGCCGGAGTTATGAAAAAAGAAATTTCATGCAAAATGTGGTTTTCACATAACGGTAAATTTAAATAGTAAATTACAAAATATTACATAATTTTGATATTGTTTTATATAGATAATAAAATTTTCGATCTTCTGCCGGTTTTAGATTGCAAAACTATTACGCAGAGCCCGAGATATATACATCTGAAAATGGGGCTTTTTTACAACTTTGAAGAGCTGCAACTTTGGAACCCTTTACAATTAAAATAAACCTTTCACACACGTAAAAATATATTATTGTAGCTTTAATTTTTACATCTTGCAGAAGTAAAATGTGTGCAGGTTCCTAAGTTACAGGTGTTTAAAAATAGCAAATTTTCAATTTTTAAGCCCTAATAGCTCATAAACAGGGGGTGGTCCGAAAAAATTTTCTGAGCAAACTTATACTAATTCTAAAAGTTCTTTCTTGCCTCAAAATTTCAAGCTTGTATCTAGAAGCGTGCCGGAGTTATGAAAGTAGAAAAATCATGCAAAATTTGGTTTTCACATAACGGTAAATTTAAATACTAAATTTAAAAAAATTGTATAATTTTGATATTAATTTACAAAGATAAAAGAAATACCTGTCGAATGACGTTTTCAGATTGAAAAAATCTTAAGCAGAACATAAGATATATGCATTTAAAAATAGGGCTTTTTCAAAGTTTGAGGGGGTGTAGCTCCGTAATGAGGGGGGCTACATGAAAAAGTTGTTCCACAAAATTATTTTTTTTATGAGACCTACCTATGGTTAAAATTTTTTTTCTCTATCTTTAACGGTGTAGAAGTTTTGTAAACAGACGGACGGACGGACAGAGTGAAACTAATAAGCACATTTTTTCAAAATTTTTTTGGAAATGTGCTAAAAATGACTAAAAGAGAGGTGGTTGAAGAGTTGCATAAGCCTGCGCGAAGAAGTTTTAAACGACGTAGAGTTATAATTAAAGGATTTGATGATCTTTGGCAAGTAGATTTAGTAGAAATGGGTTCATATGCTAAAGAGAACAAAGGCTTTAAATTTTTATTAACTGTTATTGACTCTTTTTCTAAGAGCAATCCCTATAAAAACAAAAACGTCAGAGAACGTTACAAAAGCAATGCAAAATATTTTTCTAAATTCTAAAAGATATCCACAAAATTTACAAACAGATGATGGGAAAGAATTTTTTAATAAAATATTTAAGAATTTAATAGTTAAATATCATATAAATCATTATTCAACATTTAGCATATTAAAAGCCTCTATTGTAGAGCTTTAAAAGAAAAGATGTGGAAAGAATTTAGTTTTAATGGAAATTATAAATGGATTAACCTAATTACAGAACTAGTCAAGCAATATAACAGCACTAAACATCGAACAATTCAGAAACGACCTTCTGCTGTCAGCAAAGATAATGCTGAAAATTTATTTAAAACTGTATATAATCGTATAAAAATCGCTTTACCTGGAAAATATAAAGTAAATGATTCAGTACGAGTAAGCAAATTCAAACATATTTTTGATAAAGACTATACACCTAATTGGACAACTGAAATATTTAAAATCAGAAAAGTTCAAATCACCAACCCGGTAACATACTTATTAGAAGATTATCAAGGACAACCAATACAAGGTAGTTTCTATGAATACGAATTGTTAAAAACTGTACAAAAACAAGTGTTTTTGATTGAAAAAATTCTTAAAACTAGAAATAATAAAATTTTTGGTTAGGACTTACTTCTGATCATAATTCATGGATAAATAAAAAAGATTTATTATAAAAAAAAATTTTATTATATTATTATTATTTATCAATTATTACAATATTATACTTTATTTTGATAAATTATGAAATTTCCATTTGATATGATAACTTTTGTTTTATTGATTACAAGTAAAGTACAGTGTAATCAGATTTATATTCTGTATCTATTATAGGAATAGTTTCCACTTCTCCATTACTTAAAATTCTTTCAAAACATTGAATTTTGAGGACATTTGTTTAAAATTACTATCACATCTTACATGAATAACTTTATTATCATCATATTCCAATTGAAAATGTCTGTAAAATATATGCTCACTATTTATTATTCCACCAATATTACGTTCTTTTAAAATTAATTCCTGTGTAATAGCTTCAATAGCCTCATCTATTTGAGGTACTGAGTCGGCTTTATCTCCTACTAATTGTTCAACTGTAGCTGTTGGTATTATTGTTGTACTTTTTGCATCATTTGTTGTTTTGTTTAATTCTGAAGAAATTACATGTTTTAATAGCTGGACTGATAAATTTACTCTCAAAGTCGCATTACTCGGAAGTAATATATTAAAATATGTGCTTCCATAAGCTGATTCATCTAATCTAATATTAGAAATTGGAGCTGAATTTGATTGAATAGTTAACAAGCAGAATATGAAAAATATAAATGTTTTCATGATTAATCAAAGGAAGTATGATGTATCTTCTTTAAAGGTTAATGAAGTTATGTTTTATTAGAAATTTCAAATATATATCTTTTTTTATTTTCTAGAAATTTCTTTGTTGTGTACAAACTTAACTTGACTTATAATATAACACAAATACATAAAAAGCGGTAAAAACTTATCTCTTCCATCTGAATAAGCTTCCATCTAAATGTTCCTCTTTTAAATTTTCAAGTAATTCTCTAAAATAACTTAGCTTATCACCAATTTTTGATTTATTATTTTTTTCATTATACATATTTTCTATTTATGCTATAAATATAATTCCCTCACCAATTTGTTTTCTTATCATCGACTTTTTCAATTCATTTTGATTTTCTTCATATTCATTTGTTGTCATGGACAATGATTCAATATGTTGTGAAATTCTTTTGTTCTTATCTTTTGGTAATACATTTGAAATATTCTTATCAATCAACTCCCAAACATCTTTTTCAGCAAATGCACAATCATCGCTGAAACTATTTGTTACTTTATTTTTGATTGACGATTGTCTAATTGTACCAATAGTATTAATTTTTATATGTTGCCATTCCAATGGAGATAAAAATAATTTATTATTTATTGACTCACCATTTCTAATTTTTAAAACACATGAAATATATTTCAATTAATTATTTTAATTGAAGCCGATTTCCGACCACAAATACAATACTTATAACCGTGTAGAATGTTATCAGCCCAAAACATTACGATGCTTCTACTTAATAGTTTAATCAGATTATGTTATATTTTATATTTAGATTAGTCTTTTATAGAACTTGTCAAATGCTTTATTACATTAATTTTTATACCCGTACGATAGGATCGGGTATAATAATATTACTCCTCCGTTTGTAACACCTCGAAATAAGCGAGCTAGATATACCTTCAAAGGTATGGATCGGATCAGAAAAAAATTCTAAGACTTTTGAGCCATGTCCGTCCGTCCGTCAGCACGCTAACTCAAAAACGAAGAAAGCTAGAATCTTGAAATTTATACAAAATATTTTGGGAGTAATTTGTAGGTTTCCTATTTTTTTTGGTTGAGTTTGGACCAAGCCTTAGGGTAGCTCTCGAACACCTAACTTTTAGATCCTTACATTTTTTTTGCAATAGAGCTATGAAATTTTAACTACTGATAGATGTCACAAAAATATTAATTTTATTTTTAATAACTTTTTTTTGTAGCCCCACTCGTTACGGAGCTACAGCTCCCCAAATGATCAAAAAAGCTCTATATTTAAATTGTTATAGCACAAGTTGTATAAGGTATATGTTCATTTTGAAAACGCCAAAAGATTACTACTTTTATTAGCTTTAAAAGTATAGATACAGTAAATATATATTTGTTTCATACGGTGTCTTAATTTACCGTTATGTGAAACTCAAATTTTGCAAAATCCTTCAACCCTTCTATCTTCTAAAGGGTTTAAGTTGGAAACTTGAAATTTTGACAGAAGTTAGATCTTTGAAAATAAGTATGAGTTATTTCAGATATTTTTTTTGTATCACCTCCCGTTTAGGAGCTGTAAGGGGTCAAAAACTGAAAATTTCCTATTTTTAAACACCTGTAACTTGAACACCTGTTAAAATTTTTTTGAAGTAATACACAAACCTTAAAGCTTCAACATTACACTCTTATGTCTGTTAACAACTTTTTTTAATATTATAGGGTTACTTTATAATTGACGAAAGTGTTACTTGATTTTTTCAAATTTTCTAACAAATTTCTTTAACGAATTTTTTCCATTTTGTTTTACTCGATAATTTGAAATTGTTGGGAATATAATGCGTAGTACATAAAAATGTAAATAACTAAACAACATAACGGTTGCTTGAAGAATTTTTATTTATATGATATTAATATATATACATACTTATATAATATCATGTTTATTTACATATCGTATATGTGTCACTAGTGAATGAATGATAAGAGTATAGATGTATATTATATAGCGCCGTATTTACATACATATATGTATTTTATTGTACTTATAAGAAATTATTCTGTCAATGGAATATTTAAATATAATATAATATAATATTTAAAATTATATTTACTATTTTGTACTAAGTAAATTTAATATACATTTAGTGCTTAGTATTAAATGGTACTATAGAATATTTGAAAAAGTTTTGGATTGATAATCGTTATGTGAAAGGTTAGAATCTGCTTTTAAAGAATGTAGATATAAACATATAGTTTGAATATATGTACAATCCATAGTTCTAGAAATTATAAAATTAACCCAAGTTATTTTAAAATACTAAAATATCAAAAAAATAATATTGTGATTTATTGTTAAAATATTAAAAAAATAATAGAGTGACAGGCTGTGAACATACTAACGGTTCGTACGGGTATCTAAGAGTTGACAAAGGCAACTGTATTCTTCCTCGTTTTAAGTAAGAAAAGAAAAAAATCTTCTCTGGGATCGAACCTTAACATAATAGACTAATAAACTTACAAAGTGTCGTATACCTTACTTAATAGATTTCTATCTACATCCTAGCACTCCTACCCAGAGAAGATTTAGTTAATTCTTGTTATTTTCATATTTTATACATAAATTATCTGCTTAATTAGTTTTCTTTAGTTTTAATCATAGAATGGAGTTCACAAGAACAATTATTATGTTTAATAAATTTTTTCTGGAAAATAAAAAACTTTTAAGAAAGAAACACAAAAGGAAAATTACATATCATATTAGGTTTCTAAGAAATTATACTAAGTCAACATTGACTCAATTTAGTTCATTAAAATGAAAAGATGATAATTGGACGGACTTAATTACTCCAAATTCAGTTGAATTTTTTAAAAGAGGTTTTTCACGATTAGCTAAAATTGTAAAGAAATTTAATAAAAAGAATTATAAATATCGAAAACAATTAAAAAATAAAAAACCCCTTGTTAAAATATAAAAAATCTAATAAAAATGTTTTATTTTATCTCAATTCCCTTACGTCATTTTGGTCTTTTAAAAATTTTTAATTTTCTTATCAACATAATCCCACAATTAAAAAAGAAACAAAATCATGCTTCAAAAAAATATTTTATTTTCTTATCAGCATAATTCATTTAAGTTTAAGTGTGTGACCGCAGAAAAAATTTTTCATTTCTACAATGTAAAACAAAAATGTTATCTTATCTCTGACGTCACTTCCTGGTCTAGAACCGGCCTAGTATACCTAGTCGCGATCCCTTTTTTCATACAAAATAAATTTTTTATTTTTTTTATTGCATTTCTCTGCCACATAAACGTGGACAGGAAATTACACAGCCTTTTCTGTTCAGGCGTGGCTGTAAATGTCGTAGGGAGAAAAGCTCTTACGACGTGTGTGGGATTCGAACCCACACTCCCTCGGTATTTACAGCGTATTTTATACGCTCTTACCCACTAGGCCACCGAGGACCCTACGAAATAAATAACATATACAAACCAGCCGCTGACACATTTTTTTTTCCGTTTTTTTTTCTTCTGTTTGAATATTTAAAAAAGGATGTTATGTATATTTACATAAAATTTTTCTTACCCTACTAAAATTTTTTATTTGTTTATTTTGTATGTATTAGTAAAAGAGGAACGTTACACCACTATTTTTTGGTTAAAAACATGGACTTTTTTCACGACTGAAAATCCCCTCCACAAAAATTAATTTGTCGGTAAGAGGTTATGAAACGTATGCTAACCTAGTCGTGAGCAGACTGCGTGGAATATACGTAAAAAAGAGATGAAAATTTAAGTTTTAAACCCATATGTAGGATATACTTCCGCAGAGGGATGATAAATGTATGAAAAATAAAGTATGAAACGATTTTTCTTATTAAAATTATTGTTTCAGTTTCGCATTTGTGTCCTCTGGTGGGGCTATTTACCAATATATATCATATTTATTAAATAACATTGAATTATTATTATTTTCTCAAATCAAAAAATATCAATGTTAAAATGACATTTAAGTTGTACAACTTGCCCATACACGATACAACTCAACCACAAACCAAAGATTCCGCCCACAAAAATCAAAATTTTTTGATATTCAACCAACCAACTTTCCAACTAACAAAATGGTTTTACAACTTGCCCATACACGATACAACTTATCAAGTCCGCGGACCTGTTCTAAAAGCTAGTCTGCCGTGTATGGGCAGCATAAGAATATTTGGGATTGAGAGAAAGAGAATTGTTCAACCAAAATTTCACATTCTGCACTGGATTCATTTACTCATACAAACAAAAAAAATTTGTTGTTGTTTTTTTTTCATTATTTATAAATTTTTGAACTGCGTGTATAGTAAAAAAAAAAATATAAACGCGGAAAAAAATTAAAATATTGAAAAACTAAAAATTGTGATGTTAAATACATATTGATAAAAGGCAATATAAAATTAAGTTTAGCATTAGTTTTTGTTTATATTTGTTAACTTTTTAAATTTGTATTATAAAAAAAGAATATCTGAATAAATATTTTTGGATTAGTATATTAAATATGTAAGTTATTTTAATTGATAAAATATAAAGTTTAGTTAAATAATGAGTTATATAACAATTGGGTCTAAGGAACAGGCATTAAAATTAATTAAAGAATTGCAGATAATTTTACTAATAAATTTAAAAGGGCTACATAAATGATAAATCTAAATATAAAAAATTTAATTTATTTCCAGAACAATTATTTTTCCTTTTTTTTATTTTATACACAAATATTTTCATATGTATAAAAAATAACAAAAGTTTCCGCTTTAATTACAGCCAACTAAACATTCTCTAGTATAGTATCTCTAACAATGTCTAATAATCGAATGAAGATATAATTTCACACATACATTGACAAGTGCGGAATCTGGTAAATACTCGTGTAAAACCGAGCAGTTGACGTAATGTCATGTACTGCAGAGTGCAGACTCATGTGGTTTGGCGGATTCATGCATACAATACACACATAATATGATCTTTCCTATTTTTCTCCTATAATAATTTTGTTTAACCTTGATGTCTATAATTGCACATGTGTCCTGTATTAGTATTTAGAAAAACACAATATATAGGTACAATATTTTTATGTTGCTAATAAATTATTTTGTTTTACAACATTTATTTAGAATTTAAATCAAAATATGGCTACTATGTTGTACCCGCCTAGGACCAAATGTCTATATCTGCAAGATACTTGGTGTTGCCACCTTTCTAAAAATATATATCCTTAATGGCGTATTTTATCCTTTAAGGACGAAAAGGACATTTGAAAGCATCCTTGTTGTTTTAGTGTTTTTATATAAAAATCGTTAAATCTGATAATCTGTAAGATATATATATATTCGGTTTTTTTTATATTATAAGATAGTATGTAATCTGAAAAATTTTTTTACAGTTATTTGGTGACGATGGGTGTTGCCGTCCTGGAGATACTGTAGTTCAAAGTTGAAAATTTTTGAAAAAAAAAAAAACCATTTTTTTTATTTTTCTTTGAAAACCAAATATCTCATGATTTTACCAAAAAACTCCCACAATATTTATACACTGTTGGAAAGGTCTATTTATTTTCTATAATTCGTACGTACATATTTTGTGTCTACATCAGTTTAGTTTAGAAGATACAATCATTTATGAAAAAAAAAATTGTTCTGTTTTGTAATTTTTTTGGTTATTTTTATTGATTCTTAATCAGGAGAGATTTTAGAGTTGGATTCAAAAGCAGAGTTATACGCTTTTTCCAGAATATTTATATATATGTGTTTGTCAGATTGTGAATTAGGCGGGATTTAAGAGTTGAATTCAAAATCACTATAATGCGCTTTTTCCAGAATATTTATATTTATGTAAATGTAAGATTCTGAATTAGGAGGAATTTTTTCTTATTAATTTAAGATCATCAATGCTGATTAACAATAAGATAACACTTTTGAAACAAAAACAATTAATGATATACAAATCCAAAGCAAAATGTTTAGCAAATTTTTTAAAAGAGATAACAATAACTAAATCCTAAATAAATCTACTTTTTTTTTAAATTTTAATATTAAACGAAAAAAAGTCACTTTTAGTAAATTTATTAATTTTTGAATTAATAAATTAATTTAACATATGTTTTATATATAGGGACATTAACATAACGGTCTTTCGATTGTACAAATAATTATTATATGTTCAATAAATTAATATTTGTTACCTATTTCAATTTTATTGTTACATATTACATTTTGTAGAATAAATAAAAATAACCAAAACGAGGAAGAGTGCAGTAGAGTAGACTGTGTCAACTCTGGGATACCCGTATGAACGTAATATATCCTGTTTCTATAAAACTTGATCATCTTTTAAAAACATTCAGATGTTTTAGTACCGAACTACAGAGATATATTTATGTAAATTGTGGAGTTGTATGACAGCTACCCGAATCTATTGCGCCTAGCTTCATTAAGTTCCAAGAAATGCAAGAAGCCTGAACCGGCTGCTTTAGACCAATCAAATTTTACAAAAGTTTTTGGCATGTAACTCGACACTTTTTCACTAAATTTAAGATAGCTAGCTTCAATAGACACTGAGTTATTTTCATTTAAAAAGAGAAATTGTATGGCAACTTTCCGAACCTGCCATATCATCATAACCAAATTTTACAGAAGTTGTTGCCATAAAACTGGATCATCATTTGCAAAATTTCAGATACCTAGATTGAATAGACACTGGATTATTTCCATTTAAAGAAAGAAGTTGTATGGCAGCTACTCGAACCCGTCGCACCACCATAACCAAATTTTGCAGAAATTGTTGCCATAAAACTTGATCATCATTCGCAAAATGTCAGGTTCCTAGCTTTAACAGACACTGAGTTATTCTCATTTAAACGGAGAAGTTGTATGGCAGCTACCCGAATCCGTCTCACCACCACAACCAAATTTTGCAGAAATTGTTGCCATAAAACTTGATCATCATTCGCAAAATGTCAGGTTCCTAGCTTCAATAAACACGGAGTTATTCTCATTTAAACGGATAAGTTGTATGGTAGCTACTCGAACCCGTCACATCAGCACAACCAAATTTTGCAGAAGTTGTTGCCATAAAACTTTATCATCATTCACAAAATGTCAGGTTCCTAACTTCAATAAACACTGAGTTATTCTCATTTAAACGGAGAAGTTGTATGGCAGCTACCCGAATCCGTCTCACCACCACAACCAAATTTTTCAGAAGTTGTTACCATAAAACTTGATTATTATTTGCAAAATTTCAGAAATGTAGCTTGAGTAGATACTGACTTATTTCTATATAAAGATAGAAGTTGTATGGCAGGTACTCGATCCCGCCGATTGAAAATGTTGGATTTAAAAAGCAAAACTAACAATTTTGCAAAAGTGACGTAAAAAAAATTTCAGCCTCCTACCTCCTTTATTTTTTGAGTTATCGTGCGGACGGACGGACGGACGGACGTACATGGCTTAATCGACTCAGAATTCGATTCTGAGCCGATCCATACCTTTGGCACTATATCTAGCTCGACTCCTTTAAGGTGTCACAAACGTAATGGCAAATTTATTACACCCTTCAACATAGTTCATACGGGTATAAAAATTACAAAGCAGAACAATTTTTTTTTCATAATGGCTTATATCTTCAAAACTCTACGATATAGACACAAAATATGTATGTACGAATTATAGAAAAACAAGTAAATGTAACAGTAAGTCGATGCAACCGACTTATTTATACCCTACACCTAAAAAATTCAAATTAAATTAAAAAACCATAAGTTATTTTAGTTAGGTATTTAATATAAGCTAAAAAAAAATGCTTTTACAACCTTTGTACAAAATTTCAGGTTTATATCTTTATTAAATTCGAAGATATGCTTGTTAGGTCTTGGAAAGTATGTGAAGACACCCAGACCACTACCCCACTTCATCTCAAATTTTAAAGACGTCATCAGAACAGGATAGAATACTCTTATATCAAATTTCAAGTTTTTATATTTATTAATTTCGGTCTTGGGAATTGTGTGGGAGATACCCGAACAGCCATTCCAATTCATCTGCAATTTTAGGAAAATCAGGGATTCAGGAAACAACACCCTCGTATCAAATTTGCAGTTTCTATCTTTATTAATTTCGAAGATATGCTTGTTTGGTTTTGGGAGTTGTATGGGAGGTACCCGAACGACCACTCCAATTCACCTCAAATTTTAGGCTAATCAGGGATTTATGCTTGTTCGGTTTTGGGAGTTGTATGGGAGGTACACGAACAGCTCCTCCAATTCATCTCAAATTTTAGACAAATAAGGGATTCAGGAAACAACACCCCAGTACTAAATTTGAAGTTTCTATCCTTATTAATTTCGAATATATGCTTGTTCGGTTTTGGGATTTGTATGGGAGGTATCCGAACAATCACTCCAATTCTTCTCAAATCTTAGGGATATCAGGGATTCAGGAAAACACACCCTCGTACAAAATTTTAAGTTTCTATCTTTATTAATTTCGAAGATATGTGTATTCGGTTTTAACAGTTGTATGGGAGGTACCCGAAAGCATGGTCCGATTTCGCCCATTTACAATCCCCGCCATACCTTAGTCATTGTTAACCTACAGTATAAATTTCATCAAGATAGCATCATTATTTTTTGAGTTATTGTGCATACGGGCGGACCGACGGACGTCGCTAAATCAAACTCAGGAGGTGATCCTGATTCAGAATATGTATATATGTTTGTACCTAACTAGCTTCCTTTTGATGGTTAAAAACACCATACCAAAGTTAATATACCCTATACTTAAAGTGTAGGGTATAACAATAGACCTTTCCAACAGTGTATAAATATTGGAGGGGCTTTTTGGTAAAATCATGAGATATTTGGTTTTTAAAAAAAAATAAAAAAGATTGTTTTTTTTTTTTTAATTTTCAACTTTGAACTACAATATCTCCAGAACGGCAACACTTATCGACACCAAATAACTGTTAAAATATTTTTCAGATTACTATCTTATATGATAAAAAAAACCGAATATATATATATCTTAAATATTATCAGATATCGCGGTTTTTATATAAAAACACTAAAATAACAAGGATACTTTCAAATGTCCTTTTTGTCCTTAAGGGACACGCCACACGCCATTAAAGATATATATTTTTGGAAAGGTGGTAACACCAAGTATCTTTCAGATATAATCATTTGGTGTCCTACGCGGGTACAACGTTTACCATAGTATCCCCCAAATATTTGTTGTCAACATTCTTTAATGCATATTAAATAAGCATTGCCTTAAAAATTTATTAAAGGAACATTTGAAATTAGTTTAGGAACATTTATTATGTACATTGTATATTAACCTGAAGTTTTATTCGAAAGCGAGGAAGAATACAGTTGCCTTTGTCAACTATAAAATATCCGTATAAATCCGCTATTATGAATATCACTCTGTTTGTAATAATATCTTTTTAATTTTTCATTATTTTAAAATACATAATTTGATAAAATAAAAATCATAAAATTTATTATACCCGTATGAACTATGTTCAAGGGTATAATAAATTTGCCATTACGTTTGTGACACCTTAAATGAGTTCAGCTAGATATAGTGTCAAAGGTATGGATCTGCTCAGATTCGAATTCTGAGTCGATTAAGCCATGCACGTCCGTCCGTCCGCACGATAACTCAAAAAATAAAAGAGCTAGGGGGCTGAAATTTTTTTTACGTCACTTTTGCAAAATTGTTAGTTTTGCTATTTAAATCCAACATTTTTGGTCGCGGGTTCGAGTAGCTGCCATACAACTTCTATCTTTATATAGAAATAACTCAGTATCTATTCAAGCTAGGTTTCTAAAATTTTGCAAATGATGAGCAAGTTTTATGGCAACCACTTCTGTAAAATTTGGTTGTGGTGGTGCGACGGGTTCGGGTAGCTGCCATACAACTTCTCTTTTTAAATGAAAATAACTCAGTGTTTATTGAAGCTAGGAATCTGAAATTTAGTAAAGAGGTGTCGACTTACATGCCAACAACTTTTGTAAAATTTGATTGGTCTAGAGCAGCCGGTTCAGGCTTCTTGCACCTCTTGGAACTTAATGAAGCTAAGCGTCTGAAATCTTGCAAATGATAATCAAGTTTTATGGCAATAACTTTTGCAAAATTTGGTTGTGCTGGTGCAACACGTTCGGGTAGCTGCCATACAACTTCTCTTTTTAAATGAAAATAACTCAGTGTCCGTCCGCACGATAACTCAAAAAACAAAGGAGCTAGGAGGCTGAAATTTTTTTTTCGTTAGTTTTGCAAAAATTGTTAGTTTTGCTATTTAACTCCAGCATTTTCGGCCGCCGGGTTCGAGTAGCTGCCATACAACTTCTTTCTTTAAATGGAAATAACCCAGTATCTATTCAATCTAGGTATCTGAAATTTTGCGAATGATAATCAAGTTTTATGGCAACAACTTCTGCAAAATTTGGTTGTGGTAGTGCGTCGGGTTCGGGTAGCTGCCATACAACTTCTCTTTTTAAATGAAAATAACTCAGTGTCCGTCCGCACGATAACTCAAAAAATAAAGGAGCCAGGAAGCTGACATTTTTTTTACGTCACTTTTGCAGACTTGTTAGTTTTGCTATTTAACTCGAGCATTTTCGGCCGCCGGGTTCGAGCAGCTGCCATACAACTTCTTTCTTTAAATAAAAATAACCCAGTGTCTATTCAATCTAGGTATCTGAAATTTTGCGAATGATGATCAAGTTTTATGGCAACAAATTCTGTAAAATTTGGTTGTGGTGGTGCGACGGGTTCGGGTAGCTGCAATACAACTTCTCTTTTTAAATGAAAATAACTCAGTGCCCGTCCGCACGATAACTCAAAAAATAAAGGAGCTTCGAGGCTGACATTTTTTTTACATCACTTTTGCAAAATTGTTAGTTTTGCTATTTAACTCCAGCATTTTCGGCCACCGGGTTCGAGTAGCTGCCATATAACTTCTTTCTTTAAATGGAAATAACCCAGTGTCTATCCAATCTAGGTATCTGAAATTTTGCGAATGATGATCAAGTTTCATTTGCGAATGATGATCAATTATACATGCATATACCAAATAAAAAGTTAATCTCTTCCAAAGTAAATTCGAACATACATATGTACATATTATCACCTAAACAAAACTGTACCAACTTTACTACAAATTAATACTAAAGTTGTATTTTATACTTGCTACAATGCTACAATATAGCAAATTATTATTATATTATAATATTAATATGTATAGTTCATTATTATTATATACATGTAGAAATTTAGCCCGGTGGTCCCTCTAGTCTTTCCATTTTGATTAAACAGATGTCGTAAACAGATGACATCCTCATTTGAATTGAATGTATAAAAAAGAGCACTCTTGCTATAACTGTCGACGAATAGAGTAATAATTAAATTTTGCCTGTAGAAAAAACTTTTTTAATATTACGATTTACTGTAATTAAGATTAAAGTTAAAATAGAAATTGAAGTAATTATTGTTAAAAGATCTTATTTGGAAAAAATTATATATCTAAAAGAATTCAAACATAAAATAAAAATTGTAACATTTATTGGAATAAAACTTCAATCTAAAAATATTAAAAGAAACACCTTGGATTAAATTTTTATTAAACAAATACACCTACAATTGGGGGCTCAACCAAAAGCACGTGTGCACATTAACCTATAATTCAGAAATTTAGAAATTTGATTGGGAAATCAGAAGTTTGGAAATTCCCATTAGACAGAAATTAGGTAAAGTAAGCATAATCTAAAAATTTTAATTTTAGAAATGGCAAAAAGGAGAAATAAAAATAGCACACATATTAGAGAAAATGAAGTCGATTAACCAAATTTTTGAACGAGACAGAGAACCAAAAATTGCAGCATTAAAAGAAGAAGTCGAAGAACTAAAACAAAATCAAAGAAGTAATACCACATTTAACGATTTTCAGGCTGTTGTTCCACAATTTAGCGGAAATGATGAGTATAATGTGAGAATGTGGATTTCTAACTTAGAGGAAATACCTAGAAGTTTGAAAATCAGAACTGTAGAATTAAATATTTTTGCGAAAAGACTGCTAACGGGAGTACCGAAAAGACTATTCGAGGTGAACCATTATTGACGACATGGAATCAGTTAAAACAGTTTGTAATTGAGGAGTTTGTTGAAATTATTAATTCAGCGGATCTACATAGAAAATTAAACAATACCAAGCAAGAGAAAAATGAAAGTGTGCAGTACATATTGAAAATTCGCGAAATTGCAGTAAGAGGCAGAATGAATGATGAACCTGCTTTAGTGAAATATATTATCAATGGTATTAACGATTCACCAAGTAATAAGTCCATCTTATACGGCGCAACAACAATTAAAACTTTAAAAGAGAAATTAGTGGTATACAATCAATATAAAGAAAGTTTATTAACAAATTTGAAGAATTTTAGTGAACAAAATAGATTTAAAGTAATAAATAGAAATTCAAGTACACCACCATACAAAAGTGAAAAAATGAAGTGCTATAAATGTGATGATTTGGGTCACAAAAGTTCAAACCGTCCTGAAAAAGAAATTAGATGTTATAGTGCAGAAATTTTGGCCACACTTCAAAAAATTGTCCCAGACAAGATGGGTCATGCTCACTAGTAAATAAAAATTGTGAATCCGGTAAAATTATTAAAATGGATGGAAAAAATATATTTGCCATTATTGACACAGGTAGCGATTTTACTTTAATAAGAGCAGATGAATATATAAAACTAGGCGCACCAGATTTGATCTCTACAACGATGAAAATACAAGGTCTTTCAAGTGACGCGGTGTGCACATTAGATGCATTTGAAGGCAATATAGAAATCGATGATGAAGAATACAAATTACCCATGCTAATTGGTAGAGATGTTTTAAAAAACACTGATATTAAACTTACAAACGGTGGTGTTTTTGTGAAAAAGTTAAATAAAATCTCAACTATGGAGTCTTATAATATTACCTCCGACGAACTGAATATTGGAAACAAAAATTATGAAGCCGAGATTAATAACATGATAATATGATAGCTAATTACACTCCGCGTAATGAAAAATCTACAAATGTCGAATTAAAAATAATTTTAAAAAACGAAACACCAATTAAACAAAATCCTAGAAAAATCGCACCACTAGAAAAGAACATTGTAAAACAGCAAATAGATGAATGGCTGAAAGCTGAAATAATAAAACCAAGCACCTCTGATTTTGCTAGTCCAATTGTATTAGCCAATAAAAAAGATGGTACCAAATGTCTATGTATAGATTATCGCCAATTAAACAAACAAATTATAAGGGATAGATATTAGCTACCACTGATCGAAGATCAAATTGATGCGCTGAGTAAAGCTAAAATATTTTTAGAAAGTGAATTTTTTCATATGGATGTCGCTAAAGAAAGCTTAAAATTCACATCTTTTTGTACACCAAATGGGCAATATGAATTTTGTAAACCACCTTTTGGTTTGTGTACGTCACTAACTATTTTCCAGAGATATATCAATGTAATTTTTCAACCACTACTCGACAAGGAGATAATTTTAATTTATATGGACGACATTTTAGTCTTAGCGAAGGATGAAAATGAATCTTTACAAGATTAAATGAAGTATTTAAACTGGCAGAAAGGTATAATTTGAAATTTAAATGGAAAAAATGTCAATTCATTTGTCGAAGTATTATTTATCTCGGATTTGAAATTTCAAACGGTACTGTTCGCCCAGCCGAAATTAAGACAATAGCGGTAACAAAGTTTCCTGAACCAACAACTGTGAAACAGGTACAGAGCTTTTTAGGTCTCACAGGATTTTTTAGAAAATTCGTGCCGTGGTACTCAAAAATAGCAAGACCTCTAACAGATCTGCTAAAAAAGGAAATTGATCTTTGGCGAAAAACAAAAAATCGCATTTAAGGAACTGAAAACAATTTTATCGACAAAACCAGTATTAGCACTATACCATCAAGAAGCTGAAACCGAACTCCACATAGATGCGTCAAAGTGGAGTTATGGTTCCGTTTTGCTGCAAAAATCAACTGATGATAATAATTTCCATCCAGTTTATTATTACAGCAAAAAAACATCACCCACTGAAGAAAATTTTACTACGAGTTAGAGGTCCTCGCCGTTATATCAGCATTAAAAAAAATGCGCGTCTACTTGTTGGGTATAAAATTCAAAATTATCACAGATTGTGCGGCATTCAAGAGTACAATACAAAAAAGAACTTAATTCCAACGATCTCAGGATGGGCACTACTTCTTCAAGATTACGAATTCGTTTTAGAACATGGATCTGGAAATAAACTCAAGCATGCTGACGCTTTAAGTAGAAACCCAGTTTCCTACATTATAACGAACGACTTCTTAGAGCGCGTAAAAACTGCTCAACAAAATGATAATCACCTGAAACTTATCAGCAAAATATTAGAATAAACACCATACGAAGACTATTTTTTGAATCGTGGTATTTTATACAAAAAAAATGGTGTTGGCAAAAAACTTCTCTGTATTCCCAAAATGATGCAAACTGAAGTTATAAAAGTAATTCATGAAAATGGGCATTTTGAAACGAAGTAAATGATGGATGTTATTGAAAAAGATTATCACATACCGAAATTAAAAGAAAAAATTGATGTTGTGCGCCAAAACTATATTGTATGCATATCAGGTGATCACAAAACTGGTAAACAAGAAGGTTATCTAAATACAATCGACAAAGAATGTTATCCAATGGGAACTTACCATATTGACCATCTGGAACCGATGACTGAAACAAGTAAACAATATCGGTACATACTTAATGTAATTGATGCGTTCTCAAAATTTGTATGGATTTACCCAACTAAGTCAAACACAGCAGCTGAAGTAATCCAAAAATTGAATACACAAAAAGATGTATTCGGTAATCCAAAGCGTATCATTTCTGACAGGGAAAGAGCTTTCACATCCAATTTGTTTCTGGATTATTGTGCAAATGAAAAAATTGAACATGTTTTGACCACAACCGGCGTTCCACGAGGAAATGGCCAAATCAAGAACACAAATCGAACAATTATTGCAGACAAACAATTATTTAACAAAATTATCTATGACTGATTCGAGCAAATGGTATACGAATACTGGAAGGCTGCAAAGATGTATAAACTCAACCATGCATCGTAGCACTGCAAGATCACCTTTTGAAATTTTAACTGTTAAAATGAGAAACAATGAAGATATAAATATTAGCCAAATAATAGACCAAGCAATTGAAAATATATTCTTAGAAGAACGAGATGAAATGAGAATCGAAGTGCCAAATAATATTGAAAAAGTGCAAACGGAAAACCGGAAAAGTTATAACAAAAAACGTAAATTAGCCTAGAAATATGAAATTGGTGATATCGTGGCAATTAAGAGAACGCAGTTTGAAATATCATTAAAAATATATGCAAAATATCTTGGTCCCTACAAAATTATAAAAATTGGTGGACACGATACATACACCGCATCCAAAATAGGAAATAGCGAAGGCCCACATACGACCACAACAAGTGTGGACTATATGAAACATTGGAAACTTATAGAAAATTTAAATGATAGTGATTCAAGTAGCTCAGAAGACTCAACCTTTGATGAAAATTAATAAACCCATTTTTTTCTCACTATAAATTAATCAGTTTGGTTATTGGTTTTATTAACTCATTTTTACAGTTTTTTAATATCGACGTTTTTATACCATCTACACCAGAACTATTGCTCGTAGATATGTTATCTATGAGGTGAGAAGTTTTTTCCTCGTTTATTTCTTTTAACTGAAATCTGCATTCAGTTTCAGATTTAGACAGATGGTGTTATAATTTTTTGCCACATTCTTTCCTATATTACAGTAAAAATTATTGAATTCGTTTATTTTATTTATTTTTTCTTCAGATGTGTCATTTTGGTTGAAGAATTCAAATATGCAATTTTGTAATAATTTTGTGTGAAGGTAATTATTTGTAAATTCTCTTAACGATCAAATTTCAAATAAATTCGCTTTCACAAGAAATTCTTAAAACAATGAAATTTCTAATTAATTATTACGCGTGTTGCGAACATCATATTCTATTTATTTTATTAAAATACTTTTTTGCAATTTTATGTACAAACAATTATTATAAAAACAATTCACGTAAATATCATATTTCATAAAAAGTCAAATAATTAGTTTTCGCATAAAATTATTAAAGACAATAAATTAAATAAGACAATTATTCAAATATTGACTAATTCAACTTCCGTTCCTACGAATTAGGCAATATTCTAATAAAATATCGCAGACGCAAAGTCAGCGATAATATAGTATAAAACACCCATTGACCTGTTGGTGATCGTCAGTTTAGTAAATTCAATTAAGTGCTAGAAGGTTTTAAATTAATTAATACTAAAAAGTTGTATATGTCAAAAATAATAATAAATAAATAAATAACAATAAATTGTGTCCAAATTTAAATTTGTGTTTTTTTTTATTAAATTCTTAAATATAAAATTTAATTGGGGACGAGCATGGGATGCTCAAAAGTGTTTTCATTAGAAAATATAGTGATTATCAAATCTCAATTGAGCATCTCGAACTAATAAATTGGTATGAGCCAATAAAATTATTAACTATTTAATAAAATCTAATTTAAAGTTAAAACTACATTTGTGTCTTGTATATATTACAAAAAATTATGTATATACTAAAATACAAAATAAACCTAAAAATACATATTTGTTAAAAATTATATTATATGTATTTAATTAAAATTATAATTAAATTAAAATTAAAATAAAATATAATTAAAACTAAATAAAAAAAAAAATTACTATTAATAAAAATTTCAACTTAACTTAAAAGAAATAAGGGGAGGGAAAACTCACTGCAAATTCAGAAAAATATACATAGTATATACATAATTTTTTGTAATATAGCTCAACATTTAGACGACGAATATATTATAACCAATCAATAGAAATACAGAACCTTAATCAAAACTACGTCATCATAAAAACCGACGAACTCAAAATTATTAAACATTTGAAAAAATTCTCTATAAATAAATACAACCCAGTTAGCAATAGCGAAAGACCAAATATACGAACACATTAAAATAATAGAACGAGACGTAGAACAAAATGACCTCATAATAAATACCGTGGTTGAAAACTTCTTTCACTCTTTACTATGCTCTCAAATCAAAAGACTGAGACCAAACGTAAGATCTAAACGTGGACTTCTCAAGCTAGTTGGTACAGATCTAAAATTCTTAATAGGCACGATGGACAACGAAGACGAAAATTTATAAAAAATGCAATAGACAAGTTATCTAAAAACAACCACCAACAAATAACCAAAACAAACAAACAAGTTACAATAAACAAAGAACTATCCGACCAAATTCAAAATATAACCAAACATATAAATAACCAACAAAAGTTAATCTTTAAAATCCTTTCAAATTATACAAATGCTATTAAAATAAACTATTTAGAAAGAGACGTCAAAATTTTCAAACGAGCGCACCAAATCGGAAGCTTCTGAAATACCTGGATCACAAAGGTTGGCTTCATGACAGACAATACGCGTTCGGAGCGCATCGTTCAACCGGTGATCTCATGACTTACCTTTGTGAGAAGCTATGCATCAGCCTCCATCATTCTAGTGAGTCCGATGTTGTGGCTCTTGATATTTCTAAGGCTTTGGACCGAGTTTGGCACGATGGTCTCTTGGCAAAATGCAAAGCATTAGGTAGGGTCTTTTTAAAATGGAATGGATTTGCTTTCGAATCGTACCATTCGTGTTCTGGTCGATGGATGTTCATCTGACAAATTTAAAATAAATGCTGGTGTCCCCCAAGGATCAGTTTTATCACCCACTCTCTTTTTAATATTTATCAATGACCTACTTTCATTAACCTCTAATCCTATTCACAGCTTCACACTTGACAGCAGCCTTGTAGCTTCCTATGAGTTTCATAGCCGCTGTAACATTAATCACCAAATTAGTACAACAGCGAAAAATTTCACTATTAGTGAGCTAATAATTTAGCAAAAATCCAAAAATGGGGTGAAGTCAACAGAGTTGATTTCATCTCCAAAAAAACTCAATGCTGTTTGAACTCGCAAAAACTTGCCACCACTATCCCTAACCTACTATTTCAGGGAGAAGTTTTGCAGCATTCAACAGATTTAAAGCTGCTGGGTATCTAGCTAAACCAAAAATTGATTTTTGGTTTAGCTATACCAAAAATCACATTTTTGGTATAGCTAAAGATGCAGCTAAATATGTGGGATTTTTGAACCGCTGCAAAACCTTCTTTTCTGCATCTGATCTTCTTAATATTTATAAAACGTACACTAGGCCCAAAATGGAGTATAATGCACACATTTGGGCTGCAGGCCCTCAAATTGCGCTTGGTTATCTAGATAATGTGCAAAACAGAGCTATAATTCATCTTATCAACGACCCCAGTGTTATTTCAATGCTCACTTCACTCAGCCATTGCCGCACTGTTTCGTCACTGACCTTGTTTTATAGATATCTCGTAGGGATTAACACCTGTTCCAAAGAAATAAAACAGTTAATGCCTCCACTCAAAGTTTTCCAACGAGAAACAAGGAGTGCAAAGGAAGCTGATCCCTATCATGTAGAATTGTCAAGATGGCGAAATAGGGCTTATGGAAATTCGTTTGTTATGCGCACGTTCCGTTTATGGAACCATATATCATCGCATGTGTTCCCTAAAGTTGATAATTCATATGTGTACGATTTACTTAAGTTTAAGAAGAACATGACCATCTTTCTTCAAAATGTTCCTCCAAATTTTCCTACCTATCTTCCATAATCCAAATTTCCTAATTCCAATTTCCTTCCCAATTATCCTTCCCACATCCCTATCCCCAAAACTAAGTTGTACATTTGTATTAAAGGTTACATCCTAAAGTTTGACTTTAAAAGGGAGGTGGTTTTGGTTGGTTAAAGTCCAACATTACCCTGATGAAGCAAGTGCAGTTCCTCTTGCTGACTTTCGAGTTTGCCATCAACCCTCGAAAAAAAAAAAAAAAAAAAACCACGACATAAACCTTCTACGAAACCACATCGACAATATCGAACAAATCGTTTTAACAAGTAAACTAAATGTCCTATCAAAAAACATCTTAAAGGAAGACGAACTAAGACTTTTGCATGGCATAGAAACTTTCCAAGATATCAAAGCAACAGTAGCCAATATTATAGTGACCAAATTATAATTATCGTTTCTAGTTTCTATCCAAACTACTCTAACTCAAAATATTCCAAAATTTTAATTGAACCTATGTCAAACATTGATAATAAATCCGTATCACTTAAAGAAAACAATATTTTAATAAACGATATGAAAATTATATGCAGTAATGATTTAAAAGAAAAACAAAAAAATAATCTAATTGAATTAAATGATGAATGTTTAAATCATATATTCAATTTTAAGGAATGTAAATGTGAAATGCAAAATTTAAAAGATTAAATAATAAAAGATTAAAAGATTAAAAATTAGAGAGTCTTAGCAAAAGTATATGATTCGCAAATTATGATGTATAACAAAAATTACAATATAAATATGGTGCATGACGGAAAACGAACTTTTTGTTAAAGACAGGATAAGTATTGATGTTATCATGATTGGTCAGACATGGCTATATTCAGATGAAGAAAATTTGTTTAGTATTCCTGGCTATTCAGTATATTTTAATTCTAATAATGAATATAGAGGAGGTGGAACTGGAATTTTCATTAAGATGTAAACTCAGTATACTGTTTTAGAAGTCTCTAAAGAATTCAATACTATAATTGTTTCATTAAATAACACTTCTCCATCCTTAAAAATTGCAGTTTGCTATAAAAAACTAAGTGATCGTATATTAGAATCTAATAGAGTTACCATAAGAAACAAATTAAGTTATGAAACTGCTACTACAATGACTGAAAATTCTTCTACGATTATTGATCATATTCTATCAGACCTAGAAAAGTTTGACTTCGATATTAAGCTTCACGATATAGTAAATCTAGATCATAAAGCTATTTGTGTCAATTTAAATAAAGTTTTAAAAACAGATCTGTCTACTCACAAATCAACTCACATATCTACGTCACAAATTTTAACAAATACAAAGAGAATGAAAGAAAGCTACTTGAAACAAATAAATATGATTGTGTGGACGACCTTATTAAAATATTACAAAAAGCAAAGGTGAATTCTACAGTTAAAACGTACAGAAGAGTGAGAAATAACAATTATTGGATGACAAACGATTTATTGAATATGATCAAAAAGAGGAAGAACCTGTTTAAAAAATTTAAAAAGCAGCCTTAAAATGTAGAAATTCAAACAAGATTTAAAATGCAAAAAACAAGGTTACTAAAGCCAAACAAAATTAATTTAATTATAAATTACAATCAGCTGAGCGTGACCAAAGAAAATTTTGGAAAGTACTAAATAATCACATCCTGAAAAAATCAGAGGAGTCTAGCAAGGTTTGCAAAGAAATAAAAAGTAATGGAATTAGAACATGTGATAACTTTGAAATTGTAAATTCCTTTAACTGTTATTTCAGTTCAATTGGAAGCAAATTAGCGGACAAAATTATTGATACTGAAAGATATATAATAAAAAATAGACTCGTTGAACAGTTTCTTTTTCTTAAACTAACAGATGAAACGGAAATACATAAAATCATCATGCAGTTAAGAAATAGGTCTCCGAGGAGTGATAATATTTCAGCTTCAGATTTAAAACATGTTGTAACAGTAATAACATCTATAATTGTTTGCTTGATAAATAGATGTCTATAAATTGGTTATATCCCGAGTGTCTAAAATCAAGTATTGTTGTACCTATATTTAAATGTGGGTCAACATTGGATGTATCAAATTATAGGCCGATTGCTCTCTCAAGTTGTATTGAAAAAGTATTTCAAAAAGTAATAAATTCTAGAATACCGGATTTCGTGCAGAATGTTGTAGGATTTGATACGAATCAATTTTGCTTTAAAAAAAACAAATTGGAACAAACTCTGCAGTCTTAGCATCAACTAACTCAATTGTAGATAAATTGGATCAGAGAAGAAAAATTACATTATACTGTTAGTCTGTCAAAGCAAAAAATTACATTGTATTTATAATTTTATTGTATGAGCAAAAATACAACAGAATGTAGTTTTTCAAATATCTACCTATAAAATGTTTTTTTTTCTAACAAGAAAAAAGTTCGGCAACGATGCAAATCTATTTTATCAATTTGATTATTTAAATATAAATATGATTCTTATTTTCTAATATTGAATATAAAATTGAGTTTCATAATACTTTTAACGTTTAGAACTACAATATTATATTACGGTTTCCAAAATATGTATTACGTACAAATGAAAATTTTCATAATAAGTATTTCTGTATTTCTATTATATCTCATATTCTAATAAATCCAAAAATCCTTTTGTCATTATTTTTTTTTTCTTTTTATTTTTCAATGTTAAAAAAAAATCATGAAAAGTGTAATTGCAAACTATCAGTGGTATAAAATGAGGTAAATTCAAAATTATTTTCACGTTTACATTTATAGTACAATATAATATAATATAAACAAAGTAAATAACTTTAGTATGTATGTATATATATAATTTAATTACGTTATCCAACCTATAATGAACTTAGTAGCCGATTCGTTTAGTAATATTGTATTATGCTATATTATTTGTAATATCAAATTTATATAAGATAAATAAATAAATGATCATAGTACAAACACATTAAATTTATTTAAATTATCGCATACAAAAACAAAGTATTATTAGCTCGAATTTTTCTATTTATTTTAATAAATTGTTGTATCCTATAATAGGTATAAAAGGTAACAACTCTCAATTTTGTAACAAATCAAATTTTTGTATCTATGTACGAGTATGTTTGGAATCATTATTTTTTTGTTTTCTTTTGGAATCAAGAAATTTTGTATACTATAAAATTTTTTGTAATTTAGATGTTATGGTAAAATATACTTACACACCAGCTACAGGGCAGGGATAGTACATTACATCAGCTAAACATAATTAAACAAATTTCAAAATATAACACGGAAAAAACATTCAAAATTTCAAAAATTAAAAAGATTTAAATTCTAATTAAAACTTAACTAACAAAAATATTATTCAAACTATACTGAACTATAATAATCGAATTTTTAGGGTTGTAGAAACGGAATAAATTATTAAAAAATCAAAAGGGTAAATTTATTGCTGACATCTTGGGTTGTTGTTGTTGAATTGGAATGATTTGTTTATGAGATATTGTTGCCAAAACTTTAATGTTGAAGCTCTGTTGCTGAAATTTGTTTTATGTTCCAGAATCAGTCAACATTATTATTTTATTGTTGCTATAATTTGAATTTAGTCATTTGAACACATTAAGAGTTATAGTTACTCCTACCCTGTGTACTATAACATAAATGTAAAGATATTAAATCACTGTAAAAAATAAATGTTATAAGTATGCATGCATTTTTTTGATATTTATTTATTTATTTGTTTATTCATTTCTCAAAAAGAGCTCTGTGAAGCTCGTACAGAGTGTATACATTTTTTTAAAATTTTTTTTTTAATCTTCTAATCATTAAATCAAATTCACTTAAATTCAAATCAGTGCAATAACAACATTAAAATAGGTTTAAATCTAGATATTATATTTTAATCTTGTAATGTAACAAAAAACAAAAGCAAAAAAAAAACAAAACAGAAAATAAAATAAAAGAAAAGAACGAGATGTTATTTTAAGTTATATACATAATAAAATTATTTAGTACTTTAAGTTCAAAGTTCAAATTAAAAAAAAAGGAGGAAAATAGCACAAACTAGTTTGTTAATATTTTGAAATATATAACTGTTTACATTGTTTTTTAAATTGATTTCTGGATAAATTTTGTATATTTGCTGACATGTTGTTAAATAGCCGGATACCTGAATTTAAGATAGGTTCAATCCACTTCAAATTTGTATCCGTCTCATATCTCAGTTGATTGTTTCGTCTTGTATTATATATGTATACTTCATTGTTTGGAACTATTTTGGTATTTGTTTTGATATTCTGGTTTATGATATTGTGAATGTGCATAATTTGTCTTAGTTCTTTAAAATCTTTTACTTTTAATATATTGTAACTTTTATGGATATAGTTGGAGGATGTTCTAGTTTCGAGTTCAAAAAGATTTTTAATTGCTTTATTTTGTATTATTTGTAGACTATTGATATTTTTAATGAACGTGTTACCCCATATACCTAACATACTATAGTATATTGACATTTTAATTTTTTCGCGGTAGTCTTTTTCCTAGTTTTCTGAAGAGCCCAGCTATTCTTCTTGTTTTACGAATAAGTTCATTTACGTGGTTACTCCAATTTAGCTCAGAATCTACCAAAATTCCCAAATTCTTATATTTTTGCACCTTTTTGATTTGGGTTTTATTGTAATAAATAGGTATGTTAACATCTTTACATTTAACTAACATGTATTTGGTCTTATATACATTAACTGTTAGATTGTGCATCGACATCCAGTTATGTATTATTTGCATGTCCTTGTTTATTTGCCACTCCAGTTCATAATGGTTGTTTTCTGCATAAACTACAACAAGATCATCCGCATACATGAAGGCTTTACCTACCAGATTCAGGCTCGAGAAACTGCTTACATAACCATAAAACAAAACTGGCCCCAAAGGACTTCCCTGAATTACTCCATAATAAACATGACCTATTTCACTTTTGACATCATCACACTTTGCATATTGTTGTCTTTGTCACTAAGGTAGCTTTCGAACCATTTATATTCTTTATTCCTCACGCCGCATTCGGATAGTATTCTTAGCATGATTTTGCTATCAATTGAGTTAAACGCCTTACTTAGGTTAAAAAATACTAGTACTACTTTTCTTCCTTTGCTAGCTGTGTTCTGGACATAAGAAATGACATTAAACAATGCGGGGCAAGTGTTCGAATTTTTCGTAAATCCATATTGTATTTTGCTTATTAACATATTGCCTTGAAGATATTGAGTAAGTTGTTTATTAACATAAGTTTCAATTACTACGCTGAATACTGAGGAGATAGAAATCGGTCTGAAGTTCTTTGGGTTGTTTTTTTTACCAACTTTTTTATAAATTGGGACGATTTTATTAATTTTTAGTAAACTCGGAAAATTATTTTGATAAATTGACGTATTAATCAGTTTGGTTATTGGTTTTATTAACTCATTTTTACAGTTTTTTAATATCGACGTTTTTATACCATCTACACCAGAACTATTGCTCGTAGATATGTTATCTATGAGGTGAGAAGTTTTTTCCTCGTCTATTTCGTTTAACTAAAATCTGCATTCAGTTCGAGATTTAGACACGTAGATGGTGTTGTAATTTTTTGCCATATTCTTTCCTATATTACAGTAAAAATGATTGAATTCGTTTATTTTATTTATTTTTTCTTCAGATGTGCTTTCACAAGAAATTCTTAAAACAATAAAATTTCTAATTAATTATTACGCGTTTTGCGAACATCATATTCTATTTATTTTATTAAAATACTTTTTTGCAATTTTATGTAAAAAGAATTATTATAAAAACAATTCACGTAAATATCATATTTCATAAAAAATCAAATAATTAGTTTTCGCATAAAATGATTAAAGACAATAAATTAAATAAGAGACGCAGTGTCAGCGATAATATAGTATAAAACACCCATTGACCTGTTGGTGATCGTCAGTTTAGTAAATTCAATTAAGTGCTAGAAGGTTTTAAATTAATTAATACTAAAAAGTTATATATGTCAAAAATAATAATAAATAAATAAATAACAATAAATTGTGTCCAAATTTAAGTTTGTGTTTTTTTTTATTAAATTCTTAAATATAAAATTTAATTGGGGACGAGCATGGGATGCTCAAATGTGTTATCATTAGAAAAGATAGTGATTATCAAATTTCAATTGAGCATCTCGAACTAATAAGGTATGAGCCAATAAAATTATTAACTATTTAATAAAATCTAATTTAAAGTTAAAACTACATTTGTGTCTTGTATATATTACAAAAAATTATGTATATACTACAATGCAAAATAAACCTAAAATACATATTTGTTAAAAATTATATTATATGTATATAATTAAAATTATAATTAAATTAAAATTAAAATAAAATATAATTAAAACTAAATAAAAAGAAAAATTACTATTAAAAAAAATTTTTTTAACCTTAAAAGAAATAAGGGGAGGGAACACTCACTGCAAATTCGAAAAAATAATAGCTCAACATTTAGACGAAGAACATATTATAACCAATCAATAGAAATACAGAACCTTAATCAAAACTACGTCATCATAAAAACCGACGAACTCAAAATGATTAAACATTTGAAAAAATTCTCTATAAATAAATACAACCCAGTTAGCAATAGCGAAAGACCAAATATACGAACACATTAAAATAATAGAACGAGACGCAGAACAAAATGACCTCATAATAAATACCGTGGTTGAAAACTTCTTCCACTCTTTCACTGAGACCAAACGTAAGATCTAAACGTGGACTTCTCAAGCTAGTTGGTACAGATCTAAAATTCTTAATAGGCACGATGGACAACGAAGACGAAAATTTATAAAAAACGCGATAGATAAGTTATCTAAAAACAACCACCAACAAATAACCAAAACAAACAAACAAGTTACAATAAACAAAGAACTATCCGACCAAATATAACCAAACACATAAATAACCAACAAAAATTAATCTTTAAAATCCTTTCAAATTATACAAATGCTATTAAAATAAACTATTTAGAAAGAGAAGTAAAAATTTTCAAACGAGCGCACCAAATCGAAAGCTTCTGAAATACCTGGATCACAAAAGTTGGCTTCATGACAGACAATACGCGTTCGGAGCGCGTCCTTTAACCGGTGGTCTCATGACTTACCTTTGTGAGAAGCTAAGCATCAGCCTCCATCATTCTAGTGAGTCCGATGTTGTGGCTCTTGATATTTCTAAGGCTTTGGACCGAGTTTGGCACGATGGTCTATTGGCAAAATGCAAAGCATTAGGTCTAGGTAGGGTCTTTTTAAAATAGAATGGATTTGCTTTCGAATCGTACCATTCGTGTACTGGTCGATGGATGTTCATCTGACAAATTTAAAATAAATGCTGGTATCCCCCAAGGATCAGTTTTATAACCCACTCTCTTTTTAATATTTATCAATGACCTACTTTCATTAACCTCTAATTCTATTCATAGCTTCGCACTTGACAGCAGCCTTGTAGCTTCCTATGAGTTTCATAGCCGCTGTAACATCAATCACCAAATTAGTACAACAGCGGAAAATTTCACTATTAGTGAGCTAATAATTTAGCAAAAATCCAAAAATGGGGTGAAGTCAAAAGAGTTGATTTCATCTCCAAAAAAACTCAATGCTGTTTGATCTCGCGAAAAATTGCCACCACTATCCCTAACCTACTATTTCAGGGAAAAGTTTTGCAGCATTCAACAGATTTTAACCTGCTGGGTATCGAGCTAAACCAAAAATTGACTTAGTCAAGTCACATTTTTGATATAGCTAAAGATGCAACTAAATGTGTGAGATTTTTGAACCGGTGCAAAACTTTCTTTTCTGCATCTGATCTTCTTAATATCTATAAAACGTACATTAGGCCCAAAATGGAGTATAATGCACACATTTGGGCTGCAGGCCCTCAAACAGCGCTTGGTTATTTAGATAATGTGCAAAACAGAGCTATAATTCGTCTTATCAACGAATCCAGTGTTATTTCAATGCTCACTTTACTCAGCCATTGCCGTACTGTTTCGTCACTGACCTTGTTTTATAGATATCTCGTAGGGATTAACACCTGTTCCAAAGAAATAAAACAGTTAATACCTCCACTTAAAGTTTTATAACGAGAAACAAGGAGTGCAAAGGAAGCTCATCCCTATCATGTAGAGTTGTCAAGATGGCGAAATAGGGCTTATGGAAATTCGTTTGTTATGCGCACGTTCCGTTTGTGGAACCATATACCATCGCATGTGTTCCCTAAAGTTGATAATTCATATGTGTACGATTTACTTAAGTTTAAGAAAAACATTACCACCTTTCTTCAAAATGTTCCTCCAAATTTTCCTACCTATCCCCCATAATCCAAATTTCCTAATTCCAATTTCCTTCCCAATTATCCTTCCCACAACCCTATCCCTAAACCAAGTTGTACATTTGTATTAAAGGTTACATCCTAAAGTTTGACTTTAAAAGGGAGGTGGTTTTGGTTGGTTAAAGTCCAACATTACCCTGAGGAAGCAAGTGCAGTTCCTCTTGGTGACTTTCGAGTTTGCCATCAACCCTCGAAAAAAAAAAAAAAAAAAAAACCACGACATAAACCTACGAAACATCGAGAATATCGAACAAATCGTTTTAACAAGTAAACTAAATATCCTATCAAAAAACATCTTAAAGGAAGACGAATTAAGACTTTTACATGACATAGAAACTTTCCAAGATATCAAAGCAACAGTAGCATATTATAGTGACCAAATTATAATTATCGTTTCTATCCAAACTATTCTAACTCAAAATATTCCAAAATTTTAATTGAACCTACGTCAAACATTGATAATAAATCCGTATCACTTAAAGAAAACAATATTTTAATAAACGATATGAAAATTATATGCAGTAATGATTTAAAAGAAAAACAAAAAAATAATCTAATTGAATTAAATGATGAATGTTTAAATCATATATTCAATTTTAAGGAATGTAAATGTGAAATGCAAAATTTAAAATATTAAATAATTAAAGAAATAATGCCAGGACTTGTAATAATAAAAAATATTAACGATACTAATAATTTTTCACAAAATTGCAATAAAAGTTAGTTAGTATTCGAAACAAAGTATTTACGAATGCATTTCAAAAAATCTGTGATAAAAATGTATTTCCATAATTTATGCCAAAAGTTTTTGAAAAAGAAACAGTTAATTTAAATAATTTTGAAGAATTGTATTTAAAAGAAATAGAAAATAACAGAGAAGAAATTAAAGAAATAAAAATTGGGAATCCTACTTATAATTTACTATTAAATGTATTTATATCAATTAATGCTTTTATACTAATAGTTATTGTAATCTTAATTTTTTGTAAAATTAAAAATAAATCTAAACTTGTAATAAGAAAATCAAAACCTCGGACGTAGGTAAACGGTGGGGGAGTTATATTTACTACACTGCTGTATACTATAACATAAATGTAAAGATATTAAATCACTGTAAAACATAAATAATATAAGTATGGATCAATTTTTTTTATATGAAATTTGTTAATAATTTTGTGTGAGGTTAATTATTTGTAAATTCTCTTAACGATCAAATTACAAATAAATTCGCTTTCACAAGAAATTCTTAAAACAATAAAATTCTCAATTAATTATTACGCGTGTTGCGAAGATCATATTCAATTTTTTTTATTAAAATACTTTTTTGCAATTTTATGTGAAAATAATTATTTCCAAATTCACGTAAATATCATATTTCATAAAAAACCAAATAATTAGTTTTCGCATAAAATTATTAAAGACAGTTATTCAAATATTGGCTAATTCAACTTCCGTTCCCACGAATTAGGCAATATTCTAATAAAATATCGCAGACCCAAAGTCAGCGATAATATGGTATAAAATACCCATTCACCTGTTGGTGATCGTCAGTCAGAGTTTAAGAAATTCAATTATATAAATTGAAATCTCAAAAAAGGAATACAAAAGAAGCTTTAACTATAATTAAAGGTTTAATTGAAACCAAAGGCTCGAATTTGTTATTACGTAAGCTGGAATATCGGTAATAATAATAATCGTAATTCTACAACCTTATGGGTCTCACGGCAATTCGTGCGCGTTTTGTAATAATTTATCTCATAATATCTACAAGTGCGAAAAATTTATTGCTCTTCCTATTATGCAGCTTTGCTGAAATTAAAAGAGTAGGACTTTGTTTGAAGACAAGGCATTCTGTAAAGAAATGTACCTCATCAAAATGCTATGTTCTTCACCACACAATGCTTTACTTCATGGTTATAATACGTCACCTTCAACACAGGGCACAAAACATAACAGAAAAATCGTTAGTTGTTGCCTTTGAGTCTAGTGCTATCACATCTAGCACATTGATGGCGCTCCTCCTTCAGTTCGTGCTCCTTTAGATTCAGGGTCTCAGCTCAATTTTATCTCGGAACCTACGATGCAATCGTTGAATTTAAAAAAATTTAAGAACCAAACTAGCATGAATTACATGGGAAATCTCAATACAAAAGTGATGCGATTTTAACTTTTCTGGAACCAGATCTTGTATCACCCAGTTTGAGCTTAACTTCCAACCTTTAGTTTTGCCTACAATCTCAGGTACATCAGCTAAATTTAACTTAGCCATCAAATAATGGAACATTCCAAAAAATATCGAGCTGGCGGACCCATTATTTCATAAAAATACAAATGATTGATCTGCTCATTGATGCCATTGATTGATGAGTCTTTTTTCGATATACTCTGAATTGTGCAGATAAAATTAGGACCTCACCTTCATACTTTGCAGAAAACTGTGTTAGAATTGATAGTTTTGGGTAGATTTCAAATCTCAGTTTATACTTCTAAGGCAATGATCCATACAAGTTTATCAGAAATCGATGTAGGATCTGATCACACTCTTAATAAACTTGTGGAAAAATTTTGGAAATTAGAAAACTTTAACTCAATTGCTTTAATATTTAGTGACGAAGAAAAAAGTAGTGAGGAGTTATTTGCTCTTTATACATTTCCCGAATCAAAGGGCTGCATTTTTATAAAATTACCATTTAAAGAAAATATTTATAATTTTGGTAATTCGCATAACAAGGCGGAAAAATTATTTCACTTCCTGAATAAAAATAAATCGCAAATAGACAACTTAAAGATCAATACTTAAAATTTTTGAAGGAGTACGAAGACCTTGGCCATATGAAGTTAGTTCCCAAAAGTAAAGAACACCAAGGAAAGTATTATTTGCCTCAACATTGTGTCTTAAGACAAAATTGGTCTTCTACCAAAATTAGATGTCTTTGATGGACGTTTTCAGACTAGATCTAATTTTTCGTTTAATGATACTCTTATGGTTAGCGCAACAACACAGGATGATTTGTTCTCGACAATTGTTCGATTTAGATTTTATAAATATGTGCTAAAGGCTTATATATGCAAAATGGATCATCAAATTTACATAACCGAAGATGATTCATATTAAGAAGATAAGTTGAATACATATCGTTTAAAAACGAAAACTTCTTCCGCCCCTATTTGGCAACTAAGTCTTTATCACATCTTCTCAAAACCATCATGGCTTTCCTGTTAGATCTAAGGTTATTTCTAAGGGTTTTTATGTTGATGATCTTATTACTAAAGGCAATTCGTTGGATAACGTAAATGCAATTCGTAGTAAGGTAACTTCAATTTTACAATCTGCTGGCATGAAGGAGCGAAACTGACACTCAAATAATCAAGACTTGTTAGTAAACATTAAAACATATCAGAGTTAGATCAAGGCATTCCATATAATCAAATCCAAACACATGGATTTGCCGATGCGAGCTTAAGAGCATATGTGGGATGTAATTTATATACGATCTACAACTCTTCAAAAAAAAGTCAAAGCCAGATTATTAACAGCAAAATCAAAAGCCGCTCCGACAAAAACTCAATCCATTCCTCGAATTGAGCTATGTGCTCAACCTTTCCTTTCGAAATTATTAAGAAAGGTTTATGAAAACCTAAAATCCATTCATTCAATTGCAGATGTCTCCTGTGGGCAGACTCAGAAATTGTTCTGAATCAATTACCTACACATTCTTCCACCTTTAATATTTTTGTGGCCAACAGAGTTTTTCAAATTCAGGAACTTACCGAATGGGTCACTTGGAGACATGTTATTACCAGTTAAAATACAACTGACATATTCTGACGTGCTTCAAAGGTTCAGGGATTGCCGGATTCTAATTGATATCATGGACCAAGATTCTTACAAAATTCAAAAGAATTCTGGCCTTTAACTAGAATTTGAAACCTTCGCTCAAATCTTTCAGACGTTCGTACAAAGATCGGAGAACATATTGATTTTATTGATTGACCAATTCAGCAGTTTCAATAAAATCATTAATATCGTAGCTTATGTAAAAATATTTATTACAAATTGTAAAAAACCTAAAGGTATCACTTCAGTGGGCTAATATCCTCTTTAATGAATCAATGCTTACTATCGTATCATGCTTTCAACAAGTTTATTTCGCTTCAGAATTTAATGAGATAAAAAACGGACAGCCACTATCACTTAAAAGTCACATTCAATATCTTAACCCATTTCTAGATACCGAAATGAACATCCGTGAACGTCTTGGGTGAATCCGAACATCAATGAACGTCTTGGGTGCTAAAAGTTGGTGGCAGACTAAATTCCGTATTTTGCGAAATATCCAGTTCTTTTACCTAAAAATCATAAATTTGTTAATTTATTAATCGAAAAATTTCATTATACTAATTTTCATGCAAGTCCTTAATCATTGCTTGCTTTTATTGGTCAAAGATTTCGGATTGTCAACGGCAGAACTACAATCACAAATGTTTTAATATTAAAATATTCATCAGATGTTTTCGCTTTTGCTCCAAATTATTAAACCTATTCATGTGTGATCTTCCAGTGATCATGTTACACCAAATCGAGCATTTAAAATTTCTGGTATTGATTTCTGTGGGCCCGTCTTCTGGTCTTCGTCACAAGCATCTTTACAAAGCCTACATATAAGTTTTCGTCTGTTTATCTCCACATGCTGTGCATATGGAGGTGGTATCTTACTTATTATCGGATGCATTTATTGTCGCACTCAAACGTTTTCTCGCTGGGGTCATGTCCCCGCTTATATTGCAACAACGCAACAAATTTCATAGGCGCTTATACATTATTAAAGGAATTTCAAATGAAGTTTTGCGATCAGCAAAGCAACGAAGTCACCGCAGGTTGGTGTTCCAATCAAAGGATTGATTTTTGTCACACTCTAATACCGTCATCATATTTTGTGGCCCCTTGGGATCCGCAGTGAAATCTGCTAAATTTTATCTGAATAAATGACAACCACTACCGTACAAACAGAAGATATTATAAATTGTAGACCACTCGCACAACTGTCGTCCGATCCCATCGACGAATAAATTCTGACAAACGCTGTTCCTGAAAAATCATTGCCACTAGGTAATTTTTCACTCATTAAGCGATTCAATCGTTTATCTAATTTTCAACACCATTTTTGGAAACGATGATCTGAAGAATACATTAAAAACCTTCAAAAAAGATATAAATGGCATGGAGTTTCTCCAAACGCTAAAATGAGAATGTTAGTTTTATATTCTGAAGACAATCTTCAACCACAACAATGGTCCTTGGGTAGAATTAAAAGCTTACATCCGGGAAGGTATGGTTAGGATCCGGATTGTTGATATTCTAACTTAATGAAGGATATTTCGTCATCAAATGTAGTCAATTGCTCTATTACTTATACAGAAGGAAATTGAAGATCCTTGATCGTTCAAAGGCGACGACATGGATAATTTTAAACATCATTTATACTTTTAACATTTTTTTAATTTTCCTTGGTTCTTAATATTGAACGACTACAAAAATATAATAATACTTTTAATTTGAATTATGCAACTTAATTTTATAAAACTTAATTAATAAAATCTCAATCACCTTGTAATAATTTTGGCTTTGGTAAAATTTAAACTCTCTCATATTTTACAATTAACAGTTACAATTTCTTTAAATTGTTTAAGAAATTTCTATTACAGTTACAATTTCTTTAAGAAAGTATTTCTTACATTCGCATCAACCATATCAATGCCTGATGATGTAGATTAATTCGTATTAGAAATTGTAAATAACGTGTTATTAAAAATCTTGTAATTTCTTGATTTAAAAATTAATGTAAAATTTAAAATAAAAAACAATCTATAATATAATACAACATCTTGGCGAGACCTTGCCAACATGTAAAAAAAATATTTTATTTTTATAATAAAAAAACTCTCAATGAATGTAAACTAAACTGGCAATGATTATATTTCGGTATATTTATTTAATAATTTAAAATTTATTATCAGAGACACAAATCTTTGACTAAAAGTATTATCAGAGACACAAACTTTTACTTTTTAAAAATTACTTTCGATACAAATTTAAAGCAAGCTTTTAAATTTGATTGCCACATGCATTATAATCTGGTCGCAGTGGTAAAATAAAAATAAATTATTAGTCTTCTGTTGGCAGTTTTTAAATGATTCTTTGTTTTAAAAAAAAAATAAAATAAAAATACTCTTAATAAAATTAAAAGGCTTGAAAGTGAAAAGAGCAAAGTTTATAGTAAGCCTCATTTTTATAAGATAAAAATAATAAGCCGATTTTATTTTTGATTTTGTTTTCTATTATAAAAGCTGGTAAAAGCTTCGCAACAGGCTTTAAGTAGTTTTATTTATTTAGGTTGAAATTTTCATTTTTAAGCTAAATTTTTGATACAACATAAAATATTTGAATTTTTTTTATTAATATAAAATTCGGCAGACTTAGATAATTATATTTCATAACAGAAGTCAGAAACTTTCTAAATATTATAGAAACTTTTTTTTCTAAAAAAAAAAGAAAAAAATAACATAGAAAATATCATTTTAGAAGCCTTCTCTCACAGTAGATTCATAATTTTGTACTAATTTATTATTAGACCATTAATAATATTGTTAACCATGGAAAAAAAATAAGATTTATTAGATTCACCGCAAGAGAAAAAGTCGGAACGTTTAATTTAAAAGCTGCTGAAAACGACCGTCACAAAAAAAGGCCCGAAAATTTATGAAATTTCATTATCAGAGACATGACTCTTTTATTAAATATACCAAAGACCGCTTCCAAAGTACATTTAAATAAAATAAATTCAGTAAATTTTTTTCGAGCAACAAAAAATAAACACAAAAAACTTGAAAGTAGTTTTGTTAAATAAAGTCAAAATTTTTGATATAATGTAGAAAAATTAAATAATTTATTTTAATATAAAATTCGGCATATTTAGATAAATATCACTAAGATTGTTAGAAATATTTTTGCAAAAAAAAAAAAACCTCACTTATTATTAATAGGTGACCAAGTTTCTTATTCTTTTAAATTTCGTGTGAATTTCCACATGGGTTAACATAAAGTTTCAGCTCGAGTTAAAAGGTAAAGACAAATTCAGGACGGCGACCGATGGAGGTGGACGAATTTCGGGTTGAACATTTCGCGGCGAAAACAGCTGTTTTATTGACATAAAAATTTGTTTTTAAAACTAAAGTAAAATTTTAAAAAAATTTAAAATTTCGATTATTGGGACTGTTTTCAATGTAACAAAAACAAGTGTCGTAGCAGTTGTTGGTGAATTCGAATTTCATAGCAAATGAAGAACAAGGGTTTTTTTCCTAAAATATTATGTATAATATGAATATAAATATGAAAATAAAACAAAAGGATCAAGAACATTTTTTGAAACTAACAAGAATGAATGTGTCTTCATTTAATTTACTTTTTTAATCGAGGAAGTTAATTTTTCTTCAAATGACATATTATTATCTTAACTATCTACAAATCGAATCTTCAAAAAATAGCATCAAAAATTATTTTTGAATTTTAATGTGACAAAAATAACTATATTGATTTCGCCGCTAAAAAATTTTAAAATATAAATTTTTAAGTCGGGAAAAAATATCGGTGCATTTTTTCGCCGGTTTTTATTGTGCACTTTATAAATTTGTTTCAAATAATTTTTCTCAATGATTACAAAACTGTCAAAAATTACCGCCACAAAAAAACAGCGAGCAAAAATGAATAAACTGTTCCTAGCTTTTTTTATTTTATGTGTTTTATTCATCACATCATCAAGTAAGTGATTCCAACGTTTTTTTAATGGTGCTGATGTAAAAATGAAATTCTTTGGGAATTTATTAAGAGAGTCAGTATGATAACGTAAATGTTTTTGCATATAAAGAAATTATGCAAATGCATAGGGTATTTTCTAGTATATATAGAATAAAACAAATTGGTAAAATTAAACAAAAATGTTGTTGTAAAAATTATTAAAATTATTAAAATTCTAATAATTTTAATTCCTTTTAATTTTGTTTGTTATTTATCGAAAACAAAAATAATAAATGCAAAAATTGCCGAAAAAAAAATTTAAACAAAAAAGCCTGTTGAATTTTTTCGCATTCAATGAAATTTTAACCATGGTAGCTCTCACAAAAAAATTAATGCTGAACAACAATTTTTTCATGTAGCCTCCTCCATTATATTATTTTGTATATCTCAAGTTGTGCTTCACATTTTGTCAATTTAAAAACACCATTCGACAGGAACTTTTTTTAGCTTTATAAATCAATATCAAAATTATACAATTTTTTTTTAATTTAGTATTTAAATTTACCATTATGTGAAAACCAAATTTCGCTTCCTTCATAACTCCGGCACACTTTAAATAGGGACTTGAAAGTTTGTGAGGTAGGAAAATAGTTTTCGAATTAATATAAGTTTCCTCGGAAATTTTTTTTTGTATCACCCCATGTTTAAGGACTATGAAAATTGAAATTTTGCTATTTTTAAACATCTTTAACTTAGGCACCTATACAAATTTTTTCAAAACAAAAGGCAAAAATTAAGGTTTCAACTTCATAATTTTACATGTGTTAATGGTTTTTCTTAATTATGTGGAGTTGCCTTAAAATTCAAGAAAGTGTCTCTATATTTTTAACATTTTTCTTATTATATGAAATTCTAAGAAAACTTTCAAATTTTGGTGCAGAATCACAATTCTAAAGAGTTTGAGTATTTTGTTTTCTATAAATAATTAAAATTTTTTGAAAGGTTTTTTTTTTGTAAATTTTCATATACTGGAAATTCATATTATTTAATGTGGTTGAAGACGAGAATAATTGTAAAATAATTTATATTATGGTATTATTGATAGGTATAAGAAAATTATTTATATTTTATTATTTATATTATTGATTAATATATATAAAATGATTTATTTTATAATAAATTATTCATCACTTAATAACAAATATTTTCAGGTAATTTTTTTTAGCTAACTTATTTTCAAAATCAAAATTATCAAAATTTGTTTTATAGACCTTTTTGTTGCTCATACTGTATCATATTAACTGTCCCTTTAAAAGTTCTTTCAAGAAGCTTTTATAGTGATACAGAAAATATAAAATTTTAATATTTTTTAAATATTGATATGTCAAAAGACCGACGACAGATTGAATTTTATGCCTACCTTTATACAAAATTCAAAAAATGTATAGTTTTTGAATTATAAGGTTTTACAAAGCCTCTTATGCAAAGCTCTATAAGAATACATGTAAATTTTTCTAAATTTTTTCAAAAATTAGCCTCCTAAAACACTTTCCCTCTCTTCATGTCATGACCTATAAATTTTATTGTCTGCTGTGTATACAATTAATCGACAATCATATGATTTAGTTCTACTTTATTACTTTCTTAAAAGATTTTATGTTTTTTTATCTCACAAACTTTATGTATGAGACTGCACATCTAGTTGTATCAGATGATTATTATTATAATAGAGGTTTTGGTATAGAAAGTCGTATTAAAAAATATATGTATTTGTATTAAAAACTTAGCGAATGTCATAATGCGTAGTGTTTGGAAGAAAAAGATCGAGGTATAAGCAAGGTTTTTTTTTAAATTATAGTATATATATCAATTAATCATATTTAGATATTGCATCTATACTGTACACATTATAGCTATGTACATATATTTTATCGTTCTATTATATAATGCATACAACACAACAATTTAAAGTTAATGCATTTAATCGAGATAGAAAAATTTCATACAAAAACGTAATGAAAAATTTTATACAAATTTATGGAAAAAGGAGGAAAGAATAGGCTCATAAATATTTCGACAACAATGAAAAACAGCATTTTTATAAATCTGAATTAAAAAGTAAAAAATAAATATTCAATAAGATATTTGAAGTTGAAAAAAATAAGAATGTTAACGATGGCATGTATATCATGTTGAAACGCAATCGCTCGTAAATGATAGTTTTTTCTTTCATTTATATTTTTTGTAAAACCTTAAAGGTGTTATAAAATTTTTTGGTATATTCAAAAAATTACATAATTAACTAATAAAAGTGGGTTTTATGGTTTTCAAAAAACAATTATAAAAAAAAAATAATTAATAATTTTTATTTGAATATTTCATATTTTTTCATTTTTATAATTGAAATTTTTTTATATTCAAATAAGATGTTTTGAATGACGCAATCATCAATACAATATTATGTAAACAATATTTACAACATTAAAATTTGTGAAATAACAAAAAAAAAAATTGAAGCAGTACCCATCAAAATTAAGATAAACTTTTTAGAATATTTATTTTCAAATGAAACTATTGTTCTTTTAAAATATGCGAAGAATTTTAAAAATGCAGGTTTGAATGATGCTAAATTGAATGATACTTCAGAGGGTTTCTGTAAAAACTAAGGCAATCGTAAATACTTTGTTTGTTTGACAAAAAAATCTAATCGTATTTCATCAAAAGATGCGTCGGATTCGTTGGATCAACATAGCTTTGATGAAGATGAATTCAGCAGCATAACAATAACAGAATAAATTATAAATTATTTTTTATATAACATAAATTTACACTTTTAATTTTTTCATGTTGTTTGATATTTTTTTCATTTATTTTTTTACTATAATACATACAATATTTTCAAAACAAATCATTGTTTTAATCAAGAGATTATTTTAGATTCTAATTCATTTAAAATGTTGTATTTAAATTCAAGAAATTTATTTAAAAATTTGCATTTTTGGAAGTGATAGTCGTAAGCGAAAGGTGGTTATTGCAAGCTGAAGAAATATTTGTTAATATTCCGCACTACTGTGGTTTTAATTCAATCAGTACGAGTCGACATAGAGGTGGTGGCGTAAGTATCTTTCTGCACAAAAGTATTGGTGGATATATAATTTATGAAAGCTCAGATAATTATTATGTATCAAATATCAATTAAATTGTTATACTATTCTTAATGCTATTGCACCCTCGATGTCACCTTCTTCAACCATAATTGATCATTTTTCTACCAATCTTTTACAATATGATTTAAATTGACTCAATATTTTATATTTATTGATTATAATACTTTATTATTGCAGTTTGATTCTAATACATTAATAACTCTAATCAGAATAATATTTTATTTTAAACTAACAAAAAAAAACATCAGTTCAAGAATTTAATTGACAAATTTTTGATTCAGAAAATCGTAATGCGTTTAATAAAAATTTTATAGAGAAGTTGATTTCAATAATAAATTTTAACACTCAGTAGTACAAAAGTAAAAATAAAAACTGGTTTCTGAAAATATAATTGGAAAGTTAATAAATTAATTTTTCCCCTTGTATTTTTATTGGTGAACCTCACAAATTTTAGATAGTTGTACCCTAGATTTAATTATATCGTGGACCAGTTTGTGACATGGTATACACAATTGTAGATTTTTTAATAAAATTTTTGGCTACAAAGTGTTTCGGATGGCGTTAAAAGAGGTAAGCGATTTATTACCTTTTAAAATTTTTTTTATTAGATTTTCTGTTCAAAGTTTAGCTAAAAAATGTTGACGTTTAATCCCATTTTGTTCTAATCTGTTCCTTTTGTTTTTGTTCTAATCTGTTATTAAATACATCTATTCAATTCAATTAGCAGAAATACAAAATATAAAATCAAATATAACATTTATTCATTAAAAATTCTAAAAAATAACAAAAATTCAACTTTAAGTTTAAGAAGATATATTATATTACATTCGATTTGAAACAAAAAACTATTAAAATTGGAAGGAAACTGAGATAGTTTAACTGAAATAGATTCATATGCTATTTTCATAAATCCACACTTTTATAAGTAATTTTATGACACGCGGCATTTGCAAATTAAAAAAAACACGTGCAATTAATACTAAATCGAAATCACAGCAGGTGAATTTAGAAAATTATATTGCGTTTGTCATTAAATGCATTTTATTAAGCAAAAAAGCTTTAAATTAATTTTGAAGTTCTATATCTTATTATTCATTTTTAGCACATTTTCAAAAAAAATTAACTTATTAGTTTGAGTCTACCCATTTAACCACCCGGTAGTCTGCTTAAAAAAAGTATTTTTATATAATAAATTATAATAAAATATTATTATAATTTTGTGGAAACATTTTTTTATGCTTCCCCACCCGTTAGTATGTTACAGCTTTTCAAAATCAGCTTTAATTGTTATTAAAGCTAAATTTAAGAGAGAGATATAAGAGATTTATTAATAAATGTTATTTAACACTTAATAAGTGTTGCGCTCTTGAAAAATAATAATTACTATACTTAAGAAACATTTAAACAAATTGATAGTTAAACAGTTGCAATAAATAAAAAATGATTTTCAACAAAATAACAGGTTAATCTTTATTCAACATTTTTGATGGAACGTATCATTTTTATATAATAATAATAAGACCCACAGATCTTTTCTCTCCGTGACCTCTCGCGGTAAGGCACTCAGAAGTATTATTATTATTCTCTAGCATATAAAAGTTAATGAAAAGTCATCAGCAATTTATGAAATAGTCACATAAAAAAAAGAAAAATGTAAAAAGCTAAAACTAATATCGTAAAAACAAAAGAAATCAAACTTTAATATTTTTTGCTCTTCTGATTGGGGGCATTAAAACAAACTCTTAATGATTGGGAGGCATTAAAACAAACAAAAAACTGCATTGCAATTGGAGAGGATGTCTATTCAACACCATTTTCCAGATACGCGGCCTTTCTAATAATTTTTTATAAACAAATTTATAACTTTTGAACGGCTTACTACAGAAAAATAAAGGGAACTGCATTTAGTAATGCAAAATTAATACCAAAATGTGCGTAAAAAAACTTGCTGAGGCTTATAAAATGAATTTTGACATTCGAAATTTTGACAGAATTTGAAGCAGTGCAATCGGTTAGAGATTTATTATTTTTTTGTATTTTGAGTTTTTTTGTATTTAAAACTTTATAATTTGATATTTATTTTTCTGTTAAATAAAATCAAAATTTTTTCAATATGTTGGAATCTGCCGTATCTCAGAAAAGAAAACTATTTTTACAGAAAAAAAAATAAATGCCATTTCTGAAAATTTTTTTAAGGTACTTTGTAAAAACATAAATTGCGGAACAGTTCTATTTTTTCATATTTGTAAACATTTTTTTAAGACGAATTCACTAGTTCTGCGGAACTTTTGATTTAGTACTTTTTGAGTGTTGAATAATCAGCATATAAAATTACCTACACTTTTATACTATATAAAAATGTACAAATTCTTTTGCATGTAAGGGCTATCAGCTTTGATATTCTAAAGTTCAGAAGTTCCGTAGAACTAGTGAAAGAACAATAATAGTATAGTTATAGTTTAACCATGTTATTTTATGACTGAAATGCTGTGAATTAATTTTATTATAAAATAAATATAAAATTAATTATTTATTTAATCTGTCTTTTTATTTGGTATGGATATCGAGCTCTGAAAAAGTTCTGAATCAGCCCTGAAAAGAAATACTTCCATTCAGTACTGAAAACGTACTGAAAAGAAGTATTTTCATTCAGGACTGAAAAAATGATGGAAAGGCGCTGAAAAGAAGTAGAAAAATGTTCAATATATTAGCGCAAAAGTTTTGAATTTTTTGCACCTCTGCTAATAATTTCAGTAGAAAAGAAGTACTTGCATTCAATGGTGCAGAAGTACTTTAACCCTTTCACTATATGTTGAATAATCATGTGATTCAACAATATAAAATTGATTAAACGTGATTAAATGTGTATAATTTTGCACAAAGTTACTGAAAGGGTTAATAGTACTTCATGGTTATCAGTTAAGTTTATGTTTTCAAAGAAAAACTATATCCGATATCCGATATATCTGAAGTAATTAATTTCTTTTTTAATTACAGTTAATTGGAATCAAAAACTTGGATTACATAAGAATTTCAAAAGAATAAGAAAAGAAAAAAATTAAAGTCATTGTAATATTATGGTTTTACCCGTTTTTCTTCAAAACTTCAGTTAAAAACGAATTATTTCAAAATAAATAGGTATTCACTAATGACAAATAATAATGTTGACAATTAATAACAATATTTTATAATTTAAATTTTGCAAGGAAAATTCTGAAACAATTTATATTAATATTATTCGGAAAATAGTATTTAATATTTATGAGATTTTGAAAATATTGGAAAATATTATTATTATTTTTATATTTTAGATGATTCTTTGTAAATAAGCCTGAATTATTTTTTGTTAATTAGAAAATAATTTAAAGCTGATTTGGAGAAAACAAATTTCATTTTAAAGACAATAAATTTGATTAAATAAATAAACAATACATATGAGAGAAAAAAACCACAATCCAAATGGGTGAAAAAAGAAAAATTAATTCAGATTGATATTTGCCATCGAAAATAAATATTTTTGAAACCATTCACTAATTAAATATACTGACGACATCAGCATAATGTCTCAGAGCGTAAAAACTTTAAACTTTAACTTGAACTAGAATATCTGGCAGTTGTATTGGTTGAATTGTAAAGAATTACAGTTATGACCTGGTCAATAATTTTACAAAATTGCGGATATCAACAATTTAAAAGTCTTTGAAATGTTATTGTTTCTTTGGCTTATAATAAACTGAAATTAAACATTTCTTATAACGTACAATCTCTATTTTAAAATACATAATAAAGTAATAATTTTTATGGATATGAAATTTATTGTTTGTTTTGAAAGATTTTTCTTTATTTTTTGATAACAGTATAATACGGTCTATATTATTTTATATGGTCTTTTATTTAATTTTAACCAATTTAATAATTTATTCATTTAATGCTGCAAGAAAGGGTGCAAATGGTATGGAAAATATAAGTCAATTTTTATTTAATCGAAAATATTTTACTTTGGTTATTTTAAATTTTATTTTACACTACAGGAAGTAAATAAAATTACAAAATAAACAGGCAATAAACAAACAAAGTCTCAATTAAATACAATCTTCTTTTTAAAATGAATACCCTAGAATACAATAAATATCCTTCTTTGTTATTAATTGCAACATGTATTATACGTGATTTTATTTTATAATAAAAAAATATCTTTCTAATATCAATAACCTTTAAAAATGGGGAATACATATTATTATAGAGTTAATGCTATAAACATTTTTTTTATCGTAATCCTCTAATCCGAAAATCATGTTTGATTCGGGGTGATAAATATAAGGAGAAAATTCGTATAAAGTACAATAACTTACTTTTATATAAAAGAAAAATATTAAATGTTATTGCAACAGATATATGGTCATAGTGTAAAGTAGTTTTTTTATACCCATACGATAGGATCGGGTATAATAAAATTACTCCTCCGTTTGTAACACCTCGAAATAAACGAGCTAGATATACCTTCAAAGGTATGGATCGGATCAGAAAAAAATTCTAAGTCGATTGAGCCATGTCCGTCCATCCGTCCGTCAGCATGCTAACTCAAAAACTAAGAAAGCTAGAATCTTGAAATTTACACAAAATATTCTAAGAGCAATTTGTAGGCTCCCTATTTGAGTTGAGTTCCGACCAAAACTTCGGGTAACTCTCGAACACCTATCTTTTAGATCCCCACATTTTTTTTGAAATAGAGCTATGAAATTTTAACTGCTGATAGATCTCACAAAAATATTAATTTTTTTTTAATAACTTTTTTTTGTAGCCCCACCCGTTACGGAGCAATAGCTCCCCAAAGGTTCAAAAAAGCTCTATATTTAAATTGTTATAGCACAAGTTGTGTAAAGTATATCTTCATTTTGAAAACGGCAAACGATTACTGCTTTTATTAGCTTTAAAAGTATATATACAATAAATATATAGTTATGGCATACGGTGTCTTAATTTACCGTTATGCGAAACTAAAATTTTGCAAAATCCTTTAACCCTTCTATCTTCTAAACGGTTTAAGTTGGAAACTTGAAATTTTGACAGAAGTTAGATCTTTCAAAATAAGTATGAGTCATTTCAGATATTTTTTTTGTGTCACCCCCGGTTTAGGAGCTGTAAGGGGTCAAAAACTGAAAATTTCCTATTTTTAAACACCTGTAACTTGAACACCTGTTAACATTTTTTTGAAGTAATACACATAAATTAAAGCTTCAACATTATACTTTTATTTCTGTTAACAACTTTTTTTTAATAATATAGGGTTACTTTATAATTGACGAAAGTGTTACTTGATTTTTTCAAATTTTCTAACAAATTTCTTTAACGAATTTTTTGCATTTTGTTTTACTCGATAATTTGAAATTGTTGAGGATATAATGCGTAGTACAAAAAAATGTAAATAAATAAACAACATAACGGTTGCTTGAAGAATTTTTATTTATATGATATTGATATGCATACATACTTATATAATATTATGTTTATTTACATATCATATATGTCACTGATGAATGAATGATAAGAGTATAGATGTATATTATATAGTGCCGTATTTACATACATATATGTATTTTATTGTACTTATAAGAAATTATTCTATGAATGGAAATATTTTTAAAGAAATATTGCAATGTATGGCGATATACTTATAACAATATAAATATGCTATGTGCGCATTAATATAATATAATATTTAAAATTATATTTACTATTTTGTAATTTAATATACATTTACCGCTTAGTATTAAATGGTACTATAGAATATTTGAAAAAGTTTTGGATTGATAATCGTTATGTGGAAGGTTAGAATCTGCTTTTGAAGAATGCATAAACATATAGTTTGAATATATGTACAACCCATAGTCCTAGAAATTATAAAATTCACCCGAATTATTTTAAAATTATAAAATATTATAAAAATAATATTGTAAGCAGAGTGACAGGCTGTGAACATACTAACGGTTCGTACGGGTATCTAAGAGTTGACAAAGGCAACTGTATTCTTCCTCGTTTTTTTTATATATAATATGTATTGAAATAATTTTAAATTTCTTTATTTATGTATTGACTATAAACTATGTACCTATAAACTGTAGAAAACTTACAATTTTTGAAATTTCAAAAAATATCTCAATGTAAAAATTATTAATAGATACATATCTTAAAAAAAATTATTAATAATTGTGATAAGTTTAATTTTAACAGAAAATATTCGTAAGTTAGAAACTTAAGTAAGTATTATATAAAATAAAACAAAAAATTAAAGTTTCATTTTTAGCTTTCGAAAAATTAAACTTTTTTTTGTTTCTATTTTATTTTCAATAATTATTATACACAAAGATTGACAGTTCATATAATTTATTAACCTGAAGAAATCTGATTTTATAAATGAATGGGATATATTTTTAGAAATATTTTATAACATTCCAAGTTATAATGAAAAAAAATATGCCAATTTTGTATAAATAAAATAATAATTTGTACGCAAGGTAACTTACTTGTACACGGGATTCTGTTAATCCAATACGCATGGCTATTTCTTCTCGCATAAATATATCAGGATAATGGGTTTTTGAAAAGCACCTTTCTAATTCATTCAATTGAGCTGGTGTAAATCTTGTTCGATGCCTTTTTTGTTTACCCGATTTATCAGAATTCTGAGAAAAATAAATATAACATGCTAGTTTTTTTACGTTTTTTCTATAATATTTACAACTAACTTGTTGATCCAGTTGCATAGTATTAGCATCACAAAGAGTTCCTGTCATGGATATTCTGACACTTCTCTTCTTTATTTATAAATTTAACTGTATCCTTATTTGACACTTCACAAATCTTACAATCGAGAACAGAAATTCCTAGATGAAAATATAAATATAATTTTATAAATTAAATTCATACAATTTTAATTCAATAATTTGGTTATTTTATAAGTTTGTAATTTTTATTTTATTTTATTAACTATAGAAATTTTTGATTTTTTTTACAACTTCAATAAAGCTAAAAGTCTATTTTTAAAAGTAAAATTAGTTTAATTCACAATTTTTTACAATTTTATCTTAATTTTTTTTTATTTATTGTATTTTTACAACATTTTTATTTACATATTATATTTAGTAGTAAAAAATATGTAAAAATAAAACTCACTGTTTGATTTTTTATCTTAGCTTAACTTATATCTATAAAGACAATCACACACAACAAACAAAATTATGCTATTTATTATAGCCAATATAGCCAATTGACCAATTATCGTCAATATAGCCACCAGTACAAATTTCTATTAATATTTTTATTTTTATCTTTTCTAGAAATTACAGTTCTGAATTTCATTTTCGTATTATTAGGATTAATTTGGTACTATCCGTAACTATTTTTTTATAATGATAAAAAATTTAAATTTTGTCTTCATTTCGAATAAAATTGTTTCTATCTAAATATAGAAAACCTTCGGGAGGGATACTTCCTCTTTCATAATATTCTCAATGAATTGATTGTTGAGATAAACTATATGTTTTATTAGTTAATTTGAACTACTAACAGTTTTTAACACTTTAGTTAAATAGTAGTTAATTTGAACTACTAACAGTTTTTAAATAAAAAAATTGAAATAATTAGCTTATTAATTTTAGTCTGTCTCTCCCTTCGGCCGTCCGTCTGTTTACAAAACTCCTACACCATTAAAGATAGAGAAATGAAACTTAACCATGCGTAGGTCTCATAAAAAAAATGAATGTTGTTGAATTGTCGCATGTAGCCCCATCCATTACGGAGCTACAGCCGCTCAAACTTTGAAGCCTTATTTTTAAATATGTATATCTCAGGTTGTGCTTAACATTTTTTCAATCTAAAGACATCATTCTACAGAAATTTCTTTTACCTTTCTAAATCAATATCAAAATTATACAATTTTTTTTAAATTTAGCATTTAAATTTACCGTTATGTGAAAACAAAATTTTTTTCCTTCATAAAATTTTAAGAGAAGAAAAATCTTTTGTGTATGTTGTCTCAGAAAATTGTTTAGTACCACTCCCTGTTTAAGATGAAATTTTACTATTTGTAAAATTTTACTATTTGTAAATAAAACGCAAAAATTAAAGCTTCAACTTTATAATTTTACAGGTGTTAATAGTTTTTCTTAATTATGTAGAGTTCTCTTAAAATTGTGGAAATGTCTCTTTATTTTTAACATTTTTTCTTATTATATGAAGTTCTAAGGAAATTTTTAAGTTAAGTTAAGTTTTTAAGTTAAATTTGAAGTTTCAATACATCCTAGTATTGTATTTTGGAAATGTACGCCTGTAGAAACCGTTGGTTTATATTCTGCCTTGTTAAATAATGATTTCGAATATTTTTTATAATAAAAACGTCAATCGAATTATATTGGAAATATTATAAATATTTCTGTATAAGAAATATAGTGTATAAAATCAGTTTCTACCTTACGCGATATTTCTAAGCAAACTGTGATATATTTTCTTTCGAGAACGAAATAATTTTCTAGATATAGCAAATGCTTTATAGGCATCTTCATTTGATTTCTTATAAGTGCTAAAAAGTTTAATATATAAGCACTATACCTAAATGTTTAAGTTGACTTTTATGTTCTATAATTGAGACATTGGAACTTCGATTTTGAATTGTTTCCAACTAAAAAGAAGTGAGCGGTGGAATTTTTTAAGTACATTGCGAAAAAGAACAGTTTCACACTTCTGGTAGTTTATTTTCAATCATCAAGAAGTGGTATATTTTTCGACATAGCGAAATTGTGAGTATAATTTTCTTTAATCCAATCCGATTGATAGGAATTTTTACTTGAAGTATAAATAATTAACTTACCTGCAAAAGCAATTACATTTGACGTATTAATTACATTTTTTAATATTGTATTATAATAGATTATAAATAAAATTGGAGAGTAAATAGTACCTTGTTGGAGGCTATTTTTGATATTATATATGTTTCCAGTTTCAGTATTGTATATTATTTATATATATTTTAAATGACCTATTTATGTTCTCTATTATTCTTACAACATGACAAGGTATTTTGTAAATAATTGATTTTAATTGGATTTGTAATAATTGGTAATTGACCCTTTTGTTATAAAAGTTAATATAGTAGTAAATGCATCAGAAAGGTCGTTTATAATAAACCTCCAATACAATGTAATTTATTAACATTCCAGCAGTATCAGATAGAAGCTTTGACGTCCCATGAATAGTTGAGTGGCCAGAAGGGAAATCAAACTGGTTGTCGTGTAACAATTTTTTTCGATTAATATGTTCCAGTAAGGGATTTAATATAATCTTTCCAAATATCTTACTTATATTTGTTTTAAGGCTTATCTGTCTGTAATTTAAAGGTTTGGCAGGATCAGTAGGGTTGATTGGAATAATTTTTGCAGCTTTCCAAGTTTTGGAAAAATATCCGTTATTCAAAGCATAGTTGAATATTATTGTATATAAATTAATAATATATTGAGATAATTTTTTTTTAACTATGTTAGGGATATAGTCAATACCAGTTTATTACTATTAATTAGCGAAAATAAAACTTTTCAGTGTTTTGGGAACTATTTCTATATAATTTAGATAATTCATTAAAAAATTTGCACTTTTTTAATAAAATTTGTGTTAGTTTTGTGTTTGTCCAGGTTGTTTACTTTTCTAATTTTGGGAATTACTTTTGCAATCAAGGCTATGTAGCAATTGGTTAATTTTATCTACATCAAAGTAAATTTTGTGGTTTGATAAATTCTATTATTGCATATCCAGTTTAAATTTAATTAAGAGTAATTTTTATATTCTTTATTACATATTTTATAAAATTTAAAATTGTAGGTGTATGTTTCTAAGTAAATTTCACTCTTCCATACTTTATTATTAACGGATTTTTTTTTAGAATGATAGAACCTTAAATTTAAATTAAGATTGAAGCCAAATTTGTTTTCTATTTGATTTCAGTAAGTATTGACAAATTATCATTTAAAGACTCACGCCGCAATAATGTTTTTAAATTATTGGAATTTATTTTCAAAATCAGTGTTCTATTCACCAAACTTCATAGCAGATTATTCATCGAACTATCGATAGATTTCGAACAACATTTTATCTACACGATGCGATAACAACAACAAAAAAAAGAACTGTACGTACAGAAGAAAATATCGGTGCTGTAAGAGTGTGTTGAAGATCCAAATTTGTCTATTCGTCGACATTCACAACAAGTTGGGCTGTGTGCAACCACCAGATGGAAAATTTTGCGTAAAGATCTTGGTTTACACCCTTACAATATTCAACTGGTTCAAGAACTAAAGCTATTTGGCCTTAATAAGCGTTGTTTGTTTGCTGATTAGGCCCTAGAACAGCTTGAAGTTGATCCACCTTTTCATCCAAAAATTGCATTTAGTGATGAAGCTTATTTTTGGTTGAACGGCTACGTAAACAAGCAAAATTGCTGTATATGGAGCGAAAACAATCCTCAAGAAATTCAGCAGGTTCCATTACATCCTGAAAAATGCACCGTATGGTGTGGTTCACATGCTGGAGGCATCATCGGTTCATATTTCTTTAAAAACTATGCTGGAATAATATTATAGTGAATGGTGCTCGTTGTAGATGAATAATTTTTTGTTTCAAAATTTGAATTGTATCGAGCCGGAAGTCTTTTGCTTTGAGCAATTGATTTATTGAAAGAAAGATTTGGTGATAATTTTATTTCGAGAAATGGTCCAATTAATTGGACTCCAAGATCATGCGACATAACGCCAATGGATTATTTTCTTTGGAGTTGTGTGAAGTTATTGGTTTGTGCTGATACACCAGAAACAATAAACGCGTTGGAAACCAATATAATCCTTGTTATTGATGAAATAGGGCCTGAATTACTGGAAAAAGTGTTCTCAAAAATTGGTCTGATCGAATGCGGTTGCTCGGAGCTAGTCTTGGTGGACATATGCGGGAAATTATTTTTAAAACCTAAATGTCATAAAATTATCTTTCAAATAATAAAAAATTTGACTTCAACCTTAATTTAAATGAGTTTTAATTCAATTTAAAGTTCTATAATTCTAAAAAAAACACCCATTATAGAAGAATTACAATGAAAAACAGTTCTTCATGGTCACTGTCGAATGTGAGTTTTTCCAAGTTATCTGACTGTGTATCTTAGTCAATATTTAGCTTATTGTATATTAAAGCGATATCAAGAAAATTACCACTACTAGGAAACGATAGAGACTCCCTTTTATAAAATTATACTTAGAGTTAATCGAAATATCTTCAAATCCAATTTTTTATGAAATTTTTCATTTTTTAATAAGTTGAAGTATGTAAAATATAGCTCTACATTTAAGCGTGAATCCATATTATTAAAACCATTATCAAATTATTATTATTTTTAAATTTAAATGATATAGCAGTTAGTTCAATATATTTAAATTTTAAAATTGTAATATTATTTAAAATTTATTTTTATGGTTATTTTTGACTAAAATACCAGTTCCTCCACTTTGAGTTAAATCAGGTCTATCATGTCTAATAAAATACTAATTCGGAAAAGTTACATTTCTTTTATCAAGAGTTAAAATTAAGATCAATCACTATAAACCCATATGCTGTATGAGCGTAAATATTCGTAGTCATGGTCTATAAATTGAAATATACTCGTATAATCCAATTTTGTTTCTGACGATTCTAATTTATTGAGTCATTTTCATTAGCTGAATTCTTTTCGGTAAATAAGTCTGAATATTTTTTTGAGAAGTAATGTATATAGTTGTTGTACATCTCTAACTTTTCATTTGTTTTTTCTTGGGTTACGGTTCTTTTTGTTTAAAGATTCTTTAATTTTTGTATAGGTAGAACACCCTCTGTAGAAAGATGGATGTCTAAGATTCTTAGACAATACGCAAAATATTTCATTTGACTATTTTAATTATTTTTTTCAAGTGATTTGTTGGGTATTGATATATTTTATCTTTTATACATTGTTATTATTGTTATATGATAATAAGTTGGGAAATATGGAATATATTTTATATAATTTTTTGTAGCAAATCGACTTACATTAATAAAACATCTTGTACATTTCATTCTCTATATCATTTAAAATATTTTCAGCGACTTCACATTAATGGACACTTTTCAATATTTATGACTTAAATTTTGCTTTTTGTAGTGTGAATGAAAACAATTTGACATAAACTTCTTCAATTGTATGTATATTTCTATTATTTTTTTTTTTTTAAATAAAATTCATTCTTACTTATTTTACATTTAAAAATAAATAATTTAACTAATCGTTAGGATTTTAATGGCGGGAAATTTTTATGTATATTTTATTGCTAATTTCATTATTGTTACGTATTTCATTTGTATAACTTATAAGTTTGTTTTTTTGTATTCACATCTTTTTTTTTTTTAATTTTTGCTTTTAAAATTTTAACAAGATCATCATTTCGAGTATTTTCATTATCAGTTATATTTTCTGTATCATTGATTTCCATTTCATTTTCATTGTTTGGTTATTTAGTTATTCGTCTCTTTCTCTCAAAACTTCAACTTTATTATTTGAAATAACCTTTTCTTCTTTGTGGTCACCCTGTTCAAATATTATTATTTTATTATTCATACAGCCAATGGTGTAGTGGTTAAGACTCCTGCCTTTCTTACGAAAGGTCTCGGGTTCATCAAACCCCGGCTGGGTCATTTAATAAAAAATAATATAGATTTTTCTTGTAATATAATTAGTAGAATATAATTAAATTAAAAATAAGTATATATACTCGTATGTCCTATAAATTATAAATAATATCATATTGTAATTGCTATATAATAAAACTAGTAATGTGTGGTTGCATTGCAAGCGTCAAACAGATGATTAAATCGCATGATGAAAAAGCATGTTGAAAAAGCATTGTATAACTGATTTTTATAGTAAGGGATCATAACCGCTCTCATCCTCCAACAGGACGGTCTTGAACCATGGTCCAGAAACAAAAGTTGTAGAACTGGTCAAGATCTGTTTAATGATACCCCACATGATAAAATACCGTTGTCTTATTCACGAAATTTATTATTGTTGTTCTCTTTTTTCAGAAGGTTTGACAAAAACACTCGAAATGCTAACAAGCGAACTTCTTCGTTAGTGATATTTTGGCACTAATTAATCTAAATTTATGAAAGGAAAAATTCCTATTTTATTTCTTTGCTTCTTTCTTGTTTTTCATATATGTCCGAACCGATTTCGGATAAAAGAAATATAAAAGTTATTGAAAAACAAAATTATGTATAAAAAACCTAATAAATAGAAGGAGGTTAAAAAACCAGAAATGCGTAAAACAAAAAAAAATATCAGCAGAAGCGGCTGAAGTAATATATAGAGATACAAGTTCCTACTGTTAAAAATATGGAAATCGCAATTCAAGAGCCAGGTCATAGTGATACTGTTGCTAATCAAGTAAACTTTATTAAAGTCTTATTGGATAGAAATAAAAGTAACAAAAATAAATCATCTAACGAAGGAAAAAATAACACATTGCAGTCTTCCAATAATGTAGATCTGTCATATACTGAAGATACAAGTAAAATCAAGATGGTTTAAAATCCAACAATCCCGCCATTGAATGTTCACATTACTGATATTAATATACTTAAAAAGGCTATAATAGAAATCCTGAAAATTCAAGATTTTTTAGTTAAAAACCAATATATAAATAACCAACAATATATCATATGGACACATAACCTTGAAAATTACCAAAAAATTAAAGAAATTTTAATTAATACTTACTCGAATTTCTATAGGTATACACCAAAAGTAGAAAAAAACATACTATTGTTTTAAAAGGTTTAGATAATTCTTATTAAAGCGAAAATGAATTAAAATTACTCAATGAATTAAATTTAAAAGATGTTGTATTCGAAAAAGTAAGCCTACTCAAAACAATAAATTCAATTAAAAAAAATATATTATTACCTATATATGTTGTTCAACTATCACCTGAAAGTAATCTCAAAGAAGTATATAATATAAAAGCAGTTGATTATCAAATAGTATATTGGGAAAGAATAAAAAAATCAAACATCACACAATATACTTCTCACTGCCAACGCTTCTCACACACAGCAGCAAATTGTCATATGGAATTGAGATGCGGAATTTATTAAGAAAGGTGCTTGCTAACTATATTAACCCAAATATAGTATACTCAAGTTTATTCAATAACCAACAAATTAAGATTAATAATCAATTTAACAATAATAATAGAAATTTAAATAATAGCACTAATATTATTAAAACACAGGAAAATATTGATATTCATTTATTATTAGAAATAAAAAACTCTATTACAAATTTAAATAAAAAAAAAATAAGTAGTCTAGAAACTACATTAAATAAAAAAGCTACAAAATTAAATTATTTACACAGATTTTTAAATGTACCAAACGATGTTTTCGATGAGTAATAATAACTAAATAAATTAAAAATAATATTTATAAATGTCAATTCCATCATTTCATATGCAAAAAAAATTCTTTCTGATAACAAAACTGACATTGTATGCTTACAAGAAACAAAACAAAAAAAAAATAAACATCATTTAAAATTAAAAGAATATCATGTACTTAGATCGGATAGAATAGGCGATGTGGAGGGACAGCAATATTGATTAATAAAAACGTAAGTTTTCATCCTCTTGACGATAATATTGATATGGAATTAAAAAAGTTCAAATATCTTGAAAATTCTGTAATTAAAATTAAATTAAAAAATAATAATAATTTGTACATCATATCCTCATAAGCTTCGTACAGAAACCACACAAAATTTTTAGAAGAATTCAAAGAATTATTTAGAATACTTAAATTAGATTATAGACATAATTACTACGTGCTTTGCGGTGGTGTAAACGCGAAATACACTGAATGCGGTAATCCATATAACAATCCGAGAGGTGTTGAATTAAAAAATTGGTTAAAAAACAATTCATTAATATTAATGTAAATTATTTAGTGCAGATTACCCAAGCTTTCCTAGAAGTTTTTCTTATCTAGACCTATGTATTTGCGATTGCAGGGTAAAAATCAAAAATTTAGATGATAATAAGATATCAACATATCCTTTTGATAGCGATCACAATACATTGTCATTTGAATTTCAAATTGAAAATGAAGAAATAAAATTAGGAAATTTTTTATCAAAATAACTTGTTTCTGAGAGCTAAAATCAATACAAATATTTTACAAAAAGACAATAGTTCAAATAATTATTTGATAACAAAAAAATGATGATATTTTAAATTTTTTAGGACCTTTTCTTGAAAACGTGCATAGCAAAACTAAAAATAGAAATACTACCTACTTATAAATAATATAATAGAAATCAACCCAAATTGATTTTCGTATTGAAAATTTAAAAAAAAAATTAATTTAGGAAAGAGATAGACATATAACCTCAACTAATTTCAGTTGAACCAACAAAAGAAATAGCCCAAGTATATTAAATAACATTTTTACATCTCTCAAAGAAAACTTCAATTGTTTAAATAGCAAAACATCATCTGGTTTAGATGGGATTCCTAACTTAGTTTTAAAAAATATTCCTGAAATCTTAGTAAATCACTATTGTATCGTATTTAATAACGCACTTATTTTAGGTTATTTTCCCAAACAATGGAAAAAGGGTAAAATAATAACAATTCCTAAACCCGGAAAAACACCAACGGATGCTAACAATCTCAGACCAATATGTCTAATGCAGAATATTAGTAAAGTTTTTGAAACTCTATCAATATAAAGACTCTGCTGTCCATGCAATCACAAAACTAACATCAATTTTCGCTAAGATCACCAAATGGATTTACAATTTCATTGCAGAAATTTGCAAAGTATTTAGCGGTTTTTTTACACCAAAATCTAAGATATAGCTAGCACATACACAACCAGATCATTAAAGCTAAAAAAGCCTTCATGATAGCAAGAAAACTGTTTTACTCAAAACACCTAACAGAAAAAGTAAAAATCATTGCATAAGACCAGTATTCATGTATGGATCACCAATTCGGTGCAATGTTAGTGTTTCTTTCATGGAGAAACTAAGAATACCTGAAAGAAAATGCTTACGGGTTTGCTCAAATAAAGGTAGAAAACCAAATAGAGACTCATTATTATTTAAACAAGTTTATTTACTGTTTATCAAAAATTAATATAATAGATAATTTTATAGTACATATATAAATTGTAAGCATCTACATAAAGATCTTAACATAAAAAACAATAGCATAATGAGAACGAAATAATTGAAAAGATAAAAAAGCAAAATGAATATTTAGAGAAGTTAATATGAAAGTTGTAAAAATTATAAAAAACAAGATAAAATGTAAACCAACGGTTTTTAAAAGTGCACATTTCCAAAAGACAATACAAACTGTTTAGAATTGTGACTTGCAGAAAAATTTGAAAATTTCAATTAATAAGAAAAAACGTGAAAATAGGACTTTTCTGCAATTTTGAATCTTTAATTTTCATGTCTTGCCGAAGAAAAATTTTTACAGGTGTTTAAAAATAGCAAATTTTCAATTTTTGAGCCCTAATAGTTCATAAACAGGGGGTGGTACAAAAAAATTTTGTGAGCAAACTTATACTAGTTCCAAAAGATTCTCGCCTCAAAATTTCAAGCCCCTATCCAAAAACGTACCTGAGTTATGAAGGTAGAAAAGTCATGCAAAATTTGGTTTTCACATAACGGTAAATTTAAATTTAAAAACTATATATAATTTGGATCTTGATTTATAAAGATAAAATTCCTGTCAAACGGCGTTTTTAGATTGAAAAAATGTTAACCGGAATATGAAATATACGCGTTTAAAAATAGGGTTTTTCCAAAGTTTGATGGGCTGTAGTTCCCTGTTGGATTGGGCTACATGAAAAAGTTGTTCCACAAAAGTAATTTTTTTATAAGACCTAACCATGGTTAAAATTTTTATACCCTACACCTAAAGTATAGCGTATATTAACTTTGGTATGGTGTTTGTAACGACCAAAAGGAAGCGAGTTAGATATGGACATGTATATATATTCTGAATCAGGATCACCTCCTGAGTCGATTTAACGATGTCCGTCCGCCCGTTCGCACAATAACTCAAAAACTAATTAAGCTATCTTGATGAAATTTATAAATTAGGTTACTAATTACGAAAGGAAGGCTAAGTTCGAATCTGGACAAAATCGGTTCATGGGTTCGGATTCTGGAAGCTTCCGAATGATTCCGGAGCAAACGAGATTATGTCCAAAACAAGCAAAGATAGAACCTTTAAATATTTTACAATGATGTTCCTTCCAGTTCGATTTATGTCTCTGAAATTTAAGAGGATTTGGTCCATGAGTTTGCATTTTGCAAGCTTCCGAACGAGCACCAGAGCAAATGAGATTATCTCCAAAACCAATAAAGATATAACCTTCAAATTTGACAGAGTGGTATTCTTTCATGTTTTATTTAAGTCTCTAAAATTTGAGAGGATTTGGTCCATGGGTTCGGATTTTGGAAGCTTACGAACGAGCCCCAGAGCAAACGAGATTATCTCCAAAATCAATAAAGATATAACCTTTAAATTTTGTACAATGATATTCCTTCCCGTTCGATTTATGTCTCTGAACTTTAAGAGGATTTGGTCCATGGGTTTGGATTTTGGAAGCTTCCGAATGAGCCCTAGAGCAAATGAGATTATCTTCACAAACAACAAAGATATAACCTTTAAATTTGGCAGAATGGTGTTCTTTCATGTTTGATTTAGGTCTCTGAAATTTGAGAGGATTTGGTTCATGGGTTCGGATCTTGGAAGCTTCCGAACGAGCCCCAGAGTAAACGAGTATATCTCCACAACCAACAAAGATAGAACTTTTATTTTTAGTACAAGAGTGTGCTGTTATGTTTCCTTTTTTATAAAATTGGAAACTGATATTTGAAAGAATTTTAACCATGGATTCGTATATTGGAAGCTTCCGAACGAGCCCCAGAGCAAACGAGATTATCTCCAAAACGAACAAAGATAGAACCTTTAAATATTTTACAATGATGTTCCTTCCCGTTTTATTTATGTCTCTGAAATTTAAGACGATATGGTCCATGGGTTTGGATTTTGGAAGCTTTCGAACGAGCGCCAGAGCAAATGAGATTATCTCCAAAAAACAAAGATATAACCTTTAAATTTGGCAGAATGGTGTTCTTTCATGTTTGATTTAGGTCTCTGAAATTTGAGAAGATTTAGTCCATGGGTTCGAATTTTGGAAGCTTCCGAAAGAGCTCCAGAGCAAATTAGATTATCTCCAAAATCAACAAACATAGAGCCTTTAAATTTTGTACAATGATGTTCCTTCCCGTTCGATTTATGTCTTTGAAATTTAAGAGGATATAGTACATGGGTTCGGATTTTGGAAGCTTCCGAATGAGCCCCAGAGCAAATGAGATTATCTCCAAGAACAACAAAGATGTAACCTTCAAATTTAGCAGAATGGTGTTCTTTCATGTTTGATTTAGGTCTCTGAAATTTGAGAGGATTTAGTCCATGGGATCGAATTTTGGAAGCTTCCGAATGAGCCCCAGAGCAAATGAGATTATCTCCAAGAACAACAAAGATGTAACCTTTAAATTTAGCAGAATGGTGTTCTTTCATGTTTGATTTAGGTCTCTGAAATTTGAGAGGATTTAGTCCATGGGTTCGAATTTTGAAGCTTCCGAAAGAGCTCCAGAGCAAATTAGATTATCTCTAAAATCAACAAAGATAGAACCTTTAAATTTTGTACAATGATGTTCCTTCCCGTTCGATTTATGTCTTTGAAATTTAAGAGGATTTGGTCCATGATTTTGGATTTTGGAAGCTTCCGAACGAGCACCAGAGCAAATGGGATTATCTCCAAAACCAACTAAGATATAACCTTTAAATTTGGCAGTGTGGTGTGCCTTCATGTTTTATTTAAGTTTCTGAAATTTGAGAGGATTTGGTTCATGGGTTCTTATCTTGGAAGCTTCCGAACGAGCCCCAGAGCAAACGAGTATATCTCCACAACCAACAAAGATAGAACCTTTATTTTTAGTAGAAGAGTGTGCTGTTATGTTTCCTTTTCTATAAAATTGGAAACTGACATTTGAAAGAATTGGAATCATGGATTCATATTTTGGAAGCTTCCGAACGAGCCCCAGAGCAAATGAGATTATCTCCAAAACGAACAAACATAGAACCTTTAAATATTTTACAATGATGTTCCTTCCCGTTTTATTTATGTCTCTGAAATTTAAGACGATATGGTCCATGGGTTTGGATTTTGGAAGCTTTCGAACGAGCGCCAGAGCACATGAGATTATCTCCAAAACCAATAAAGATATAACCTTTACTTTTGGCAGAATGGTGTTCTTTCATGTTTGATTTAGCTCTCTGAAGTTTGAGAGGATTTGGTCCTTCGGTTCAGATTTTGGAAACTTCCGAACGAGCCGCGGAGCAAATGATATTATCTCCAAAAGCATGATGTTTGTTTCTGAAATTTTTGAGGATTTGGTCCATGGGTTCAAATCTTGGAAGCTTCCGGACGAGCCCCAGAGCAAACGAGTATATCTACACAACCAACAAGGATAGAACTTTTATTTTAAGTATAAAGGTGTTCTGTTATGTTTCCTTTTCTGTAAAATTGGAAACTGACATTTGAAAGAATTTGAACCATGGATTCGTATTTTGGAAACTTCCGGACGATCACAAGAGCAACGAGCATATCTTCAAAACCAACAAAAGTAGAACCTTTAAATTTAGTGCAATGGTGTTCTTGCATGTTTTCTCTATGTTCCTGAGATGGATTCGATGAATTGGAGTGGCCATGCGGGTACCTCACACACTTCCCAGGGACTAACAATCTTCGAAATTAATAAAGATAGAAACTTAAAAATTTTTACAAAGGGGTCAAGCATATCCCAAGAGGATGTCTCTTTTACGTTCCTGAAATTCGAGTTGAATAAGACAGAAAAGGGAAGAAGTTCAAGCAGGCAAAAAAACTTAAGGATTTTTAATTTAATTCGAATTATTCAGGTGTAGGGTATTAATAAGTCGATTGCATCGACTTACTGTTACATTTACTTGTTTTCTCTATCTTTAACGGTGTAGAAGTTTTGTAAATAGACGGACAGATCGACGGACAGAGTGAAACTAATAGGCACATATTTTCAAAATTTTTTTGGAAATGTGCTAAAAACATGGTAAATAAATCATATTATTATAATATAATATTAGAATTAGACAGAGAAGGATACCACAAGGGTAAAATAATAATAGGTTGGGATATATGCCCAGTTTATGATTGAACTTTTATTAGAAGAGCTTTAATAAAAGTTAGTTTAGGATTTAATCACAAGGCTGAGAATTGTAAGCATGATTTAGTATGTGTGAAATGTTTAGATAACCATAAGACAGAAGACTGTGATAAAATGGAATACTTGGAAAAATGTTCAATTTGTGAAAAAGCAAATAAATTGCTTAATGTTGGGGTACCTGAAGACTATTTAGTATTAAGTAAATTATGCCCGATGTATATTGAAAAATTAAATATTGAGAAGGAGAAGGTCAATTATTAGCAATTATTTGAAGTAAAATGTATGTACTTAAATATACAAGGTTTATTAAACAATTTTGATGAATTAGAAAATATGCTCAACGAGCATGATATAGAACTAATAATGCTAAGTGAAACACATACAATCGAAAGGAATGAATTAGACAATGAATTAATAATAGATAAATATAAGTTAATTAAATTAGATTCTGAATCAAAAAGAACAGGAGGGATAGCCTTATATATAAAAAAAGATTAGCGAACAGAAATTATCAATCAATTTTGTAGTTATTTTAAAGATTGGCTTGAAGAACTAAATAACTGGTGACTTTAACATAAACTGGGCTGAAGATGATACATATAAAAATTATTTGGAAAACATAATATGTAATAATGGCTTGGTACAAAAAATTAATAATTTTACCTGAGTTAGGCAGACATCTAATACGATAATAGATTATGTTATTGCGAATATAATAGGTTTAACTACAACAATAAATAATGATTTAAAGATAAGTGATCACGAAACAATATGTATAAATGTAAAAAAGAATAAAAAAGTTAACCTATGGTATAACCAAAATTTTGAAATGATTGAGCTCTTGAAATATAATAAAAATGATATAGCAAATGAATTTAATAGTAACCTTAACTAAATTATTTGGATTTTGAGTTAGAAAATAACACAAACGATTATATAAAAAAATTTGATGACAAATTTAATGAAACTTTAAACAAATTTAGGATAAAAGTAAAAAACTTACCTTTTCATGTAAGTGGGTTTAACCAGAGGTTAAAACGATTGAAAAGCATGAAAATAATAGCTTACAAAAGGGCTAAAAAAATTAAATTTACTGGAATGAATATAAGAACAAAAGAAATTTTTATAAAACTGAAATCTAAAAATCTAAAAGTGATTTTATTAGAAATAAAGTTGAAAACGCTAATAACCAAAAGGAAAACAATAAAAGAGCTTGTTCTAAAAAAAGATAGAAAAGAAATAGATAAAGTTAAATTCGGAAATTATATTATAAACTATATAAATGAAATTTTGTTAGATTGAACGAATACTTCATAAAAAATGTGGAAGATATAAATAATTTTATAAAATTGGAACATTATAATAATAACATAGCAGAGCTAACTTCAGAATTTAAATTTAAGTTGATGAATATAGCATAATTAAAAATTATTGTTAAATAGCTGAATAAAAAAAAAGGATTTCAATGGCTTTATTAGAAATAATTTTAGAAAATTGGTACATAATTAGCCCCATATTGGCAAATATTATTAATCAAGTTTTAAAAGTAGGTGAATTCCCAAAATGCTGGAAAAACACTTTAGTTGTACCGATACAAAAAATTAATAATTCAAGTATGGGTAGGCATGTGGCGTATAAACCGAAGTAGTGCGGCTTCGATCTCTGCACAGGTCGTAAGTGTTTTTTCTTTACATACCCCCCTTACGACCAAATATAATGTAAATATATAGTATATAATATAAACAAAATAAATAATATTAGTATATAATTTAATAATGGTAAAAAAAACCCAAAAAGGCCTTAGTAGCCGATGGTTCAATAATAGTGCATTAAATTTATGTATGTAATATTAATATAAATAAATAAATAAATAAATAAAAATAATTCAAGTAAGTGTGAAGATTTACGACCAATAAATATGTTAAGTATTTTCGGTAAAATTTTAGAAAAAGTTGTTCAAATTCAATTAGAGTTTTATTTTGAAAAGAACCAGTTATTTAGAAAGAAATACTGGTGTGAAATGGCATTGAATTGGACAATTATTGATTAGCAAAATATAATTGAAAATTAAAACGTTCGGTATGCTGTATTTCTTGATTTTAAAAGAGCATTCGAGACCATTGACAGAAAAATATTTTTTTTTTTTTTCCTAAGGGAGGTGGGAATCTTCCAAAGACACCAAGAATTTCCCCTTGGTAGTGTCAGATTCTTACTGACTAAACCCACCTCCCCCTTTAGCCAATATAGTGGATTGAAACCCTTACCTGCGAACGCAGTATATTGACTAGGGACTAGGGATAGGAAAGGATAGGAAAATGGATACGGAAACATTGAATTGAGAGTGGGACTCTAAGGAAACAATGAATCCGCCTATTATTATTATTTTGCTAACAGTGACTAAAGCCGTCACAACAGTTACAACATGTAGTAGTAGTATATATTACTACATGAGGCAACTATTGAAGGCAACCCCCTACTGTCACTCTAGCGGCTGCTATTATTGGTATTAATATTCTTATTAATATTATTATTATTTTACTACAGAGTCAGCGCCATCAGTGGATTACAACATGCAGCAGTATATAACACCTTACTTGCATGATAGAACCAAAGATAGTCCCACTGTAGCAGCTATTATTATTATTATAATTATTGTTATATTATTATTGTACTATTTATTATACTATTTAATTGTACTATTATTGTTATTATTATTATTATTACTATTATTATTATTATTATTATTATTTTACCACAGAGTCAGCGCCATCAGTGGATTACAACGTGCAGCAGTATATAACACCTTACTTGCATGATATAACCAAAGATGGCTCTACTGTAGTAGCTATTATTATTATAATTATTGTTTTACTATTACTATTATTATTATTATTATTACTATTATTATTATTATTATTATTATTACTATTATTATTATTACTATTATTATTATTGTTATTAGTTTACTACACAGTCAACGGCATCCGTGAATTACAACATGCAGCAGTATATAACACCTTACTTGCATGATATAACCAAAGATGGATCCACTGTAGCAGCTATTATTTATTATTAATTATTATTATTATAATTATTATTATTATTATTATAATTATTATTATTATTACTATTATTATTATTATTATTACTAATATTAATTATACGATATACATTATTACGACATAAAAGTACTACATATTTTTTTTTATTTTTGACCTAATCGGGGTTTGAACCCAAGACCATTCGATTGAAAGGTTGGCGACTTAACCACTGCGCCATGAGTCAGGTCAGGTTACTTTTAAAGTTTTTTAAATATGGCATAACAGGTAATGAATTAAAATTCTTCGAATCATATTTGAGTGGTAGAAATCAGCGAACAAAGATCAAAAACTGTTATTCTAATTTCAAGGAGATTAGTTTAGGGGTACCACAAGGTTTAGTACTTGGAGTACTCTTATTTTTAATTTATATAAATGACATTAGAAAGATGATGAATTATTGCAAAATTAGACTATTTGCTGGTGATGTTTTGATTTATTTTGAGGATAGTGATGTTAACGAATGCAGAATGAAAGTGGAATATGATTTATTAACCTTAAATAAATGGATTAATGCAAACAAATTGAAATTGAATGTCAATAAAACTAAATTTATGATCATTAACAGCAAGGACTCAGTTTCAACTTTAAAAAATGGAGATGATTTCATAGAAAGAGTCGATATAATTAAATATTTATGCGTAATTATTGATGAAAAAATTAATTTTTAAAAAATAAGTATGTACACTTTGGGTTAACTTGATGTTGAAAACGTTAAAATGGCTCAGTAATAAACAAAAAGTGGATCTGAATGTGTTGTTGTTCATTTTTAAATTAAAAAATGGTAATTTACCAAGCTATTTAGGGGGTAAACCTGTTACAGTTGATGATCAGCAACAGTATTCGTGGAGAAATTCGAATCTCAATATTAGAATTGGAAATTTTAGAAGAACTAGTACGAATAATTCATTAATATCTAAGGGGTTTCAATAATTTAATAATTTACCAAGAGAATTGAAAGCAGAGTAGTTTTAGAAGAAAATGTATTGAACTTTTAAAACAGCAACTTAATTAAAATTTTTTTTACCATTTCTTAATTAATTTAAATTACATTTATGATTTAGTACTATTTTTTGTTTTACTTATAATTTGAATTATTTTAATTTTTTACAATTTTAAATTTTGTTAATTTAATTGTTAATATTTGAATGATGTTTATTAGTTTTGATTTTTAATTTGTTAATTTGATTTTGAATTGAATTAAATTTGCATTATTCAATATTATAATTATTTTAATCACAAAAAAATAAATTTGTCAAACTTATGTAAAAAAAGTATTTTAATACTAATTAATAAATAAATAATAATAATAATTATAAGGTATATATAATAAAAATAATAATAATAATTATTTTATAAAAATGACGAATACTTTTAAGCTTTTATTTTAACCGGTTGCGTTCCTCCAGAAGCATTTTATTTCTTGGATGCTAATAAGTACAATCAAAATGGTGACAATATTCCAATATTATTTCATTTTTGTAGAACAGCTAATAATAATAAAATAAATTTCGACCCTAATAACTTCAATAATTTTAAATATGACACGTCTATTACTAATAAGGAGAGAAAATTAAAAAAACACTATTGGTGGTTATTGAATTATACTTAATTGTAACAAAAATTTTTCTAGTTATTATAAATTAGCTTTAAGATTAGGTTCATTATTTTAGTTATAAATAAAAATAGATGAGATAAAATTTAATTTTTTAAATTTTTCGGCAAAATAATACATTTTTTAATTGTAATAATAAAACAAGACTCATACTGAAACATAAGTAAATGCTATATTTAATTAAAAAATAAGTTTTGAAGCGCCTTTCTGGAGCGTCCTATTTGGAGCCTCCCAAATGTGTGTATAATACCCCACTGTCGGCTTAATGTATGTTTTATAGATATTGAGAAGATCAAATGCTGAAAAGAAGGTTTTGCAGCGATACAAAAAACCACTTGGCTGCATCTTTAGCTATACCAAAAATGTGATTTAACCGATTCAATTTTAGGTTTAACTCGATACCCAGCATGTTTAAATCTGTTGAATGCTGCAAGAGTTGTCCCTGAAATAGTAGGGTGGGAATAGTAGTGGCACTCTTTCGTGCGATCAGACAGCATTGAGTTTTTTTGGTGTTGAAATCAATTATATTGACGTTAATCCATTTTTATATTTTTGCTAAATCGTTATTTAGCTCACAAATAGTGAAATAAATAATCTGGTGGTTAATGTTATAGCCGCTATGAAATTTATAGGAAGCTACAAGGGTGCTGTTGTCTGCGAAACTATGGATCGGATTGGTAATGAATGAAACTAGGTCATTGATAAATAATAAGAAGAGAGTGGGGGATAACACTGGTCCTTGAGAACACCAGCATTTATTTTGAATTTGTCAGATGAATATCCATCGCCCAGTACACGAATCGTACGATTCAAAAGGAAATCTCCAATTCATTTTAGGAAGACTCCACCTATAGCTTTGCATTTTGCTAACAGAGAACCGTGCCAAACTCTATCAAAATCCTTAGAAATATTAAGAGCCATAACATCGGACTCAGCAAAATGATGAAGGGCGATGCTTAGCTTCTCACAAAGGTATGTCATGAGATCACCGGTTGAACGAAGGAGAAAATTGAGAACAAAAAGCTCTGAACGCAGCTCTTATATTTGTGTATAGCCTCATACGGTCTAAGATCTGGGATTCGTTCCAGACTGGTTGATGGGTGCTATTTTATATTTTTATTTGATTTAGCTTCCTTTGGTTTTATGTGAGCGTATAATTTTATACGTTTTAGAGTCTGTGGTTCATTCCAGACTGGGCTGATCGGATGTATTCCACGTTTTTTATTTAAAGTATTTATTTAAAATTTATTAGAGTCAATACAAGTCAAAAAGTCTGCGATTTTGTTTTCTTTTCTTTTCACATATTCGATGGTGTAGTCATATTCATTTAATTTTATTCGCCATCTTTCTATCTTCGCATTACTTTCTTCAAGAGATTTTCACCACACTAATGGTCGATGGTAATTTTTAAGTTTAAATGTTGTACCGTACAAATAAGGTCTGAAGTATTTGGTTGCCCAGATAATGGCAAGCAATTCTATTTCCTAGCCGTTCCGTTTCCGTCAGTTGAATACCTAGTTTCGTGTTCGTTTACCGTTTAACGTAGCAAAACGTTGGTATCCGTCTTGTTGTAACACTGTACTAATAGCATAATTTGATGCGTCTGTTACTAAAGTAAAACTCTTTTTGAAGTCGTGGTAACGTGTGGTAAGGTGAATTTGTAATTAAGTTCTTAAGTTTGTTAAAAGAGTCTTTATAAACACGTCATTTACATTTATTTTACTACCTTTTTCAAGGAGTTTTATAAAGTGTTGTGCTACCTTAGCATAGTTTTTTATCAACTTGCGGTAGTATCCTGTTATTCCAAGAAAATTTTTTATTTGTTTACAAGTTTTGGAAATTCTAAATTTCTAATAATTTCAATTTTTTTATCATTTGGCTTTATATCCTCTTAAGTTAAAATGTGCCCTAAATATTCGGTTGATTTTGTGAAGAAATTGCAATTATCAACTTGTATCTTTAAGTTATATTCCCTTAATTTCCTTAGTATTTCTGTTATTGCATCAACATGTTGAAGAGATATTGAGAATACCAGAATATCGTCAAGATAGACGACATTTTAGAGGATATATGTATTTTACTGTATATTGGTTGAGAAGAAGTAGTTATTATTTGATGTTTCACATCGTTTATGCAACTTAAATTGTCGCCGTCTTTAAAAAATAAATTTTTGTTTTTGTGTAAAATATGTTTAAAATATTTTTTTTCTTCTTTATTCAAATTGTCGTTTCGTAATACTTCAAATAAGTCATGGTTTTTTAAATCTAACTAGAACCGTTGGTATATATTTGTTGTGGGATAGGCGTAATTAAATTTGGTAGCCTTTTTGTTCACCACAATTTTTCCATTAAATAGGTCAATTTTGGCACCAATTGGACAAAGTAAATTTTAGCCTATAGTGCTAAATTTTTTATTAGAAAGGTTAGTTAGTTTCCATGACATTGAAGAGGACTAATTGAATTTGTTTGGTATTTTTGCTATAATTTCATTATGAATAATTTGACTACCAGTAATGATTTGTAATTCTATAGTGTTAAATAATTTATTATATCTCTTTGAGGGAAAAATATTATGGTCTATAATAGAAGTAGCTGCTCCTATGTCTATTAGGCAATCTACTTTTTGTCCCTCTATAGTCAAAGTTGTTATGCGTAGTCTACTGTTGGAGGTGTCAAAGGAAAATTTTCAACATATGTTGTCGTATTATGTTCTAAATCCATTGAATTGGAGTTGTAATAATCCATGTCCATATTAGTCCCGTTAGTGTTTTGGTTAGAATAATAATTATTGAAATTATGATTTCTATTATTATTATTGTTTGAAAAAGTATTGTTATTAAAATTATTATGATAATTTTTAGGTCTATATGAGTCATTATAAGTTTTACTATTATTTAAACTCCTCTCAACTAAGGGTTGATATGCTTCCTCTAATGTATTTAAATTCCTGCACCTAATGAACATGGAATCCACCCTGTCAAATTTATTTAGAAATTTATTTAAAATTGACAGTTCATTATTTCTGGGTTGGAATTCTCCAGGTTAACTAGGATCCAATGCATATTTCATATTTAATTTATCTAATATTATAGCTGGTTTCGAATAAATTAGACTTATATTTTTGAATGGAATTCGTTCCCACGTTGGATTTTGTAATCGCCTGATGCTCATAGCGGTATTTCCTTGAATTTTACAGTGTATTAATATAACTCTTTCCTTGTTCTTGTTGAGCCAAGCTCAATAATGTGTCGACTTCCGCTATATACGAAGAAAATGAATAAGTATCGCGCCGAGAAAACACTGGTATTCTTTTACAATGTCGTTAAATGTTAATGCCATTTTTTTTTTTCACAAAAAAAATTTATAAAAGTTTAATATTATATTTTTCTTTTTTGTTTAACTTTATAGCTCAATATGGCTCAAAACTCAGGTTGAAGGAATTTAATTGATTTTTCGTCTTCACAATTGAATGGTTCAAAATTAGCTCAAAATTATCACGTTTAATAAAAAATAAATGGTTTTTTTTTTATTTTTATTATTTTATTTTAGTTATTGTTATTTAAATGTTTTGCACAAAAGGGTTTTATTTATTTTCTTTTATTTTAAATTTTAACCAGTTGTCTCGTTAAATTGTTGTTAAAGAATACCGATTAACTTATCACGTTTAATAAAAATACAAGGGTTTTTTTTTATTTTTAGTATTTTATTTTAGTTATTGTTATTTAAATGTTTTGCACAAAAAGTTTTTATTTATTTTGTTTTATTTTAAATTTAACCAGATGTCTCGTTAAATGGTTATTAAAGAATACCGATTAACTCCTTGATAGGAGGCACTACACTAATCACTTATTTTAACTGAAGTAAAGTTAAGGTAATGTTAATGTAATGTCGGTGATCGACAGCGCCACTTGTATTTTATATTATTTTTTTTAATGCAGTTTTCTGCCACATAAATGTGGACTGAAAATTACACAGCCTTTCTTGTTCAGGCGTGGCTGTAAATGTCGAAAGGGGGAATAACTCTTGTGTGGGATTGTGGGGAATAACTTTTTGTGGGGAATAACATGTCTTCGACGTGTGTGGGATTCGAACCCACACTCCCTTGTTGTTTACAGCGTATTTTACACGCTCTTACCCATTAGGACACCGAGGCCCTTTTATTTTTATTTAATATCAAATCAAAAAAAAAAATATTAAAAAGGTTAAAAACAAAAATAAAATTTGGTGTTGTTATATTCTTTTATTTATTCCTTTTATTATTTGAATATTTTAAATATGTACTTAATACTAGTTTTTTATTTAAATATATTCCTTATTAAAGAAGTAACCGAGGAAGATTGATAAACTTATAAGGCTGATTTTTAGTTGAAAGAACGTTAGTATTTATAATAATTAATTGCAAGAATAAGCATTTAATTTGTGAAAGAATTTAGTGATGGCAATTTGATTTATCGCGAAAACTTTTGATAGGAAATTAAAAAATGATATGGTTAACGGATAAAGTGGGAGAGAGAAAGTGATATTAATTTATTTATGAATTATGATGGTCAATTCGAGGAATTAATAATTTACCGACGAGAAAAATATTAAGCGCGGTTTCTTTTGTCGGAAGAATCAAAGAATGGGAAAATTGACAAAATAATAGATTGACCAAAATAATGGACATTTTTCGAGAATCGACGAGATTCTGCTTGCGATGATCTTTTCTCCTTGGGAAAAAATTTAAGTATTAAGTAGGGAGATGTATCTGAAGCCGTCTGTTTTGTTTCGGTTCGGCCTATCTTCGGTATTGGGCCCATCTCAGCTGTGTTCAATACATGGGGAATAGTTCCTGAGTGCAATATCTGATTGCATAAGTTCTACATCTATATTTACATCTATTTTTTTAATCTATTGTGGAATCAGATACCTCGCCCAGGTGAAGAAGCTTTGGCTCCCTCTGTGGCCAAAAGGCATTCTGTTATTTTTATTATGTCATTCATTGGATTTGGGCTATTGTCATTGTAGGTATTATAGTTTGGTGAAGCTAATTGGTGCCTATAGCTTTGTTGGTGTATACCTTCGCGAATCTGTTATTATTGATTTGTCAGTTACGATCTGCTCTCCAATTTTCAGGGCTACTTGGTATCTCTTGGCCTTACTGCTTACTATTCTTCTTGCGTTTTTCCACATTCTGCTGGTATCATGGATGTCTACTTTGTTGGCGAAATCGAGCCATTTGTTTCTTGAACTTCAAGAATATTTTCTTGACTACCGCATTGGATCTTTTGAGTTGGATAACGCTTGTTGGCTTTGGATTGAGTCTATATTCATTGTATCTTTTTTTATTTTCTTTGTCCAAATTGTCAATTTTTATGTTTTACCATATTAGTTTTTTGTCTGTTTGTTTGTTTTTTTGAACCGGGGTAAGACGATGTTTCCCGCACTACGTATCGATATCATCAGGTTCACATTTCTTGTGGGGGGTCGGTGATCGAGTTTCCAGTTGACCATGTTACGGAACTTGTTCTACTCATCATGGTTCGTGTGTCATTGCGGGCGACTTCGGGTTATGTTTCCCGAGCTATTCTTTCTGTTTGAAGGCTTACTGATGTTTGTTAGCGAGTGTGTGTTGTGTGAATTTGCTTGTATGAGTATGGAAAAGTGGTCGAAATCTTTCGGGTTTGGTATCGTCTCCCACGATTTAGTTTTTTCTATTGTGTGACGTAAAGTCCGGAGATGTTAAGGTTTCTCTGTGCAGAGCAAGGTAGGTTTCCTTTTGTTTATAATTCTGCGATTAAGATTGTCGTTTAGAATTTGTTCTATAACGTAGCCTTTGTCGTTGGTCTTCTTGTCACTACATTTATTTCTTCACCATTATAATTTTTTCTACTTCTCCCTTTCTATTTTTCATTTTTCTATAATTTTCTTCATTACTCTATTGTTTTTCACCTGTGTACCGTTTAGTATATCAATTTTGTTATTTGGTTTAGGTTTGTTATTTTAAACACTCTTGTTATTTTGATGTTCAATTTCAGTTATCGGAACTGTGCACAGATTCGTTTTATTATTATTAATGCTTATTATTTTATTTTGTACTTTGGAAGATAATATTTTACAATTAATATTAAATTAATAATTATTATTATTATTGTTTTTTTTTTTAATTTTATTTATTTATTTTTCTCATTAGGGCATAGAGTATATTTATATAAGCTCCTATAGAATATATTTTACAAATTCATAGTAGTTATAATTTCAAAATTATAATGTTAATATATAAAAATTAGGAATATAACGCCAAAAAAAGAATAAAAACAAAATCTATCAAAAATAACACAAAGTAATAATAAAATTAAAAAAAAAAAACGATAAAAATTCAATAAAATGAAATATCGCAAAACTAAATGTAATTATGATTTTTTTTTTTCTTAATTATTTTTAAATTGTATAGATTAATAATCTTCTATTAACCTATTCTTGTATTTTTTTCTAAACTGATATTTATTTAATTCTTTTACATGGGCAGGTAGATTATTGTACGATTTAAAAGCAATTACAATTTCAATGACGGTCCAACTCCTGCTCTTTTGCAAGTCTTAGAGAAGACTACGTTAATAAAAAATATTTTTAATATATAATAAATATATTTAAATTAATTTCTATATAATTAGTTAATACAATGTAACATTAATTTAAACCATAGTTATTTAATAATACAAGACAAGTTTTAGTTTTTAATAATGCAATTTTTTTTTTATGTATATTTTTGTTTGTTTTTGTTAAGTTTAAGTTTTAATTGTTAGTTATTTCATTCTTTTTCATCTTTTTAGTGAAACTAATGATATTTTTTCGTTTATTGTTTTAATAAAAAAAATAAAAAGAAGAAGAAAAATAAAAAAAAAGATCCTATTTTATTTTATTGTTATTGTACCTAGTTTTAATTTTTTTTTTGTTTTATTGTTTACATTTATTTATTTTTCTAGATTTATATTCTGTTAGATTTATTCTCTAATTAATTTTTTGTTTTATTATTTACATTTATATTTTTTTATATTTTTTTTTTTTATTAATTTATTCTTGCAATTGGATGTTCTTAGTACATATATAACAAAACATACAAACAATGATTATTTTTTTGAACAAGCTGCAATTTTCGATTAGCTTTAAATGTTGCGGCAGGTCATTGTTCAATTTCAAACAGTTGTTTAGACAATTTGTTTTTTATTTCTTGTTCTGAAGAATGTAAGATAAAAATTCGATGTATTTCTTGTGTTATGGGAGTGTATTTCGATGTTTCTATTGAGGATAAAGTTATGTTTTTTCTGGTTATTTATTATTTTGAAAGTTAAGAGAAGGTATGACTCAAGTTTACAAATAATTTCAAGGCTAGAGTATTGTCGTGAATAGAGTTGATTAGTCGGATGTGTTAATGGATAGTCGGATGAGTGTGAATAGTTTTGATTGCCTTCTTGTGAAGTTTATTAAGTTTATTCAGGTTGTTTTTGTACGCTCCATTCCAAGTGGGGTTTGCTTAGATTATGTTTGACTGAATGTAGGATGAGTATATAATAAAAAGCGGTTTTTTTTGTCGAAAAAACGTTTTAGCCTGTTTAAAATGAAAATATATGGCACAATTTTTTACATATGAAATCAATGTGCTCAACCCACTTGAGGTTACAGTCAATTTCTAGACCTAGATAATTGAAGGAATCTACTGGTTCTATTGAACTATTGTCATAGATAAGTGAGCGGCTTTCGAAAATTTTATTTTTGAAGAGAAGAACTTTTGTTTTTTTTCGGTTTAGTTTCGGTTTTTTCATTAACCAATCTTCAATGTTTTCTAGATCATGTATTATGGATTGTTTGAGTTCATGTTCATTATTTGCAGAGTATTTTATTGCTGCGTCGTCGGCAAATAGCTGCAGGGATCTTTTCAGTTCGAGACAAGCCAGATCTGCTATGTATAGTTTAAAGAGGTCTGAATCCAGGATTGATCCTTGAGGTACACCTTTCTTACTAATTTTGGTGGTGCTGTACACATTATTGATTCTGACTATTTGTGAGCGACCATTCAGAAATCTTTTGAAAAAAGAGATTTGTTGCGGGGTTAGATGCAAACTTTTAAGTTTGCAAAGCAAAACGTCAAAGTCCACACAATCAAATGCCTTTTGGAGATTAATAAAGAGACATCCTGTGAATTTACCTTCATCCATACTCCTCGAAATGAAATGAGGAGAGATAGGCACGCCGCGGTAGTATTTGAATTCATCTCGAAATCAATTTGTTCTGGATGCAATATGCCGTTAGCTGTCATAAAGCTACTTAGTCTGTTTTTATTATTCTCTCAAAAATTTTGGAAAAGGTAATTAAGATAGAGATCGGACTATATTTGGTCCGATCTGTTTTGTCATCCTTTTTGTGAATTGGAGTAATAATGGCTGTTTTTAAGGAATCCGGAAAGAGATGAGTTTTAAAAGATATATTTATAAATTTTTGCAATATCGGAGCTAGCCTATTGGCGTACTTTTTCACAAGTTTCGCGGATATGTTGTCATGTTGATCAATTATACCTCCGGTTGCAGAGTCTGGTTTGAAAGAGGATATGGTATTTACTACTTTTACATTACTAAGGTTGACCTAAGGTTAAATGGAAAGTAGATATTTCGCGCCAGACTTTGGAAGCAGGTTTCGTCAATCGGAGAGTGAGATATATTTAGATTATCCGTCACATTTATGAAATGGTCATTTATACATTCTGCTTCATTTTTTTGGTCTTTGATTATGTTGTTATTGTCCTTTAGTTCTCTAATCAGATTATTTGAGGGATTGGCTCCCTTGTTAAATATAACTTTTTTGTATGAATACCACAGTTTCTTACTATTACATGCGTCCTTCGATATTTCTGCAGAGCAAAATGCAATTTTAGCCTGGAGAATCATTTTTTTAACTATAGTTTTATAGGAATTATATAAATGAACAATATGAGAGTCATCGCGATATTTCCGTTTATATTTTAGAAAAAAGTCGCGCACTTTAATCATGGCAATTATGTTATTTATGATCCAATCATGTTTTTTAGCCTTGTTCTTTGACTGGGTTATAATGGTATGCTTGTTGATTAAAGATGTTAGACTACCTACAAACTTGTCGAAGGTTGTGTACTCATAAATATTCTCCCAAATTGAATCATTAGAAAGAGAGTTGTAGTTTATAACTGTTTTTAAATTGTTTGAGTTCTCTCTAATAGGAGTTGTGTTAACACTTACAAGGAACAGCTGATGATCGGATAATGGTGTGTCTATAATATGAAATTTGTATTCGAAATTAAATATGTCGGTGATAAAATGATCAATTATGGAGCTGGTAGTTTTGCCTATTCTTGTTGCGAATTCATTTCCGATTTTTTTAGCTATTATATAACGGTTAGTTAGAAGTGTATGAGAGTAGTTAATCACGTGACTATTTTTTTTATCTAGTAGGTTTATATTGAAGTCACCATATATCATTGAGTGTTTAAATCTAGAACTAAGTTCGTCGATTTTCTCGATAAAAACATCAATATTTGTTTGAGGTGCTCTGTATATTGATATTATATGTATACCGTGACGGAGTAGTTTTACAATCCAGACATTGGATTCGTTAAACTCCTCTTCCAAAATTTAAGTGAAGCGTAAGTAGTCTGCTACATATATAGTGACACCCTCGTAGGAACTCCGTCTGTTTGAAAAATAACCGGTGTAGCCTGGAAGATTGAAAAAGTTGTTTTCAGTTCTACTAATCCAGATTTCTGTTAATACTACTACTTCAATGTCAGTACGAAAGGTGTATAAAAGTGTTTCTAAGTCATAAATTTTGTTTCTGATACTTTGTATATTAAGATAAATAACATTTAAGTTCTTTTTACATCGTGACATTATATTTTTGTTCAGTACTGTAGAATAATTGACTTGTACGCTACTATTTATATCAATCATTTGTTGTTTGGAAAAAATACATGTGTGAAGTATAATAATGATTGGAATAACTGTAATGTGTTTACAAAGAAGAGTATTTGCTTTTTGGCTAATTAATAGTCGAATTAGTATAAACTTCGTGTTCAAGATAGTAACAATTAAAAGTATTACAATGAAGGTGTTGGAAGTAAGATTACGTGAAGTTAGGATTTTTATAAAAAAAGAAAACGTGGAGTCTTTTATCAATTCATGGAGGATGTTTATTTTTATTTTATATTTATAAGAGAAAAAATTTAAATAAAGTTTATTAATATATATTTAGAAATTTTAAGTAAATATGTGAATTAGTGTTGTATGGAAATAGAAAAAATGTATTATTTATTTTTTTTGTTTTTTTAATTTTTTTTGCAATGTACTTTTAATTAGCAATTTTAGTAGTAAATTATAATGATTTAATAGAATTAAGATGTTTGTGATGTGGAATTTTTTTAATGATTGGTAGAGAAGAATTATATTGAGTTTTAATTTATAAAATTTATTAATGTTATCAAAATTGTTAATCGTGTTTGTAATATTGTTAAAATTTCGAATTGTGATAATGTAAATAGGTGGTGTTGTAATGTAAATAAGGAAAAAGAAAGTAAATGTGTAATTTTTTATGAAAACAAATTTTAATTTTAAAAATAAAATCAAGATATGTAATTTTTTGTTTTTTTTTTATGTTATTAATTATTGATTGGTACAGAAAAAATTTTTTTATGTTTAAGTTTGTGAAATCTGTTAACTTAATAAAAATGAAAAAAAATTTTAGTTTTAAGTGAAATTTTATTAAAGATTGGTAAAGAATAATATTTTTATGTTTTAGTTTATAAGATTTATTAAAATAATAATAATTACTACTCTTTAGTGCTGTAAATAAAGTAGTTTTGTTAAAATTTCGAATTGATTTGTGAAGGTGTGAATAAGTGTTGTAGTAAAAACAAAAGCAAGATATGATACAAAACAAAAGGAAGATATGATACTTTATTTTGTGCAATAATAAAAATGTATCCATAGGGTTGTTAAAAAAAAGGAAATAATTGTTAGGAGGTGCCATTGTGGAAATTAGTGAATATTGAATTGAATGATTTCGTAGGAAAGAAGAATGGGTAATTGGTTTGAGTGCTAAATCTATTACTATCTTGTAAATTTCGATTATTAATTTGATTAGATAGTAATGATATGTTAGTTGTTTTAATAATTATACTTATCTTTAAATAAATTAAGTTCATTAAAATGGGTGAACAGTACACATTTACAGTAGCCGTATCATACACAGTAGCCATATCGTTTTCCCGCAAGTTGATTGAGTTGTTCTTAAACCATAAGTATTTGAAGTTGTGTTGGTTTTTGATCTTTTTTGCTTAATTGTATATTTTTTTTTTGTAATGATGATAGATGATGTTAGAGAAATAATTCTTTGTTACCTTCTTCTAGCAGATCAAATTCAACTGTGAACAAATGATGCTTTTTTTTCCTAATATCTCGTTTTTGACTGTTTCAGTTTTTAGTTTTTGCGTCTTTCCGTTGTTTTTGTTAGCAGCAGCAAAGAATTGGTTCAAAGTTGAAATTTGTACAATGTAATCCTCCTTGACCTTCGAATTGATTTTTTCCATCATGCGCATGAATGTACCTTTGATATTGTCGATCGACGAGGCTAATCCAGTTAAGATTACGTTGTTTCTATTATTTTCTCGTTCTGGTTTGTCTATTTTAAATTCAAGTAGATTCATTTTTTTTCATGATCACTGTATTTAGCCACGGATCGTGATAGTTTCTCAGATAAGACTATATTTTCTTGGGCACCAATGATTTCATCCATTTTGTTAGAAATGTAGGTGAGTGACTTTAGTACAACTGAGCCTAGACTTTTTAGATATGATGCCATGCTTTCCAAAGTGCAATTATTTGGATTAAAAGGAGGCCACGCTTTGGTCTAAATAGTATAATTCTTCTGCATCTGTCTCTTCATTGTAGACATACTTTTCTTGAAAGTCCACAAAACAAATAGATTCGTTAAGTGGTGATGGCGGGCATTTTAGGCAAGTCAAAAGTTACAGGGCTTTACATTCTCCACTACAAATCAAACCTCTGTTTGTTTTCGAGGTTATATTTTTACCACAGGATTTGCATTGTGATTTATTCATGTTGACTAGATTTATTTTTTTTTTTTTTTATATTTTAATGGAAATTTATTTTTTTATTGGTTGATATAGTAGTTAATGGCTTAATAGTTTAAGATTTTAATTGTTCTATAAGATTTTTGGTTAGGCGCCAGAAATTTTATGTTTGTTTATATAAATAAAAATTTTTTTTTCTCCTTTCCGCTGAAATAAAACACTTCCGTTCACTTTGACAGTTTTTGACTTTTTTTGATTTGATTAAGTAGAGAAATATAATATCATTATGCAATTAAATGTCGTTTTATGCGATTACGAATTACGATTACTTGACCTGGTGTAGAAATTCTAAAACAACTGAATAAATTTATGTTTAACTATAATATTTTATTATAACTTGCAATGAACATAACTGCTCGTTAAATTTTATATATTTATTTATTTTTAATCTCCTACCGCAAACAATGAGATAGGGAAGTGTCGGTTGCTTTTAACTGTGGCGATATATGATGTTACATGTAGGATGTATAATATGAATGAATTATATAAAAAAAAAGATTTCTATATACAAATAATTAATTGTTACGTCCCTTATGGCTATTTCGTTGGTAATGTATTCATACCCCCTTCTGAGTATTAACTTCTTTAGGCATTTCGTTGGTAATGCGGTATTGCAAGTGTATTTCATATGTTGTTGCATAACCCAAATTGGACATATGTACTCTTTAATTCTAGTATGTGTATGTTGTTTTAAGTTTTGAGTATATTTAATCCCGTTTTTTGGTTAGGACTGCTACGAGCATGTGTCGCACTGAGAGTGCTTGATTGCAGAAGCGGCACAGTGCTTGCTGTTTGGATGTAAATGGATGTATTGAAGTTCCGAGAGTTTTTTCGGTTGCAAGTCTCATTAGTTTTTTGTGCTGGTCAGTTGTTGACTTTGTGGACGTTTTTGAAGTCAATTTTGTGTATTTCCGCTGGTATGATTTCGGCTATTGCTCGACTGTATTTCCGATCTGCTTGCTTTATGTTTGCATTGTGTGTTGTTGCCTGTGTTTTTGCTTGGCTGTAAAGAGATGTAAGTTTAGTGTGGGACGGTGTAAGAGTGGCCTCTTTTGGAGCTTTGTTGGCGAATTTGTTTCCGTCAAATCTATGGGAATCTATACTAACTTGATTTTGTATCTGGTTGTGTTTATTTTCCATAATATCACCCTACCGTCATTTGGGTGTTGATTTGTAGGTTAAGTTGTAGACCAGTGTGTTTTTATAAGGTGAAGGCTGTGGCTATTGATAATTGCGTATCTGCAACTAGAATGTAAGGCGGACTCGACAGAAGTGGTTTAGCTACGTTTTATCGTCCACTTTGCAGCCCCCGTTTTCTCTGGTCTACTCCTTGATTATTTAGATCGATTTATTGAATGTGCCTTTTGCGTAAGCCGGGTAGGTCAGTTGCAGTCATGATTATGTTGTTTATATATGCGTAATTGGTGGTGGGGCCAGCTCGAAGGAGCAGAAGGAGAACAGCGAACAAACTTGTGATATTCCAGTTTATTTGTATTTGCTTAGTTCCTGAATTGATTTCTTCCGTGATTACTGTACATCGTTTATTCTGGAGGAAGTTCTGTATATATTTGGACATTTTGCTACCGACTTTCCATTTTCCTAATTGTGTCAATTGAAAAGTAAGTCTATGTGTTGCTTTTTATTCAAAGTCGTGCTGACCTGGTTTTCGATTTCCTGAAGAATAGTGTGAGTTCCTCTTCTGCTTCGAAATTCGTATATAAAATGGTGTGTTTGTCTTTCGATGATATACGAGATTCTGTCTACGATGATTTTTTTCATTAGCTTGGAGAAAACCGAAAGTTTTGGCCTGTTTTCCATATGGGAAAATTCTCCGAAAAAATCTGACTCTTTGTGCGGATACAGTTATATATTTACAATACCCAGGTGTATATATTTCAAACAACTGTAATTGATGTTTTTCCTTTTTTTAGTTTTTATTTATAATTTTTATACTTATTGTTATTATTTTTATTTTATATTTCCACTTCAAAACAAAAATCGTTCTTATCCTTGCATCGATAAGTCAGCCTGATCGTGGCTTATGAAATATTTCTGGATACTACTTTTGTTTTGTTTTCCCAGAGCTCGATTTCAAACTTCATTGAAAGCGGGTGTAAAAATGTAGACAATTAATATTCATAATTAATAAAAATATTATATTAAATTGTATTCGCCTTGACATGGGAGAGATGCCGAAATATACATAGGCTTTATAATAAATGACTAAATAAATAAATATAATATATAGACGAAACAATAAATATAATATTTTAAGAATTATAAAAATAAAATATAATTATTTTGTGGACAAAAAGTGTAAATAAAAAATTATTTTTTACTCAATAAAATCTAACTTACTTGTATTGACAATTAGAAAAAATGAATATTAAAATAAAAAAAAAAATCTTATAATTTTTAATATAATTAATAAAAAATTAAAATAATTAACTTTATAAGTATCACATTTTTTATATTGTGAGTTCATTTCTAGATTACACTATGCAACCAGAAATTGAACAAAATCAATTAAAAGACACTATAAACACTAATTTTCAAAAAATTTTGGGCAAAATGGAAAAACACCAAGGTACCACAATGGATACCCATAGTGAAAAAGAAAATAGTTTCCGAAGTAAAAATACAAAACAATTAATCGTATTAAAAAAAGAAAATGACAAATTAAGAAGACTAATAAATTAAATAAATCTTAAAGTATATACCTAGGATATTGAAACAATACAATTAGCGAATGAAAACCACATGACGCTAAATGAGATAGATATAAATTATCCGATTATGGAAGAAGATGACATAGATATAGAGGAGCAAAACACAGACAAATCTGAATTGGAAGAATATATTAAAGTGCTCTCAAAAAAAAAATTCTGAATATAAAACAAATAAAAAAACTAATGAAAAACTTAAATAAATCCATAAATAATAATTAAGCACAAAGAGAAAATTGAATGGACACTGAAAACAATAATATTAGTTTAACTAATAATCTGTCAAAAAAAAAAAAATGGCGATAATAACGAATAACCACTTAAGTGTTAAAAATGTGAACAAAAAAAAATGCTACCAATAAATGTATATAATACTGACTTAGAATTTGTTAAAAAAGCTATTAAATTAAAAACAAATGATTTCTTCATAAAACAAATTTCTGACACACACTTTATAATAAAGGGTCTTTCAAATTGAGTTTTCAAAAGTTAATAATTAAAAAACATAGAATGGAATTGAAACTGGAAAAGTTTTTATGAAGTTTTTATTCAAAAATGAAGTACAATGTTTGCCATTTATACTTTGAAAATGATATCTCCGATGTGACCACCTCTTGCGTCTCTACAGTACCTGATTCTCTACCTCACCAATAACTCGAATATTTTCTGGTTTCAAGTGCCAATTTCACTCACAGCACCAATATTTTCTTGTGAACGACCGGCACGAGCATACTGATATCTTTCTCGTACTGCACCAGTTTTTTGAAATTTCCGCACAATACTTCCAATTTGTTGCTCAGTTGGACGATTATGTCGACCATAAAGATTGATCACTTTCATAAAACAATTCAATAATTTCAACAGGTTGTTGTAATGTATACGACTCTATTTTTATAAATGGCAAACCTTCAGCTGTCAAAATGACATATAATATGGGTGCGTTCAATGTTTGAAGTGTGTTAAACAAGCGCCTTCTTTGGAAAACTCAATTTGTAAGACCCTATATATTCAACTGACATTGTTGATTACAAAATTATAATATATATATTAAAACAATCCAAAACAAATTTTTACACGTTCACACCGAAAGCAGGAAAAATAATTAATCTTTTATTGAAAGGCTTAGAAGCTTCATATGAAGAAAACGAAATACTAATGGCACTAAAAAATTTTAATAATAATAAAATTAAATTCGAATCAGTCAGATTAAAAACAAGAAAATCTGTACAAAATAAAATAATCGTTCAAGCATCAAGTGGTAGCAAAATTAGTGGGATTAAAAAGACCAATGCTATAAATAACACTATCATATATAACACTATCATATATTGGGAGAATTTAAATAAAGAAAAAAATCTCCAACGCACCAGATGTCAAAGATTCTCTCACTCTGCTGCAAACTGCAATATGGAGTACCGTTGCGTAAGGTGTGAGGAGAATCATATTCCAGGAGAGTGTAAAATCACAATTAACAACGAGAAGAGCAAATTATTTTGTACATTATGTAAGCAGCATGGACATCTATCATACAAAAGTTGCCCTCTGCATATTGAAAAGCAACAACAAAAAGAAGAAGCAAAAGAAAAATTAAAAGATAAGATTAATGATAGGTATAGTTGTACAATAATTTTACTAAACAAAATATTTCTTCTGGAAATGCATTAAGGAACAACAACAAAAATAGGATTCTATTTAATTCCAACAGTACTAATAGTAAGAATAATAAATGTAATAATAGTAATAATTATTGTAATAGTAACAGCAATAATAATAGTAATAATAACAATAATGTTTTTGAAAATTTAAATAATAACATGTTATTGATATTACAAAAAAATGATAAAATTCAAACTTTATTATGACATATTTTACAACAAATAACATTAAATTAAAATTAATTTCAATTAATGTTATTCACTTGCCTCATATGATAAAAGATTTTCTATTATGCATTTCACAGAAAATACAAATCCTGATATTCTCTGCCTTGGCGGAAATAAATTGCAAAGCAAACATTTTTTATCTTCATATGATATTATCACAAATGATAGGAACAACTAAGGTGGAGGTGGTACTGCCCTCTATATCAAAAAGTCAATCAAATATGATACTATAAGAAATGAAAAATTTCATAAATTTGAATGTATAGAATTATTATTATTAATTTAAAGATTATTATTATTAATTTAAATCATTATTATTATTAATTTAAAGAACTTTGGAAAATTATTCATAATATCAATTTATGCTTCGGACAGAAATCAATCTAAATTTATAGATGAACTTAATTATATATTGCAGACATTAAACCTATCCGATAGCAAACATTATTATATTATTGCAGGGGACCTAAATGCAAAACATGTCTCTTGGAATAATATCTCTAATAACAGTCGAGGTTCGACTCTATATAATTGGCTAAACACCAATAAAATTCAATATAAAAGCAAGCTGTTAATACCGGATGCACCAACATTTCCTAGGTGTAATTCGTATTTAGATCTAATATTAATAGATGTAAGAATAGAATCAGCTAACAATACATTGACCACACTAGCATATAATAGTGATCATAATGCAATCTGTGGCATTTTTACTCTGAATAAAGAAAATATGTTAACACACAGTAATCTACTAACCAGCGATAAATATCTATTCCACACAAAACAAATTGGAATAAGTTTAAAAAAAAGCTGGATAACAACTTAGATATAGAATTCCTTACCTAAAATAACAAATTTAAGACAAAGAAAATATCACAATTGACAAAATTGACGCTCACTTGTACAAATTATATAAAATTATTGAAGATACAATGAACGAAACAATATCTAAACACATAAACAAAAATTATTTAAACAAATTTTATTCAACCAAACATAAAAATTTACTAAAACACAAAAGCAAGTTCCTAAAAGATATACATATAATATAAATTTTAATTTAAAAAAATTTTTTAATTAAAAAGATTGAAAAAATTTATTCTAAAACGTGAAATCTTAGTATATATAATTATAGTAATATAATTTTTTATATAATTATAGTAATTTATTATATATAATTATAATAATTTATTATATTTATAATATAAATTAAACAGGAAATAATTTTTTGATTTCGCCCTTTTGCCCAAATTTAATTATTTATTATTTATTATTACAATAAAATATATTAAATAACACAACAAATATTAAATAATGATAAACTGCAATTCTATTTTATTTTCTTTTCTCTTAAGTAGGAGATCTAAAAATGGTAATTGATTGTTGTGTTCTAATTCTATTGTAAAGTTAATTAAAGTTGATTGGTTATTGAGGATTGATAATCACAAACCAACCAGCTCAACAAAGGTGCATACGATCTACGTCACATTGTCCATACCAACATAGAATGGCAGCTTTCAATTCTGTAATTCACAGGTTATGTAATTTACTATTAAGTATAACTAATTACAAACAAGAATACGAATATATGCACAAATGTGCAGAAATAAACGGAAACAAACCAAAAGATATAGACAAATTAATTAAAAAACATTCTAAATAAAATATTTTAAAAAAATACATAAAAACAATTTATCAACATTTTTTACACAAACAAAATGCAAAGAAATGGTAAATAGAATAAAATTAAAGTATGCATCAAAGATAATGAATAAATTAAAATCTACTTTTTATAAACAAAACATCGATGTTGTGTATAGTCAGTAATATAAATTATTTCTAATTATTTTTTAATTATTTACTAGGCAACACTAAAGATAAAACAAAAAATGAAGAAAAATCCAGTATCTACGAAATCACATGATGCCAAATGAAGTACTACAGCCAAACAAAAAGAAAAATAAAAACAAGGTTTAAGGAACATATACGGGCCATCAAAAATAACAATCTGAAATTTCTGCAGTAGCTTTTCATGCCACAAAAAAATATATATATGAATTTTTCAAATTAAAGAAGACTGTTGACAACCCTAGAAGCCTAGATTCATATGAAAGTTTTTACATTCACCACAACATGAAGCACGACAAGAACAACACCTTAATGAATACAGACAAGGGGAATATAGAATCTTTTCTTTTTAATTGTGTTTAATTTTTCTCATTTGTTTAATTGTAAATGTAAATTGAAAAAGTTAATTACTGTTTAAATTTAATTGTTTCTCAATTTTTAATTTTAATATTTGTTGTGTTATTTAATATATTTTATTGTATGTAAATGTTTAAATTTATTTGTTCTCACTAATTTGATAATAAAAAAATTTTTCTCAATTGTGTGTTGTGTGTTGCTGAAGATGAGAGGTGGACCTCTTAAAATGCATGCAAGCATAAAATAAATTTAATTTAGTTTTATATAAAAAAAAAAAAGATAATAAATAATTCAATTTGGGCAAAAGGGTGAAATTAAAAATTATTTGGTGTTTAATTTATAAAAGAAAATTTATTTTAAATAATTTTAAATACATGTAATATATAAAAGACACTTAGACTTTTCTTCACAAACAATAGTTACTCTTAAAAGACTTTTAAATAATATTAACATATTAATAAAACAGCAACTTAAAGTAGAAATAAATAACTATTGGACAAACAGACTAAAAAAAGATTTCCGCTAAAGAGAGCCGAAATATTATCCCACAAATAAACAAACTATTCAGAAAAAAGCATATAGAAGATATAAAACAGTTATACATAGACCAACAAGACCTAAACTTACTTATTATTAATGATATTGGCATCAATAATATATGCACAACTAGTTCAAACCAATTTATAATAAAAGAATAAGAACAAAAAACTAAAATATTAGGAATATACTTATATATAAACAACAAAACATCAGCAGGAATTGACGGTATTGCTAATATTGTATTAAAAAATTTAAGTACTAAAATTATAGAAAAGTTAGTTATAATTTTTAGCAACGCGTTGAACTACTACTATTTTCCGAAAACATGGAAAATAGCAAAAGTTATTGTGCTAAAAAAACTGGGTAAGGATCCCACAAATCCCGGCAATTACAGACCCATAAGCTTGTTACCAAACATTAGCAAAGTTTATGAGATTATAATCAACTAGCAGAGTACCCGGCGTTGCCCGGAGTATTTGATCGGCTTTATGAAATAAAAATTATTAACTTTTGATTTTGAGTTAATATAATTTAATTAATATAGTTCACGTATTACTATGCATTTTCAGCTACTGGTAGTTAATATTCTATTTTTTATTACATTTAGTTAAATTGAATAAACAGAGCGAAGATTTAGAGATAATTTGTCTACAAAAATCTTTAAAGGAATCAATAATCTATTGAGTACACAATTACGGCGAAGTGAGTTTTCACATAAAATCGTATTTAAATTATAAAAGGCCATAATGTAATAAATTTTTTTTATGTCACTTCATGTTTTGGTGAATTATCCTTTTCAGCACATTTTGAAAAATTTATTATTAGGTTGGCTCTGTCTCTCCGTCTGTTAAAACTTATATACTGTTTAATAAAGAGGAATGTAATATTAACTATGCATAGGTATCTTAAAAGAGTAATGTTGTAGAATAACTTTTTTATATACGCTCACCGTTGGAGATCCTACAGCACCGACAGCTCTTCAAATTTTGAAAAAAACTTCTTTTTAAATGCGTACATTTCAGGTTCTGTTTAACATATTTTCAATATAAAAAATACATGATTGTTTTTTACCATTATAAATCAACCAGAATTTTTTTACGTTTAGTTTTTTTAATTATTTTTCCAAATTGATTGGCTAAAAATATGTGTAAAAATTGTATATGGATAAGAATTTAAGGTTTTCTGTTCTTTAAATATGTATGTACTCATTTTTGATTAACTGCTGTACAGAAATGTGAATATGTTTTCTAATTTAATTGATTAAGTTTATAGTATTTTTAAATATACGGATATTATACATACTATATGTATATATTTCAATAATATTTTATGGGTAATATCTTATACACATGCATCTTATATAGGTAGACCACATGTAAAGACCACATGTAAGTAATGCATTTCTGAATGATGACATGATGATTGTCTAATGTAGGAGATTGTTTCTGTTTTTTAACAACGGCCGAAAATGTTATGTTGTTAAGACTTAAACACAATATTCTTAAGATACTTTATAAGGTTACTTTAATTACTGTTTTATATTAGAAATTTGCATTGAAAGGTTTTTATGGAATATTAAAAACAGTATAGATAAAAGTAAAGAAGGTTGGAAATATCTTTTTAATAATAATAACAATACACAAAATTAGGCAAAATATTATTAATAAGTGCTCGTGCGGAAATGGGTTAACAAACGTTAACAAACATTTTGTCACAGGCTTTATTTAGAACCATAAATTCATCCTCCCAAATTAGACAGAAATTAGAAACAAAAAAATTTTTTTTGACAGTCTATCGTAACGAAATGTGTTAATGTATCACAACAAAATTTATTGAATGAGTTTGTGTGCCAAAGTGCAATACTTGTGCAAATTTTCAATTGGTCAAATCTTTTAACAAAAAATGAGAATTTCATGGCCTGAAGTCTGATGGGTTAATGTATCGTAACCAAATTAACTCAGAAAGCTTTTGCTATAACCTACACTTTTGTAAATTTTCAACTCAATTGGTAAAACCGTTTAAGTGCGACAATAAAGAAATTGAAAATTTTTATTGAGCCCTGGTGCCGAAACGTGTTAATGGATCGTAACTAAATCTCCTCAGTGAGCTCCTGTGGTAAAGAGCTACACTTTTGTAAATTTTCAATTCAATTGGCAGAACCGTTTAAGCGCGACAACAAAGAAATTAAAAAACTGTATTGATTCCTGGTGCCGAAGCGGGTTAATGAATCGTACCCTAATCAACTCAGTGAGCTCCTGTGGTAAAGAGCTACACTATTTTAAATTTTCAACCCAATTAGTCAAATTGTTTAAGTAGGACAACAGAAAAATTTAATGAACTTCTTTCGGCTCTCCTGCCTAAACGAGTTAACAGAACTTCATAAAAATTTGTCATAGGCTTTTTTTCGAACCACAAAACCACCATACACAATTAGACATAAATCGGAAACAAAACATTTTTTGGAAGCCTGCCGGGCCGAATCACGGTAGCATATTGTATCAAAATTTCTTCGGCACCCGTCGAAAGCTAAGAAGAACTTTTGTACAAATTTTCAACTCAATCGATCAAACCGGTTAGGCAAGACAACGAAAAAACGAAAAAGTTTTAAATGGCTTTCAGGCCGCAATGGGTTAATGAACCAAGTAGATAGGGTATGGGCATCCAATGTATGAAACCAATGAGCGGCAGTTTTAAAGGCTTTAAGCTATAGGGTAGTATGTAAAGTATGAAATCTTTGATTGGTTCTCCTAAATGTATGCAATAAAATTGTGATAAGTAAAAAGTTTTATGCTTTTGAGTATTTTAAATTAAGCTTAGCGGTAGAATATCAGTTATGTTTAAATTTCAAATTAAAATAGTAATAAGCTAAAGATATTGTGCTTACTGTTCTTAATTAAATATGAAAAGTTTTTAAAGTTTGGTTTGGTTTAAATACAAAGTTAATATTATCAAAGTTTAAACTTCCGTGAAAATTGAAAAAAAAGTTTTGTAAATTAAAATAAAAAATAAATTTAAGCTATTGAGCTGAATATTCCTAATTAGATATGAAAAGTTTTTTAAGTTTGGTTTATTTTTAATATTATTAAAGTTTAAGCTTGACTTAATATTTCTGTGAAAAATGAAAAAAAAGTTTTATAAATTAAAATAAAAAATAAAATAAGCTTAAGCTATTGAACGGAATATTCTTAATTAGATATGAAAAGTTTATTAAAGTTTAAGCTTGATTTAATAACGTGAAAAATTAAAAAACGTTTTATAAAATAAAAAAATAAGGTTAAGCTATTGTGTTGAATATTCTTAATTATATATGAAAAGATTTTAAAGTTTTAACTTAAATACAAAGTTAATATCAATGTTAAAATTCTTCTTATACTCATAACACTTTTTTCTGCATACTTTTAGGCGAACGCTTGGTTATGAAACTTAAAACTTGATTTAAAATTGCTGAAATATTTTTATATGTGGGAAGCTATGAAAAGTTTTTCAAGCTTTTAGTTTGGTTTAAATACAAAATTATTATAATCAAAGTTTAAACTTGATTTAATATTAACCTGAAAAATTGAAAAAAAGTTTTGAAAATTTAACCATAAAAAACTTAAGCTATTGTGTTGAAAATTCGAAATTAGTTATAAAAAGTTTTAAAAGTTTGGTTTATATTCAAAGTTATTATTATCATTAAGTTTAAGCTTAATTTAATATTATCGTTCGTTATGTTTGAAAATGAAGCTTATTTGATTATGAATTTGATTAAAAAAGTTTTGAAATAAATAATAAGAAGCTTGAACTAGTATAAAATATTTTTAAAGTTGTTTTGAATTCAAAGCTAATAAAGCTCGTCCATTATGTTTGAAAATTAAGCTGCCAACTGTAATTTTAAAGTTGAAAAGCTTAAAAAACCGATGGAAGTTTTTTGTTTTATTATTAACTTAACTAAAAAAGTTTTAAAAAAAAATGAAACACATTTTAATAATTTGAATTCAGACTTATTTTTATTAGTAAGTAATTAAAATAAAATAAAAAATTTACATTAGATTCACATTGTAAAAAATAGAATGTAACATGTATTATTGCATTAATGTAAAACAAAAATGAAAAACTTATTTTAAAAAACTAAATTAATTTTATATACTAAAGAAGCATTTTATCTGATATTGCATAATGCCCCCATGCGTAAGTTTTAATTTTATCTGAATGAATATATCTTTTGTCATCTGAGGAGCTTAATGCTATTTTGTTTAAATTTTGTGTGTATATATCATGTAAATTTGATCTAAAAACTCTCATATTTCTGTAAAAAATTAAGTTATTCAACAATGAGTTTCGATAATTTTCTATGGTTAAATCATTAACTACATATTTTTTCACACCTTTAGCTTTTTTAATATTTTGATTTGTGTAGGTTTGAATAAAATACATCTTAGAACGGAGTCCAATAAACTCAGATATAATTTCACCATTCAATTCATCCTTAAAAAGTCCCAATTGTTTTTTGTTTAACAAAGGGAAACTATACGGATTTGTCTTTTGATAATCAGAAGTATCAAAGTGAGATGATAAGTCTGGCTTTATATCGGCGTAAAAGTCCTCGGTATGTATTGTGTATATTAAGCTGTCAGTATCTGTATAATTTAAATTAATTTTATTTCCAAATTTTGGTTTTATATATTTATAATGGAAATCATACATTAATACTTTTGATTGTTCTAAAACGGTAAACCCAATGTATATCGGTTTGTTGTAAAAAACACGCGTTTTTTTTAATTCAACGGCAATAAGATCAGATGTAAAAGAAGTTAAACTGTGGAAGTTTGGTTTGGCTATAAGCGCTCGTGCTCCTTGATGCCTACCTCTACTTTCCCAAGAGGTAGCAATTTTAATATCTCTTCTTTTATCAACATTTTCCATAGTTTTTCCAAATACAGAATTATTCATTAATTTAAAAAAATTTTTTTCAAAATTGTTTTTTGCTTGAGTTCTATGTACTGTATTTAAGTCAATATAATTTTTAAGCCAGTCGCTCTGCGAAAGAACTCCAGAACTCTGTGAACTTTGTTTAATTTTAATCCATGTTCAAGGCACTGTTTCAGATTTCTGTAATGAATTATATAATTTTTCTTTTCGTAGAGATCTACGAAATATCTAATATTAGTTTCTAAAATCTAAATCTAATATTAGTTTAGTCTTCGGTCTAAGTGTGCCTTTTTGGCAGCCACCTTAACCTAACCCTAACCTAATATTAGTTTTGACATTTTTCCATTAGGCGGAATTTTATTTGTAGCACAAAAAGGTAAATCATTGTGTAAATCATGTAATTCAATTGGATAATCTAAATCAACTTCTAAGATATACCCTTTTTCTGAATCATCTGAAATTTTTGATACATCTATATGAACACTACTCCATTTAAAATTTTTATATGGCACAAACTGAGACATTGCCCAATCGTATAAATTGTTTGCATCAAGGTAAGCTATGTAAGTTGAAGGTAAATTCTCGTTGTATTTTTCACCCATGTATTTATTATTGGATACAGCATGACGCATGGAGCATTGTCTTATTCCTCCACGCATTCCTTTTTTTAAAAAATTATACATATTGATGTCAGTAAGTAACTCCAAATTTATTTGTGTATATTTAGCATTGCTTGCCAGGAAAGACCAGGTGCTGTAAAAAAATTAGCTGGATCTAAGTTGTAAATGTTTTTACAAATACTTCGAAATTTTTCAAAAACCTCACATAAAATAAAAACATCCGTTTTTAGATATAGTTTTAGGTAATCAAACATGTTGCTGCAATTAAATATTCTCCACACTTCAAGCGCATGATTATAATCATCATTTGAACAAGGTGTTTCAGTTCATTTTGTTATAAAATTCTATTTGAGGAGGTAGGGTTTTATCATTTAGTCTCTCCCAACTATTTAAATAATCATATGGAAAAACACCTTTTTTTGTCATCAAATTTGAGTTAATTCCAAAAACACTTTTTATATGGATCATTTCTGATTGATTTAAATCATTACAAAGTGAATCTAAACTGGCTGCCATAAATCGAAAACTGTCAAGAAAGCGCAATGTAAAGTAACAGTTTTCTTCTGCAACAAATACTTTTTTGCTTAAGGATATATATTGTTCTTTATTAAGAGGTATAACTGAGATATCACCAGAAACTGAATTCAATGCTTTAAATAAGAAATGGCAATCATAGCCGGGAAAATTATGAAAAAATACTGGGAAAAAATGCGGTCGTCTATGTAAAATATTGCATTGAATGAATGCAAAATTTTACATAGACGACAATCTCGAACTCTGTCGATGACAATGATCTCGAACTCTGTCGCTGAAATCTAATTCCTTGTTACATATATGACAATTAATATCAGTAAGTTGTTTTAATTGTTCATCTAGAGTAAGTTCATTCATTGGTTTTGGCTTCATGTTATAATTTTTGTATAGCAAGGTACAATCGGCAGCTAGTTTCTTAATAAACAGTTCTGTGCAATCAGGACCAATGCATTCCACATATTTATTTACACTACTATCAAAAGAACATTTTATGAAATATGAAAAAGCAGCAGGTATGTGCTGTTGAATATTGGTGGTTGAAGACTTATTTGAATCAGGTAAGCATGTAGAAATAGGTTGCAAAATACTTTCACAGTCAGCATATATAACAAAAGGAGCTTCCATTTGCAGATTATAATTTTCAAATTTTAAAGTGTTTGTTTCTGTATTAGGTAAGCTTGTTACAATGCAGTTACATTCATTTTTATGAATTTGATATTTGATATTATTGTCATAAAAATGTAAAAGGCATCGGTTGCAAATATATATTTGACCATGATGTGATGTAATTGAGGTCCTTAATAATCTTGAAAGATTATGAATATAAACAAAATGATAGTTTTGGTTTTTTTCAATTAAAAGTAAATTAATGTGATGTCTTTTCTCCTGTTTTGTTGAGTAATACGGTCCCACTAATTCACTTTTTTCTTTTTTAATTTCAAACCAAAAACATTTACGCTAATATCAGGATTTCGTTTTTCAAACATCTTTATATCACTTATCTTTGCTGGAAAATCAACGCTACTAAAGTCAACAGTTGATATTAATCCTCCTTCTAGATCAATAATTTCTAAGTTGATATCAGCTATGTTATAAGAAGTAGTTTTTTCTGGATTACTTGTAGACAATTTTAAAGCCGATATTATTGCCCACTTAAAGCAATAATTGTCAGAATTTTTTATGTTAATGCAAGCACGTTTACCCTATATATCTTTTGTTAGTTTTATGAAACCGGATCCTCTTATGGGTTGGTATTTATTAATATTCAATTCTAAACCTATAATTCTTATTAAACCCCAGCCGCTATCTTTCTCTTGAAATTCTTCTGTTCGTTGTTGTATTTTATATAATATATTTTCAAACTCAATTTCAATATCATCTTGATTTAATATTGCAGCCATTTGGGTTTGAAATGATTTTAACGAAATAGCCATTTCATCATCATCATTACTCATCTTTGCATATTCAGCAAAAAGTTCAGCATTCACTTTAAAACAGTCAAATTCTAATAAGCTTATCCGCAAAAGTGTGCATGCTTCTTCTTTAATAGTTTTCAAAAACTCAGTAGGATTAATTATAGATTCATCAGTATTGTCAATTATATAAGTTTGGATTCGGTTTTCAAATGACTCTTTAATCAATCTTATATTATGACCAAACACCCAAATTCTAGTCATGATTTTCATAATCACATTCTTGTATATCATTTATAAACTACAGAATTAAATGCATACAATAAATTAATCAATCATTTTGTAATTAAAAATTTAATTTCTAAAAAAAAAGTGAAATAAGGTTACAACATATGAGAATACTATACGTTTACATTGTATTTTATATTGAATTAATATGTCGCGCAAAAATATAATGGATTATAACATAAGATCATATACTTTTAAAAACCACCGGATAAATACTTTTAAAAAGCTCAATATGAATTTACTTACTATAAGTTATAAATTCTACAACAATGTTGCATCGTATTAGCATATTAACTTTTTTTTTTTTTTAATACACCACATCAGCCGCAATATTGTAATCTATTAATCAACTTTGTAATCTATATTATATTTTTCAAATACTACAACAATGTTGCATTGTATTACCATATTAACTTTTTTAGAAAGGCGCACACCTGCATTACTATTCTAATCATAAAAAAAAAAAAATTGCATAATTGCATAATGAGTTAATGAGTAGGGAAGTCATATATAAAGTTGTTTCATATATAAAGACAACAATTTTGCTTTACTATTATTAAAAATTATTTACTATTTACTTTATTAAGAGTTGAAAACGCAACTTGTAAGTTAATGAAAAGATTTATTGTTTTCACAAAGGAATTTATGAATAAATTTAGTTTAGTTCCTGGTTGCTATAAATAATAATTCAAGGTACATATGTGTCATGCAATTATTTAAGAAATTACATGATAATTGACATAGTTCTATTGCATTAGATACATATAAACTATTAATTACTTAGTTTATGCAGTTTTCTTTTTTTTTTTAATTAATCAGAATAAAGAAACTATGCATGCATTATATATTTCTAAAAAAAAAAGAAGTAGTGGGTATTTGCTTTAAATTTAAAATCAAATCCAATTCAAAATATAAATTGAAAATGGTAAGATATTTTTTCAATCAATATTATTTCTGTTATCCTTATTATTTTCAACATTCTAGGTTTTCATTAATGAATTAATAGCATTAGGAAAGGGTGAACAAGAACTTTTTAAAAATATTGATGTCCTCGCCATAGACAAGATGTATGAAGTTATAACGTTTAAATTTTTAGATACAAAACGAGGGCCAAAAGCACTACTTTGTGAGGTAAAGGATCCGTTCGATAATAAAAAAATAACGTTTTACATGCCGGATAGATTTAACAAAAAAGTGTCAACAGATTCTGAATTAAGCGAATTAAACAAAGTACGTTTCAATATTAAGTTTTTGGGAAGAGACGAACCCAGATGGAACATGGCTCTATTCTAGTTAATACCAATGAATAGTATCGATTCCCAAAAGCAACTATTGAAATAAAAAAAAAAAAAAAAAAACAAAGACCTACTATTTAATAAAAGAAAAAAAAAAAATTAATTTTAAATTGTAATATTGTTTGTATTTTATGTTTCTCGAAACAAATATTTTTCAGTCTAATCCATTTAAATCAACCTTTGTTTCTAGAGAGCCGATATCCGGTCCGAAAAAGTCCAATATCGGTCCCCTGAGGTCCGGTCCCCCTGGAAATGGGGCCGGATTCAGGCGATCTCCCTCTCTTGATTCTGTATGGGATTCCCGGATGTCCGAAATATAGTCCCCAAGGTCCGGTGTCAGTCCTTGAGGGTCCGGTCCTCAAAGGTCTGAAAAATACCCCCAAGGTCCGGCATCGGTCCTTGAGGGTCCGGTATTTTTTATTTTTTTTCCTAAGGGAGGTGGGAATCTTCCAAAGACACCCCCTTGGTAGTGTCAAAGAATTCCCCCTTGGTAGTGTCAGATTCTTACTGACTAAACCCACCTCCCCCTTTAGCCAATATAGTGGGATGAAACCCTTACCTGCGAACGCATTATAGTGGCTAGGGAGTAGGGATAGGAAAGGATAGGAAAATGGATACGGAAACATGGAATTGGGAGTGGGACTGTAAGGAATCAATGAATCCGCCTATTATTATTATTTTGCTAACAGTGACTAAAGCCGTCACAATAGTTACAACATGTAGTAGTAGTATATATTACTACATGAGGCAACTATTGAAGGCAACCCCCACTGTCACTGTAACGGCTGTTATTATTGGTATTAATATTTTTTATTTTATTAATATTATTATTATTTTACTACAGAGTCAGCGCCATCAGTGGATTATAACGTGCAGCAGTATATAACACCTTACTTGCATGATATAACCAAAGATACCCCCACTGTAGTAGCTATTATTATTATTACTATTATTATTATTATTATAATTATTGTTATATTATTATTGTACTATTTATTATACTATTTAATTGTACTATTATTATTACTATTATTATTATTGTTATTATTTTACTACACAGTCAGCGCCATCCATGAATTACAACATGCAGCGGTATATAACACCTTACTTGCATGATATAACCAAAGATGGCTCTACTGTAGCAGCTATTATTTATTATTAATTATTATTATTGTTATTATAATTATTATTATTATTATTATTATTATAATTATTATTATTATTATTATTATTATTATTATTATTATTATTATTATTATTATTATTATTATTATTATTATTATTATTATTATTATAATTATTATTACTATTATTACTATTATTATTATTATTATTATTACTATTATTATTGTTATTATTACTAATATTAATTATACGATATACAATATTACGATATAAAAGTACTACATATTTTTTATTTATGACCTGACCGGGGTTTGAACCCAAGACCATTCGATTGAAAGGTTGGCGACTTAACCACTGCGCCATGAGTCAGATTGGTCCTTGAGGGTCCGGCATCGGTCCTTGAGGGTCCGGTATCGGTTTATGCTTCTGCTAATGGCCCCCTTCTCATAGGGGCAAGGGGCCAAGGGGCCCTAGGGGATCCCTCTTTTTTTCCTCTCTTTTTAAAATCGTATTAGGTATAAATTAGAGGTTTTCAAGTTATTTTAATGTAGTAAGACACAAAATGAGCAGCAGGAAGGCTGCAGTAGTTGATCTACAGTTTATTGTTGGAAATAATAAGCAATATTTCTTGAAGGAATTTGCTTTGATAGCTGAAGGGTCACTGATACCAAAGCTGTTTATGTTTAAGGCACCTTACTCGTTCGAAGAGTTAAATAGTGATGTTAAACAGCAGAATGAATTCAATAAAATGCAAATAAATGGGCTTGACTGGGATGATGGATTTATAGAATATTTAGCGATTAAAAATATTTTAAAGGAACATTTAAATTCATTCGATGTCGTTTACGTAAAGGGGTACCAGAAAAAGGAATTTTTAAATAAATTTGTTTCCAGTTCAGTAGAAGTTATCAATTTAGATAATGACATTCCATCTCTTCAGAAATTAAGGAATTTTACAACCATTTGCGCTCACCATAACATAACTGAAAATTTAAAAAGATGTGCTGTAAAAAATTCTATGAATTTGTATTTAATAAAAGAAGATAATTGGTTTTAAAAAATATTTGTTTTATTTATTGTTGACCAAGATAATTTTTCTGACAGAAACATAGGTATTTCATAAAATAGTCTAGAATAGTTACACTGGGCTATGTGTAAATTCATTGGAATGTAGAAATCTTCTTGTTCCAATCTTAATTTATTCTTTGCGATACATCTATCAAAATATTTGAATACATATTCTCGTATATTAAGTTCAGCTCCATTGTTATATGACATCACTCCTTGTATAAAATCTAGCATGAGACAAAAATGAGTGTACTCATCTAGCTGCAATGTAAGTTTTTTAGTGTGCTCTGTATGATTAAATGTTAACGAAAATCCTTTTGAATTTAATTTTGCTTGACTGTTTTTAAAATCATGATAAAATGTATACCATTCCAAATAATTCATTTCGCTTATAAATTTGTTTTGTCGTTGGAAAATTATTGATGCAGCAAAATTTTCAATATTAAATCCAATTTGAATTTTTATTGTTTGTTTTTTATCCAAAAAATAAATATAGCTTAATAAAAGGTTCTGTGGTGGCTCACCTTCTTCTGTTTTAAATACTTCTGAATTTGTAGACCGCTCCATTTTTTTTTTTTTGTTTTAACTGATGAATTTCTATTTTAGAATTTTCTATTTATAGGTTTTCTTCCACATTTTTAAAAAATTTTTCGAAATATTCTTTGTATTTTTTTATCGTTTTTAAGTGGGGATGATGTATCGAATAAATTAAGAAAATATTTTATGCTTTTACGGGAACTTCGCATATATAGATATACACAACAATAATGTCCACAAACAGATGTTAAACTACTTTGTAAACGCTTGTAAACTTTGTAAACGTTGAAAACAAAACATGTTGATTGATTTTGTAGAAATTTTATAATCTCATTGTGAAACGGAGGATTTTCAAATGAATCAAAATATTCTGCACACCCTTGAACTGGAACAAATATTGCTAACCAATGTGTTCCCTTTTCATTAGAATTATCGGTATTTACCACCAAAATACTAGGTTTTAAAACTTGTTTTGGTAATTTATCAAGAGCATAAACGCCTCTAAATATTTTATGTGTTAACTTATTACATTTCAGAACCTTTGAAATCTGAAGTGTATTTATTATCTTGCAAACGTGAAATATCAATTAGTCGAGTATTTCCTCGTGTAAATGCTATCAAAAATTCTGCTTTAAGTTTTCCATTTGTTAAGACTATATCGAATTTTTCAAGCAAATTTATTAAGTTATTTTTTCGTTATCGATATGTCCAAAATATCTGTTTTTTTCAAATCTCTGACAGGAAATTTATACTTTAATTTTTTTACAATAGTTTTACATTTTTCTTTTATACCAGCCACAGCAATATTTTTTACAAATATTGTATTGTTATCGTCCGTACAGAACGATAAATCTACTAGAGCACATGTCATTTTAAAATTAATAGAGATGGTTCACTAAACTTCCTTTTATATGTTCACGTAGACGTTACGATTTTTATCAATTTCGATATTAGCATCGAATTCTGCAAATACAATACAAGTTAATGTTGAAGTTAAAGGAGAGATGAGTCTTTCTTCAATCTTTACTACTCTCTGGTTTAATAAACTCTGACATGTATCTGTTCCCGAGCCGTCTGGTGATAAATCAAAAGCCAGTATTGTATAACCTTTTGAAAATAATTCTTTTGAAATTTGATGTCCTCTATCAGAATGATGTATACCTGTTCCGCTAAATAATGTTAAATATGCTCGAGAATTACAAGAATTATTCGGTGTAAAACTTGTTTCAATTGCAGAGTTTGGTGTAGGCGCTCCATTCACATATAATTGAAATTTTGTGAGATTTTGATGGTCGAAATGGTATGGATTTTTCGATCTCTTACCATTGAAATTTTTATTATTAACCATACAAAATACTACAGCTTTTGGTATTTGCCCTATAAATATATTATCCAATGATATGCTAGATGTGTCAGCTGGAATTTTAAATGTTTTGATTTCACTTCTGGTATAAAAATATTTCGCGTTAGCCTTTTCCAATACAGTATTATGTGCCATCAATATACTAGGATTAATTGTTAAATGTTTCATGTATAACGTAGCTTCGAGAATTTTTAAATAGCTTTCATCGGCATCGTTAAAGAAAATAAAAAAATCCTGTTTTTCTAGGGCTAAAGCAATTCGAATGTCAACATTATTTAAAAGTAATTTAGGAGTATTGAAGAAATCTACATGTAATTTTCCCATTAATTCTACTACTGTAGAATTGTTGTATGATTTTTGTCTTGATTTAGAACCAGAATTATTAAAATCATTTACATTTGGTTTATCCAATTCCCAACCAGATGCTTCCAGATGTGTTTGACTGGAATCTGTACCATAATTTAGTAAAGTAGTTAAGTATGCTTTATAATGGTATAAGGAGTCTGAAGGAGTGATGTTTTTTCCGTTTAGAGTTACATTACATTGTTTAATTAAAGAGTGTAATAAATTTTTTACAACACTGGGCTGCGGAGCTGCCCTTGCTTCAGTTCCAGTTCCTACTTTATCATTTGCACTCCAAGCTGATCCATCTTTTTTTAATATAATAAACTTTAAATTTTATATAGGTTGAGGATAAATCTCGATATGTATCTCCATTTCCAAGTGAAACAAATTCAATAGTTGACGGTGATGCCTCTAAAGAAGCTAAAGGATTGTATGCTTCCTCTTTTGAGCGCAAAATACTTGTTTGTACGGGTAATGACGCAAAAAGATCAAGTTCAGATTTCATACATTCCATTTTTAATTGAATATGTCGCAGGTTTTACTTTGCTTTTTTCGTCGTTTCGACTTCAAATGTGTCCTTTTAGAAACTGTTCGTCTTTTAATAGCTCTTTGTCTTTTTATAGTTCTTTGTCTTCCACCATACATCGAATGCAGTTGGTTAACTACTGATTTCCGTAAATTTTTTATACCGCCTTTGCTTTGATCAATTACAGCTTCTTTTATGTTTGCACCAGATGCTATATCATTAAAAATATTTTTACTTGTGTTTACAGCCTCTTTTTTAATTAAGTCCCAACCTGATATAAAAACTGGCTTTAAGTAACGAATTAAACTTCCGAATATATTTCCAAAACCACGACCTCTTTGCATAGCTGGATAAAATTGTAATAAAGGCCCAATATCGTTGACTCCTCCACCTACTTGAGAGGAATAATATCTCACGTAAGCTCTTTCCATGTTTGATAGGATATCATATTTGAGTAGTAGTATTTATATTGTTTTTGGGGAATCAATGCTTTTTAAAGTGTAATACAATTTTTGTTGGATAGTAACTGGGAACAAAATTTATTTCATCACCGTATTGGTTACAAATTTTAATTGCTATTGTTTCAAAACAATTTTTTTTTATGGGTATGTAATGAATATTTTCAAATTCAATATTTGTAGGTATTCTACAATTTTCTATGTTGATAGCTCTCAAAGCCCGCACTTTGCTACTTCCAAAAACAGATGATTGAATGATATCTGAATAAATCATCACCATTCCATTCAATTCATCTTTATTATTAGCAACAGCTAATTTGAATAGTTCAGGTAATTTTGTTTTAAAATTTTTTATATTTTTTTTCTGTTGAAATAATTCAGTTAGTAATGTTTTTACATTATAACTTTGATTAACTTTTATATAGAAACTGTCTTCATCAAAAGTCTGCGATATTCGAATTAAATCCCCTCGGTTAGATTCGGACACTTTTTTAAATATTACATTATCATAATTTTTAGGAGTAGAGATATATGTCAAAACTTCATTAAAAAATTCTTTGAAAACTTGATTTCGAGTAAACCCGGGATTAGGAGTTATATTTTTAATAAGCTTTGGCAAAAAATTAAACTTCCAATCATCCAAATGGAATTCTGAATCGTCATATGAATAGTATGTGTAGCCTATAGATTTGGTTACTTTAATTTTTTCTAGAGGTTTTTCAATATTTGTTACATAAACATTATACTGCCCAATATTAATAAAAGCACATTTCTCTTTATTAAATTCTTCTGTTTGTAGGAAATCGTTCAGATATATTTCTGAAAGACCAACTTTCCAATTTCCATTTCTTAAATCAAAGTGAATAGGTAATTTATTTTCGAATGAAGCTAAAGTGTTATCTGGAAACAGTGTTAAATTATCATTACTAAACAACGTTACATAGAAGTCATCTTGACTATCCATCTTTGTTAACTTCTACGAAAACATAAAATGTTGAACTATTTATATGTTATCCATTCCGGTGTTGATGAAGTTCTTAGTTTTGGACTTCTTAGTAAAGGCTTTAGTTTTCGTTTTTTGTTTCAGGAAACTGTGAAAGTATAGTTGACGAAATTGAACTACCGGCCGATCTTAGTGACTTCTTTTTTTCAGGAGATGGTACAGCAACGGTAATTACATCACCACTTGGTGTTTCAAACATTCGATAATCAGAGCTTAGAGATGGTCTTTCGACTAATTTTTCATCTTTCAACATTTCAGTTTGAGCTAATTTTTTAAATGAATTTTCATCATCCAAATCATAATGTGTTAAATCGATATCCATACTTGAATTTTCTTTTTTAGGATCATATTCAAATACATCATCAGTAACTGATGGTAAAAAATCGGTCTGTGCTGATGTTGATTTGCATTTAGGTAATTCAGTTTCTGTATATGCATTTCGTTTAGAAAAAAATTTTGTTTGAGTGCCTATATCAAATGTAAGATTATTAACCTTTTCTGGTAATTTTTTTGCGTCTCTTTTGTTAATTCCATATTTGAGGAGATTTTGCCGATATAAGTACCATTTTTGCAATGGTTTTAATTTTTTGTCATATAAAACTTTTTTCATTTTTTGATCTAATAAATCCAAGTTTTTATCATCTTGAAATAATTTACTAAATTTTGAAAATATTTCTGGTGACATAACAATCATTCGCTGCATTATGTCTTACTGAACAATTTTCCTATTACACCAGATAATATAGTACCGATTAAAGTTGGTAAAAATCCACCATGTTGAACTAATATTTTTCGTTTGACTTTTATACTTTTTTTTGCACAGGCTAGGAATCTTAATTTTTTTTATGTTTTCTTAATTTAGCTTTTTTTGCTGCTGAAATTTTATTATTACCATTTAATATATTGATTGCAATTTCAGCAATAGTTTTTATAATATCATCATCACAAAATTTAAGAATATTTTCACTAAATTTCTTCTTCTTACACTTTCCTAGTACATGTAATATATGTTGGTTTTTCTTCAATCGTTTCATACTTTTGACAGTTGTTCAAAACACTCGTATCACAGAATCATATGCAATATTCTTTTGAAAAAATATTAGTTCTAATACGAAACAAATCGTTAACGTCTTGTGTTAAATCCAACACAATCCATGTGGACTTGAGGTTGATTCATTGTATACCCCCAGGAAACCTTTTATATTTTCCGGATATAGTTGTCTAGCAAGAGGAAAAATCTGTGATTTGTCTCGAGGGTTTGTGAAAAGCACTAAATATTTACAATTTTATGAAATATCTCTTGAGAATTTCCCCTGATGAAAAACGTTTTGCGTTAACAATACAATAGATAAATTACGATGGTGCGAACCTTTAATAAATAATTCGCATACCTGTTTATTTGAAGAATCTAACATTAAATCATCTAAAACAATTAAAGTGGGTCTATTTTCATTCCCACTAAACTCTTTGGGAATACTGGTGTAAAAGTCTATATCAGAAAAATCTATATTTTTCGGAACAACAGATATTTCTGGGTTACACCATTTTATTGTTTCAATTTTCGGATAAATCAATCTGTCTATATTTTCAATTAAATTATATACAAATGTTGTTTTCCCACAACCAGATGGTCCCGCAATCATCATTGTAAATGGATGAATAAAGTTAATCATTTTTGGTCTGTGTCTGATAAGAAACTAAATTTAAAATACAATTGAGGAATTATATAAAAGCAGCGAACATATTCTTAGTACAGTCATTTTGAATTATGGAAGTAGAGGAGGTCTTAAATATTTATTCCTCCGTCTTATTAGATGATCATAAGAAATTAATATTACATCTATACACACACATTAAAAATTATTCTGGAGTAAATAAGTACACTTCAATTTATGGTACTCATTTTACCCTTTGTCCATGGGCATATGATAATTCTACTTCTGGACCGGACACATGTGAATGTCATACAATAGAAAATTATAGCATCACTTTGGAAAATTTAATTAAATGGTACGAGATGTCAAGATGTCAAGATTACAAGTTGTATCAGAAATTCATAGAGGTGCTAGAAGAAAATTTACGCGAAGAAAATTTATTCAAAAGGGTTTAAATGATACTTGGCAAATTGATTTGGTTGAAATGATTCCATATGCAAAATTCAACAAGGGATATAAATATTTATTAACAGTAATTGATACATTTTCAAAATTTGCGTATGCTGAACCAGTTAAAAACAAAAGTGCTGATAATATTTTTATCGCAATGAAAAATATTTTTAAGCGAGTTGGTAAAAAGCCTAAAAATTTACAATCTGATCAAGGTATAGAATTTTTCAACAAAAAATTTCAAAATCTAATGAGGAAAAATAAAATTAACCATTATCATACATATTCAGAACTAAAAGCATCAATTGTAGAACGTTTCAATCGTACGCTAAAAAATACGATGTAGAAAGAATTTAGTTTACAAGGCACATATAAATGGTTAACTAATCTACCATCGCTAATAGAAAAATATAACTCAACATACCATCATACAATTAAACTTCCACCTAAAAAGGTTACAAAGAAAAATGAGAAATTATATATTCAGAACTAAAAGCATCAATTGTAGAACGTTTCAATCGTACGCTAAAAAATACGATGTAGAAAGAATTTAGTTTACAAGGCACATATAAATGGTTAACTAATCTACCATCGCTAATAGAAAAATATAACTCAACATACCATCATACAATTAAACTTCCACCTAAAAAGGTTACAAAGAAAAATGAGAAATTATTATTAAAAACTGTATTCAATAAATTAAAAGTATTCCGAAAAGCAAAATACAAAATTGGAGATTTTGTTCGTATAAGTAAATTTAAAGGTATATTTGCAAAAGGTTATCAACCTAATTGGTCAACAGAAATTTATACCATAGCAAAAATAAAAAGAACTGATCCAATAACATACAATTTACTCGATTACACACAAAAACCAATAAAAGGCAGTTTTTATGAACCTGAACTTACATCTGTTAAATTTCCTAATGTTTACCTTGTAGAAAAAATAATAAGAAAAAAAGAAAATCAAGTTTTGGTTAGGTGGCTTGGCTTATAGAGATCATAATAATTCTCCAAATTAAATCGAGCTTAAACTTTAATAAACTTTTCATATCTAATTAAGAATATTCCGTTCAATAGCTTATTTTATTTTTTAAACTTTTTTTCAATTTTCACGGAAATATTAAATCAAGTTTAAACTTTGATAATATTAACTTTGTATTTAAACCAAACCAAACTTTAAAAACTTTTCATATTTAATTAAGAACAGTAAGCACAATATCTTTAGCTTATTACTATTTTAATTTGAAATTTAAACATAACTGATTCTACCGCTAAGCTTAATTTAAAATACTCAAAAGCATAAAACTTTTTACTTATCACAATTTTATTGCATACATTTAGGAGAACCAATCAAAGCTTTCATACATTACATCCTACCCTATAGCTTAAATCTTTTAAAACTGCCGCTCATTGGTTTCATACATTGGATGCCCATATCCTATCTACTGAACCAAAACACCATATAGCTATAACACTTTCCGGGGTCGTAGAAATGTTCCTGCTAAGTTTGGTTGCAATCGGACTGGTGGTTTTTACGTGAAAAGGGCACAAACAAACAAACAAACAGAATTTCTGCTTTATATATTAGATGACAAGATAATACATTTGGTTAACAAAAAAAATACTACCTGAAAACCAATTCGGTTTCAGATACAAACACAGTACAAATCATGCTATTAATAAACTCGCATCTGCTACTTGCTGGTAAATTAATAAAAAAGAATGCGTTGGCGCTTGCCTTATAGACCTCGAAAATGCTTTTAATAGCGTATGGATAGAAGGTTTAATACATAAATTAATAAAACGAGTGTTCCCAAACAATCTAATTAGATTATTATTAGATATGATTACTGATTAGATTAATATTAGATATGTAGTTTCGTAATAGCAAACAAATCGAATATTATTTTCTCTGGTCACAACAGATCTTCTAAATATGCTCAATGATATCAAGGCCAATAAATAGCTATCGCCTTCGCTAACGATCTCATTACATACTCTTCAGCAAATAACATAAAAGAAGTTCAAATTAATGTTCAAAAACAATTTAACCTTACCAAGGGCGTAGACTATTGTAAAGTATAGTTACCGAAAATAAACATTGACAAATGTGAAGCGATATTATTCCGTAAGTCGTAACATAGTGGACAAAGTTAATAGTAATATTAAAAAATACGGGAAAGAAACCCACCAAAATCTGAATTTTATTTTCCACGTAAATAAAGCAGTGGAAGAAGGTACAAAAGGTTTTATGGTTTGTCAGAAATTATTTTACAATAAAAATATAAGTAATAGAGTAAACATTTTAGCTTATCAAGCCCTTATTGCATATGCAATAAGGCCAACTATTGCATATGCTGGTCCTGGAATTGGTTTAATATTAGTGCAAGCCAAATGGAAATTCAGGAAATTTGAAACGAAATGCATAAGAGCCTGCGTAAATCTACATAGAAAACCAGAAACGGAGTACAAGCATTTTTATTCTAATAAATGCTTGTACCGAAAAGCAAATATTATAAGATTGTTTACTTTAGGTACATTGATAAGTATACTTTACTTTAGATTGCCTTAAAATTTTACATAATGGTGCCCAGTGACGTCATCTATATTTCATAGAACATGACTTTTGGCGCAAAGGTCATTTAAAGGTCAAATTGATAATTTTAAAATTTTCCTAACATTTTGTAGTATTTTACCTAAACCGTTATATTTTCGTCTACGATAGTATACAGAAACCAATTTTTTACAGCATTATGGGACCTACTATTGTCTTTAATAAATATTTTGTTTCATCTTAATCAGTGCTACCGTTTCTAAGATACTGCAGTTCAAACGGAAAATTTTGGTATAAAAAAAAATTTGTTACTAGACTTTATAGAAACCACTATACTTTATAAATTTTCAGAGACACCCTATAATATTTTTATACTGTTAGAAAGGTCTCTTCACAGTCTTTCCAGTGGTATATAAGTATATAAGTGTGGTACGGCTTGGTAAATAGTCCCCTCAGAGGTTAAAAATTTGAAATTGAAACAACAATTTTAATAAAAAATTGCAATTTTATACTTTACATAAATAACGACAAATATCTAAAAAGTATTAGATCTAGAAAAACCATTGTAGTCTCAAAAATAGGTCTGTAAACAACCCTTAAGTTGATATACTTAAAATTAGTACAGGTTGTCTCATTTGGGTGAATGCTTAAAACAAAAAAAAAAATTTTAATATGCACTTTATTCAATATTTCATTTTAAATTTTACTATAACGGTACCTTTTTTAAGAACAAATTTTTTTCTCCCTTTCTTTCTCTTTCTAGGAAGCCATCATTGGTTATTCTGGTCCTTTTTGTTTTTGCGCTGTGGTAAAATATTTTTGTGTAGAAAGATAAAAAAAGTCAATTTTTGATATACGTTTTTTGGAGAATATTTATATATAGCATTTTCTGGTCAAATTCAGGTATTTACTAAATATTCTCAGGAATTTACAAAATATATTCAGGTTTTTGCTAAACATATTCAGGTATTTACTAAATAAGTTCAGATTTTTGTTTTTGGAATGCATAGTTTACTAAATGAATTCAGATTTTTACTAAATAATTTCAGATTTTTTTTTTTAGAATTCCGATTTTTACTAAATAAATTCAGATAATTTTTTTCATTCAAAAATTGTAAAAACTTTTCTATTGATAAACATGTAAAAATTCTTTAAAATATTTATCGTCGACTTGTCTCACTTTGGTCTCTTTGGTCTCATTCTTGTCTCACCAGGTAGGGTAATATTGACATTGATCAAAAAAATTGTTTAAAACCACAAACTTTCACTGGGGTTATTCAAACTTGACCACCTGTTTTCTCATAGTTGATTAAAACCATTAACGTTGACTGGGGCTTATTACTCAGTTATTCTAACTTTGACCAAAGTTTTTTTAACATTTTTATGCTGGTCAAACTTACTTATTAGAAAAATACAGTTGAATAACAAATTTTCACTTTTATTTATATATTAGGATATAAGAACTCATGGAGCTCTTAATTTTGCTAAAATTTCTATTTTCTAGTTAAAATAGGTATTCTAATTTTTAAAAAATACCTAAATAATTTTTAAGAATGTTTACATGTTTATCAATAAAACGTTTTTAATTTTTACTTATTTTTGAATTAAAAATATTATCTGAATTTATTTAGTAAAAATCGGAATTCCAAAAAAATAATTGATTTATTTTAGAGTTGATTTATTTTATAATTGATTTATTTTAGGATTTTAGAGTTGATTTGAAAATCACATCAATTTTTGTAAAATTTGATTGGTCTAAAGTAGCCGATTCAGGCTTTTTGCACCTCTTGGAACTTAATAAAGCTAAGCGACTGAAATCTTACAAATGATAATCAAGTTTTATGGCAGCAAATTCTGTAAAATTTGGTTGTGCTGGTGCAACAGGTTCGGGTAGCTGCCATACAACTTCTCTTTTTAAATGAAAATAACTCAGTGCCTATTGAAGCTAGCTATCTGAAATTTCGTGAAAAGGTGTCGAGTTACATGCCAAAAACTTTTATAAAATATGATTGGTCCAAAGCAGCCGGTTCATGGTTCTTGCACCTCTTGGAACTTAATGAAGTTAAGCGTCTAAAATCTTATAAATAATGATCAAGTTTTATGGCACCAACTTCTGTAAAATTTGATTGTGCTTGTGCAATAGATTTGGGTAGCTGTCATACAACTCCACAATTTACATAAATATATCTCTGTAGTTAACATCGGTATTAAAACATCTGAAAGTTTTTAAAAGATGATCAAGTTTTATAGAAACAGGGTCTATTTCGTTCATACGGGTATCCCAGAGTTGACATAGCCTACTCTACTGCACCCTTCCTCGTGTTTTTGTTAAAAAGAATTTTTTTTTCAAAATTTATTGTAATTATTGTTATTAATATTGATATTAATATTAATAATATTTTTTTTTGTTTTTACTTTTACTTTACTTTTTGTTTTATAGTGTTGTCAAGCTCGGGTTATTTAAATCGTATAATTTTACTTTTCATTTTAATTTATTTTAATTAAATTTTTATTTTGACTTTAATCTTAATTTTTTAGATATTTTGACTTAATTTCAATTTGGATTTTGATCTTGGTTAATTTTAAGATTAACTTTAATTTTAACTTTGAATTTAATACAATTTTAACTCTGCTTTTATTGTAATCTTGATTTAAATGTTGTTTATATTAATTGTCAAACAAGTCAGCAGCCATAATGATAACTTTAGTGTTACCGGCTGCTCACTTATTTCACACTTCGCAATCTATATAAAAAGTGACATCGCTTTCAACACACTTCAAAAATATAAAAGTCCAACCTTCCACTATATTTGGGTCAAAATTCTCGTTGAATAGCAAGTCATACATTTCTGTTTCCTATACAGATCGCCCAACTCAAATGAACAAGAAACTGTTATGGAAATCGAAAATCTATCGAACAAGATCAATGAAATTTTGGACTCATCTCCAGAAGCTGGCGGGGGATTTCAAAATTCAGCACAGCGACTGGTTCATTTCTCTAGTAACACTTCTCCGAATCAAAACTCAATTGGGAAACAAGTTGAACTATTCTCCTCACTGTTCCACCTTTCTCAACATGTTAAAAATCCCACCAAGATCCCGGACTGTGCTGATCAAGAAGGTTACCTCTTGGATCTCTTTCTCACCACACACCATGTAAAATATGTGGCTTCAGTTGGTTGCCCCCTGGGTAAATTCGACCATTGTTTGGTTGACACAAGTTTCCGCGTAAGCCAAATCTCCAACCATAGGTACCCTCCCAAAAAGTTAGTTTGGCATTACAGCCATGCTAACTTGGAGGGCCTTAACAATTTATTTAGAAACTTTGTTTGGTCATTCTGCTTCCGTAATAGAAATGTCAAACTTACTGCAAATGCCATTAGTGAAACTATTTTATTTGGAATGAGGTTATTCATTCCTTATTACATAAAAACTGTCAAAAGGAGGCCCAAATCTTGGTTTAATCGCATTTGTAAGAAAGCCATTTCTAGAAAAGAGGAGGCTTTTAAACGGTTCAAAAATAACAGGCTCACAGGACCAACTATATAGTGGTTAGAAACAGATGCAAGAGAGTTATCAACAAGCAAAAATTTTTGTTTAAGCAAAAGTTGAACGTAAAATCATCCACATGCTAAAGAATAATAAATCTTTTTGGACATTTTCCAAAAGTCTAAAAGAAGACGTTAGAGGGTGTTCTTTTCGACCACTTGTTGATAACAATGGCAGAACGGTATTAGATTCTAAAGAGAGGGCGAAGATTCTAAAGAGAGGGCGAAGATTCTAAAGAGAGGGCGCAGTTCGCTTCCAATTCGACACTGCCACAGTCAGCTCAATGCCACCCTCCGTTTCAGAAGTTGGTTGCTCCTTCGGTAAAATTTACTTTAGGATGCGGGCAATGATGAAAATCTTGCAAATCTTGATACAAATAAGTCAGCCGGTCCAGATGGTATAACTGTAGTGACCCAGTTCACTAACCTTGTCACACTTGTCACAAATTCTCAAATCACCCTATACATAATTTTTAATAAACAAATTAATGTTTCATTACTATACATATTAATTATTATCTTGTAACGCATGTTAATTATTACCGCATGTAATCACTATTGGTCAATGACAAGTACAGTTGAGAAACTCTCTTAATTTGGGTCTCTATTTGACCAACGGTTCTTTTCCAATAACATGCGATGCTTTGGAATTAGAAAGAAATGAAAAAGATAAAAATTAAAAAAAGGAGATTATTCAGAAACACGTTATCGCCCAGATCAGTTTATTTTATATTTAGTAAAAAAGAAAATTAATTTATAAAACAAAAGAATTAAAAAATAAAAAGAAAATAAAATTTAAAATTAAGTAAAAATAAAAATGTATCAATTTAAATCATATCATTAAAATTGTAATGTTTAAGTGAACTGTATCAAAAAATTGAAATACCAAATTAAAACATTTATATATATATATAATAATTTATAAAATACATGTGTTTTTAATCCTACAATTGGTGACCCCGAAAGAAAATTTTAAACTTTTAATAAAATTAACTTTTAAAATTTTAATTGATATTTTAAACTAAAAACTTAATTTTGATTTAAAAAAAAAATTTTTTAGAATAAAAGTTAATTTAAATAAAAAAAAAGCAAAAATTTTAACATTGGTAAACATTTTTATAGTGATTCGCAATATACTGTCAATATATTTCAGTGTAGGATTTAATACATGTAATGTTAAATAAATTAAAATTCAAATGCAAATACATGGAATTACAAAATATTATGTACATTCCCATACACATCGTATCAACATTAACAATAAAATAATTAAGAAATAGATTTTGTCAAAGCACAATATTTAATTAAATAATTTGATTTCATATTTTTTAAATTTTTTTATTGTAATTAAATTTTAATATATAAGTGGTTTAGGGTGCATTCATATAGAACAATTTAAATTGAATATTTGGTTAGTTTTCTTCTCAATAAATTTTTTTATATTAAATTAAATATCAAATTGAATAATATAATAATTTTGATAATTATTATATCAAATGGAAATTCGTAATAATTTTATTTGGTAGAATAGACATAAGTAAAGTTTTATATAAGTAGTTTAGTGTAAGTTAAATCAAAATAAAAATTGTTTTATTACATAAAATAATATAAAAAAAATAAATTTAATAATTTTACATAATATTATAGTAAAAACTAAATAAATTTTATTTTACATAGAATAATTGCAAATTATAACATTAATTGCATACATATGTAGGTACTTAGTAATATATGTATATATTTTTTTATTACCTTTTTATTTTTTTTTTCTCGTTTCTGAATTTTAAATACGCAAAATTTATATTTATAATAAATTATAATATATTATATTTCAAAATACAAATCACTTTCATTGCTTTCTGTTTCTTTTCATAACATTATTTTTTTTTTGTTTTCTCGTAGGAACGGGTTATTTGGAAAGAACATTTAACTTTAAATTTTTTTTGTCTAACAGAGTGATCATTGTAATTTAACCCCTAATTTTTTTAAATAAAAATAATTTTGTTAAATAAGAATAATTTTTTTTAGCCGCTAATTTTCTTAATAAAAAATAATTTTTTTTAAATAAAAATAATTTCTTTTACGTAAATATAGTAATTTTATATTAGCAAAAAGAAAAGTTGAGTTAAAATATGATCGACAGTGAGCCTGATTCTAAATCAGAACCCGCACCCAAGGATTCGGGGAATCTAGAACAGAAGGGAGAGGGACAAATAGATTCAGTGCGAGTTCGTCTACCCCCCTTTTGGCCTGCAAACACCGCGATTTGGTTTATTCAGGGGGAGGTTCAATTTAGGGCATATCGTATTAAAAACGAAGACACAAAATATTGTCTCACTATTGCCGCGTTACCTCCTGAGTCTTGCGACTCAATCATAGATATTTTGTCAGATCCGCCGGACACTAACCGTTACGAAGGTATTAAAGCAGCCCTGATTAAACAACACTCAATTTCAAAGACTAAACGTTTAGAAACCTGAATTGCAAAGCCCGATATTGGCGACAGAAGTCCTTCGGAACTTCTCAGATCAATGTGACAATTAGCTGGTGAGACATTCGGTGATACAATAATAAAAAATTCGGAAATTACCTCAAGTTATTCACATCGTGGTCGCTGCGGTTAGCGACAAACCACTGAGCGAATTAGCTGATGTGGCAGATAAAATATATGAAGCGCAACAGAACGCAAGCGTATTTGCAATCGCGCGGTCTAGCATTAATGCGGTAAGTTCGTCAACTCAAAGAGACAACAACAGTGATTTTAGTGCACGGTTATCAAGAATCGAAGTTTACGCGCTTACCATTTAATTCCGGTCGCTGAATCTGATATTCACAAGACAGCCATCACGACGCCTTTCGGTCTATATGAATTCCGACGAATGCCTTTCGGGTTGCGCAACGCCGCGCAAACCTTCCAAAGTTTCATGAACGAAGTCTGTCGGGGATTAGATTTCGTTTTTGTGTACATCGATGATATACTAATTTCTTCCGCTGATGCAGCCACGCACAAAGAACATCTTCGTCAACTGTTTGAAAGGTTGTCAGATTACGGGATAACAATCAACACTTCAAAATGCATTTTTGGGGTAACAGATTTAGATTTTTTGAGTCACCGTATAACACCGGAAGCAATTTCTCCGTCAGAAGACCGGGTCAACGCAATTAAAAATTTCCCAATTCCCAAGTCTATTCGACAAATCCAAAGATTTATTGGTATGGTAAATTTTTATCATAGGTTCGTGCCCAAATTAGCTGAATTCCTCACACCGATTTACACATACTTGACAGAGACATTAAAAAGCGGAAAGAAGAATAAACTTTTAACTTGGCCGAGTGAACTTAATTCAGCTTTCCAAAAAGTAAAAGATGCATTAGCTAACGCAACAATGCTCGCTCATAAACAGCCAAATGGAAAGTATATAATCTCGACGGATGCGTCAGATATAGCTATAGGAGCCGTACTGCAGCAGCCAGCAAATAAAGGCTGGCAACCTCTAACCTTTTTCTCAAAAAAACTATCGCCTACCGAAAAAAAGTATTCAGCCTTTGATCGAGAATTACTCGCCATTTACTTATGGATCAAACATTTTCGCTACGTGGTAGAGTACCGCGCTTTCACGATTTTTACCGACCATAAACCGTTGGTAAACGCAATTTGTTCCAAAAAAGAACGAAACCCGAGGCAAACGCGACATCTTGACTATATTGCACAGTTTACGACCGACATCCGCTATATCGCTGGTATACAAAAGATCGTAGCTGACGGTTTGTCGCGCATTACAGAAGTTTGTGAGGTGGACTGCGACAACTTTGATCTTGTAAAAATTTCACAAACGCAGAAAGATGATCAAGAGTTAGCAGTACTATTGGCTAAGCCGCGAGGTTCTTGGAAACTTGAAAAAATTCAGTTATCTCACCTCGAATTATATTGCGAAAATTCTATGACTATTAATAGACTTTACATACCAGGCTCTTTACGTCGGGAAATTTTCAATAACTTACATAACTTAGCCCACCCTGGAATCAGAGCAACCAGAAAATTAGTTACATTCCTAATGATATTTAGATTAGATATTTTTGACCTAACATAAATCGCGATTCGAATCTCTGGACGAAAGCCTGCATGGCTTGCCAAAGGTCAAAAATTCAACGTCATACCAAGTCACCTCACGAAGTTTTTAAGATCCCTGCAGGACGATTTGAACACATCCATATGGATCTCGTCGGACCATTGCCGATGGAAACTCCTACATTTTCACTATAGTAAATCGTTTTACCCGATGGCCAGAAGCCTACGCCATACCTGATATTACCGCTGTCACAATCGCAAAAACTTTTGTCACGTAGTATATTTCACGTTTCGGAATCCCCACCACAATCACAACAGATCAAGGTCCGCAATTCGAAGCAAAGTTATTTCAAGAGTTAAGAAAACTCCTAGGCGTGTTCCGTACTAGGACTACGCCGTATCACCCTCAATCAAACGGGTTAGTTGAGCGATTCCACCGTCAATTGAAGGACTCACTTAAGGCTCGGGGAAACAGTCAAAATTGGCACATTGAATTACCAATTATCCTTCTCGGAATCCGCGCCGCGATTAAAGAAGATTTGCAATGTTCACCTGCAGAGCTTGTATATGGACAAACCTTGAAGCTGCCTGGCAAATTTTTCGTCGACTCCAAATCCCACTCAGCTGATACGAACGTAGTTATTCGTGAACTTCGCGATACAATGCATAATTTGGTCCCAACTCCAACTAGTTCATCGAATCAAAGTAGTATTTTTATTCCAAAAAACTTAGAATCATGTGATTTCGTATTTGTCAGAAATCGAAAAAAAACAAAGAAATATCTATTTCAATCAATAGACTCAAGCCGGCTTACAGAATTTCTTCAATAGGTTCAAACAATAGTCACCGAAAAGTGGTTTTTAATAACAAAATTTAATTTTGCTTGTTTTTATATTCTTCCTATTAAGATAAATTATGTTACACTCGGAGGAGGGTGATGTAGTTACCCAGTTCACTAACCTTGTTACACTTTCACAAATTCTCAAATCACCCTATACATAATTTTTAATAAACAAATTAATGTTTCATTACTATACATATTAATTATTATCTTGTAACGCATGTTAATTATTACCGCATGTAATCACTATTGGTCAATGACAAGTACAGTTGAGAAACTCTCTTAATTTGGGTCTCTATTTGACCAACGGTTCTTTTCCAATAACATGCGATGCTTTGGAATTAGAAAGAAATGAAAAAGATAAAAATTAAAAAAAGGAGATTATTCAGAAACACGTTATCGCCCAGATCAGTTTATTTTATATTTAGTAAAAAAGAAAATTAATTTATAAAACAAAAGAATTAAAAAATAAAAAGAAAATAAAATTTAAAATTAAGTAAAAATAAAAATGTATCAATTTAAATCATATCATTAAAATTGTAATGTTTAAGTGAACTGTATCAAAAAATTGAAATACCAAATTAAAACATTTATATATATATATAATAATTTATAAAATACATGTGTTTTTAATCCTACAATTGGTGACCCCGAAAGAAAATTTTAAACTTTTAATAAAATTAACTTTTAAAATTTTAATTGATATTTTAAACTAAAAACTTAATTTTGATTTAAAAAAAAAATTTTTTAGAATAAAAGTTAATTTAAATAAAAAAAAAGCAAAAATTTTAACATTGGTAAACATTTTTATAGTGATTCGCAATATACTGTCAATATATTTCAGTGTAGGATTTAATACATGTAATGTTAAATAAATTAAAATTCAAATGCAAATACATGGAATTACAAAATATTATGTACATTCCCATACACATCGTATCAACATTAACAATAAAATAATTAAGAAATAGATTTTGTCAAAGCACAATATTTAATTAAATAATTTGATTTCATATTTTTTAAATTTTTTTATTGTAATTAAATTTTAATATATAAGTGGTTTAGGGTGCATTCATATAGAACAATTTAAATTGAATATTTGGTTAGTTTTCTTCTCAATAAATTTTTTTATATTAAATTAAATATCAAATTGAATAATATAATAATTTTGATAATTATTATATCAAATGGAAATTCGTAATAATTTTATTTGGTAGAATAGACATAAGTAAAGTTTTATATAAGTAGTTTAGTGTAAGTTAAATCAAAATAAAAATTGTTTTATTACATAAAATAATATAAAAAAAATAAATTTAATAATTTTACATAATATTATAGTAAAAACTAAATAAATTTTATTTTACATAGAATAATTGCAAATTATAACATTAATTGCATACATATGTAGGTACTTAGTAATATATGTATATATTTTTTTATTACCTTTTTATTTTTTTTTTCTCGTTTCTGAATTTTAAATACGCAAAATTTATATTTATAATAAATTATAATATATTATATTTCAAAATACAAATCACTTTCATTGCTTTCTGTTTCTTTTCATAACATTATTTTTTTTTTGTTTTCTCGTAGGAACGGGTTATTTGGAAAGAACATTTAACTTTAAATTTTTTTTGTCTAACAGAGTGATCATTGTAATTTAACCCCTAATTTTTTTAAATAAAAATAATTTTGTTAAATAAGAATAATTTTTTTTAGCCGCTAATTTTCTTAATAAAAAATAATTTTTTTTAAATAAAAATAATTTCTTTTACGTAAATATAGTAATTTTATATTAGCAAAAAGAAAAGTTGAGTTAAAATATGATCGACAGTGAGCCTGATTCTAAATCAGAACCCGCACCCAAGGATTCGGGGAATCTAGAACAGAAGGGAGAGGGACAAATAGATTCAGTGCGAGTTCGTCTACCCCCCTTTTGGCCTGCAAACACCGCGATTTGGTTTATTCAGGGGGAGGTTCAATTTAGGGCATATCGTATTAAAAACGAAGACACAAAATATTGTCTCACTATTGCCGCGTTACCTCCTGAGTCTTGCGACTCAATCATAGATATTTTGTCAGATCCGCCGGACACTAACCGTTACGAAGGTATTAAAGCAGCCCTGATTAAACAACACTCAATTTCAAAGACTAAACGTTTAGAAACCTGAATTGCAAAGCCCGATATTGGCGACAGAAGTCCTTCGGAACTTCTCAGATCAATGTGACAATTAGCTGGTGAGACATTCGGTGATACAATAATAAAAAATTCGGAAATTACCTCAAGTTATTCACATCGTGGTCGCTGCGGTTAGCGACAAACCACTGAGCGAATTAGCTGATGTGGCAGATAAAATATATGAAGCGCAACAGAACGCAAGCGTATTTGCAATCGCGCGGTCTAGCATTAATGCGGTAAGTTCGTCAACTCAAAGAGACAACAACAGTGATTTTAGTGCACGGTTATCAAGAATCGAAGTTTACGCGCTTACCATTTAATTCCGGTCGCTGAATCTGATATTCACAAGACAGCCATCACGACGCCTTTCGGTCTATATGAATTCCGACGAATGCCTTTCGGGTTGCGCAACGCCGCGCAAACCTTCCAAAGTTTCATGAACGAAGTCTGTCGGGGATTAGATTTCGTTTTTGTGTACATCGATGATATACTAATTTCTTCCGCTGATGCAGCCACGCACAAAGAACATCTTCGTCAACTGTTTGAAAGGTTGTCAGATTACGGGATAACAATCAACACTTCAAAATGCATTTTTGGGGTAACAGATTTAGATTTTTTGAGTCACCGTATAACACCGGAAGCAATTTCTCCGTCAGAAGACCGGGTCAACGCAATTAAAAATTTCCCAATTCCCAAGTCTATTCGACAAATCCAAAGATTTATTGGTATGGTAAATTTTTATCATAGGTTCGTGCCCAAATTAGCTGAATTCCTCACACCGATTTACACATACTTGACAGAGACATTAAAAAGCGGAAAGAAGAATAAACTTTTAACTTGGCCGAGTGAACTTAATTCAGCTTTCCAAAAAGTAAAAGATGCATTAGCTAACGCAACAATGCTCGCTCATAAACAGCCAAATGGAAAGTATATAATCTCGACGGATGCGTCAGATATAGCTATAGGAGCCGTACTGCAGCAGCCAGCAAATAAAGGCTGGCAACCTCTAACCTTTTTCTCAAAAAAACTATCGCCTACCGAAAAAAAGTATTCAGCCTTTGATCGAGAATTACTCGCCATTTACTTATGGATCAAACATTTTCGCTACGTGGTAGAGTACCGCGCTTTCACGATTTTTACCGACCATAAACCGTTGGTAAACGCAATTTGTTCCAAAAAAGAACGAAACCCGAGGCAAACGCGACATCTTGACTATATTGCACAGTTTACGACCGACATCCGCTATATCGCTGGTATACAAAAGATCGTAGCTGACGGTTTGTCGCGCATTACAGAAGTTTGTGAGGTGGACTGCGACAACTTTGATCTTGTAAAAATTTCACAAACGCAGAAAGATGATCAAGAGTTAGCAGTACTATTGGCTAAGCCGCGAGGTTCTTGGAAACTTGAAAAAATTCAGTTATCTCACCTCGAATTATATTGCGAAAATTCTATGACTATTAATAGACTTTACATACCAGGCTCTTTACGTCGGGAAATTTTCAATAACTTACATAACTTAGCCCACCCTGGAATCAGAGCAACCAGAAAATTAGTTACATTCCTAATGATATTTAGATTAGATATTTTTGACCTAACATAAATCGCGATTCGAATCTCTGGACGAAAGCCTGCATGGCTTGCCAAAGGTCAAAAATTCAACGTCATACCAAGTCACCTCACGAAGTTTTTAAGATCCCTGCAGGACGATTTGAACACATCCATATGGATCTCGTCGGACCATTGCCGATGGAAACTCCTACATTTTCACTATAGTAAATCGTTTTACCCGATGGCCAGAAGCCTACGCCATACCTGATATTACCGCTGTCACAATCGCAAAAACTTTTGTCACGTAGTATATTTCACGTTTCGGAATCCCCACCACAATCACAACAGATCAAGGTCCGCAATTCGAAGCAAAGTTATTTCAAGAGTTAAGAAAACTCCTAGGCGTGTTCCGTACTAGGACTACGCCGTATCACCCTCAATCAAACGGGTTAGTTGAGCGATTCCACCGTCAATTGAAGGACTCACTTAAGGCTCGGGGAAACAGTCAAAATTGGCACATTGAATTACCAATTATCCTTCTCGGAATCCGCGCCGCGATTAAAGAAGATTTGCAATGTTCACCTGCAGAGCTTGTATATGGACAAACCTTGAAGCTGCCTGGCAAATTTTTCGTCGACTCCAAATCCCACTCAGCTGATACGAACGTAGTTATTCGTGAACTTCGCGATACAATGCATAATTTGGTCCCAACTCCAACTAGTTCATCGAATCAAAGTAGTATTTTTATTCCAAAAAACTTAGAATCATGTGATTTCGTATTTGTCAGAAATCGAAAAAAAACAAAGAAATATCTATTTCAATCAATAGACTCAAGCCGGCTTACAGAATTTCTTCAATAGGTTCAAACAATAGTCACCGAAAAGTGGTTTTTAATAACAAAATTTAATTTTGCTTGTTTTTATATTCTTCCTATTAAGATAAATTATGTTACACTCGGAGGAGGGTGATGTAGTTACCCAGTTCACTAACCTTGTTACACTTTCACAAATTCTCAAATCACCCTATACATAATTTTTAATAAACAAATTAATGTTTCATTACTATACATATTAATTATTATCTTGTAACGCATGTTAATTATTACCGCATGTAATCACTATTGGTCAATGACAAGTACAGTTGAGAAACTCTCTTAATTTGGGTCTCTATTTGACCAACGGTTCTTTTCCAATAACATGCGATGCTTTGGAATTAGAAAGAAATGAAAAAGATAAAAATTAAAAAAAGGAGATTATTCAGAAACACGTTATCGCCCAGATCAGTTTATTTTATATTTAGTAAAAAAGAAAATTAATTTATAAAACAAAAGAATTAAAAAATAAAAAGAAAATAAAATTTAAAATTAAGTAAAAATAAAAATGTATCAATTTAAATCATATCAATAAAATTGTAATGTTTAAGTGAATTGTATCAAAAAATTGAAATACCAAATTAAAACATTTATATATATAATAATTTATGAAATACATGTGTTTTTAATTCTACATAACCATGATGCTCAAAAATACCTACTCCAGTATTTCAAAACCTCTGCGCAACCTTTTCTAGCTTTTCTTCACTTCGGGTATCCATCCTACCCAATGGAAGGTTGCACATGTTTTCCCAATTCCCAAAAAAGGTATCAAAAGCGATCCCTCTAACTACCGCCCTATTGCTACAACTTCGGTCCTTTCCAAAGTAATGGAAAAAAATTGTGAATCAGAAGCTTCTGAAATATCTGGATCACAAAGGTTTGCTTCATGACAGACAATACGGGTTCAGAGCCCATCGTTCAACCGGTGATTTTATTACTTACCTTTGTGAGAAGCTAAATATCGGTCTTCATCATTCTGGTGAGTCCGAAATTGTGGATATTGATATTACCAAGGCTTTCGACAGAGTTTGGCACGATGCTCTATTGGCAAAATGTAAAGCATTAGGTCTAGGTAGGGTCTTTTTAAAATGGAAATTTCCTTTCGAATCGTACGATTCGTGTACTGGTCGATGGGTATTCATTTGACAAATGCAAAATAAATGCTGGTGTCCCTCAAGGATCAGTTTTATCACCCACTTTCTTCTCAATATTTATCAATGACCTACTTCCATTAACCTCCAATCCCATTCATAGCTTCGCAGACCACAGCACCCTTTTAGCTTCCTATGAGTTTCATAAGAAGTACACTGTAACATTAATAACCAAATAAGACACTGTAACATTAATAACAAAATTAGTACAACAGCGAAAAATTTTACTATTAGTGAGCTAATAATTTATGCAAAAATCGAAAAATGCGGTGAAGTAAACAGAGTTGATTTCAACACAAAAAAAAACTCAATTCCGTCTGATCTCGCGAAAAATTGTCACCACTATTCCCAACCTACTATTTCAGGGAGAAGTTTTGCAGAATTCAACAGATTTAAACATGCTGGGTATCGAGTTAAACCAAAAATTGTCTGGTCAAATCAAATTTTTGGTATAGCTAAAGATGCAGTTAAATGTTTAGGACTTTTGTATCGCTAAAAACCTTCTTTTCTTCATCTGATCTTCTTAATATCTACAAAACGTATATTAGGCTGAAAATGGAGTATAATGCACACATTTGAGCTGCAGGCCTTCAAACAGCGCTTGGTTATTTAGATAATGTGCAAAACAGAGCTTTAATTCGTCTTATAAACGACCCCAGTGTTATTTCAATGCTCATTCCACTCAGCCATCGCCGTACTGTTCCGTCACTGACCTTGTTTTATAGATATCTCTTAGGGATTAACACATGTTCCAAAGAAATAAAACAGTTAATGCCTCCACTCAAAGTTTTCCAACGAGAAACAAGGAGTGCAACAGAAGCTCATCCCTATCATGTAGAGTTATCAAAATGGCGAAATACGGCTTATGGAAATTCGTTTGTTATCCGCACGTTCCGTTTGTGGAACCATATACCATCACATGTGTCCCCTAAATTGGGTAATTCATATGTGTACGATTTACTTAAGTTTAAGAAGACCATAAACATCTTTCCTCAAAATATCCCTACAATTTCCCTACCTATCCCCCATAATCTCAAATTTCCCAATTTCAATTTCTCCAATCATCCTTCCCACATCCCTGTCCCCAAAATCAAGCTGTACATCAAGGTTTCAACTTAAAGTTTGCTTTTAAAAGTTGTTAATGCAATTGTTGTTAATTGTAGCTCTGTAACGGGTGGGGCTACAGAAAAAAGTTGTTCCATAAAATTAATATTTTTATGATATCTACTAGCAGTTAAAATTTCATGGCTGTATTTCAAAAGAAATGTGCGGATCTAAAAATTAGGTATCCGAGAGCTACCCGAAGTTTTGGTCGGATCTCAACCAAAAAAATAGGGAACCTACAAATTGATGCAAGAATATTTTGTGTTAATTTCAAGACTCTAGCTTTCTTAGTTTTTGAGTTATCTTGCTGATGGAAAGACGGACAGACGGACGAACAAAGCTTATTCGACTTAGAATTTGATTTTGATCCTATCCATACCTTTGAAGGTATATCTTGCTAGCTTTTTTCGAGGTGTTACAAACGGAGGATGAGTTTTAATATACTCGAACCTTATTGTACGGGTATAAATACAAACAGGCATATCATATATTTATTAAGGGTATTCACGAGTTGGTGCAAAGTGGTCTTCCATAAGTGCAAAATTTTGCACCGTAGCATATTAAAATTTTTTGATAGTTAAAGTGCACAATTTGTTGTTGTTTTGTATAAAAAAGTGCAAAATTTTGCAAGACTATGCAAGACCTAAACCTTATTGCATATTTGTGCAAGACCATTGCAAAGTTTGTTTATATATTTTTTGTAAGCGCTATATTAGATAAAAATTTAAAAAATGCCTAATAAAATGGAAAAAAAATTATTCCTGATTATTTATTAAGTCAAGCATATGAAGATATACAAATATCTGAAATTTTTGGTAAGCATATTCAATTTTTATGTAAACAAAATAAGCACATCAACGATATTTGACAGTTCAATAAAAATTCATGCTAGAGTTGTTCACAAGTTGGTGCAAATATGAGCTAAGGTGCAAAAAAAATTTGCACTTTTGCACCAACTTGTGAATACCCTTATTAATTTTTTTCTTTTTTTCACTCCACCTCAATCAGTACAGACAAACTAAGATTTCGTTCTCTAAACCACCTGGATTCATTATTATTTATCTTGTTATTATTATATGTAGAAAAGAAAAGCATCAATATACTATCAATATACTACAATTCAAGGAATCTCTATTATAGTAACTTAAATAAAATTGTTGAAGTTGGGCTTAAAAATTTATTAAACTATACCGGATAATTGTGGTAGCTTCGTTTATTCAAGTAATACTAGAATGTGCAACAAATGATAGTCGATATTCTACAACAAGTAACTTCGATTAATTTATATTGAAAGACAAAATAGAATAATTGCTAAAAAAAAAATCTTCGAGAAAGTTGGACATTTCAATTTTATTTTTTTATTTATAGTGCTTAATACAAACCGTTCAAAAAATTTTTTTGTTGATAAATTATATAGAAACGAGCAAAATACAGTAGAGTAGACGGTGCCAATTCTGAGATATTCGTATGAACAAATACAAAGTTTCAGATGTATTACTTAATTAAGTACCGAGATATATATTATCGAACCTGTTTCCCCAAACCAATCACATTTTAAAGAAGTTATTACCATAAAACTTGAATTTTTACAAGATTTTACACCTTAATAAAGTTCCAAGAATCAGCTATTCTAGAACAACCAAAATTTGCAGCAGTTGTTGGCATGCAACTTGATAACTTTTTACAAAATTTCAGATAACTGACTTCAATAGACACTGAGTTTTTTCATTTAAATAGAGAAGTTGTATGGCGGTTGCCCGAACCTGCTGCACCAGCACATGCAAATTTTACAAATCAAGTCAAGTTATTGCCATAGCATCTAGCTGCACTATGTTTCAAGGTGAGCAAAATGCCTGAACCTGTTGGACTAGAGCTACCAAACTTGATAAAAATTATTATACTTGATCGTTTTAAAGAAAAATTTCAGATTTTTTGCTTTATTAAGCATCAAGTTAAGGGGATATAAATTAAGCATATATGAAAACAAAAGTTGTATGGCAAATCGCTAAACCTGCTGTTCTAGACCAACCAAGTTATACAAAAGTTGTTGGCATGCTGTAGGCTGCTTTATGTTGTCACAAATGTAATGGCAAATTTATTATACTCTTGAACATACGTTCATACGAGTATAAATAGAAAAATCACATAATTGTCACAACTAAATTAAAGGTAGAAGGTAGACTAAAGCTTAAAGGTAGAATGTAAAACGAAATGATTTTAAAGACTCATGAATAAGAAAAAAATGTGAAAAATCTTACACTTTCTTCAATTTTAAGGAAATGGAAATTAAAAAAGCTATTAACATTTAATGGAAATAATTAAGAAAAGCTATTAATATATTGAAAAATATAATGTTAAAGCTTGCTATTCATTGTTAAAATGTTTGGGGCCCTTTTCCTTTAGGCTTTTTTTGGAAATGCTTTTATAATGTGAAGTCAATATTGAATTTATGCATATAAAATAAGCATTCTATTTTATTCATTTATTAATTCATTATCCATTATACCCATTTTCTTCTACTGTGTCCATAAGGCAATATAAAAATTTTCACAATTATACTGCTATAATTATACTATACTAATTATACTAAGAAAAACAATATTTGTATGTTATGTACATTTTTCAATTTTCAATTCATATAAGGAATGAGTTATAAAAGTGCAATTTCTGGTGGAGCATAATAACATTAAAGCATCATAACACTAATAGTATTTATGTATTTATTTTCTGAGGTTTGTTTTAAAGATTTGTCAAAAAAAAAATTCTTTTTTTGAAATTATTTGAATTTTGCATTTCAAAATAAGTTTTTGAAGTAAAAAAATTTATAATATTGTATAAAATTAAATTCTAAATAAGAAAAATCTATTCTCAGTTTTTGTTATAATTCATTACGCTTTTCGTGTATAATTAAATTATGTACAGTTTATATAATACATACATGTTGTAAAATGTAAAGTATTATTGTCAAGTCAAGTACAAAAATTTAAAATAATATGAAAACATACCTGTGCTGCATAGTAATCAATTACTACGAGTATTAGTAATATTACTAATTACATATTATATTGCTGATTGCATGGATGGAATGAATATTGCCTATTCTAAATTCAAAAATCGAAGAAATAAAAAATACAACAAAAAATAAAAAAAAGTTTCCTTTTATCTTTTCCCTATAAAAGGAAGGATTGTATGTAGAATAGATCAAGTACAAATGTAATCGAGTACAATAATTAAAAAATAAAAATAAAATCTTGTTATATAAAACAAAAAACAATAATTTCCCCTTCTTTATTTCTCTTTCTTATTTTTCCCTATATCATTATATTTTTTTACTATTTTTTTTACACCCTAAATAAAATAAATTATTATTTTATTTTTTCAAATATGAATAAAAGTGAAATGAATAAAATGTGATAAAAAATAAAATAAATTTTTTTGTACTCGTATTCTCCTAATGTTGCCATATGGACACATGCTAATATTCCGGATCCAAGTATGCGAGTTTAAGGGAACTTCGAAATTTTTTTTTTTTTTTTATAGTGTTACGACATATTAATTCAAAAGCTTTTAAATTTGGCAAATTTTTTTTTAACCCAGAAGATAATGGAGATAAGTACAAATCACCTATAGGATAATGCAATATTAAACCATCGGCTACTAAGATAATTTTAACTTGAACATTTCTTTGTTAGTGCATTTCTCTGCCACATAAATGTGAACAGAAAATTACACAGCCTTTTCTTTTCAGACGTGGCTGTAAATGTCGTAAGGGGGAATAACTCTTACAACGTGTGTGGGATTCGAACCCACACTCACTCGATGTTTACAGCGTATTTTATACGCTCTTACCCACTAGGCAACCGAGGCCCCATTAATGTATTAATGTATACAGTAATATCAGTTAAACAAATGTATTTTGCTTATATCATATATTTATTTATATTAGTTTTACCCGTCGTTCAAAATTCGAGCTGATCTAGATTAAGATACAGCTACATAGTGTACTTTTTGTTCGTATTCAACTACTTTTTTCTTGATTGTTATTATACAGATTACAGATAACTTTGTAGGTTGTATGTAGAACAAAAGTTATTCAAAGCGCAAAATGTGAAATAATCTAATCCACTCAAAAAGTTAAATCTCAACTTGTTTTAACTTATAAGTTGAGTAACAATTATTTTAACATAAACATAAAACATAAATAAAAAAATTTTCAACAAATGTCAAGTCAGATAAACAAAGGTCGTAAAATTGCTGGTTTGTTTAGCAATACTGTATGAGTTGAAACGAATCATATATTTTAGTTTATTCCAAACTACTTTTACATAGTGGATTTTGATACGGGGAAATACTACGAAACAAAATATTACTTCACCTCAACGAGTGAAAGGTATAAAATAAATTATTTGCCTTAAATACGAGAACGCCAACACACGATATCCAGAAAAATATTGATATTCTACCTTTTAAAATGTTATCGTCAAATGCGTCAATACAAGAGATCAACAAATCTAATTCCCTTCACCAATTGTATCCAATTGGTAGTGAATCATAACACCCCAAGTGATTTTGATAGGATCACGACTCTCTCTTTTTTTTTTATGACATCTCTCTGTTTTTTTTTTAGATACATTTAAAAATTATATGTTTGAATTATGAATCATTCAGAGTAATATAAAGAAGTTTAGCCTTTAGCTTAGTTTTACTATTAAGAAAGAGAGAAAAAAAAATGTAATATGATACAATAAATTTTTTGTACTCCGTTAAAATTAAATTAATTATGATAGGTACAATAAAGACAAAAATTATTTTTATTTTATGTATATAAAATGAGTCAATGTTTTTAATATGGTTTTTTCTTCTTTTTTCGTATAATACTTATGTTAAATTTTTATTACTTAGAGTTTATACGAGTTAGTTAGTTAATCATGGTCAAAAAAAAAACAAAAACAAAGGAAATATTGTTTTGTCATTTAGAAATAAATTATTCCAATGTTTTACGATTGTTTAAGAATGTTGTGTAATTTAAATTTGTAAGCATTTTTTGAAATTGTGTCACAGAAAAGGTTGTCGAATCGATTAAATAATATGCCACACCTGTTTGTGGGTTCGTTTTTCCCATATTCAGTTCTATGTGTTGTTTCAATTAAGAATTTGGTATATCTTATAGGACTGATATTGTTGTTGACTTTGATTTTATCTTTAATAAAATCGACGTTAATCTTATTGGATAAGACATCAAATGTAAAGCTGTTAGATAGTAAGATTCTAGGGGAACTTAAACTAAATAAATTGACTAACTTCAACCTGTCATTGTATGATGGATGGTTATGAAAGTCTCTGGCATTATGTAGATATCTTAAAGCAAAGAGAAGGAACTGCTTCTGGATTGATTCAATCATTGTGCTATGAATAAGAAAGGCTGGATTCCAGATAATGCTACCGTATTTTAAAACTGAGCGTACAAGTAAGCAATATAAAGTTATTGTTACCCAAATATTGTTAAATTCTCTTGCTCTTCTTTTGATAAAACTTAGCATTTTGTTAGCTTTTGATAACATTGATTCATAGTGGAGATTATAATTTAGTTTGTTATCCAAAATCATTCCCAAATCTGTAATATGATCCACACATTCTAAGTTGCAGTTTTGTATGCAATAATTATGCATCAATTTGGATCTTTTCCGTGAAAAGCTCATGGTGTACCACTTACTAACGCTGAAATCTAGCTTGTTGTCAGAGCACCATTTTTCTAAGCACTTCAATTTTGATTGAAGAAAACAGCAATCAGTATCATTCTTAATTACATGATACATCTTAAGATCATCAGCATAAGTAAGGTGGGCAACGCCTGATAAGAAATTCGAAAGATCACTTATATATATATTGAATAAAAGTGGTCCTAAGTAACTACCTTGGGGTACCCCACAGTAGACAGAAATGGGCTTAGATATAGTTCCTTGAAATCTAACAAATTGTACTCTTTCAGTGACATATGACTTAATCTAATTAATAATGCCAGTTTATCTTTTAGTATATCATAATTTATTCGGTCAAATAATTTACTAAAATATGTATATATTGCGTCTATCTGAAGGCCTTTTTCCATAGAAAATAATATATCTGATGTGAAAACCATCAGGTTGGTGATGGTTGAACGACCTTTTCTAAAACCATGTTATTCTTGGTTCAGATAAGGATCTATTATAGGTCTAATTTTATCAGTAACAAGTTTTTTAAATAATTTGGGTATGGTCGACTGAATTGCTATACCTCTACAATTGTCTATTAATGCTTTGTCACCTTTTTTGTGAATCGGAATCAGGTATAAGGTTTTCCAAAATTATGGAAAAGTACCTGACATAAGGGATCTGTTAAAAAGTAATTTAAGTGGGACAGTTAAATTATGAATACAGTCATGTAAAAAAAATAGGTGGAAGAAGATAAGGAGCAGATCCTTTATTAATATCTAAATTACTAATCTGAAAATATCTGAAAAAACATCTTCTAATGATAAGTTTAAATTTTGAATGAGAGGAATAGTGTTATTTAAGGTCTGGAAATTCATGTTTCCATGCTCTGTTTGTGACTGACGGTAGACGTTTTGGAGTTTGTGTGCAAAAAAATTGCACATTTCATCAAGGCAGGATGAGACTTTACCATCTAAGGACATAGAGTTTCGATAACCTGACGACTTCCGTTTTGTATTAACAAAATCAAAAAATTTCCTAGGGTTACTTAAAATGGAGTTACCAATATTTTGAACGTAATTATCGTACGATGCAAAGCATTTTATTTTAAATTCATCAGCCAATTTTTTATGCTCATTAATAGTTTTGGAGCTTGGATCAACTAATTATTTAATAATTTTATATAATTTATTTCTACGATTACGTAAAGATCTGAGTTCCCTATCTAGCCAAGGTTCCATTAATTTATCTTTTTTTGGTATTCTTGGCGTGTACTTATCAATTATAGATGATAAAATTGTATGAAAATCCAGAACTACTACATCTAAATCTCGTTGCATTAACAGCTCGTGCCAGTTTATATTAGATAAGGCATTGTTAATGCCTTCATAATTAGCGTTTCGGAAGTCATATACAATTTCATTATTGTAGGACTTCGAAAATTGTTGGTTAGCTTGAGTTAGTTCTATTTTATTGCATTATGATGGAGTGAGTTGGTAAAATGATTATATGTATCATTGACAGCATGAACCACAACATCATCATAAGCATTTGAAAAAGCTAGGTCTAACCATCTACCATTACTATTAGGATGTTGTATTATTTGTTGTATATCATTTCCATAAAATGTACTTATAATACTAAACTCAATTTCATCTAAAAAGTTAACTGGTAGTAGTTTATTATCCAGTTCATCAATCACAAAAGATAAAGATGGACGGTTAAAATCGCCCAAGACAAAAATATTGTCATCCTCTGTCATTAAAGCAATTATAGAATTACATATATCCAAGAATTCGTAATAAGAGGATTCATCCAAATTTGGAGGAAAATATACTACTCCTAGATAAATACTTTTACTACCAGTAAGAATTTTCACAAATATATATTCAAAAGATAAGGAATTGTTGGAATATATTAGTTCACATGAAAAGTCGTTATTGACCGCAACTAGAACACCGCCACCTCTAGAGAGACCTGTGGAAAGGTAGTTACGATCATTTCTATAAATTGACCAATTGTTATCTAGAATTTCTTCATTTTTAAAAGAGTCGCTCAACGAGATTTCTGTAATCACTAGTATATTAATATTGCATGATTTGGCGTCGATATAAAGGTTTTTCTTTGGTTTAGTTTTTAAGTTAGATTGTATGAGTAGGTATACTAGGCCGGTTCTAGACCAGGAAGTGACGTCAGAGATAAGAGAACATTTTTGTTTTAAATTGTAGAAATGAAAAATTTTTTCTGCGGTCACACTTAAACTTAAATGAATTATGCTGATAAGAAAATAAAATATTTTTTTGAAGCATGATTTTGTTTCTTTTTTAATTGTGGATTTATGTTGATAAGAAAATGAAAAATTTTTAAAAGACCAAAATGACGTAAGGGAATTCCTTAAGATAAAATAAAATATTTTTATTAGATTTTTTATATTTTAACAAAGGGTTTTTATTTTTCATATTTATATGAAGAATGGAACTAATCAAATTTTTGTGTGACGTCAGGTGATTCCATAGATAAAATTTAATTGCGATTTTCATAAAGAATGTTTTATTAAATTTATATTAGCTTTATTTCGAAAAAGTAGTTTTCTTATAAAAATATATGAAAAAGTGGGCTCGAAACCTCATAGCTATTATTGTAAATATATGAATTAGGCAGATATATGAAGAGGCACACAGATATTTTAACCTCCTACGAAAATTTTTTCAAAATTGTAGAAATGAAAAATTTTTTCTGCGGTCAAAACATTTTTATTAGATTTTTTATATAACAAGGGGCTTTTTATTATACCCGTATGAACTATGTTCAAGGGTATAATAAATTTGCCATTACGTTTGTGATACCTTAAAGGAGTCGAGCTAGATATAGTGTCAAAGGTATGGATCAGCTCAGAATCGAATTCTTAGACGATTAAGCCATGTACGTCAGTCCGTCCGTCCTCACGATAACTCAAAAAATATAGGAGCTAGGGGGCTGAAATTTTTTTTACGTCACTTTTGCAAAATTATTAGTTTTGCTATTTAAATCCAACATTTTCGGTCGGCGGGTTCGAGTAGCTACCATACAACTTCTATCTTTATATAGAAATAACTCAGTATCTATTCAAGCTAGGTTTCTGAAATTTTGCAAATGATGATCAAGTTTTATGGCAACAACTTCTGTAAAATTTGGTTGTGCTGCTGCGGCGGGTTCGGGTAGTTGCCATACAACTGCTCCGTTTAAATGAGAATAACTCAGTGTTTATTGAAACTAGGAATCTGAATTTTAGTAGAGAGGTGTCGAGTTACATGCCAACAACTTTTGTAAAATTTGGTTGGTCTAGAGCAGCCGGTTCAGGCTTCTTGCCCCTCTTGGAACCTAATCAAGCTAGGCGTCTGAAATCTTGCAAATGATGATCAAGTTTTATGGCAACAACTTCTGCAAAATTTGGTTGTGGTGGTGCGACGGGTTCGGATAGCTGCCATAAAACTTCTTTATTTAAATGAAAATAACTCAGTATCCGTCCGCACGATAACTCAAAAAATAAAGGAGCTAGGAGGCTCAAATTTTTTTTACGTCACTTTTAGAAAATTGTTAGTTTTGCTATTTAATTCCAGCATTTTCGGCCACCGGGTTCGAGTAGCTGCCATACAACTTCTTTCTTTAAATGGAAATAACCCAGTGTCTATTCAATCTAGGTATCTGAAATTTTGCAAATGATGATCGAGTTTTATGGCAACAACTTCTGTAAAATTTGGTTGTGATGATATGACAGGTTCGGATAGTTGCCATACAACTTCTCTTTTTAAATGAAAATAACTCAGTGTCTATTGAAGCTAGCTATCTGAAATTTAGTGAAAAAGTGTCGAGTTGCATGCCAAAAACTTTTGTAAAATTTGATTAGTCTAAAGCAGCCGATTCAGGCTTTTTGCATTTTTTGGAACTTAATGAAGCTAGGCGCAATAGATTCGGGTAGCTATCATACAACTCCACAATTTACATAAATATATCGCTGTAGTTCGGTACTAAAACATCTGAATGTTTTTAAAAGATGATCAAGTTTTATAGAAACAGGATATATTACGTTCATACGGGTATCCCAGAGGTGACACAGTCTACTCTACTGCACTCTTCCTCGTTTTTTAATGGTTTTCGATATACATAAATATTGGAACAATATTTTAATGTTTTATTTTTGTTTGTTTTGCTTTGAAAAATAGTAAAATAATTTTTCGTTTTACAGTTAATTCTATGATAAGAGATTTGTTTAGAATAATAAGTGTGTGTTAAGACAGAAAGAAAAAATGAATTATATTTTTTGTTTTTGAATTATACTGATAAGGAATTTTAAAATTTTAAATATGTGAATAATGATGTCAGGGAACTCCTAAAAAGCCAACAAAATAAAAAAAATGACCTGAGGGGATTCCTATTGTTAATATAAAAAATAAAACTACTATATATATTAAATGTGTTTTATATTAGGAAAGAAAAGAGTCTTATCATAAATTTGTACTACAATATATTAAATTTGTTTTATATTATTGCGGTTTTGCATGTACAATTAATTAAAATTGATAAATAAAATATAAAAATTAATTGTATTAATAGCCTACGCAAATAAAAAAATTTATATAAAAGAGAGCAATATTACAATTAATTCATCACTTTAAAATCAAACTAAAAAAATCAACATCCAAAATGAACTCCAACGAAATTGAAATAATTGATGATATCACAATATTGCCAGCATCATCACAATCATTTAATCAACCAGGGCCCAGCTATACATATGGTCAATTATCAGGAACAGCTGGAAATGAAAAGAGCAACAGATATAAACGTAAAGCTGATACTAAAATATCAGCTTTACTGAGCAGATTCAACGATAAAGTGGATCAAAAAAGTTACTTCAAGAAGAGTTTACCAGCAGCTGAGATTATCGTTGGTAAATATTACCATATATTTAAATTAAGCAAAATCAAAACTCAATATGGGATGCGAATTCTTTTGGAATTTCAAAATGCAGTATTTTTTCTACCTGCTTTCATGGTAGATTTTTTATCTGAGGAGGATATTAATGAAATGAACAATCAATTCAACATTTATATGGTATGCAATGGAAAGGGAAGTACAACTTACTACAGGAGGAAGTTTATTCACAGGATAAACTAGCAAATAATCAATAATATTATAATTTTAAAAAATATGGAACTTAAAAATTTTACATTAATAAAAAAATCAAAATATATATTATCTTTTTATTTTTATTTTTATATTACATTTGATATTTTCAGGCTCCCTTTTCAGATTTCTATGTGACTTAAAAAATAATGAACTTAAAAATATGCGTTAATAAAAAAAAAAAAAATCAAAAATATATCTTTTTATTTTTATATTACATTTGATATTTTCAGGTTCCCTTTTCTAATGGTACAACAATGTGTGTTCACAAGATAAATATTATTAAATATTATAATTTGGTTTTGTTATTTTTAAACTGCTATTAATAAAAAAAGATTTACTCTTTAGTATAAATTTTTATTTCTGAATAAAAGGTTGAATTCGTAAAAAAAAAAAAAATGTCTGAAAAATCTAAATCACTTTTGATAAAACATATTAATTTATTTAATGATTATAAAGAGAACGGTAGTGAAAGAGAAATTAAAACTTATATAATTTCAATTCTAAAAGACTTATTTACATTAGATAAACTGTTAAATGATCATAAAAATTCTAAAAGTGGAATTAAATCTAATATAATAACGGTTATTGCACATTTGAATTCTTTTAGAGACCAATTAAAAGCAAAATTATTTTCTGAAAATACTTTTGAGCAACAGCTAAAGTGTAAGGACTTATCATCAGCTTTTCAAAAAAGAATTCAAAGTGGATTAATTTCTAATATAAGTGATATTGATCTTACAATTTTTTTGGTAAAAAGTGAAAAAATTGTATCGAATAAAATTAATGTAATATTAATTAATAAAAATTCGGTTAAAGTCAATATGGTATTGTGTGGAGAATTTACTATAGTACAACCTGGTGAAGATGAAGCAGAATTTAATTTAAAATATCTAAACACGGAAAATGTTATTGTGATGAAAAGAGATGTTGACTGTTGTTAATGGTACAAAAAACTTATACTTCAAATTCTGAATAAGTTTGATAAATTCCAGGAGAAAGGTAGTGGTTGGGCATTATCATCCATTATCAATTTGGTTATAAACGTTAATCAATTTTCAGCTTTCTCACCATCATCATATATTGACTTAGCTTCATCAATTAAAAAGAAAAAAGCATGTATTAATATAAAAAATAATGATGAAGCATGTTTTGCGTGGTGCATAATGGCACTACTTTATCCAAATACTCATTCAGATCGAGTTTCTAGTTATCCTGACTATAAAAATGAATTAAAATTTGATGATATTAATTTTCCAGTAAAGATTAAAAATATTTCAAAATTTGAAAAATTAAATTCAATTTCAGTCAATGTCTTTGGATTGGAGGTAATCAAAAACAATGATTTCAAAGTTATACCATTCCGGTTAACAGAAATGAAAAAAACATAAACACCCAAATTTGTTGTTAATTCAAGATAAATACCATAAAAAGGATAAATATAATACATATTTTGAAGATATTAATTCAAATGAGGAACCAGTAAAATATCACTATGTTTTAATAAAAGACATGTCAAGATTGCTTTCCGCTGAGGTTAATAAAAACCATTATCGAAAATATTTTTGTAATAGATGCTTGAACTACTTTTCAACGAATGAAAAGTTAACAAATCACTCTCTATATTGTGATAAAATAAATAAATGCGCTATTACACTTCCAACTAAAGAAAACAATATTTTAAAATTTAAAAATTACAAAAACAAAATTGAAGTTCCTTGTGTTATATATGTTGATATTGAGTGTTTATTACAAAAACAAGACTTAATCAATATATATCAAAATCACGTTCCATGTTCTATTGGATATTATATAAAGTCAACATACATTAAAGAAACAAAATAATCATTTTTTAGAGGTGAAAATTGTATTGATTGGTTTTTGAAAGAATTAGTATCTGTGGCCAATCTGTTGCAGACAGATTTGGAAAGTCCACAAAAATTATTCCATTAAATACATCACAAAAAAATGATTTTGATAATGCAACAACATGTTTTATATGTGAGGAGCCGTTTGCTTTGAATGAAATAAAATGTATAGATCATTGCCATTTAACAGGAGATTATCGTGGTGCTGCTCATAAAGTATGTAATCTTAATTATAAGAATGGAATATATGTTCCAGTAATTTTTCATAACCTAATGGGATATGACTCACATTTTATTATTAAAGAATTAAATACTGTAATTAATGGAAAGATAGATTTATTACCTTTAAATAAGAAAAAATTTATTAGTTTTACAAAGTATTTGGAAAACTCTAAAATTAAATTTAGATTTATAGACTCATTTAGATTTTTGGAAAGTAGTTTAGATATTTTATCAAAAACGATAACGAATTTCCCCATTTTAAAATCACAATTTCATAATTTGACCGAATATCAATATACATTAATAACACAGAAAGGAGTTTCTCCTTATGACTATTTTGATAGTTATGAAAAATTTTCAGAAACTGAGTTGGTTGAAAAAAATTTATTTTATAATGAATTAAACAAATTAGAAATAACTGATGAAGAATATGAACGTGCCAAAGAAATATGGAATACATTTGGAATTTCAAATTTAGGAGAATATTCTGACTTATATCTCAAGACGGATATCTTATTATTATCAGAAATTTTTGAAAAATATAGGGAGAACTGTATAAAAATTTATGAACTAGATATCCTGCTCATTGCTTTACATTGCCAGGGTATTTTTGGGATGCACCAAAGTAAATTTTGAATTATTAACTGATGTTGATATGCTCTTCAGTTAATTCTGTCTTCAGCTCTTATTCATTGAAAGCGGTATAAGAGGAGGTTTGACACAAGTTACAAAAAATATTGTAAAGCAAATAATATTTAAATAAAAAATTATGATTCTGAGAAGATCAGTTCATATATGATTCATTTTGATATTAATAATCAGTATGGTTGGGCTATGAGACAATATTTACCACTAAAAATTTTTACATGGGTGAAGGATGTCAATTTATTTAATGATGAGTACATAAAAAACATTTCAGACGAGTCTTCTATTGGTTATATTTTAGAAGTTGATATAGAATATCCAAAAGAACTTCATGATAAACATAGAGATCTTCCCTTCTGTCCTGAACATGTAATTTTAGATTCCAAAGAGACAAAATATGCTGCTACCTTATATGACAAAACCAATTATGTTATTCACTATACAAGCTTAAAGTTTGTTTGTATAGTGAATAACATAATTGGTTTTGTCATATAAGGTAGCAGCTAATTTTGTCTCTTTGGAATCTAAAATTACATGTTCAGGACAGAAGGGAAGATCTCTATGTTTATCATGAAGCTCTTTTGGATATTGTATATCTACTTTAATAATGGAATAATGCTTTAAATAATGGAATCAAAATAAAAAAAATTAACAGGATTTTGCAATTTGAACAAGCTCCTTATCTCAGATCATATATTGACTTAAATAATAGGTTAAGAACTCTTTCCAATTCCAAATTTGAAAAAGATATTTACAAATTACAGAATAATGGAATTTTTGGTAAAAGCATTAAAAATAAAAGGAGACATTGTGATATAAAATTAAAAACTTACTGGCATGGGCAATATGGTGCTTGCTCTTTAATTGCTTCTCCATATTATAAAAGCTCTACTATTTTTATAGAAGACCTTGTGGCAATAGAACTCTACAAGGGTGACATTTTTTTGATAAACCGATTTATGTTGGCATGTCAATCTTAGATATTTCAAAAAATTTGATTTATGATTTTTTCTACAATTATATGAACAAGAAATTAAAATATAATTGCTGCCTTTTATATACTGATACAGATAGCTTAATCTTAGAAATATCAAATGAAAATATATATGATATTATTAAAAAAGATTGTTACAAATGGTTCGATACCAGTGACTATCCAATTGATAATCAATGAGGAATGCCATTAGTTAACAAAAAAGTAATAGGTTTAATGAAGGATGAAATAAATGGAAGAATCATAAAAGAATTTATTGGATTAGGATCTAAAATGTATTCGATAAAAATAAATGAGAACGAATGTATTAAAACAAGTAAAAGTAACAGTAAGTCGATGTAACCGACTTATTTATACCCTACACCTAAAAAATTCAAATTAAATTAAAAAAATCCATAAGTTATTTTAGTTAAGTATTTAATATAACTAAGCTAAAAAAATAAATGTTTTTACAACCTTTGTACAAAATTTCAGATTTCTATCTTTATTAAATTCGAAAATAAGCTTCTTAGGTCTTGGGAAATGTGTGAAGGCACGCGGACCACCACCCCAATTCATCTCAAATTTTAGAGACATCAACAGGGTAGAATATTCTTATATCAAATTTGAAGTTTCTATCTTTATTAATTTCGAAGATATGCTTGTTCGGTGTTGGGAGTTGTATGGAAGGTACCCGAACGACCACTCCAATTCATCTCAAATTTTAAGTAAATCAGGGATTCAGGACACAACACCCTAGTACCAAATTTGAAGTTTCTATCTTTATTAATTTCGAAGATATGCTTGTTCGGTTTTGAGATTTGTATGGGAGGTACCCGAACAACCACTCCAATTCATCTCAAATTTTAGGTATATCAGGGATTCAGGAAAACACAACCTCGTTCAAAATTTTATGTTTCTATCTTTATTAATTTAGAAGATATGCGTATTCGGTTTTGGGAGTTGTATGGGAGGTACTCGAACGCATGGTCCGATTTCGCCCATTTACAATCTCCGCCTTACCTTAGTCATTGTTAACCTACAGTATAAATTTCATCAAGATAGCATCATTATTTTTTGAGTTATCGTGCGTACGGACGGACGGACGGGCGGACATCGCTAAATCGACTCCTGATTTGTCTATACCTAACTCGTTTCCTTTTGGTGGTTACAAACACCATACCAAAGTTAATATACCCTATACTTAATGTGTAGGGTATAAAAATAAAAGGTATTAAAAAATCTATTGTAGAAAAAGAAATAAATTTTGATGATTATAAAAAAAGTTTATGTCAAAATAAAAATAAATCAATTGTACAAAATTTGATGAAATCAAATAAACATGATGTAAATAGTATTAAACAAAATAAAATAGCATTAAGTTCTAATGATGATAAAAGATATTTAATAAAAGACTGATATGAAACTTTACCGTGGGGTCACTATAGCTTAAGTGAATAAAATTAATATAAATTAAAACACTTAATTCAACATTATTTTTTTATTTATATAAATTTATTAAAATTTAAATATTGTTTTTTATTGAATAAAGTAGAAAATTTAAATTAATAAATAATAATTTACAAATAGTACATTATAATTCTTTTTATTTTTTAATTAATTTCTAGTTTACAATTATAATTTATTTCTTGAAGATGATGATAAGGAAGACGATGATTTTTCCTTTTTGATACTATCCAAACTAATATAGCATTGTTCAGCTCCCTTTAATTTGATCAATGCACAAATTTTTAAATACATTTATTTTTTTTGTACTGCTCACTGAATTTTTTTTTATGATTTTCACTTCTGATTTCCTCCATCCATTTCTTTTTTGATAATCTTTCATTTTAATTTTTGATAATCTTTTGTAGATTGATTTTTATTCAGGATCTTTTTTATTTTATCCATATTAATTTATTAAATTTATTAAATAATATCGATTGTGAATAGTAAAATGAATATGTTTCTGATTATTTCTCTTCTTAAATACTTTTGAATTAGCTAAATCAGCAATTTTAATAAATAAACATTTTCAAAGGCACAAACACCAACATGATTAAAAGAACATCTTTTCGAACAGGGATTTTCTGATTCTTCAATATTTTTAAACTTGTAGAATCGTGATTATTCAAATCAAAAATATTAGTATTTCTCAATATATTACTAATCCAAGATTTTTTTTTTCTTCTCCTTTAACATAAATTTTTGTTTGATTAGTTACAAAAGAGTTCATTTAGAACCTTTACGGAGAGAAGAAGCAAATTTAAGTGCTCTTACAAATTTTAATTGTAATAAATTAAAAAAAAAAAAAAAAAAAATAGGCTTGTTATGCCTTCATATAATAGTACAGAAAAAAAAAAACAAAAAGAAAAAAAAAAACAAATACATAATTATATTTTAAATAAACAAAAATAAACCGGTTTTAAGTTCAAAATAAAAAAAAAAGAGAAAAAATATTACAAATAAAAACAAAAACAAAATTAACATAACAAATTGTTATTTATCATTGTTAATATCAAATCAAAAATAAAGTCATCAAAAAAAAAACAATTCAAAATATTATTTTTTTTTTTTAATCATTGTATCCTCTTAGTCTCTTAATGGGACGAAGGAGTGGTATTAAGTTTAAGAAAAGATTAATGCTTAAAGAAACTTTAAGTTTGAAAAATGGTAGTGTAAATATTAATGATAAGAATAATTCAATACCAAATATGGACATCAATCAAAAAGAAAATGAACAGGAATGGACGTATATCCAGCCTAGAAAAAGGTATCATAACGATATTAGTAAGTTGGAAAATGTACCAGAAACAAAATTAAAAAAAAATCAACTGGAGATTTCGCAAAATCAGTTCCAATTGTTACAAAATAAGAATGATAATTTTGATACTAATAGCCATTTACAAAATGTTGGTAATTCTAAAAAACCAACAGAAAAGAACATTAATGTAGAAAAAAAAACTTTTTGCCCTCCCATAATAATTAATGAAGCAAATTTAAAATTAATTTTAGAATTTGTTAAATCAAAAATTACAATAAATGAAAAAAATGTTAAAATAATAAATTCTCCAAACAAAAACAAAACTAAAATTTTTGTAGCTAATATAGGCCTTCATACAGAACTGTTAGAATACTTAAGAAAAATAAAAATTGAAGCACATTCTTTTACACCAAAAGAAATTAAAAATATTAACCTCTTATTAAAAGGTTTAAATAAAGCATTTGACGAAAATGACGTCAAAAATGAATTAGTGTCAGTATTTCCGGATATAAAATTTTTAAAAATTAATAAATTTTCAACACCTAACTCTAAAAAAAATAACAAAGATTTAGGAATGTTTATAATCCAAATGGAACCTAATCAAAACATAGAGCAATTGCTAAACACTAAGGTACTATTATACCAAAGAATACATTGGGAGAGATTGATGTCATTCAGTCCAATTCAATGTATGCGTTGCCAACAGTTTGGCCATGTGGCAAATAATTGTAGTAGAGAATACAGATGCGTAAAGTGTTTATTAAAACATTTACCATACAAATGCCCAATGACAAAGGGAAAAGACGTACCTAAATGTACAAATTGTGGTGGGGAGCACCTTGCGAATTATAGGGGATGTCCCTATTACAAAGAATATCTTCAAAGACATAAAAATAATGGGAAAAAAGTAAAAGAGCGAAAAGAAGCAAATTATAGTTCAATTAATATAATGGACGGTAATTCTTTTCCTAGACTTCCGAAATCAAATCAAAATTTAATAACAAAGGGTAATTGGGTTGATCGTCCAAATCCCTTAAATGAATTCTTCGAAATGTCAAATAACTTATTTGGTATGAGCCTTACTAATTTAGTTAAGGAGATAAATGTGTTTATGTCATATATAAAAAACTTAAAATCAAAAGAAGAGCAACAGGGAGCTTATATACAATTTTTAATAAAAATAACAAATAATGAACTTAAATAAAGTTTTTTCTGCAATTACAGTTAATGTTCGCTCAATAAAAAGCATTAGTAGAAGAACATTCCTTTTGGACGTACTTAAAGATAAAAACCCACATTTTGCGTTTGTTACTGAAACTAGGTTAAATGGAAGAAATAGGTGTTGTTTTGATGATTATAAAATTATTAGAAATGACTTCGATCAAGGAACAGCTATACTGTTCAAAAATAACATAGATTTGACACAAATTGACACAAAAGAATTTCGTACTCCAATCACTTTAGCACAAGGAAAGGTATTAGGACATGATAATATACAAAAATCATTTTTAGTGGGTTCAATATATATAAAACCCCAAACAGATTGTATTACTATGAATGATACAATGAATAAGATTAATGATTTGGCAAAAAATTTTGACTTTATTGTAATTGGGGGAGATTTTAATGCAAGAATGATAAAATATGGTGATACACTAACAAATAGGAATGGTGTGTTACTAGAAAAATGGTTGATAGATCATTCTACCCAGTACTCTTTTATTATAGTTTCACCATTTCAAACAATTTTTCCTGGAAGTGGTTCAATATTAGATTTGTTTTTAGTGTCTGATAATCTAATAAATCAGATAAATAAAAATTATCAATGTCAAACATTTTCCTCATTTTCTGACCATTTCGTTGTTAAGCTTGATATTGATATTAGAAATTACAAACTTAAATTAAATGAGCCTCAAAAAATTAGATCCTTTAAAAACACGGACTGGGTTAAATTTAAGAGTGAAATTGAGCAAGCTTTTTACATGCCTAATTTAAACATTTCAAAAACAAAAAACCTTTCGAATGAAGAAATTGATAATTACATAAAAAAGTTCGTAGATGTAATAAATAATGGAGTAGAAAATCATTCGCATTTATATTGCCCAAATATTAGAAGATACAACAATCTTCCTCAAAATATATTAAATATGATAAAAGTGAAAAGAAAAATGCAAAAAGACTTAAAAAATTTATATGATAGATATTTAAATAGAATATCTAGTGAATATAAATCTCTAAATTCAAAAATTCAATGCCTTCGAAAAATTCTGGATGAAAAATTAAAGGAACATTTTGATAAGCAATTTCAAAAAAAGCTTCGTGACATAAAACCTGGCCCTAAGGCATTTAAAGAAATAAATAGAATAATAGGTAAAAATACTGATGAGGACAAAAAGCTATCATTCAACGGAATAGAAATAATAGAAAAACAAGAGAAGATTACTGTTTTTAAAAATTTTTATGAAGAGCTTTATAGGGATAAAAGCATCAGTAACATTACAGAAATTAATGAATCGGTTAGGCAAGTTACTAATGATTTTATTAAAGAACAGACAATGGAACAGACAAATAGATTACAACCTTTGGTACAATTTTCAAATCTAATTCCATCAGATAACCCGGGATCTCCCAGGTTTTTAAAACTGGAAGATATTAATTTTATAATTTCAAAAATTAACTTAAAAAAATCATATGGTCCAGATGGAATTTCAAATTATATACTAAAAAAACTTCCAAACAAAGCGTTATCCTTTTTACAGATTATTTTAAATAATTGTATAAACAACGGATACTTTCCAAAACATTTTAAAATAGCGAAACTAATTCCTATATTAAAAAATCAGAAATCACACGAACCAACTAATTTTAGACCAATCTCATTGCTTTCAAATGTGGGGAAAATATTTGAAAGATTTATAGGTAATCAGGTAGACCAATTTTGTGATGATAATAATATTATTCCGGATTATCAATTTGGGTTTAAACCAGGACACTCGACTTTAGATGCGTTACTAAAGTTACATAATGATATAGCCTTAAATTTAAATAAAAAGTTTTCTACAGTAATGTTGTCTATTGATATTGAAAAGGCCTTTGATTCTGTATGGAAGAATGGATTAATTTACAAATTGATTAATTTGGGTTTTCCAGCAACAGTAATAAGGCTACTTTTAAGTTTCATGTCAGATCGTACATTATATGTTTGTTTTGATGGTCAAGAGTCAGAAAAAATATCTGTATCGGCAGGTGTTCCACAGGGCTCTGTATTGGGTCCGAAATTATTTAATTTATACTTACATGATTTTCCTCATGAAATATATGATAGAAGAAATAGATTGCAATCAACAGCGAACTTATTTGCTGATGATACAAATATCTATGCTCACTCCAAAAATCCAGATCTAGCTCTAAAGTATGTGGAAAGTCATAGTGAAAAGATTGTTAAATACTATGATAAATGGAAAATTGGAATTAATTCAAAAAAATCAGTTTTAATATGCTTTAGAAACGCTAGCGGTAAAGCCCCTAAAAAAGTAGTAGCTAAAAGTAAAAGAATAAAACTTGAATTAAATTCACATTTAGTTTCCCCAAAAAATAGCCTAAAGTATTTAGGTATTAATTTTAATAATTTATTCAAATTTAATGAACATGCTAAAAAAATTCTTACAAAAGCTGTTAATACAACATCCAAATTGAAACCACTTTTAAGACATAGGGATTTATCAACAAAAACTAAACTTTTAATTTATAAACAAATTATAAGGCCTGTGTTATGTTATGGGTTTCCAATTTGGTTTACATTATCACCTAGCTTAGCGCAAAAAATACAAATTTTTGAAAGAAAAATACTACGAAACTGTACAAATAAATATTTTGAAAATGTAAATAAAAGGTATTCTAACAGATTCATATATGAGGCAGCCAACATTAAGCCTATAATATATTATGCGACATTCTTAACTAAAAAATATCTTGCTAAAACAGAAAATCATATTAATGTTTTAATCAGAAATATACATGAAGATCACATTAGTGATACTATTAATCAGCATTATTATTTATCACCATTTGTTATATTAAATGTTCAAAACCAACAAAAATTTTTTGAACCAAGAAATATTAAACATTTATCAGAATTTTATTGTTATGATATGAATACTAAACTTAATCATAGAAGTTAATTGAAAAAAAAAGAGATAAATAAATAAAAAGAGAAAAAAGAATTTTAATTATATAGAAAACAAAGAAAATTGGTAAATTTAAAGAAAGAATTTACTTTAGATCAATGTTCAAATTGGATTTATATGTATTTTTATTTTATTTTATTTTATTTTATTTTTTTTTTTTTTTTTGTTTTATTTATAATCTAGTCAGCTTAAAGCATAATTATATATTAGAAATACCGGGTGCAAGTAATTCTTTAAAGCAAAAATAACAAATTGTAATACTATTAAAATTACAAGTAAAAGTTTAACAATTGTATCGTAAGAACGAAATGAAGAAAAAAAAAAATTCAAAAGAACCACTAAGCCAAACTATATACATAGCTTAGTAAATTTAATTGTAATTAGTTTTTAAGAAATGAAATATTGTAAAATATTGTAAAAGTAAAAATTGACACAATAAAGTTACTATTAACTATTAGTTACAAAAATTTTTTAAAAATTGATGACATCACAAAAATGTGTTTTGCCGTCAGACCATTGTAAGCCATGATGATTTTTAGTGAGCCATTTATTTGAGTATTTTGTTTTTGAATTCAAATAATGATAGCCATAAGGTTGTTTTATTATGAAATGTTGAATTTCATTATTTGATGAAAGAATAGCAATTTCTTTTAAAATGAATTTATTATTATTATTTCGAAAACCTTGTATATCAATTATTTCATATTCCATTTTTATGTTTCAGAAGAATTTAATTGATTAAATTTAATATATTTATAAAGTTTGTAAACTAAAAAACTTATACAGTGCAATGCAATCATAAAAAATACTCCACCAATGAATGGATAAATTTCTAAGGTACAGCAAGATAGGTTTATTAATGTTTCCTTTTCTGTAGACAAATTCATTTATTTTTATTTATAAATTTAGATATTTTTATTAACTTCTCCAGTTAATGGTTTAAATTCGACTAAACGATCATGTAAGATAAGACAATAATCTGTAGTATTATCTGGAATTTTTTTTAAAGTCTTTATTTCAATTTTGATATCAACTGGATCCATTTTAAGGTTTTCATTTTGATAACGAGTATCGATTACGAATATTGTAGAAGAATTTTGATAATCCTCCCATGAAACTAAAGGTTCTGGTACTGAATGATTATAATAAAAACTTCTAAAATTAGAATAATTTTCGTAAGCTAATGCGTAACGGTTTCTTTCAAAATCTAGATTCAAGTCTTCATACGGATATACTTCAGAATTTAAATATACTTTTATATTGGTGACATCACAATGGTTAAATTTTGAAGGGTCTTTCTCCAGTTTATTTTGTTGATCGGTTTGTAAAGCAAAAATAATATAACGAGGTTTTTCTAGTTGTGTGGTTGTTTTGATATTCCGAATATGATGGTTAGTTCCTGTTGGTAATGTTGGATACTCGTGTAACTCCCAATTTCTAAATGGAATTTTGATAAAAGAACCTTTCTCAATATTTTTAAATAAATTTAATTTAAGATTGTCTGCTAAGTTAATATGCTGAAGCTTCCAATATAGTTTTGTAATAACAATTTTTGGTTTTTCATTAGCATCACTACATATCATTGAATTATTATTAGATCGAGAGCGAGTTATTATTAATTCATGTTTTGCATTTGGAATAATATTAATAGTCTAATAATATTGTAGTCTTCAACAAACCCTAATAATCTTTTTAATGGTACACAAAAATTAAAATATAAACTGTTTAGCTTAGTTGATTTGTTATATGACTAACTTCCATTATATAAAGCTGTACTTTCATTTTGGTTCAGTGAAGTATAGTTTTCTAATGTTGAACTTATTCCAACATTGTGATTGTGATCAATTTCTTTACCATCAAGTTCATAACGAATTTCATCAAATAAAAATGCAACAGCATTATTAACTAGTTTAGTATTTGTAGCAATTGTTCCATCATGTTTTGATATATAGCCTTCAATACAGATTAGACTTGTTGATGGTAATATATTTAAGTTCTGATTTTGTATTTGTATTCGTATAATATCACTTAATCCAAATGAGTTTAAGAATGGTGAATATGAATACCATTGAGCACTAGTTATAGTTTCATCAAAAATTGGATCATTAAACAGTTCCATTTTCAATTTACTTTTAGGAGATATCCAAGATATTTTAGATATTCTTTATTTTCAAATGATAATGGGTTTTTATATTTTAAATGTAGAGTTTCTCCTCCTTTGACTAACTTTGATGAATTAAGATGGTTTATCTTACTTTGCGAATGTATATTGGATTCATGATTTTGATTAAATATTATCATTTTGAGGTTTTAAATATAATCTAAGTGTTACTATTTCTCCACGAAAATTAATTAAATTACCGTTCTGATCAAGGAGCTTTATAGTAATAGAACTTATCTGATTAGTAGATACAGGTAAATAAATTACATTCTTAGGAACTTCAATTATTTTATAGCCAGGACTGACGTTAATAGAGAACTCATGTAAAATATGAGCTTCTTTTCCATTTATGTAAGTTCCAGATATAATATTACATTCCACTCTTACTATGTTTATTTTATTAATATCAACAAAAAGATTTGAAGTATACCATTTATTAGCTAATAATTTCTTCTACTAAAGCCTAATAATCCACCAATTGTATCTTCTCTTTCAAAATCAATATCTTTATTAGTAAAAATTTCACACTTTAATGTATTATTATTTGCTCTTATAATTAATTGTTCCTTTTCTGCTTTAGTTATATTTAACGTTTTTCTAAGAAATATTTCAATATCTCCAATTTCATATGAACCCGTTGGAATTGTAATAGGTAAAAAATATTTAATTATCATCAATAATAAATCTATTATTCTCTTCATCTATATTAGGTATTGAATTATATGTTTGGAAATCTACTAAACCGCAGGTATATTCTCTTCCCTTAAGATCTATAGGTGGAAAATAATTAGTTGTTAATATAGAATAGTTTCCGTTTAAAGTTAATGATATTGACATATCTTTAATTGATATAATGAGGTATTTCAGTAGTGTATTCTATTTTTATAGATTTTTCGGTCTAATAATCATCAGTATCGTAATAAAAGTATATATACCTAAATATATATATATATATATATATATTTATATAATATCTTCTTGTTTTCTTTAAATTTCTTTTGTTACAAACTAAATTCTAAGTATTCTTTATCAGTTAGTTTTGATTCTTTTTGTTCAAATAGAGAAAAATAACCTTTAACTTGAACAAAATTATTAATATAGGTCAGTTTTAATAAAGCTATACTAATAATAATAAAAACGAGGAAGAGTGCAGTAGAGTAGACTGTGTCAACTCTGGGATACCCGTATGAACGTAATATATCCTGTTTCTATAAAATTTGATCATCTTTTAAAAACATTCAGATGTTTTAGTACCGAACTGCAGAGGTATATTTATGTAAATTGTGGAGTTGTATGATAGCTACCCGAATCTATTGCGCCTAGCTTCATTAAGTTCCAAGAAATGCAAAAAGCCTGAACCAGCTGCTTTAGACCAATCAAATTTTACAAAAGTTTTTGGCATGCAACTCGACACTTTTTCACTAAATTTCAGATAGCTAGCTTCAATAGACACTGAGTTATTTTCATTTAAAAAGAGAAGTTGTATGGCAACTATCCGACCCTGTTATATCATCACAACCAAATTTTACAGAAGTTGTTGCCATAAAACTCGATCATCATTTGCAAAATTTCATATACCTAGATTGAATAGACACTGGGTTATTTCCATTTAAAGAAAGAAGTTGTATGGCAGCTACACGAACCCGGCGGCCGAAAATGCTGGAGTTAAATAGCAAAACTAACAATTTTGTAAAAGTGACGTAAAAAATATTTCAGCCTCCTAGCTCCTTTATTTTTTGAGTTATCGTGCGGACGGACACTGAGTTATTTTCATTTAAAAAGAGAAGTTGTATGGCAGTTATCCGAACCCGTCGTACCACCACAACCAAATTTTGCAGAAGTTGTTGCCATAAAACTCGATCATCATTTGCAAAATTTCAGATACCTAGATTGAATAGACGCTGGGTTATTTCCATTTAAAGAAAGAAGTTGTATGGCAGCTACTCGAACCCGGCGGCGGAAAATGGTGGGGTTAAATAGCAAAACTAACAATTTTGTAAAAGTGACGTAAAAAAAATTTCAGCCTCCTAGCTCCTTTATTTTTTGAGTTATTGTGCGGACGGACACTGAGTTATTTTCATTTAAAAAGAGAAGTTGTATGGCAGCTATCCGAACCCGTCGCACCACCACAACCAAATTTTGCAGAAGTTGTTGCCATAAAACTTGATCATCATTTGCAAGATTTCAGACGCCTAGTTTCATTAGGTTCCAAGAGGTGCAAGAAGCCTGAACCGGCTGCTCTAGATCAACCAAATTTTACCAAAGTTGTTGGCATGTAACTCGACACCTCTTTACTAAATTTCAGGTTCCTAGCTTCAATAAACACAGAGTTATTCTCATTTAAACGGAGAAGTTGTATGGCAGCTACCCGCACCCGCCACACCACCACAACCAAATTTTACAAAAGTTGTTGCCATAAAACTTGATCATCATTTGCAAAATTTCAGACGCCTAGCTTCATTAGGTTCCAAGAGGTGCAAGAAGCCTGAACCGGCTGCTCTAGACCAACAAAATTTTACAAAAGTTGTTGGCATGTAACTCGACAGCTCTTTACTAAATTTCAGATTCCTAGCTTCAATAAACACTGAGTTATTCTCATTTAAACGGAGAAGTTGTATGGCAGCTACTCGAACCCGCCGACCGAAAATGTTGGATTTAAATAGCAAAACTAACAATTTTGCAAAAGTGACGTAAAAAAAATTTCAGCCCCCTTGCTCTTATATTTTTGAGTTATCGTGCGGACGGACGGACGGACGTACATGGCTTAATCGACTCAGAATACGATTCTGAGCCGATCTATACCTTTGACACTATATCTAGCTCGACTCCTTTAAGGTGTCACAAACGTAATGGCAAATTTATTATACCCTTGAACATAGTTCATACGGGTATAAAAAATTTTTTTATGTTTTATTTACTGATAATATTTTTTCTTAACAATATGAAATAAAAATTCTAAACATAAATGTCCACAATTGTAAGAATTAAGAGTTTGAAATTTATTATAATTATATATAAGTTTATCACCTAAATATTTAATTACTTCTAACGGTGGTCGTAAATTTCCAAAACTATCAAAATATTGAGTTATTTCAGTATTTTTAAAATAAGCTACCCAATTTGTTCCATTTACAATAGAATTATCTAAATTTATTATACCGCATTCAAATTGGAAGAGATAAGTTTTTACCGCTTTTTATGTATTTGTGTTATATTATAAGTCAAGTTAAGTTTGTACACAACAAAGAAATTTCTAGAAAATAAAAAAAGATATATATTTGAAATTTCTAATAAAACATAACTTCATTAACCTTTAAAGAAGATACATCATACTTCCTTTGATTAATCATGAAAACATTTATATTTTTCATATTCTGCTTGTTAACTATTCAATCAAATTCAGCTCCAATTTCTAATATTAGATTAGATGAATCAGCTTATGGAAGCACATATTTTAATATATTACTTCCGAGTAATGCGACTTTGAGAGTAAATTTATCAGTCCAGCTATTAAAACATGTAATTTCTTCAGAATTAAACAAAACAACAAATGATGCAAAAAGTACAACAATAATACCAACAACTACAGTTGAACAATTAGTAGGAGATAAAGCCGACTCAGTACCTCAAATAGATGAGGCTATTGAAGCTATTACACAGGAATTAATTTTAAAAGAACGTAATATTGGTGGAATAATAAATAGTGAGCATATATTTTACAGACATTTTCAATTGGAATATGATGATAATAAAGTTATTCATGTAAGATGTGATAGTAATTTTAAACAAATGTCCTCAAAATTCAATGTTTTGAAAGAATTTTAAGTAATGGAGAAGTGGAAACTATTCCTATAATAGATACAGAATATAAATCTGATTACACTGTACTTCACTTGTAATCAATAAAACAAAAGTTATCATATCAAATGGAAATTTCATAATTTATCAAAATAAAGTATAATATTGTAATAATTGATAAATAATAATAATATAATAAAATTTTTTTTTATAATAAATCTTTTTTATTTATCCATGAATTATGATCAGAAGTAAGTCCTAACCAAAAATTTTATTATTTCTAGTTTTAAGAATTTTTTCAATCAAAAACACTTATTTTTGTACAGTTTTTAACAATTCGTATTCATAGAAACTACCTTGTATTGGTTGTCCTTGATAATCTTCTAATAAGTATGTTACTGGGTTGGTGATTTGAACTTTCCTGATTTTAAATATTTCAGTTGTCCAATTAGGTGTATAGTCTTTATCAAAAATATGTTTGAATTTGCTTACTCGTACTGAATCATTTACTTTATATTTTCCAGGTAAATCGATTTTTATACGATTATATACAGTTTTAAATAAATTTTCAGCATTATCTTTGTTGACATCAGAAGGTCGTTTCTGAATTGTTAGATGTTTAGTGCTGTTATATTGCTTGACTAGTTCTGTAATTAGGTTAATCCATTTATAATTTCCATTAAAACTAAATTCTTTCCACATCTTTTCTTTTAAAGTCCTATTAAAGCGCTCTACAATAGAGGCTTTTAATATGCTAAATGTTGAATAATGATTTATATGATATTTAACCATTAAATTCTTAAATATTTTATTAAAAAATTCTTTCCCATCATCTGTTTGTAAATTTTGTGGATATCTTTTAGAATTTAGAAAAATAACGTCAGAGAACGTTACAAAAGCAATGCAAAATATTTTTCTAAATTCTAAAAGATATCCACAAAATATTCTCTATTTATGCTATAAATATAATTCCCTCACCAATTTGTTTTCTTATCATCGACTTTTTCAATTCATTTTGATTTTCTTCATATTCATTTGTTGTCATGGACAATGATTCAATATGTTGTGAAATTCTTTTATTCTTATCTTTTGGTAATACATTTGAAATATTCTTATCAATCAACTCCCAATTATCTTCTTCAGCAAATGCACAATCATCGCTGGATAAAATAACTATTTGTTACTTTATTTTTGATTGACGATTGTCTAATTGTACCAATAGTATCAATTTTTATATGTTGCCATTCCAATGGAGATAAAAATAATTTATTAGTTATTGACTCACCATTTCTAATTTTTAAAACACATATCTTTTCTCCGCCTTCTGAAGTTATATATATCTCAAAAAAATCATGAAATATTTTCCAATTAATTATTTTAATTGAAGCCCATTTCCGACCACAAATACAATATTTATAACCGTGTAGAATGTTATCAGCCCAAAACATTACGATGCTTCTACTTAATAGTTTAATCAGATTATGTTATATTTTATATTTAGATTAGTCTTTTATAGAATTTGTCAAGTGCTTTATTACATTAATTTTTTTAAGTAAAAAAAGAAAAAAATCTTCTCTGGGATCGAAACTTAACATAATAGACTAATAAACTTACTAAGTGTCGTATACCTTACTTAATAGATTTCTATCTACATCCTAGCACTCCTACTCAGAGAAGATTTAGTTAATTCTTGTTATTTTCATATTTTTTATACATAAATTATCTGCTTAATTAGTTTTCTTTAGTTTTAATCATAGAATTGAGTTCACAAGAACAATTATTATGTTTAATAAATTTTTTCTGGAAAATAAAAAACTTTTAAGAAAGAAACACAAAAAGGAAATTACATATCATATTAAGTTTCTAGGAAATTATGCTAAGTCAATATTGACTCAATTTAGTTAATTAAAATGAAAATATGATAATTGGACGGACTTAATTACTCCAAATTCAGTTGAATTTTTTAAAAGATGTTTTTCACGATTAGCTAAAATTGTAAAGAAATTTAATAAAAAGAATTATAAATATCGAAAACAATTAAAAACTAAAAAACCCCTTGTTAAAATATAAAAAATGTAATAAAAATGTTTTATTATATCTAAAGGAATTCCCTTACGTCATTTTGGTCTTTCAAAAATTTTTAATTTTCTTGTCAACATAATCCCAGAATTAAAAAAGAAACAAAATCATGCTTCAAAAAAGTATTTTATTTTCTTATCAGTATAATTCATTTAAATTTAAGTATGACTGCAGACAAAATTTACCAACTTATATGTGTGGGTTGTTAACTTATAACTTACATACTAGAAAGTGAAGGTTGTTGATATTATGTAAGTTGTCAGGAACTGAACAATTAATTTTATGTATCTTGGTTACTATAAGCCAAAAATTTGTTTTGGTTGAGGTTTTAAGTTAGGTTGTATGTGTGGGTTGTTAACTTATAAGTTCCAAATGGTTGTATAGTAGGAAGTCAAGTGTTAAATACTAGGTTAAATACTAGGCCCACATATAAAAGTGGTAAGAAAATTTCTTATATAAAAATAATAAACAGAAAAAATTTTTTATTCTTAAAACTACAGAGCATCTTTAAAATTGATAAAAAAAAAATTTTGCATTTGAAGGGAATGAAAATAAAAAACTTGTTCTTTATAATAGCATTCTTATATAAAAATGTGGTGTCTTCTTAATAGATACATATTTGTGCATTTCTACTTTAAGAATTTATAGAAGAAAAGAGAAAACGAAAGCCATTAATTAACTGACTGCATGTCGTGTAAGATATTTTTTTATTATACCCGTACGATAGGATCGGGTATAATAAAATTACTCCTCCGTTTGTAACACCTCGATATAAGCGAGTTAGATATACCTTCAAAGGTATGGATCGGATCAGAAAAAAATTCTAAGTCGATTAAGCCATGTCCGTCCGTCCGTCAGCACGCTAACTCTAAAACTTAGAAAGCTAAAATCTTGCAATTTACACAAAATATTCTAGGAGCAATTTGTAGGTTCCCTATATTTTTTGGTTGAGTTCCGAACAAAACTTCGGGTAGCTCTCGAACACCTAACTTTTAGATCCCCACATTTTTTTTGAAATAGAGCTATGAAATTTTAACTGCTGATAGATGTCACAAAAATATTAATTTTATTTTAATAACTTTTTTTTATAGCCCCACCCGTTACAGAGCAACAGCTCCCCAAAGGTTCAAAAAAGCTCTATATTTAAATTGTTATAGCACAAATTGTATAAGGTATATCTTCATATTGAAAACGGCAAATGATTACTACTTTTATTAGCTTTAAAAGTATATATACAATAAATATATAGTTGTGGCATACGGTGTCTTTATTTACCGTTATGCGAAACTAAAATTTTGCAAAATCCTTTAACCTTTCTATCTCCTAAACGGTATAAGTTGGAAACTTGAAATTTTGACAGAAGTTAGATCTTTGAAAATATGAGCCATTTCAGAAATTTTTTTTGTATCACACCCCGTTTAGGAGCTATAAGGGGTCAAAAACTGAAAATTTCCTATTTTTAAACACCTGTAACTTGAACACCTTTTAAAATTTTTTTTGAAGTAATACACAAAAATTAAAACTTCAACATTATTCTCTTATTTCTGTTAACGGCTTTTTTAATAATATAGGGTTACTTTATAATTGACGAAAGTGTTACTTGATTTTTTCAAATTTTCTAACAAATAACGATTTTTTTGCATATTGTTTTACTCGATAATTTAAAATTGTTGAGGATATAATGCGTAGTACAAAAAAATGTAAATAAATAAACAACATAACGGTTGCTTGAAAATTTTTTATTTATATGATATTGTTATACTTATATAATATCATGTTTATTTACATATCGTATATGTCACTGATGAATGAATGATAAGAGTATAGATGTATATTATATAGTGCCGTATTTACATACATATATGTATTTTATTGTATTTATAAGAAATTATTCTATGAATGGAAATATTTTTAAAGAAATATTGCAATGTATGGCGATATACTTATAACAATATAAATATACTATGTACGCCTTAATATACTATATAATAATATAATATTTAAAATTTTATTTACTATTTTGTAATTTAATATACATTTACCGCTTAGTATTAAATGGTACTATAAAATATTTGAAAAAATTTTGGATTGATAATCGTTATATGGAAAGTTAAAATCTGCTTTTAAAGAATGTATAAACATATAGTTTGAATATATGTACAACCCATAGTTCTAGAAATTATAAAATTCAACAAATTATTTTAAAATACTAAAATATTTAAAAAATAATATTATAAGCAGAGTGACAGGCTGTGAACATACTAACGGGTCGTATGGGTATCTAAGAGTTGACAAAGGCAACTGTATTCTTCCTCGTTTTTTAATTAAGAATGTTCAAAAAATATGAACAAAAAGAAAACAAACAGCAAATCAAAAACATGGAACTGATTAAACTAAAGATATACTCTTTACTCTTGATATGCATTTATGTTTGTTTTTTTTTGTTTTTGTATGGAATAAAAAATAATTCAAAGATAGGTTAAATGGTATCTATTTCAAAAACATAAGATAAAAAGAAAAGGCATGTATTTTTATGTTTAAATTCTTTTATTATTATATTTTTATTTAAATCTAAGTTGAAACATTTTTTTACGATGATCAGATGTTAAAATTGCAAAAATAGTGAGACCAACTTTTTTTATACGTCTTTGAAATCTACTTCTATCACGTGCGTATTCTTCCCAATGACCTTTCCGTGCTGATATGTAAACATACTCCCATACATGCATAACGTGAATTTCTTGTTTAATGTTGAAGTGAACTTTTTTAGTTTTGTTATTTAAATTCATATCGTGCAAGTATGAAAATTGGAAGTCTTAATCTAACCTTTAAAAGATACATATATACATTATAGCAATTTTTAACAGCACATCAGAAATTGTTGTTTGATAAGTGTATAGGACAATTTGATTTAAAGTTATCAATCTATTGCACTGACGGCAAGTTTCTGCTTAGATCTTCTATTTTAACACTTTCAATGAACTTTTGAAGAAAAAGTTTTTTTTTGTTCTCCTTTAACATAAATTTTTCCAGCTGACTCTAAATAGTGTTTTAATATACATTTTACATCTAAATATTAAACTAAACCGTTATTCCATTTAAGTCCATTTATTTTATTTTCGCAATACTGGTTATTATATTTCATATCCTGACTAAGTTCTTCTGCGGGGTACGGTGCTTTGAAGTGATATACAGTTGGAATTAAACTTCCTTTTTCAAGTATGGCCAGCTAATTTAAGAAATATTGCTTTTCATTTCCTTGTAAAAATTGTAGGTCAACTACGAGAACTTGTTTAACCATGTCGAAGGTTTATGGAAGAATGTTACATAGAATAACTAAATTTACATTTATATTCACTTCGGGAAAAAAGCTTTTCATATAAATATAGATTAGCTGAGTAAGTTTTTAACTAATACAACTATACTTTTTCACCCATGTGGCGGGTCCATCATGCTGTGGTAAAACCACTTTTATTCATATTTTAATAAAATATAAAAAAGAAAATATACAACCACATATTAATAGAATAATTTGGTGTAATCCAGACAAAAATGCCGTTCCAAAATATATCAAAGATGTGGAATATAGTAACTCTATTCCAGATTTTAATGATAATCAAAAATTATTATCGATGATAATTAATTATTATCGATGATATGATGTTAAATTCTCATGATAAGTATGTATGTAATTTATTTACTAGAGGATCACATTATAGAATTTATCTGTAATATTTGTAACACAAAATGTTTTTCGCCGGGGTAAATTTTCAAGAGATATATAACTTAATTTAAAATATTTAGTACTTTTCAAAAATCCAAGAGACAAATCACAGATATTACCTCTACCTCGCCAAATATATCCCAATCAAATCAAAGCATTTGAAAAAGTATATAATGATGTGATGTCAGTCTTATATGGCTATATATTAATAGATCTTACTCAAGATGTTAATGATATATTTCGATTAAGAAGTGATATATTTGGAAACGATATGTGTTATTGTACGAGAGATCAATAAGAACAATTTGGGGAGGAATATAAAACGTTTGAAAACCAATCGACATAATATATTGCACCTATTAAAAACCTCTAAACCAAAATTCCAGAAAGTAATTATAAAAACTGTGACCCTAAAGTAATAAAAACATTTTGCGAAATCTCTTTAAATATTTTAAAAGGTAATTGTAATCTGAGTAAAAAAACAACAACCTAATTACGAAAGTATAAAAAAGAATTAAGATCACTTATTTGCCGGAAAAAATTTATAAATAGCAAAAGAAAAATCATTATTCAACGTGGTGGGTTTTTACATACACTTCTTGATGCAGTACTATCAGAGATAATCGGAAATTTTATAAAATGAATAATACAACATTTAATAAAAAGATAATTTTAAAACCTGCGATTTATGAGAAAATGAAGCAAAATGCGGACGTTGAACTTAATGAGTTGGATAAAAATATGAAAAAAATATTGTTAAGTAAACATCTCACGGACACTCAAAAATTATACAGACAAAATTTATTTAAAAGAAGAAACAAAAACGACAACTTCCTAGAAATAAAGACGGAAACAAAAAGTACTCAAACTCGTGCAAAACCAATATATATGGAAGCTCAGTCGCATTTTTCTGAATATAAGAATGTTGGAATACAAGTTGTCCCTGAAGAAGAAGAAGTATATGAAAAAGAAGCTGATGACGAAGTATTTGATGATGAAATTCAGGAAAATGTTTTAACAAAAGCATTGTCAGCTGCTTCAGTTGGAGAACGTCTTAGAAAAAGAAAATCAATTAGAAATCAAAATGTACAAATTTTTGAAACTGATATAGGAGACATTATAACTGTTCCTTTAGATAGCTCAATCTCATCAACGAAAAAAGAAAAAATTAATGAAATAGAGCAATTGAAAGCAACAATTAGAGAACAACAACAACAAATCGAAGAACTGAAGGCCACCTGAGCTAGGGCCAGTCAACAAATATTAATACGTGATACACAAAAAGCATCTAAATTAATAACGCCGGTAAGAAAGACTATACCAAAGAAAGTTGAATACGCAACCGATGAAGAGCAGTTTTCCAAAAATACCGAACGGGTATGAGTTAAACAAAAGGGCAAAAAAAGGAAAATGCATAAAACAGCCTCACCTCCGATTTCAAACAAAGATAAAACAATAGGGCAAGACGATGATAATAATAAATTAGCAGATCAAACATATAAAGAAAAAATACCACCACCTATCATAGTGGAAGGTATACAAGATTATCAAGAATTTGTTGACAAACTTAATATCACAGAAGATTACGTAAAAATTAAATTTATCAATTCAACAAAGTTTAAATTAAACCCCATGACAATAGAATACTATAGAAGGTAATCCAATTTCTAAACGAAAACAAAATTGAACACCATACATATGAAAACAAGCAAACGAGACCCATTAGAGATATGGCTGTGAAGTTGCATTCATCGTTCAGAACAGAAAGTATTAAAGAGGATTTAATAAAAAAAAAATTCTCTGTAATTTCTGTTGTAAACAAATTATCATGGAAGAAGAAAGAACCTTTAAATATGTTCATTTTGACCTTCGATAACTCAGAAATTATTGACAGAATCTATAGAATCACCTGGAATTACTTGGAATTAAAGTTAGGATTGAACCAATAAAGAACCCTAAACTAATACCACAATGTAAAAGATGTCAGGGATTTAAACATACTCAGAAGTTCTGTGCTAAAAAGGCAAGATGCGTAAAATACACAGGACTACACCACACACAACAATACACTAAAGAAAATAACTCATCTCCGAAATGTGTACACTGTGAGGGAAATCATCCTGCCAATTATAGAGGATGCTCCGTAATTAAGGAACTATTAAAAAGTAGACAGGAGAGAAGAACAAAAAAACCAGAATCAAATAAAAATAACCCAATAAAAACAAACACAAAAATAAGACACAAATCAAAATTCGATAACCCAGGATAAACCCATATATACTTCTGTGGCTGCAGCAGATGTTAAGGCGAAAACCTCGATAATAGATAATAACAACAACAACACTGATATGCAAAATACTGACGATGCAATACAAACCAATATCTTCAGCGTATTTTGAAAGAAGTTATGAATCTAAAAGAAAGAATAACTAAAATAGAGAGTAGCAACAAAAAAGATGCTCCAAAACCTAAGAGAAACTAATGTGCAATATATTAAAAATAATGAGTTGGAATGCAAATAGGTTACTCAACCACCAAAAACAACTTGAAGTAGTCCTTTGCACAAACAATATCGACGTATGTTTAATCTCTGAAACACACTTTACGAAGCAGTCATTTATTAAATTCAGAGGATCTAAAGTCTACCATACAATCCATCCCTAAAAAGCAGCAAAGGGTGGAAGCGCGATAATAATCAAAGAAATTATTAGTCATTTCGAAGAAGTTAAAATTTGTACAGAAGACATTCAGGCAACGGTGATGAGTGTTAAAAAAATATAACATTACAATAGCTAGCCTATACAGCCCTCCAAAGCATAATATCAAAACAGAAAGATACAAAGAATTATTTAATGACATGGGAGAGAGATTTATTATAGGCGGTGATTTCAACGCAAAACACACCCATTGGGGATTAAGATTAATCACTACTAAAGGAAAGGAGCTACTAAAAACGACTCAATCATATGGATGTAAGACTATATCAACAAGGAACCCAACATATTGGCGCACTGATCCAAATAAAATGCCACATCTAATAGACTTTTACGTATTCAAAAATGTTTCAAGCAGCTACATACACATAGAAAAAAATTTAGAATTAAATTTAGATCACTCACCCATAGTATTAATGCTAAGTACATATATTATTGCAAAACCTACAAACCCTAGCCCTGATTAATAATAAAACTAATTGGGACGGTTTTAAAAAACAATAGAGGGAAAAGTTGAACTGAATGTACCACTTCAACTAGAATATCAATTAGATCTCGAAGTGGAGAAATTAATTAAGGATATACAGCAATCAGCGTGGCAAAATACTTCAACAGCAATAAGGAAGCATAAAGGCCATAGTTATTCGAAAGGAAGCCTAAAGTTAATCGCGGAAAAAGAAAACTAAGAAAAAATTGGCACCAGATTCGAAATCCAAGAGATAAGACAAATCTAAAAAAAACTTACAAATCAAATAAGGATATAAATCAAACAACTAAAAAATGACACTCTAAAATGAATATCTACAAAATTTAACTAATAATGCGAGTACTGAATATTCACTTTGGAAAACAACTAAGGGCTTAAAAAGACCTATAATGCAAATCCCCCCTATTAAAAACGTAGATGGAAGTTGGGCTAAAAGCAACGAACAAACAGCAACACTACTTGCAGATTATTTAGAAAAAAATGTTCAGCCTAATTTATCAAATGACAGTGAACCACTACCAGATATTACGCAACAGGAATTTAGTTATATACATCCAGTTACGGTGCGAGAAGTTAGAAATGAAATCAAAACCAATATGAATCCGAAAAAAGCTTCTGGATTAGATTTAATTACTGGAAAAATATTAAAGAACTCTCTAAAACAGCATTGATAAAAATAACTAATTTTATTAATACTTTTTTCGACTGCAGTAGGTTCCAAAATTGTGGAAAGAAGCTGAGTTAATAATGATACCTAAACCAGGAAAGCCGACTAAATTGTTTGAAAAGCTTTAAAAAGATAAAAAGATTAAAACTTGTAATTGAAGAAAAACATTTAATCCGCAACCACCAATTCGGATTTCGAAATCGTCCTTCAACAATAGATCAAGTTCACCGCATTACAAACGAGATAGAAAAAGCACTCGGGAAAAGAAAGTCTGCTCTGCAATATTCTTAGACGCAGCTAGCGTTGCCACCCGTCCTTCTTTGTTGAGGACAGTCCTCCATTTTGATGTACTGTCCTCTGTCCTCCATTGTAGTTAAATTGTCCTCCATTTACCAAAAATAGTTTTTTGAAAAATTTAATTTAATTTAAATTAGTTTAAAACCGTGCCGCTTGCAGTTTTCGTTTGGTGTTTATTACGATTATGGTGGCGTTTGGCGTTTATTGTATCTCCAGCATTAAAAATTTTAATTTTGACATTTCACTTTTGCCTTGACATGACAAACGTCATATTTATTTTCTTTATCGTGGAAGCAAAAAATGTAATATATATTGTATAAAAAAGTAAATAAAGTAAATTTTTTTTATCCAATAACGTAATGTCCGAGGATTCTAACAACAATAACGAAATTGAAATTACATCTACTACATCTCGAGAAGCGAAAAGAAAACGACTATGCTCCTTTAAATCCGAATGGTTAAAGGAATATTCCTGGTTAACAAAAGTTGTTGACGGTTTTCCAACAGCCAAAGCGCATTGCACTCTATGCCGCACTGATTTTTCTATAGAATATAAAGGATATTCGGCGCTTCGCATCCACGAAAATGGAAAAGTTCACCAGAAAAATTTACAAGCTACGACATCTTGTCAACTATTAAATACATTTTTTCCAATAAAAAATACTTCACAGGAACACGATGTCTGTATCACTGAAATAGTTAATATATTTCACAGCGTAAAACACAATTTATCATATAACTCGTTAGATTGTAATTTAAAGTTATCAAAAATAACATTTCATGATTCAAGCATTGCAAAAAAAATAGCTTGTGGCCGTACAAAAAGTACAATGATAGTTGAAAATGTTTCGGCACCTTTTATAATACAAAATTTAATTTCGTATTTAAAATGCAACAACATCTTTTTTGGGATACAAACAGATGCGTCGAATAGAAAAAATAGAAAATTCTTTCCTATTTGTATCCAATATTTTGATAAAACAGGTATTCAAAACAAAATAATAGACTTTATAGAAAACCCAAATGAAACAGCAGCAGGTATGTTTAATATGGTTAAAACTGTATTGGATAAGGTAAATTTGAATATAGATAATGTAGTCTGCTTAAGCGCAGACAACACAAATTCTAATTTTGGGAAAAATAAGTCCTTGTTCACTCATTTAAAAAACTCAAATGATAAAATTTTAAAAGCCAATTGTCACGCTCATATTTTGTACAATGCTCTGAAAAAATCATTAGATAATCTTAATATTGATGTTGAAAATATTATATTAAAAATATACTCTCATTTTTCCAATTCAGCTAAAAGGGGTGAATTATTAGTGGAGTTTTGTGAATATGCCGATGTAGAATTTAAAGAAATTCTTCGCCACGTTACAACCAGATGGTTATCTCTCTTACCTGCCATAAATAGAATCATCAGTAATTGGCCAGAACTTAAATCTTATTTCTTGAACGAAGATATGCCAAAGCAAATTCAACAAGCTTTGCAAATAAAAAACCAAACTATACCACCGAAAATTGAAATATACTTAGAATTTTTATCTTACATACTTCAAATTTACTCAGAAACAACCAAAAGACTTGAATCCAATAATTGTACAGCAATGAATGTATACGAAATATTTACCGAATTCGTTGACAATCTGGATGATATGATTACAAAAAACTTTTTTGGATACAAAGTACTAAAACTACTAGAACAAAATAATAATAAAAATGAGGAAAAATTAATTGTAGACGATTTTATTAATTTTATTATAACAACGAAAACTTATTTAGAAAAAAGATTAGATTTTTCTGAAGAATCCTGGCTTTGTAAATTGAGTAAAATTTCATTAAAAGATAACTTTTTAAAATTCAAGAATATCCTTAACGTGTTTGAAACTTTAGATTTGAAAAATATACTTACTGACCTGAATGTTAATGAATTATTTCAAGAAGTATGTCTTATCGAAAAAAATATAAACCTTTTGAACTTGGAAAAATTGCCAAACACTAACGAAAAGTACGTAAAAATATTTGAATATTTCGACGATAGTAAAAATCTCTTCATTATAATTTCGTTTTTATTAAGTATTCCGGCAAGCAGTTCTTTTACAGAACGCGTATTTTCCGTAATGAATTCCAAATGGAGTGACGAAAGAAACAGATGCTCAACAAACTTAATTAAGTCAGAGCTTATAATATTTTTTAATGAAAGAAGATCTTGCTCAGAATTTTTCAATATAATAAAAAATGAAGAAAAAATTATTAAAATGGCAAAAAGTAATGAAAAGTATACTTTTAAAAACTAAATTACTAAATATATAATTGAATTATTAAATATAAAATGCCTTTCTACTCTAGTCATGAATCATGAAGTTTCTTAATTTTTATTTGCTTTTTTTTTGTTTTTTATGTTTATTTTGTAAAAAAAAGTACTGAATTAAAATTATTATAAAAAATAAAATTTTTTTAATTTTTTTTATTGTTGTCCTCCATGAAGATTCTGAAAAGGTGGTAGCGCTAGACGCAGTACAAACTTTTTATAAAGTATGGTTTGAAGGATTAAAATACAAATTAAACTTACTCTTACCTGCTCAATATTCCAAAATATTAATTTCATATTTATCGCATTAATCATTATTTTCAAATACCGCAACTTTTTGTTGCGGTATAAATATAATATTATTTAGGGTCTCGAAGACCCATTTTTCACCGGTGTTTATTTTTCAAACGGTGTTTATTTTTCAAACGGTGTTTATTTTTTTAATTTTATGTATTTTATAGAGCCTACTTGGCTCCATATCTTTAACCTTTAATTTTTTAAAGGGTTTTTTTTTGAATTAAATAATTCCAGCAATTTTGTTTTTTGGTGGAATTTGATGTTGTTTCGTGATATGCAAAATGATGTGCCAGAAAATGTTCCATTTGCTCTGGTGGCTGATAAAATGAGTGTTGTTGTTGCTCTTGTTGATGATGTTGCTGTTGTTGTTGTTGTGGCTGGTCATGATAAAGCTGCATTTTCGCCATCTTTTTCTTTTTTGTAGGAATTTGAGCCTGAAGTCATCCAACACGTAAACCTTGTCAAATTCCTGTGCCATCCTTCAAATTAACCTGATATTTTATAAAATTTCGATGTATTTATATAAAAATTTCGAGTAAGTGGAAAGGGTAAAATCTATCAAAAATGTCAGTTGATTACAATGCTGATAATATTTTTTATGCAGAAAAAGGTTAATTTATTAAATTGCCGTTTGATTACAATGTAGTAATACTTTTTCTATTTAAAATACGTGATGAGAATCTAATTATTAACGAAATATAATTTATTATAGTGTCATCTGATTACAATTTATATCTTTAAGATAAGTTTTAAATTAAATTGTATTTTGAAAATTACAATGTTGCATAGAATTTTCCCATCCCATCTTAAACCCATCTTAATATAGGATTAAGATGGGATTCTAGTTCAAACAACTAAAATTTATTAAAGTGGCATTTTAATTTAAGAGAATGAATCTGTATTGAAAATTTAATATTATTCTGTTATTCAAGCATTTAACATCTGAAATTCGCATAAAGAAAATGTCGAAAAAATTTATTTTACAAAGGTTTCTTACCGAAACTATAACGCCTTATATAATAGAAAGCGAGAATTCGACATTTATTAAGCGGTTTAATATGAACGGTCATAAAATAAAATTTGTAATTAAATCTGCAACTGAAAATAGAGAACCAATTAGCTGGATTAAGGATGCTATAGATCAAATAATCAGGATTGCTGTGAAAGATGTGAATTCCAGTGATAAGATTGGGTTAACATTTTGGGTCCTGCGTATCCCAGTTTTAGATTCGCTCATGAACTTAAATTTAGCAACGTTTGGGATGTAATTTCTAATGTTTTTCAAAGTAATTCTGAAGGTAGTTATTTATATATTTATTTATTTATATTATATTATTTATTTATTTTAAGTTATTATAAATTATAATTAAATACTTATAATATTAATTATAAGCATTAATTTAAGAATTTTTTTTGTAACGACCTTGTTTTGGTTTTGTTTAATAAAATAAATTAATGCATTTTTTGTTTCATTTATTATAAACTATTTTTATTTTACGTCTATAGGCGTTAAGTACAGACACTTTTTGTTTAACAGTTATCCGTGTTAGATTACCCACTGGTAGAGGTAGAAATAATAAATATTCAAATTATAAAGAGGAATGCTTAAAAAGGAAAGGAATAATAACAATAAACAAGGTAGAATGTAAACCAACGGTTTTTAAAAGCGCACATTTCCAAAACTCAATACAAATTGTTTAGAAGTGTGGCTTACACAAAAATTTGAAAATTTCATGTAATAAGAAAAAACTTGAAAATAGGACATTTTTGAGATTTTGAGGGGCCGTAAGTCCGGAATCCTATATAACTAAGAAAAGCTGTTAACACACGTAAAAATTTATTATTGAAGCTTTAATTTTTATGTCTTGCCGAAGAAAAGTTTTTACAGGTGCCTAAGTTACAGGTGTCTAAAAATAGCAAATTTTCAATTTTTGAGGCGTAATAACTCTTAAAGAGGGGGCGTTACCAAAAAATTTTCTGAGGAAACTTATACTAATTCTAAAAGTTCTTTCTTGTCTCAAAATTTCAGATTCCTATCTAAAGGGGTGCCGGAGTTATGAAAAAAGAAATTTCATGCAAAATGTGGTTTTCACATAACGGTAAATTTAAATCGTAAATTACAAAATATTACATAATTTTGATATTGTTTTATATAGATAATAAAATTTTCGATCTTCTACCGGTTTTAGATTGCAAAACTATTACGCAAAGCCCGAGATATATACATCTGAAAATGGAGCTTTTTTACAATTTTGAAGAGCTGCAGCTTTGGAACGCTTTACAACTAAAATAAACCTTTCACACACGTAAAAATATATTATTGTAGCTTTCATTTTCATGTCTTGCCGAAGAAAAATTTTTACAGGTGCCTAAGTTACAGGTGTCTAAAAATAGCAAATTTTCAATTTTTGAGGCGTAATAACTCTTAAAGAGGGGGCGTTACCAAAAAATTTTCTGAGGAAACTTATACTAATTCTAAAAGTTCTTTCTTGTCTCAAAATTTCAGGTTCCTATCTAAAGGGGTGCCGGAGTTATGAAAAAAGAAATTTCATGCAAAATGTGGTTTTCACATAACGGTAAATTTAAATAGTAAATTACAAAATATTACATAATTTTGATATTGTTTTATATAGATAATAAAATTTTCGATCTTCTGCCGGTTTTAGATTGCAAAACTATTACGCAGAGCCCGAGATATATACATCTGAAAATGGGGCTTTTTTACAACTTTGAAGAGCTGCAACTTTGGAACCCTTTACAATTAAAATAAACCTTTCACACACGTAAAAATATATTATTGTAGCTTTAATTTTTACATCTTGCAGAAGTAAAATGTGTGCAGGTTCCTAAGTTACAGGTGTTTAAAAATAGCAAATTTTCAATTTTTAAGCCCTAATAGCTCATAAACAGGGGGTGGTCCGAAAAAATTTTCTGAGCAAACTTATACTAATTCTAAAAGTTCTTTCTTGCCTCAAAATTTCAAGCTTGTATCTAGAAGCGTGCCGGAGTTATGAAAGTAGAAAAATCATGCAAAATTTGGTTTTCACATAACGGTAAATTTAAATACTAAATTTAAAAAAATTGTATAATTTTGGTATTAATTTACAAAGATAAAAGAAATACCTGTCGAATGACGTTTTCAGATTGAAAAAATCTTAAGCAGAACATAAGATATATGCATTTAAAAATAGGGCTTTTTCAAAGTTTGAGGGGGTGTAGCTCCGTAATGAGGGGGGCTACATGAAAAAGTTGTTCCACAAAATTATTTTTTTTATGAGACCTACCTATGGTTAAAATTTTTTTTCTCTATCTTTAACGGTGTAGAAGTTTTGTAAACAGACGGACGGACGGACGGACGGACGGACGGACGGACGGACAGAGTGAAACTAATAAGCACATTTTTTCAAAATTTTTTTGGAAATGTGCTAAAAACACCGATAATTTATGTCTACCACGTGCACTTGTTATTTCAATATCAGAAAATTTAAGAATTTATTGAATATGAAGAAATTTGAAAAAATATAGGAAAACTTCAAACTTTAATAGCTTTAAAATTATTAAAAACATCAAAATAACAATTCCATCTGAAGGTTGCGGAATTCGTGAATTGAATTAATTTCAAAAATTTTTCATAAACACAAAATTGTTGTATATAAATATGGAAGAAGGGGTGCAGAAGTAATATTTGAAGGATTTAATAATGGAAAAAAAATTAACTTGCTATACCACAATAATCATTACAATGTAATAACTTCGCTCACAGCTGCTTTTTGCACAGGATTTTATTGTGAAGAATGTCATATTCCGTATTCTAAAAAAATGAATATAGCTGTTCGAAAAGTTGCCCTTGCTGCCAAAACTCACCAGCTTGTTTAAATAATGCTAAAAATATTTTATGTATGCAGTGCAATCGCGTATGTCGTCGTCAATCATGTTTTGAAAATCATAAGGCTTCCCGTTCAAAAAATAGAAGCATCTGTGAAGAAATTAGGAAATGCAAATCTTGTTTTAAAGTTCATAAAAGTTGTAGGACTCATACAGAACAAAACTAAAGTTTGAAAACTGCATTTACGTATTTTATGATTTAGAAAGAAGACAAGAAGAAATTAACTCTACAAAAATAAAAGAACACGTTCCAAGTTTATGTGTGGCTCAACTGAGATGCTTTAAATGTATAAACATTGATTCTCTATACTTCTGTCAAAAATGTAAATTAATAGAAAGAATTTTTAAAACGAAAAACTTGATAGAGGATTTCATGAAATTTATTTTAAAATTAAGAAAGGAATTCAAAAAGATTGTCATAATTGCTCATAATGGACAGGCGTTTGACCATCAATTTATTCTGAATTATATACTCAATAAAACTGTACTTGAACCAAAGTTAATTATGCGAGGTACAAAAATTATTGTTATGATAATTGATAATATTAAATTTATTGATTCTATGAACTAGTTTCCTATGGCCTTGGTAAAATTACCAAAAGCTTTTAATTTATCGATTAATTTGAAAAAGGGTTATTTTCCACATCTATTTAATAAATTGAAAATCCAGCAATTAAATACTATAACTCTAATGCAATGAAAGCAGATGAGCGTAATGAATTTTTAATGTGGTATGAACAAAATAGAAACTCAGAATTTAATATGGAGACAGGTATTTAAGAGTACTGTAAAATGATGTTGAAATTCTAACTAAAGCATGTCTGGTTTTCAGAAATTATTTTTTTAGAAGAATGTAATGTGGAACCGTTTTTAGAAGCAACAACAATAGTTCAGCCTATAATCTTGCATAGAAGAAACTTTCTCAAATCGAATACTATAGGTAATATACCAAGAAAAGGATATAGAATGGTAGACAATCAGTCAAAAATTGTCATGCAATGGCTTTTTTGGGAAAAGGATTTGAGAAAAATTGATTTGAAATGTGCATGGAATGGAAAAGAAAAACAAATTGGAAATGTTAAAGTCGATGAATTTTTTTAAGAGACTAAAGAAATATTATTAGAATTTTACGGTTGCTATCATCATGGACATCCAAAATGTTTAACAAACCAGAGGCATATACCATTACATGATAACTCTCGCGATACTTTGAATCTACGTTATGAAAAAACATTAATGAGATCAGAGTTTATAAAATCATGTGGATATAAAGTTATTGAGATATGGGAATGTGAGTTCCGGGAGCTAATGAGACACAATGAAAATATGAGATATTTTCATTAATTAATGTAGTTTCTTTATTATCATTCATTAATTAATGTAGTTCCTTTAAATGCTCGTGATGTATTTTATGGCGGAAGAACGGGAAATACTTACACATATTATAAATGTAAACAAGGAGTAAAAATTAAATACAAAGATGTATGTTCCTTATATCAATATGTCTGCAACCGAGGGAAATTTTCCAAAAACCATCCTAAGATTTATGTTGGGGAAGATGCCTGCTCCAAGATAAACAGAATGACTATTGACGGTATTATTAAATGTAAAATCTTACCACCAACAAATCCATTACACCCAGTGTTACCTGTAAAACAAAATAATAAATTGATGTTCTTACTATGTAATACTTGTAGTGAACAAAAATATCAAGGAAAATACTGTGAACATACATTCGATGAAAGAGCATTAGTGGGAACTTGCGTAATTGATGAAATTAAAAAAGCAATTGAAAAAAGGTATAAACTTTTAAATATTTATGAAGTTTGGGAATACGAAACAGTAAAATATGACAATTGCAACGGTATTGATGGTTTATTCACTAAAATGATAAACAAATTTATAAAAATTAAACAAGAAGCTTCTGGGTGGCCAATAAAATGTCATACTCAAAAATAAAAGGAAGAATATATTGATAGTTTTTTTTTTTAAAAGGAAGAAATTAAACTAGAATTCGATAAAGTAGTTAATAACCCTGGTTTAAGATCTTTTGCTAAGATTATTTTAAACTCATTCTGTGGAAAATTTGGACAAAGGAGAAATCAACAACAAACCACCATTATAAATCAACCTTTTCAACATTGCGAGTTACTAACAAACCCCTCTGTAGAAGTATGCCAGATATTTCCAGTAAATGAAGAAAACATGGAAGCTGGATATATAAAGAAGAAGCAATAACTTTTTTATCTACTTTCAACGTAAGTGTCGCTGCTTATACAACAACACATGCTCGTCTTCAACTTTACAGTTATCTAGAGAAGCTGGATAGTACAGTATTATATTATAACACCGATTCAGTGTTGTATATTAGTCGAGAAGGAGAATATGAACCACAAATAGGCGAATATATAGGAGACATGACTGATGAATTAGAATGTTATAGTGTAAGAAGTATTATTACAGAATTTTTAAGTGGTGGTCCCAAGAACTACGCCTACAAAATTTACTGTACAAAAGATAATACAGAAAAAATTGTTTGTAAAGTTAAAGAATTCTGTCTTAGTTATGAATCTTCTCTAAAAATTAATTTCAAAAGCATAAAAAAAGCAGTATTAAATTCATTGCGTAGTGCAGACACATACGTCATTTCAGAAAATATTCGTCGTAATAAAAATCATGATGTACTTACGATTCCCGAAATAAAAAAATATCAGCCAAAATCGGAAAAACGAAAATTTAATGAAGATGGTAGTTCTTTACCGTATGGATATAACAATAAAACTACGTGTTGATAAGTAAATCAAAATAGTATTCATTCAAATTTGTACATTTTTATTTGTATTGTAAAAATATTTGTTTGTATATTAATCTAAAATTTTTAAGAATGTAATAAATATTTAAACAAAAAAAAAACAATTCTACATGTAAAAGTAGACATTAGTTACATATATATACTAAGTATATACAGTTCTATACTTTCGATTTCTTTTATGATCATTACATTTTTCAGAATCTTAATAAATTTACAATAAATTCTTAACATGAACTCGTTAATACTTGAATATTGTAATTTTTTAAAACCAGGAACTATACTATCATAGAATCATTCAAATTTTACATTATATTCTTTTTATATCAATTCCTAGTCTTGACTAGATAACTAGAGATTTGTATACTCGTATATTATATAACAATAACAAAAACAAGTCTTAATTTTTTTTTTAGTTTAAAACTAGAAATTTTTGTATTATTTTTTGTTTCATACAAAAACCACATTTTTTTATATACACATGCTAATATAAAGAACAAGTTTTTTATTTTCATTCCCTTCAAATGCAAAATTTTTTCTTTATCAATTTTAAAGATGCTCTGTAGATTTAAAAATAAAAAAATTTTTCTGTTTTTTATTTTCATATAAGAAATTTTCTTACTACTTTTATATGTGGGCCTAGTATTTAAACCGCAGTTATACAATTTTGTTTATTAAGGGCCGACCCTCCTTTAAATTGCTTAACACTTGACTTCCTACTATACAACCATTTGAAACTTATAAGTTAACAACCCACACATACAACCTAACTTAAAACCTCAACCAAAAGAAATGTTTGGCTTATAGTAACCAAGAAACATAAAATCAATTGTTCCGTTCATTAGCCCTGCCTGACAACTTACACAATATCAACAACTTTCAATTCCTACTATAAAACTATTTGGAAGTTATAAGTTAACAATCCACACATACAACCTAACTTAAATTCTAAACCAAAACAATAAAAATAAGTTGTAGACCTACTAATCAAGCATGACCTACATTAAACCCATCAGCTTGTAGGTCAGCTTGTCGTACGATATGGGTTGATTTTTTCCCATCCCAAAGTGCAGGGTTACCTACTTACCGAGATATATTTATGTAAATTATGGAGTTGTATGACAGTTACCGGAATCTATTACGCTAGCAGAACCAAATTTTACGGAAATTATTGACCTAAAATTTGATCATCTTTTGTAAAATTTCCGACGCTTCGCTTCATAAAGTTCCAAGAGATCTGAACCTACTGCTCCAACCCAACCAAATTTTTCCGAAGTTGCAATTCGTTATCTTTTTACAAAATTTCAGATACCTAGCTTCCTAGCTTGCTAGAGAAGTTTTATGCAAGCTACTCGAATCTGTTGCACCAGCACAACCAAATTTTGCACAAGCTGTTGCCATAAAACTTGATCATCATTTGTAAAATTTCAGACGTCTAGCTTCATTAAGTTCCCAGAGGTTCAAAAAGCCTGAGCCGGCTGCTTCAGACCAACCAAATTTAACAAAAGTTGTTAGCATGTAATTCGACTCCTCTTTACAAAACTTAATAAACCTAGCTTCGGTAGACACTGAGTTATTTTGATTTAAAAAGAGAAGTTGTATGGTAGCTACCCGAACCTGTCGAACCATCACAACTAAATTTTACAGATGTTGCTGCACTATAACTCTACACCATTTTTCAAAATTGCAGATACCTAGCTTCTACAGATAGTGAGTTATTTTCATTTAAAAGAAGTTGCACTACAGCAACTCGAACCCGGCGGCCGAAAATGCTGGATTTAAAAAGCAAAACTAACAATTTTGTAAAAGTGACGTAAAAATTATGTCAGCCTCCTAGCTCCTTAATTTTATGAGTTATAGTGCGGACGGACAGACGGACGGACGTACATGGTTTAATCGACTCAGAATACGATTATGAGCCGATCTATACCTTTGACACTATATCTAGCTCGACTCCTTTAAGGTATCACAAACGAAATGGCAAATTTATTATACCCTTGAATATAGTTCATACGTGTATAATGAACATTGAAAAAACTGAAACAAAAAATGTAAATGCAATATTATTTTACGCAAGTTAAAATATTTATACAAGCGATTTTTTTCAGATACTTTACAAACAAAAATTTTATATTATAAGATATAAATGTATTGAGTTGTCATAAAGTTAATGGGTTGAAAATTTGTGTATTATAGTCCATGAACTTTAATGTCTTGGGTGTAATTTCACTCCACATAAATTTTACCTTGTTTAAGTAATAATAAAATGTGTTCTTTTAATTTTTTTGTTGTTTATAACTTTGCTTATATTTTTTAAAAATATTAAATAAACTGGAATATTATTTTGATATAGGCATCAGTGGTGTAGTAAGGCATACACATATATATTGTGGAAAAAGAGTATAACCTTGATTTTGTAATCGACTATAAAATCCGAATGTTTTAAACGGGTAGATTTATTTTCCTTATTATTTGGTCAGCCCCGCTTTTGAGTCATCCGGACATCACCGCCGGATGCTCTGCGGCGCCTAACAGGTGCGCACGGCGCGCGGAAATATCCGGTCACGTGCGGTTGGCCAGAAAATATGGAAAGTAAATGTGCCCATTCAACATATTACCAAAGCGCAGAAGCCCAAAATAAGCCTGGAACTTATGGAAAATAAATATATATCATATTATCGCTACGCCTTTTTCCGGAAATGTATGATATTATAACCAAATATTTTATGGCATTATGACCCACTTGAACTTGAACAAAATATCATAACTTTTATATGATCTTTGGTGGTCATAAGCCATAAGCCAATTGCATTATGGTGTTATAACTCACCATGGTGAGACATAATACCATTATGGGCTTTTGGGCTATGGCACTATGACACGACACCATGAAATACAATATAACTCACTTTTAATTCAGCATTTAATTTATCGTTTAATTTGAATTTACTATTTGAATTTAGCATTTAATTTATTTTTAAATTTAAATTTGTTATTGGTTACTTTATATTAAAGTTTTCTTCTTGCATTTTATAAATTAACATTGCAAAAGTGTACTCTACATGAGGAAATATAGATCTGCTTTAAGAAATAAATATATAAATAACTAAATACAATTATATATTTTTTACGATCTCGAAACTAACAATAGTAGTGAAATCGATATTATGATACCAATATTCTAACATTCTCTGTATCATAATATCAAAAGTAGTATGACAAACATAATAGTCATGTTTTATTATTATGACAGGTAAAATATCAGAAACTAACATATATTGAACTTGGTAGTACAAAGCAAAGAAGAATTTGGTCACAGGTTTGTAGAAAATTTATTCCAGTGATACACTAATAAGCATATTATTTCAGCCTTTTAGGTAGAGAATTCAACATTTTGGGAAATAGTCGTACGCAAATTAAGCAATGAAAGACTCATTTTTTGGTAGAATATTTGCAAAATATGGAGAAACAAGACACACATTGGTGTTTCTGTATACCTCTGAAAATTGTAAATCGTATGTCTTAGAGTCTTCTCAACAATACCGCACTATTCCAAGTCTTTTTGGGGTTGACAGAATAACTGTAGGAGAATTCATAATAGAGTGATGTCAAATGATTGTTTTGAAACTTAAAAATACCTAATTAAAAATATTTATCCACCAACAGAAGAAAAATAAACGAACTTTGAAAAACCCGAAAAACTTCCCACAATGCTTTGTTGTAAAAGGTGGTTGCCATATTAAAGTAAAGCCGCCAAAAAATGAAGCTATCTACTTCTATAATTTTAAAGATTAGTATTCTGTTGTACTGTTTGCTGCAGTTGATTATAGATATCGATTTAGATACATAAATTATGGTGTACCCGGTAGAAGTAATGATAAGAAGTAATATTTGAAAATTCATTACTAAAAAAACAGGGTGTCCAACATCCTAATTTTTAAAGAAACATCAAAATTAATTTGTGGTGTTGAAGTACCAGTTTTTTTATTTGCTCAGCTTTTAAGCTGTCTAATTATGTATTAAAACCATATCCATGTTTAATAGATTCACCTCCAAATGAAAACAATTTTAATAAATATTTAAATAAATGTCGTCGAGTAGTGGAAATATATTTGGATTTATAAAAGCTAGATTTGGAAGCAATGGAAAAGATTTAGAAGTTAGTATTGAAAATGTTGAAATAATTATTCGAGCATGTTGTATAGCTCATACTATATGTAATGAAAAACATGATAAAATAAACAAAATGTGTATATATTACAGAACTATCAACAATGTCTTCCAATTCAAATAGTCAACTTTACCGAAAGCACAATTCAAATAGACAACCTAATCGAACACCTTGTACTACAAATGATAGTAGAAATGGAGTTTTAATTTGAAATGCCATCACATAATTTTTGGGTAAAATATGAATTTATTTTTAAATACTTAATTACCAGGATTCTCAGAAATTCCAATGATTTCGGAATGGAAAGTATTATCATCATCCTAATCAATATCCCAATCTAACGAGGAAGAGTGCAGTAGCAATTCTGGGATACCCGTATGAACGTAATATATCCTCTTTTTATAAAACTTGATCATCTTTTAAAAAATTCAGATGTTTTAGTACGACGTACTCTCGACGACGAGAGATATGTTTATATTAATTCTGGAGTTGTATGACAGCTACCCGAATCTATTGCGCCTAGCTTCATTAAGTTTCAAGAAATGCAAGAAGGGCTGCTTTAGACCAATCAAATTTTACAAAAGTTTTTGGCATGTAACTCGACACTTTTTCACTAAATTTCAGATACCTAGCTTCAATAGACACTGAGTTAATTTCATTTAAAAAGAGAAGTTGTATGGCAGCTACCCGAAGTTGTTGTATCAGCAGAATCTAATTTTGCAGAAGTTGTTGCCATAAAACTTGATCATCATTTGCAAGATTTCAGACGCCTAGCTTCATTAAGTTCCAAAAGGTGCAAGAAGTCTTAACCGGCTGCTCTAGACCAACCAAAGTTTACAAAAGTTTTGGGCATGTAAATCGACACCTCGTCACAAAATTTCAGATACCGAGCTTCAATAGACACTGAGTTATTTTCATTTAAACGGAGAAGTTGTATGGCAGCTACCCGAACCCGTCGCACCACCACAACCAAATTTTGCAGAAGTTGTTGCCATACAACTTGATCATCATTTGCAAGATTTCAGACGTCTAGCTTCATTAAGTTCCAAGAGGTGCAAGAAGCCTGAATCGGCTGCTCTAGACCAACCAAATTTTAGAAAACTTGTTGGCATGTAACTCGACACCTCTTTACTAAATTTCAGATTTCAAGCTTCAATAAAAGTTATTCTCATTTAAACGGAGAAGTTGTATGGCAGCTACCCGAACCCGCCGCACTACCATAACCAAATTTTACAAAAGCTGTTGCCATAAAACTTGCAAAATTTCGCAAACCTAGCTTGAATAGATACTGAGTTATTTCTATATAAAGAAAGAAGTTGTATGGCAGCTACGCGAACTCGCCGACCGAAAATGTTGGATTTTAGCAAAACTAACAATTTTGCAAAAGTGACTTAAAAGAAATTTCAGCCCCCTAGCTCCTTTATTTTTTTAGTTATCGTGCGGACGGACGGACGGACGTACATGGCTTAATCGACTCAGAATTCGATTCTGAGCCAAATTTCAAGTTTTCTTGAATGTGTATACTTGTGTAGATATATTTATTTATATACGGTTGAGAGTGCATACTTGTGTAGATATTAATTTATATACGATTGAGTGTGAATACTTGTTTAGATATAGATATTTATTTATATACGGTTGAGTGTGTATACTTGTATAAGTTTAGGGAAAAAATTTTTTTTCTAAATTTTGTGAACAAATATGACGTATATTATGTATGTATATATTGTGTACATAATATGTTTTGTCTTCAGAAAGAAATATTTAGTCATATGTATGTGTATATTGTATATATAATATATTTATCAGAAAGAAGTATACTTTACTTCAGAAAGAAGTATATATGTATGTTTATACTGTGTATACCATTTTTTTGTATGAATACATATGTATGTACCTATATCAAATCAAAATAGCTCGCCGAACTCTTGGTTTATCTTCGTTTTGATAAAATATTTTGAAGTAAAAAAAAAAAAATATAAAAGAATCAGACCCGGCGATTGGTTTGGAAGCTATTTTAAAAAAAAATTTTATACAAAAATTTGTATGCGACTGGACATCTTCTAGTATGTACATATATAATGTTATTTTTGGACATACATATGGATTTTGATGTTAACATACTAAGAGATTCCATTTAGCAAATAAATACATACATATATGTAAATAGAATTAGAATCTAAAGAGTATGGTTAATGGTTATATTATGATTGCTTTTATTTTTTTTTTGAGCAAAACAAAATAATGATATGAATGTATTATATTTAAACATGTATGTTAATATATGTACATATATGCGATACTTTTTTCATTCAAAAAATATTTCTAATAAAAATGTTCTAAGAGATTATAATAATAATGCATTGTCGTTTTATTGCAGAAATTCTTTTTGTTCATAAAAACAAAATAATGCCAAATGCCAATTGTCAATGTTAACTACACCAATACTCAATACAATATTATGAAATGTGAAATTTATGATTGTCTCTTTTTATACCCGTACGATAGGATCGGGTATAATAAAATTACTCCTCCGTTTGTAACACCTCGAAATAAGCGAGCTAGATATACCTTCAAAGGTATGGATCGGATCAGAAAAAAATTCTAAGACTTTTGAGCCATGTCCGTCCGTCCGTCCGTCCGTCCGTTAGCACGCTAACTCAAAAACTAAGAAAGCTAGAATCTTGAAATTTACACAAAATATTCTGGGAGTAATTTGTAGGTTCCCTATTTTTTTTGGTTGAGTTTGGACCCCCGTTTAGGAACTGTAAGGGGTCAAAAACTGAAAATTTCCAATTTTTAAACACCTGTAACTTGAACACCTGTTAACATTTTTTTGAAGTAATATACAAAAATTAAAGCTTCAATATTATACTCTTATTTCTGTAAATAACTTTTTTTAATAATATATGGTTACTTTATAATTGACGAAAGAGTTACTTGATTTTTTCAAATTTTCTAACAAATTTCTTTAACTAATTTTTTGCATTTTGTTTTACTCGATAATTTGAAATTGTTGAGGATATAATGCGTAGTACAAAAAATGTAAATAAATAAACAACATAACGGTTGCTTGAAGAATTTTTATTATTATTTATATGATATTGATATATATACATACTTATATAATATCATGTTTATTTACATATCGTATATGTCACTAGTGAATAAATGATAAGAGTATATATGTATATTATATAGCGCCGTATTTACATACATATATGTATTTTATTGTACTTATAAGAAATTATTCTGTCAATGGAATATTTAAATATAATATAATATAATATAATATTTAAAATTATATTTACTATTTTGTACTAAGTAAATTTAATATATATTTACCGCTTAGTATTAAATGGTACTATAAAATATTTGAAAAAGTTTTGGATTGATAATCGTTATGTGGAAGGTTAGAATTTGCTTTAGAAGAATGTATAAACATATAGTTTGAATATATCTACAACCCATAGTTCTAGAAATTATAAAATTCACCCAAATTATTTTAAAATACTAAAATATTAAAAAAATAATATTGTAAGCAGAGTGACAGGCTGTGAACATACTAACGTTCGTACGGGTATCTAAGAGTTGACAAAGGCAACTGTATTCTTCCTCGTTTTTTTACAAAACAAAATAATAACAATTTTATTCTCTTTGCTCTTTTTTGAATTTGCTCATTCATTTGATTTTCGCTTTGCTTTGTTACTATTTACTGTTTAGTAATTAATATTGTGTTATAATATTGTGTTTGTGCTGCTAATAATATTAAAATATCGTATGTAAATGTACATTACTACACACATATAAATTATAATTGTAGTTGGTATTGGTTGGTAGAATTAAAATAAAGAGTAAAGAGTATCGTTTAAGAATTAAACCATTTCTTTTCATATTTTTTTTGTCTCTTTTCTTGTTATTATTAGTACTAAAGTAAGAAATTTTGTGTATTTTATTAGTATAAGGTAAGAAATATTGTGATTGTGTGCGCTCTAAAATTTAAAAAAGGGCACGTGAATACCACCAGCAGCAGCAGCAGCAGCAGGAGTCTTTTATTATAATAAGATATTTCTAATAAGAAATGTAGCAAAAAAAAATTTTATTCTAATTTGCAAATAAAACAATTTGTTTTTTCTAATTTTTCTCTATGAACAACAAGAAAATATGATTGTTAAAATTATTCACAAAACTCAAAAAACAATTCCGATGGAACTTCCAAAGAAAGTTTTGTTTTGGAATAGTTTTTATGAAATAAGAACTATTCTGAATCTAATGAATAACATTTATTATTTTTTGAAAATGTCTACAATTTTCGCATTTTATATTATTAAGTATTTTAAAAATAATGTATCCGCACACATATTTCATTGAATTTTCTTCAATTACATTATTTTTTAAATCAATAAGCATGTCGAGAATTATATCGTCCTCATCAAAAATCAGTACTTCATGTGGATGACATAATTCGCTTTCTTCAATATTCAATAATTGTCTATTAGCAGTATCTGTTAGAAGATTATTAAAAACTTAAAAATAAAAATAACAAGTAAAATTAATTATACTCCCAACCTGTCACCAGAAGTAAGTCATCAGAGTCTTCTTCACAATTAGCTGAACTCGAAAGTTCATTAAAAAGTGTTAAAGTTAAAATTTTTGCAATAATATTATTGAATTCAAACATTGAGGGATTAGAATTATTTGGAACCCTAGATCTTATTAATGAAAATAAATTTTCTGTAGGATCTTGATTTAATCTTGAAATTAGTATAAAAAAATTATCTCCCTTTGCAACGTCCTCTAACAATAACAGTAAGCCTCTTAAAGTTTGTACCATTCCATTAAAGCAGTAAATACTTTTCTGCAAATTTGCTGAAACATTTTCTAAATATTTAAGCACTTCCTGAAATTGGAATGAGAAAAACTTATAGTTGGAGAAACAAAAATAATTTTCATGGATTACCTTAAGATAATCATGAATATTATTATGCAGTTGTAATGCATTACCATTTGGATTATCACTAAAAAGTGTTTTACTGTTCAGAGCATCAAAGAGCTTATCAATTTTTTCTAAAAACTTAGCAGTAGCTTCTGCATCATCTTCATTTCCTTGAAATTTTCCAACTTCTACCATAGTTCTTATAGCAGCTGAGCAGGTCCGGCTAAATATCTGCATCACGTAACTTACATTCATTTTGTCAAACGTATTTGAGTACACATGTTTGAGAGTCAATTTTGGAGCCATTCTAGTGATGTTTGAAGAATCGATATTAAACATTTGTTTAATAATATTCCAAGAAACATTGCCATCAAGAGTCTTGATATCATCTTTGATTAAAGTATTTAGAAAGGATTTAATTAAATGAGGATAATCAAAAATAGCAATAATTTTGTTCGAATCTACATGAAAGAATGGCGAATATTTTGTTACAATTTTTTTATAAAAGCTGCTGTTAGTGGAGCCTTGATCACATGCAACAACTTTTACGTCTAATCCTAAATTAAATGCTTCTTTTATATAAAATTTTACATGTTTTTCTAAATCATAACTAGTCATTCCATTGCTTGTGGCAGAGTAATCCAAAACATATTTCCAGTTAGAAAAAAGCCCTCTGATTTGGAAAACACAAACGTCTTTAGCCAATTTATTTTCGCGCTTGACGCCAGTATCTCAATATCAAACCCCTGTATTTCATTGTAATGAAAATTATCATTCTAAATCTTTTCTGATCTTCATTTCATCAAATAGAAATACAGCTGCCTTGAACTTGGCATCCATTTGCTCAATGGCGTTTTTCAAATTTTGAAATATGCATTCATTTTTATCGGGACTTAAGAATTTAATAGGAGCCCAGTTGTTTAAAGAAGTTTTTGAGGGTAATTTGAAATGGAGTACGTTTTTTAAATATTTATATGTTCTAGCAGATCTTAAATTAATACTTTGCGCCAACGATTTTTCTTCCAAAGAATATTGTTTGTGTTTCTTTCTGAACAGTATTTTGCAAAAAGTTTTAATTCTAGAAGAAACATATTTTAGAGAATCGATTTTGTTTTCAATATTCGGTTTGTTTTTCAACAATATTTGTTCTCTTATATGAAATTGGTTTCTATATTGCTTAATCATTTTTTTTGATTTATCTTACAATTGACGTTTTTGATTTAGAAGGCGTTGGTATATTTTTTCAGTTTTTATTCGCTGGACACAATTATTACAAAAATCATTATCCGGATAATCCGGACAGCATCGGATTCGACACATTGGCTAGTCAAATTAAGTTCTTCATTTACTTCCTGATGCGGCCCATATTTCTCAAATTCTGCAAAAGTCATAATCTGGAACTGCGAGTTATTATCTCATTCAAAATTGTACATATTTAAATTACTTTTATTAGGCTGTGAAATGTTTATATTTTATTCTAGAAGAAGCGTAGGAATAGCTCCTTTTTTTAAATATTTTTCTCAAGCCATTTTTTCTTAAAATGTTTACTGCATATTCGCAGCTTATTGGTGTTTTCTTTTAACGTTTTGGTTGCTGACAACCAAAAGGGTAATGTTTCCGAATCTTTTGGAAATCGAAAGAATTTTAAATTTTCATTTTTTCTTTTAATAATTCCGCAAGATAAAACTGCGCATTTGTTGCCTGGTAGTAATTTTTGTTTTTTTTTTTACGTTCTCATTCATATTGCATATATTAATCTTTTAATTAAATTATTTTGAAAATTAAAATAAAACTAGAATTACAATAAGTTATTCAATTTATCTAATTTACCTACTTTAGGGTTTGTTCACAGTTTGTACCTAATAAAGAAAGACGTTAGACTCAATTTAAATTTTAATTTAATACCAATTTCCAACAATTATATTTTATAATTTGTTATTAATAAAAATTTTTCTAAGTTAAAAAAATAAGGACGTTAAAAATTATAGAATACATTGTTATTAATATCAATTTTTTTTCAAAATAAAAGAATAAGTATACAAAGAATATTTTATGTGTTAGTATATTATCATATCACTTTAAATGATCTATATACACAGTACATATACGAACGAGTATTATAGTACTGCCAGTTTTTTTCTGAAGTTGTTTTGCTTTTTTTTATACAGAAATGATTTTTTTACAGAACTAAATTGAGATAAAACAAACAGAAAGAGAAATGTATAAAAACAAATGCAATAGAGCCAGACTAAGTATTTTAGAATATTTATATTGGAAAAATAAAAATGTATGAAACTGATCGTCGGTATATGTATTATTTAGTCTGTGGTAAAACCAAATTCTCGGTACAACTTTTAATACAACAAGCTGTTAGAATCTACAATAACAGATACCACTCAACAATTAAGTACTTCCCAATGGAAGTACAAAATCATAAAATTAAATCTGAAAAAGTAAAAGAAAATCTAAAAACCATAAAATTAAAGAAAATCGAAAAACTAAACAAAAACAGAGAAAACTATGTTGAAATTCGTTCAACATATTTTGTGAAAAACTACAAAGCTGTTAGACACAAAGAGCAACCCAAATATAAAAAATTGAAATTAGACAATATTAATATAAAAAATATTAAAAAACCATTAAAATTTACAGATATTAGCAATAATGACAGTACTAATAATGATGACAACACAAGCCGTGAAATGTAATCTATTGGAGATAAACAACAAAAGTTTAAATACAGGATTTGTAAAAATAAAGTTAGACTATGAACAACCGGTCCCTCAAACTGACTGACATATCATACACCCAACTGAAAATATTAAATCTACTTGATGATATTTTAAATAGAACAGACTTACTAAATTCAAGTCAAGAGACAACTATGCAAACAGAAATTTTTGCCCTAAAAACAAGTTCAAAACTATAATCCCTAATAAGAGAGGAAGACGAGGGATAATAGATGGTTTCGGAACAATGTCTAAATGGTTGTTCGGAACGATGGACGAACAAGATCGTCTTAGACAGTAATATGTACAAAATGAACTAACATATAAATCATATTGTTAAAAAAACTTCTCCTTATACAGGGTTTTCCAATTTGGGTCATATGATTTCTAAGTGACGTTTCGGCCATTTGTAGTATGTCATGATCTGTCTTTTTTTTTCATTGTATTCAGTAATGTTTACAATTTCATCATGGAGAGATATACGCAAGAACAACGTTTACAAATTATTCAATTTTATTATTAAAATAATTGTTCTCCAATTGCAACTTTTCGTGCGCTTTTGCCATTTTATGCTCGTAATAATGGTCCAACTGTTGTGCGGTAAATAAACAAAACTGTCGATTCTGGTGCGAAGAAAACCCACAAATTATTCATGAACAACCATTACATTCACCTAAATTGACAGTGGTGGAATCATCGGTCCGTAGTTCTTTCGAAATGAAGCTGGTAACACAGTTACTGTCAATGGGGAGCGGTATAGATCGATGATAACCACCTTTTTATGACCGAAATTGGAAGAAGTTGATCTTGACAACATCTGGTTCCAAGAAGACGAGGCTACGTGCCACACAGAACGTGCAACAACCGAGTTATTGTGAGAAAAGTTTGGAGATTCGATTATTTCAAGAAATTGTGACATTGAATGGCCTCCAAGAAGTTGTGATTTAACACCATTAGACTATTTCTTGAGGGGTTATTTGAAATCATTGGTTTTTAGCAATAAACCAGACTCTATTCAAGCTTTAGAAGTCAATATTGAACGTGCTATTCTGACATACGACTTGATTTAGTGGAAAATGTCCTCGAAAATTGGGTTCATCGAATTCGTTCCTGCAAAAGAAGTCGTGAAGGCCATTTGAATGACGTTTTATTCAGAACGTAATTGTATCGATAATACTTTACATTAAATAAAAAATATTTGAATTTCCTTAACAATTAGTGTGTTTATACCCGTACGATAGGATCGGGTATAATAAAATTACTCCTCCGTTTGTAACACCTCGAAATAAGCGAGCTAGATATACCTTCAAAGGTATGGATCGGATCAGAAAAAAATTGTAAGACTTTTGAGCCATGTCCGTCCGTCCGTCCGTCCGTCCGTCAGCACGCTAACTCAAAAACTAAGAAAGCTAGAATCTTGAAATTTACACAAAATGTTCTGGGAGTAATTTGTAGGTCCCTTATTTTTTTTGGTTGAGTTTGGACCAAGCCTTAGGGTAGCTCTCGAACACCTAACTTTTAGATCCCCACATTTTTTTTGCAATAGAGCTATGAAATTTTAATTACTGATAGATCTCACAAAAATATTAATTTTATTTTTAATAACTTTTTTTTGTAGCCCCACCCGTTATGCAGCTACAGCTCCCCAAAGGTTCAAAAAAGCTCTATATTTAAATTGTTATAGCACAAGTTGTATAAGGTATATCTTCATTTTGAAAACGCTAAACGATTACTACTTTTATTAGCTTTAAAAGTATGTATACAATTAATATATATTTGTGGCATACGGTGTCTTAATTTACCGTTATGCGAAACTAAAATTTTGCAAAATCCTTTAACCCTTCTATTTTCTAAACGGTTTAAGTTGGAAACTTGAAATTTTGACAAAAGTTAGATCTTTGAAAAGTATGAGTATGAGTCATTTCAGAAATTTTTTTTGTATCACCCCCCGTTTAGGAGCTGTAAGGGGTCAAAAACTGAAAATTTCCAATTTTTAAACACCTGTAACTTGAACACCTGTTAATTTTTTTTTTAAGTAATACACAAACATTAAAGCTTCAACATTATACTTTTATTTCTGTTAACAACTTTTTTTAATATCATAGGGTTACTTTATAATTGACGAAAGTGTTACTTGATTTTTTCAAATTTTCTAACAAATAACGATTTTTTTGCATATTGTTTTACTCGATAATTTGAAATTGTTGAGGATATAATGCGTAGTACAAAAAAATGTAAATAAATAAACAACATAACGGTTGCTTGAAAATTTTTTATTTATATGATATTGTTATACTTATATAATATCATGTTTATTTACATATCGTATATATGTCACTAGTGAATGAATGATAAGAGTATAGATGTATATTATATAGCGCCGTATTTACATACATATATGTATTTTATTGTACTTATAAGAAATTATTCTGTCAATGGAATATTTAAATATAATATAATATAATATTTAAAATTATATTTACTATTTTGTACTAAGTAAATTTAATATATATTTACCGCTTAGTATTAAATGGTACTATAGAATATTTGAAAAAGTGTTGGGTTGATAATCGTTATGTGGAAGGTTAGAATCTGCTTTTGAAGAATGTACATATAAACATATAGTTTGAATATATGTACAACCCATAGTTCTAGAAATTATAAAATTCACCCAAATTATTTTAAAATACTAAAATATTAAAAAAAAAATATTGTAAGCAGAGTGACAGGCTGTGAACATACTAACGGTTCGTACGGGTATCTAAGAGTTGACAAAGGCAACTGTATTCTTCCTCGTTTTCTTTTAAAAGAAATCATATCACTCAAATTGGAAAATCCTATATATTCATACTAAGAAGGTTGAGAAACTATGTGGATGCAAATACGCTACATATGATATACTATTCACTCTAATTTAATATACCTAAATCCAATATGGAGTAAAACATCTCAAATTAATTTAAATTAAGTAGACATACTCCATAAAAAAGCTATCAATACTACACATGGATATCCAACTAGATTTCCTACAAGGTTTTTATTCAGAACAATATTTAAGCTTTACTAATATCTGTAGATTTGAGCTCTATATGATTGCGTTTAAATTTATAAATAATGCAATTAAACATAATTTTCTATTAAAAAGAATGTTCGATATTCATAACCACTATACAAGAAATAAATCTAATTTATATTTAACTTTATTCCGTACCAATAACCAAAACAAAAACTGTTTATGAAAATATTTAAAAGATTTTAATGATTTACTAGCTGACTTAAAAAATACTGTCACCATACGTATTTTTAAAATTAAAATTAAAGAATTTATCCAGACGTATTTTCGAAACTAAAATCAAAGAATTTATCATAATATGTGAAGAATATATAAAAATACAAAATAAAAACTAGTAAAAATAACAGTAAGTCGATGCAACCGACTTATTTATACCCTACACCTAAAACATTCCAATTAAATTAAAAATCCATAAGTTATTTTAGTTAGGTATTTAATACAAGCTAAAAAAAATAAATGCTGTTACAACCTTTGTACAAAATTTCAGGTTTCTATCTTTATTAAATTCGAAAATATGATTGTTAGGTCTTGGGAAGTGTGTGAAGGCACGCGGACCACCACCCCAATTCATCTCAAATTTTAGAGACATCAACAGAGTAGAACATTCTTATATCAAATTTCAAGTTTATATATTTATTAATTTCGAAGATATGCTTGTTTGGTCTTAGGAGTTGTGTGGCAGATACCCGAACAACCATTCTAATTCATCTTAAATTTTGGACAAATCAGGGATTCAGGAAACAACACCCTTGTACCAAATTTGAAGTTTCTGTCTTTATTAATTTCGAAGATATGCTTGTTCGGTTTTGGGAGTTGTATGGGAGGTACCCGAACGACCACTCCAATTCCTCTCAAATTTTAGATAAATCAAGGATTTAGGAAACAGTACCCTCCTATCAAATTTGAAGTTCCTATCTTTATTAATTTCGAAGATAAGCATGTTCGGTTTTGGGAGTTGTATGGGAGGTACCCGAACAACCACTCCACTTCATCTCAAATTTTAGGGATATCAGGGATTCAGAAAAACACACCCTCGTACAAAATTTTAAGTTTCTATCTTTATTAATTTCGAAAATATGCGTATTAGGTTTTGGAAGTTGTATGGGAGGTACTCGAACACATAGTCCGATTTCGCCCATTTACAATCCCCGCCTTACCTTAGTCATTGTTAACCTACAGTATAAATTTAATCAAGATAGCATCATTATTTTTTGAGTTATCGTGCGTACGGACGGACGGACATCGCTAAATCGACTCCGGCGGTGATCCTGATTCAGAATATATATACATGTCTATACCTAACTCGCTTCCTTTTGGTGGTTACAAACACCATACCAAAGTTAATATACCCTATACTTAATGTGTAGGGTATAATAAGATATGTATATAAAGTAAAAAAAAAAATAAATTAAAAAAGATTAGAAAAAAATTTTTTTTTGCTTATGTAAATTTTATAAATTTGTTTTTGACAGATGCCTTCCAAGGACTAACAAGCATATCTTCGAAATTAATAAAGATAGAAACTTGAAATTTTTTACAAGAGTGTCAAGCATATCCCAAGAGGATGCCTGTTTTACCTTCCTGAAATTCGAGTTGAATAAGACAGAAAAGGAAAGAAGTTCAAGCAGCTGCCAAAAAACTTGGATTTTTAAGGAACTAAGGATTTACAAAAACTAAGGATTTTTAATTTAATTCAAATTATTGAGGTGTAGGGTATTAATAAGTCGGTTACATCGATTTACTGCTCATTTATTTTAATTTTATTTATCCCTCCTAATGCACAATGTCACATATACATATATATAAATATTTTGGAAAAAGCGTATAAAACCGATTTTGAATCCGACTCTAAAATCCTCCGGAATTATTTTTTCCCGATATATATTTCAAAACAACAGCATTTCATATAGTGGGCGCTGTCGCCCCCAAACCTAAATTATTGAAACCATGATTTTGAATGCAACCGTAAAATCTCTCAGAATAGCTTTTTTTCATGTATATTTCAAAACAAAATCATTTCATATATTGGCATTTCATAGGCATTTCCAAAAAGTATTTCATATTCAAAACAAAAGAATTTCCAAACCCCCGGTAAACCAATTATTAAAACCTTGATTTAGAATCCAACTATAAAATTCCTTGGAATTTTTTTTTTCCGATGTATATTTCAAAAAAACGAGACCTTGATTTTGTAACCAACTCTAAAATCCCTTCTAATTCAGAATTTGGCATATACATATATATACATATTTGGAAAAAACAGCAATCCTGATGTTGAATCCAACTCTAAAATCCCTCCTAATTCAGAATCTGGCATATACATATTCTATTTACATATACATATTCTGGAAAAAGCGGCAATTCTGGTTTTGAATCCAAATCTAAATTCAAAACGATCAAAACTACTTTGGGATTTTGGTATTTCGGGATTTTGGAATTTGTGATTTTGGGATTTTGGATTTGGGATTTTGGAGTTTTAGGATTTTGAATTTGGGATATTTTTTTTCGGATTTCGTAGCGCTCCCATTTTTGAGATACGAGCATTCGTAGCGCTCCCATACATTTTCTCGAAAAAGAGAATTATTTTGAATCCAACTCGAAGTGTGTCCTATTTCAGAATCTTGCATATATCTACACTTGTATAAATATTCTGAAAAAAGGAAATACCCTGTAATATTTTGATTGCTTTATTTTGAATCCAACTCTTAAACTCCTTCTAATTATTTTTATTACATATACATTTCAACAACAAAACACTTTTAACAATAGGAGTTGTCGTCCCAAACCTCGGTTAAACATATTATTGAAACTCTAATATTTTTTAAATGCAAATTTCGTGAATGATAAAATATGATTTGTGTATCAACATTTTATTTTCCAACATTTTTCCCTTTTCGATATTTTGTTTTTTAATATTTTCTTTTTGACATTTTTTTTTTAAACATTTTCTTTTCGACAAAAAGACGGGCTCCCGTGACATTTTGTTCAAGTCAACATTTTTTAATGGACATTTTGGGAGTCAACATTTTGTACAAGTCGACATTTGGAAATATGTACTAATTTTTACCGGGTCTTAAGAATTTAATAGGAGCCCAACTGTTTAAAGAAGGTTTTGACGGTAATTTGAAATGTAGTACGCTTTTAAATATTTATATGTTGTAGCAGATCTTAAATTAATACTTTGCGCGAACGATTTTTCTTCCAAAGAATATTGTTTTTGTTTCTTTCTTAACAGCATTTTGCAAAAAACTTTACTGCTAAAACAAACAGAATCGATTTTGTTTTCAATATTCAGTTTGCTTTTCGATAATATTTGTTTTCTTATATAAAATTTGTTCCTATATTGCTTTATAATTTTTTTTGATTTCTCTAACAATTGACGTTTTTGATTTAGAAGGCGTTGGTATATTCTTTCAGTCTTTATTCCATGGACACAATTATTTCAAAAATAATAATCCGGGGTATTCAACATATTAGCTAGTTAAATAAGCACTCCATTTACTTTTTGATTAGGCTCATATGTCTCAAATTCTGTCAAGTCATAATCTGTGACTGCGAGTTATTATCTAATTAAAAATTATATATATTGAAATTGCTTTCATTAGATTTTAAAATGTTTATATTTTCTTCTAGAAGAAGCGTAGGAATAGCCCCTTGTTCAAAGTAATCAAATAATAAAAACGAAAGCAATTTTGTGTTTACCTTAAGTATATTCTAAAGACTAAAAACTTCACTTAATAATACAAATGTTGTTGAGAATTATTTCGTAACTAATACTTACAAATGTTTAAAAAATAAATGAAACTACATGAACTATAATTATAATTGTAAGGGGTTGAAATTTACTTACAACATTTTCGCTCAAAACCATATCAATTTAGTATATAAAATAAGAATTTCATTTATAACAATTTTAAACCTAACATTTCAAGTAATTTTTGAAGTTTGTCTTTTTACAAATTCTTGGTGAAAATGACGGCTATCATGCCATCAGTAGGAATGTATTTCAGCAATATTAACGATTTTTCATAAACTTCACTAATGTAATGATACTTGATATTGATGTGTTTGCTACGTGAATGGAAGACTCGATTTTTAACCAACTGTTGAGCGCTACGATTATCACCATATAGAACTGTAGGATCTTCCCCTATTTTTTGAAAACCAATTACTTTCAATAAATTTCGAAGGTATACAGCTTCTTTTAATGCTAAATATAGTGCCATATACTCGGTTTCGGTGCTGCTTAATGCAACTCTTGTTGGTTTTTCGACTCGCACGTAACAGCTCCTGCACCAATAAAAAATGCGAAGCCAGTATATGACTTACTATCATCAGTGTCTCCACCCCAATCAGCATCGACATAACCATATAATTGTTGGTAAGTCTTTCTATATGTTAACATTGTATTTATGGTATTAGCTAAGTATCGTAGAAGATGTTTAGCTGTTTTTAGATGTTCCATATCTGGTGAGATATTAAATTGCGCTAATTTGCGTACTGAATGAATAATATCTGGTCGAGCTGAAAATCCAATATATATTAATGAGCCTATCAATGATTGATAAACTTTTAGTTCAACTTTTCTACAACCAATTTGCTAATTTTATTCGATTCTCAATGTCTTCTTCTGCTCCTCCGTTTGCGGTAAGAATACTGCCAAGGTAGTTGAAACTTGTCGCATTCTCTATGTATGTGTTGTTTATTGCTAGTGGATTGGAATTGTTTGCATTCAATATATATGAGCGCTATAAAATTTGTTGAGTTGGTCAAAAGAATTGTCGGATCCATATATCACTAAACATATATTCACAATATCTATGTTAGGCGAATACTTAAATATGTAAGTCAAGTTTGATGACTTTATCATGATATAGATATCATGATTGTATCGTATTGAATCAATTAAAAAAAAAATCTACGTTTCGCTTGCGTAATTTACCTTGGACATATCCACTACGTCATTTATGATCGACTACATTCATTCATATGAATCCTGGATATTTTCAATTATAAATTTAAATTCACTTTAATCACGATGAAGTAGCTGATATCTTATTTCTTCAACAGGTGGTGCGTGGGGATATCATTGCTCCATCTATTTGTGAACAGATAAATTTTAGAAAGAATCCGAATAATTTGAGATTGAACGAGCTTTTTAATATTCTATTCCACTCTAGAGATAAGCGAAAATTTGAACCAATTTCGAGAATGCTGCGAGAGATTAACTTACAGTCTGATCTTTTCAATATTAATAATAACAAACTATTACAAACTAACAAAGCCAAACTTTAGAAGATATTTAAATCTCAAATATTTTTTTATTATTTTCAATCTCGAAAAAGATATTTTTTCAGATGCGAACTTAATAGCCAAGTTTAATATATTTTTTGAACAGATGATTTATAAACAAAGATTGTGTCCTATAATGCAAAAATCTACCACAAATTTTCATTGCATTAAATAAATAAATGCAATCAATATTACTTGGGGGCCGCAATTAAAATTTTCCAACATCATTTTCAGTCAGATTTTGAATATTATTCGAATTTTATATAAAAAAACCATATAATATCTCAAAGAAAAAACGGAGAAATTAATCGTCTCATATTTCGCCAATAAAATGAAACCATTTTTATTTATAAAATTTTGCGGTACCTTGTGTGATTCCACCATTTGCACCGCTTTAGAACCGGTCCTGACTATTAATATTAATTAATTATATAATATTGTTTATAAAATATGGTTTTTATTATTTTTCATAAATATTAATTAAGATAAGATTATATAAATTGAGGGATTTTATTTCTATCAACTATCAATTATTATAAATATAGTTTATTATCAATATTATATTGATTTAGATAAGGTTTGATAATTATTTTGGAAAATCAAAATAAAATGTATATAACTAAGTAATAACATCTATTAGAAAATTTAATAATGTTACAAATTCAATTGTATATACTTAAATTAAAAACAATTCTGAATATAAAATCAAGACTTTTAAAAGCGCACATTACTGAAACAATAATTTAAAAGCAACGGAATTTTGTAAATATTCTTTGGTTCACAGTATGTTTACAAATGGGAAAATACAACTTTTCTCTATGACTCTATTCTCTATGACCTTCTTCCTCTTAATTTAATGCGATGTAATCAAAATTTTGATTTCACATAATAGCAAATTTAAATATTGCATTAAAAAATTTTATATTATTTTTTTATTGACTAAAGAAATTTTGCATCGTTTTATGTATCTATCGTTTGATATTTTTAATTATAAATCTCCAATAGAAACTAAGTTGTTTCTTTCCTAAGGAAGGTGGGAATCTTCCAAAGACACCAAAAATTTTTCCTTGGTACTGTCAGATTCATATTTTTCCTAACAGTGACTATAGCCGTTACAACAGTTACAACATCCAGTAGTATATAACACCTTACTGCATGAGGTACTTATTGAAGACAACCCCCCCCACTGCCTCTCTAGCAGCCATTGTTATTGGTATTAGTATTCTTATTAATATTATTATTATTTTACTACAGAGTCAGGATCATGAGTGGATTACAACATGCAATAGTACATAACAATTTCCTGCATGTAATAGCCAAAGAGAGGTCCACTGTAGCAGCTATTATTATTATTGTTACTCTTATTATTATACTATTATTATTGTTACTGTTATTATTATTACTACGATATGAAATTACTACATATTTTTAATTATATGACCTGATCGAGGTTTGAACCCAAAACCCTCCGATTGAAAGGTTGGCGACTTAACCACTACGCCATGAGTCAGATATAAATGAATCATGAATCATATTAATGTAGAGACTTTCACCAGTTTTCATAGTTTTATAATAAGTAAGGCTACAAGCAATTATTTCATTGCTTCATCTCTGGGGGACAAGTTTTGTAAAAGGGTGTAAAAATAAAAAAAACCAGAAAGATGAACTGTGTTAATTCTAGGATACCTGCACACATAATAATATATACATATACACTGTTTATATAAAATTTGATGATCTTTTTTTAAATACCCCGCTTAATTAGATACTGAGTTATGCTCGTAAAAAAAGGGTATCTTCTACAATCCGCCGGTCGCCTTTTGTTCTCATTTCAATAGTAAAGGTCACATTTATATAAAAATGAAATTGTTAAAAATTAAAAAAAAAAACACCCAAATCCGATCAAAAACGTAATGGTAATGGTAAAAATATTCTACTCTTAGAATTATTTTTGTATGGATACAATAATAAGCAATGTAATAGGTAAAAAAATGTTTAAATAGCCCATTTACAAAGAACAATAAAATCAATAATAATCATAACTACTTTTGCCAAAAATAAGTAATAAACAGAAAAACGAGACCGTCTCCTCGGAAGAGCAGAGTAAAACTGTTATTTTTTGAAAAATGTTCTAAAAAGAAATGCGATGGAATAACTATATCTTTAGTTATACATCGGAATATTATTTTTTTTTCTGCAAAAATAAAAGATAAAAGTTGTTGATTAAATAATATTGGTTATTAATTTTATTGCGATTAAATCGCAGATACAAAAATAGAAATGTAATTTGTCTAAGTTGGAAATTTAAAAATTATAATTATATTATTTGCCGGCCCTTTACTAACTCTGTTAAATAAATACTTTTAGGGATTCAATTTAAATAACTGCAACATAACAAAAAATTGCATTGTCTCCAATTTAAATATTTTTTTATTAAATTTAAATATTATAGTTTATTAGTTCCGGAACAAAACAGAATAATAGCAAACTAATTTCAAAAAATTTTAATACTAAAAGTTTGAACGTATTTAATTACAATAAGATAGAAGGAAGAAAATTTGTTTTAAAAATTTGCTTATTACTTTCACTCTGTTAGTCCGTTCGCTCATGTGTTTACTAAACTTCTACACCGTTCAAGATAGAACAATAAAACCTTATAACCATGTATTAATAGGTCTTTAAAATGAAATTTTAACGATAAATTGGTCTACTAAATTAATGTTGTAGAACAACGTTTTTATGTAATCCCACCCGTTACGGAGCTGCAACCCCTATAAATTTGAAAAAGCGTTATATTTATATGTGTAATGTGTTTTTAAATGTTTTTCTCAGGTTCTGTTTAACAGTTTTTAATCTAAAAATACCAAACGGCGGGAATTTATTTCCTATGTACAACAAAATTATACAATTTTTTAAAATATAATATTTAAATTTACCGTTATGTAAAAGTTAAATTTTGTAAGATTTTGCTTTCTTCATATAGCCGCAAGACTAGATAGAGCTTTGATTTTTTGAGAAAAGAAAGACTTTTCAGAATTAGCATAAGTTATCTCAGAGTATTTTTTTGTATAACCTTCTGTTTAAGAGTTATAAGATCTCAAAAATTTAGGGCTGTAAATTTGCTATTTTTAAACACCTGTAACTCAGGCAGCTGTACACATTTTGCTAAATAAAAGTAAAAAATTAAAGCTCGAAGATGATATTTTACATGTATTAGCAACTATGTATAGGTTGCCTTAAAATTGAAGAAAATGTTCCTTAACTTTTCACAATTTTTTCTTTTATATAAAAGTCTAGAAAAATTTTCAAATTTTCATTTAAGTCATTGTATTTTAAACTGTTTGTATTGTCTTTTGAAAAATTTGCCCCTTTAAAAACAGTTAAATTTTTCTTGCCTTGTTTTATATTTGATAATAATTATTATGAAACTATTTTAATTTGTTAAAAATTTTAATTTATTTAGAAGTATTCTAATCTAATTACTCTATAATTACACTGTACAGTAGACTCAAATTTTAGTTGGAGACCTGAATTCTTTTGATTTTTGTAAAAATCCTGGTCCATGACACCATTTAGAATCCAGCAACCCCTGAACGTTTCAACTACGTGAGAATATTTGAACTGGTATTAACATGTCTTCAAGTGACCGATTCGGTAAGTTCCTGAATTTGAGAAACTCTGTTGGCGACAGAAATATTAAAGCTGAAAGAATATGTAGATAATTGATTAAGAACAATTTCTGAGTCTGTCCACAGGAGAACATCTGTAATTGAATGAATGGATTTAATGCTTTCATAAACCTTTCTTAATAATTTGGAAAGGAACGGCACATAGCTCAATTCGAGGAATGTACTGAGTTTTTGTTGGACGACTTTTGATTTTGCTGTTAATAATCTGACTTTGGCTTTCTTTGGAAGGTTGTAGACCGTATATAGATAAACACCCCATATGTTCTTAAGCTCGCATCTACAAATCCAAATCCATTTGGACTTGAATATATGTAGTGTCACCCAATACAAATCTTGGAACTAATTTCACTTAAGAATTTTAATTTATAATGAAGTTCTACAGGAAGGGATTCATCGCAATCCAATTTTAATAACAGTTTATGCATAAATATTTTACCCTTAACAATATTTGGATTGATCAGTCCCTGAAGATCAAATAAGCGAGATAAGTTGAGAGGACAGTTCATTTAAAAATCTTACTATTGCTACCAAATTTGTCTGACAGTATGAATCGAAATTCATTTAACTTAAGGATGTCATACCGTACCCAACGGTTTTATTATAGAACTCAAATATATTTCTATCTATAGATATATGTGTGTCTTGATCTAATACTGATATGTTCACTAACAAACCTTCATTACTTGAGTGCCATTTACGCAACTTCATGACAGCAGATTCCAAAATTGAAGTCACCTCAGTACGGATTGCATATACGTTATCCAACGAATTGCCTCCAGTAATAAGATCATCAACATAAGGATCCTTAGAAATAACCTTAAACCCAACAGGAAAGTCATGATGGTTTTAAAAAGCAAGATATGATAAAGAATTAGTTGCCAAATAGGGAAGTATTCATTTTGAAACGATATGTATTCAACTTATCTTCTTAATATGAATCATCTGCGGTTACGTAAATTTGACGGTATATTTTGCATATATAAGCCTTTAGAGGATATTTATAAAATCTGAATCGAGCAACATAGTTTGATTATTTCGTTATTTACTTTTGATTGCAGTGCTTTACAGCTTTTAGCATCGAAAAGAAGGCAAACATCGGCAAATAATATTATTGCTGTATCAATACCAGTGTTAGTTAGGCTATCTATAAATAATCTAAATCATAGCGTAATGGTTGTAATAACATATAAATAAAAAATATGTAGTTCATATCGTAATAATGTATATCATATAATTAATGGTAATAAAAGTAATAATAATATTAATAGCAATAATAATAGTAATAATAATAATAATAATTATTATAATAAATAAAATATAATTTATAATAATAATAATAAAAAATAAATAGCTGCTACAGTGAAGCTATTTTTGCTTATATCATGTAGGAAGGTGCTATATACTACTGCACGTTGTAACTGTTGTAACGGCTGTAGTCACTGTTAGCAAAATGGTAATATTAATAGGCGGATTCGTTGTTTCCTTACAGTCTCACTCCAAGTTTAACGTTTCCGCATCCATTTCCTATCCTTTTCTATCCCTACTCCGTAGCCAATATATTGCGTCAGCAGGTAAGGGTTTCATCCCATTATATTGGCTAAAGAAGGAGGTGGGTTTAGCCAGTAAGAATCTGACAAGAATCTAATACCTGCACAGGTCGTAAGTGTTTTTTTCTTTACATACCCCCCCTTACGACCAAATATAATATAAATATATAGTATATAATATAAACAAAATAAATAATATTAGTATATAATTTAATAATAGCAAAAAACCTATAATGGCCTTGGTAGCCGATGGTTCAATAATATTGCATTACATTTATGTATATTTTATATACACTATTTTATATTTTTTCCAAATTTTTTTTTTAAATATTGTTAAAAATACTTTTCGGTTCTGTATAGATACCAAAATTAGTTTTAAACATTATGGTAGGCATAGTTAAATTGAATTAAGTTTAGAAGATAATTATAATTTAACTGACAACTTGAATTGACTGATTTGGAATGCTTATAATTTTTTTATTTTATTTTTTTGCAGATAATAAAGAATGTTATAAAATTTTATAATATCATCATACAAAATGTAAGAATGTGTAATAAATGTTAAATTTTATTATATTTTCGAACGATCAATTTTTTGAACACTCTCATTATGAACGATGAAGCATATTTTCATTTAAATGGATATATCAAAAGACAGAACTGCAGAATTTGGGCTACGAAGAAGCCGAGAGTAGTGCATCAGTGACAATTACACCCTCTCAGCTCCACTGCTTCGTGTGGAATTATGGCTGATAGAGTTATCGGTACATATTTTTACGAAAATGAAACTGAGCATCCAAAAACCGCCTCTGGGGCGGTATACCGTACCATGTTGGAAATTTTTTTACGTTCGGTAGTGCTCAATAATCGTGACATATTGTAGTATATCTAAACTTATTCACAAGTTTATTTCCATAACTGTAAATTAAACATTACCAAAATAACTTTAAAAATTAAATAACATAAAATTGCTGACCTAACATTTTGTGTGGTTACACTTTCAATGTTTGGTATTGTTAAATGCTGTTTATTTTTGTATCCTACAATATCAAGTACATTTACTTTTATACAATATATTTAATAAAGCAGAAGATCAAATTACATCTTTCGTTTAGATTTTTAAACGTTATGATTTTTATGTAAATGATCCATTTTTGTATGCAATTATATTTTGATAATATTTTGGTTAATTAATAATGGAAATTATGTAAAAAGAAACTAGGTTGATATATTGTATTGCATTTTTTGTTCCAAATAAAATTCTATGTAGCAAAGCAATAAATTAGTATAATTTATTGTCTTTGATAAAATTTGTATGGATTTGGAAAAATCAAAAATAGTATACATATAAGGATTGATTTTTGGAAGTAAAAATCAGATATATTCATATCACCTATAGTTATTATTTATTATACTATTTATTATACTATTTAATCTATACAAACCATCAATTCACTTTACAGGAACGTACAATTAAATATTCATATTTTATATTATTCTATTATTGGCATGCCGTGCCCAATAGCTTTGCAGACGATAGGCACATTCTTCACGCCGTTAAAATATGTGATAACTTTTTGCATCAAACATTTAGTGAGCATCTAGGTATGCTCATATCTTTCTGATTCGAAAGCATTTAGGAAAATTAAACATTGTTTATATATGATAAGGAAGACTTTTAATTTTGACAAGACAAAACATATTACAATATGGTTCCAGCTCATACCGCGAAACAGTGGCTATTCTGCGAGAATTTTTCGATGGCTGAATAATTTCAAAAAATGCTGATTTCGCGTGGCCACCTAGTTGCCCAGATTTAACGGCCCCTGATTTTTTTGTGGGGTTTCTTGAAGGAACAAGTTTACGGCAACAAACACAAAACATCCAGGAACCAAAGCACAGTATTCGTACAGAAATTGCCGACCGGTTCTTGTCGGTGGCTATTCATCTGATAATTTTAAAATAAAATCTGGTCCCTCAGGGATTGATTTTATCTCCCACTCTTTTCTTAATATTGATCAATGACCTACTTTCAACAATCTCTAATACAATCCATTGTTTCCCAGATGACAGAAGCCTTGTAGCTTACTATGAATTTCATAGGCGCTGTAACATTAATCATTAGATCAATAGAACTGCAAAAACTTTGACTATCAGTGAGCTAAATAATGATTTAGCCAAAATCCAAAAGTAGGGTGAAGCATACAGATTTGAATTCAACACCAAAAAACAGAATGCTGTTTAATCTCGCGTAAAATAACAACTTCTATACCCAACCTGACATTCCTGAGAGAAGTTCTGCAGCATTCAACAGATTTAAGCATTCTGGGCATCGAGTTAAATCAAAAATTGACTTGGTCAAACCATATTTTTGGTATAGCTAAAGATGCTGCTCAATGTTTATGTTTCTTGTACCACTGTAAAGCTTACTTTTTTTTAACCGACCTTCTTTATATCTATAAAACGTACATTAGGCCGAAAATAGAGTACCATGCACATATTTCGGCTGAAGCTCCCGAAAAAGCGCTGGATTATCTCGACAAAGTGCAAAACAGAGCTATTCGTCTTATTGGCGACCCCAGTGTTACCTTAACGCTCACTCCACTCTGCCATCGACGTACTGTCGGGTCATTGACCCTGTTTTATAGATACCTTGTAGAGTTAAACACCTGCTCTAAAGAAATAAAACAATTGATACCTTCATTCAAAGTTTTCCATTGTAAAACGAGGAGTGCAGCAGATGCCCACCTCTACATGCTGAATTGTCAAAATGGCGTAACACGGTTATTATTTAAAAGAGCAAATTTTATTTATATTTCCATAAAAAATTATCAGATTTCTTTACAGGGAGCTATTTCTGCAGAAGTCATCTACGATAATCTACTTAAATGAACGCAACAGAAAATATAAATTTAGCTGTATCGATTTCAAATAATGAAGCAGATAAATCATAGAATAATCTTGGTTTCGAAGAATTTACAAAACTACTTATAATATTACAAATTAGAATAACAAAGGTAGAACAAAAATTTGCAATTGCGCAAGAAAAAGTAGGATTTGCTCAAAAAAGGCGAGTAATTTCCAAAGAAAGAGCTGTAGTACTAAAAGAAAAGTTGGCAATTGAAAGACTGCAGTTTATTCAAAAAAATATCCAATTAGTAACCTCAAAATAATTAAAATTTTCGAATACATATATGTAGCTACTTTAATTTTAAAATTTTATTTAATTAGGTATTGTTAATTTGAAAACTTTGAAATTTTACACATTTTTTTTTGAGAATATTAATAATTCATTTTAAAGAATAAAATTTGATTTTTATATTATAATTCAATTATAATTTTTAAATTTTATTTTAATTTTTAAAGTTCTAAATGTCTCACGTACATAATTTGTGCGATTTCATTTCGACGAGTTTCTCCTCTTTTTCTGATGGAACTTGAACTTACATTCTCATTTATTTCAGCCTTATCTTCCACAAAGTCTTCAGCTAAATCTTCAAAATCATAGGAATCTTGAAGTTGCTTAGCTAAGTTGTGAATAATAAAAACGTATATTAAAATTTAGGCGTTCTGTCACTTTTCAATTGAATTTTATAATGAAGCATTAGACATTAACAGACTATTTCACTAAACCTATTTAAAATTAAAAATAAATGCTAGAAAACATTAGGTATATGTAAATTTTTGTTTACCTGCACACTTCCCTGTATTTACAAGGGCGATATATACTCTTCTCTCTAAATAAATTTTATCAAAACGTTTTCGTTCCATAATAATTATGTAACCAAAATTTACAATATGTATTTATAAGCTTATATTAATAGCTTATAATTTCTGAAGTCTTATCGAGTACTATAACATTAAAAATCAAAGTATTAAGATACTACTTAAATGTTGCAAGTATTATCTAGTTTATACCAAAGTATAAACTAGTTTAGAGTATTATCTTTTTACTAGCAGAGTACCCGGCGTTGCCCGGAGTATTTTGTTGGCTTTATGAAATAAAAATTTTGCTTTTGCGTTAATTTAATTAATATAGTTAAATTATTACTATGCATTTACAGATGCTGATAGTTAATATTTTAATTTTTATTATATTTAATTACATTTAATTAATTTTTTTTTAGCAAATTGAATAAACAGAGCGAAGAATTAGAGACAATTCGTTTACAAAAAATCTTTAAAGGAATCAATAATCTACTGGGTATATTATTAGGGAGTATATTATTGAGTTTCCACAATATATTCGGTGATACCGAAACATAAAATCGCATTTCAATTAAAAAAGACCATAATGTAGTACATTTTTTTCGTAAGTAATGTCACATCATGGCTCGTAAGTAATGTCACATAGGTCTCTTAAAAAAGCAATGTTGTAGAACAACTTTTTTAAGTAGCCTCACCATTACAGCTCCTACAGCACCTAGAGCTTTTTTGAAATAGGTTCTTTTTAAATGCATACATCTCTGGTTCTGTTTAACATATTTTTAATTTAAAAAAGGCAGGATTGGTTTTTATCTTTATAAATCAACCATAATTGTTTTACGTTAACTTTTTTTAAAAAGTAATTAGATACGTTTTAAAATTGATATATGCTAAAAATATGTGTAAAAAACTGTATATAGATAAGAATGTTTCTGTTCTTTAAATACGTATGTACTCATTTTTGATTAAATACTGTACAGAAATCTGAATATGTTTTCTAATTTAATTGATTGTGTTTATAGTATTTTTAAACATACGTGCATTATGCAAATAGTATATGTACATATTTCAATGATAATTTTTGGGGAATATGTTATACACATGCATTTTATATGCACCATGCATGTAATGTATTGTATGTTGGTAATGCATTCCTGAATGATGGCATAATGATTGTCGCATGGAGCAGATTATTTCTGTTTTTTAATAACTGCCGCAAATGTTATGTTGTTAAAACTTAAACACAGTATTCTTAAGATACTTAATTAGGCTATTTTAATTACTATTATGTATTAGAAATTTTTGTATTGAAAACTTTTTATGAAATATCAAAAACAATATAGATAGAAAAAAGTAAAAAGTGTTGAAAATATCTTTTCCATAATAATAACAGTACAAAAATTGGGCATAATATTTTTAATAGGTACTCGTGCGGAAATAGGCTAACGAACGTAAACAAAAATTTGTCACAGGCTTTATTTAGGATCGTAAATTCATCCTGCCAAATTAAACAAAAATTAGAAAAGAATTTTTTTTTAAAAGTCTATCGTGCTGCAATGGGTTAATGTATCATGGGAGAATTAATTCAATGAGCTTCTGTCTTAAAGTGCAATACTTGTGCAGATGTTTAATTTGTCAAACCGTTTAAGCACGATAACAAAAAAATTAAAAACTTCATTGAGGCTTGATGCTGAAATGGGTTAATGTGTCGTGACCATGTCGACTAAGTTGTACTAAGGGGTAAGACTTCTTTGGTGAAGAGCTACACTTTTCTAAGTTTTCAACTCAATTTGTCTAATCGTTTAAGTGCGACAATAAAGAAATTATAAAACTTCATTGAGCTCTGGTGCCGAACCAGATTAATGTATCGTAAACAAATCAACTCAGTGAGCTTCTGTGGTAAAGAGCTACACTTTTGTAATTTTTCAACTCAATTGGTACAACCTTTTAAGTGCAACAACAAAAAAATTAAAAATATCATTGAGCCCTGGTGCCGAAACGGGTTAATGTATTATAACCAAGTCAACTTAGTAAGCTTCTGTGTTAAAGAATTACAATTTTGCAAATTTTCAACTCAATTGGTCAAAACGTTTAAGCGCGACAATAAAAAAATTAAAGAACTTCATTGGGCCCTGGTGCCGAAACGGGTTAATGGATCGTAACCAAGGATTCCGAAATGGGTTAATAGATCGTAAGTAAATTAACCTAGTGAGCTTCTCTACTAAAGAGCAACAGTTTTGCAAGTTTTCAAATCAATTGATTGAACCGTTTAAGTGGGACAGCAAAAAAATTTAATGAACTTCGTTCGGCTCTCATGTCCAAACGGGTTACCGGAACGTTACAAAAAATTTTCTCAGGATTTTTGTCAGAGCATAAAACCACCATACAAAATTGGACATAAATTGGAAACCAAAAATTTTTGGAAGCCCGCCGGCCCGAATCCAGGTGACATATTGCAACCCAATTTAGAGTACATCCCTAAAGATGGGAAGAACATTTGTGCAAATTTTCAACTCAATCGGTCAAGCCGTTTAGTCAGGACAACGAAAAAATCAAAAAGCTTTAAAGGGCTCTCGGGCTGCAATGGGTTAATGAATCGAAACGCGATGTAGCCTAGAACTCCTTCCGAGTCATAAAAATGTTCCGGCTAAACTTGGTTGCAATCGGATTGGTGGTTTTTACGTGAATCCGGCAAAAACAAACAAACAAACAGAATTTCTTCCTTATATATTAAAAGATATTGCAGAAGTATAAGTATACATGTATAAGTATATTTAAATGCTTAAGCATTATCTAGTATCTACTCATACTTTATAAATACCGATCATTATCGACACAGCACTTTTTTAAGAAAATATATAATTTTATTGTAGAAATATTTATCAATAAATACAAGTATATTATCAATCCAAATCGCAATCAAATTAAAAAGTTATAAAAAAATTAAAACACATAGAATACATTCAATGAGGCAATATTTTAAAAATTTGAAACACTTCAAAAGTTTATAGTCATACTTTTATTGCTTCCAGCTTTTATTTTCATTTCACAGGTTTTATTACACATATTATGTGTAAGTTAAAATAAGGTATTATATTTTTTCCTTGTTATTGTGCCTAAGGCGCCTCACCTTAGGTGTTGAAAGAGAAAGGCTTGTTTTACACTAAAAGAACCTTATTCTTTTGAAAACAAATTTTATTCTGAATTGAAAATAATTTTTATACTAAAATTAACATTTAACAAACAATTACAAAATTATTATTTTCAATACAAAAATGTCTAATAAGCAATTATTTAATTTAGCAATTGAAAGAAGTTTGATGCTTTATGCGTGTACCTTTACGCGTGCCTTTCAGGTGTGTATGTTAACTTGAATATTTGCTATATTGAGATTAATTTTTTAAAGAAACTTCGATATAATTATTTTATAATTTAGAAAAAAACTTTTTTTTTTTTAATCTTTTTTATTTGTTTGTTCATTTTATCGCTTTTAGTCACGAGAAATAAATATTTAATTGATATTTTTTATCGAAGTTTTTAAAAATGTAGTTACAAATTTTTATTTAAAATAGAAAAATCATAAATAGATACATATGTATATCACATATGTCAAAAACTTCAACTTTTCATTTAATTAAATCAATAATTAATGACTAATGAGTTGATGATAAGCTGGCGCATTTACTTACCCTTTAAGTTAAAACATAAAATTCTGGTATTTACTAACTATTTCCTGGTATTTACTAAATATATTCAGGTTTTTGCTAAATATATTCAGATATTTACGAAATAAATTCAGATTTTTTTTGCAGTTCAGAGTTTTACTAAATGTTCAGATTTTTACTAAAAAATTTCAGATCTTTTTTTTGATTCTAAAATTATAAAAATTAAAACCTTTCTATTGATAAACATGTAAAAATTCTCAAAAATATTTATCGTCGATTTGTCTAATTTTTACCAAGTAGGGTAACATCGACCGAAAAAATAAAAAACTTTTGAAAACAATTTACTGCCACCTCTTAAGCAAAATACATTCTATTATGAAGAAGTTGAATTAATTAACTTGCCCAAAGATGGTATAAAATTTTGAAAAGAGATTTAAAATGCACATCTACCCATAAAGTTGGATTTAAACAAAGGTGGTTCTGAACAAGTACCAAACAATAATGTACAAACATTTTAAAATAGTGTTAGCATAACTAAATTAAATAGTGAATTGAAAATTTTAATTAGGATTTTCAGGTCAACTTCAGGTATTTACTAATTATTCTCAATTATAACATTGACATTGAAAATTTTTTTTTTTAAATGAATTTCTCTGCCACATAAATGGAAACAGGAAATTACACAGCCTTTCCTGTTCAGGCGTGGCTGTAAATGTCATAAGGGAGAATAATTCTTACGACGTGTGTGGGATTCGAACCCACTCTCCCTCTGTGTTTACAGCATATTTTTACACGCTCTTACCCACTAGGGTACCGAGGCCCCCATTGAAAAAATACATGCATAATTATTACATTTCTTAATGACTAAGTTATATGCATATTAAAAATAGAATTAAAAGACTTAAAGCAAAATTTGTGTAATAATAATGTTTGTAAACTGTTTATGCTAAACAGTATAATAAATTAAACAAATAAAAAACAAAAGTTCTGCTATACAAAATTTGATTATCTACATAAAACTCTTAAGTAAGATTTTATAATTCTAATAAACGGTACCTACTGCTGAAAAAAAATTAAACTTGATTATATTATCAAAATATACCTAGTTTAAATACTTAGTGTAGAATTATGAGTATGTGAATACTTTTAAGTAATTGAATGACTTTTTTGTGAAAATTAATACAAAAGGATTATAACATTACATTTGAAAAGTAAATTTATGAATGGGTTAGAATTATTTCCTAGATCAGTGATTTGGAAAAATATTGATGAAAAGTATTTTTGAAGGTATTCTGGAAATTGTTGAGGAATAATGTAATACAACATATATCTATCGATTCATTTCTTCCGTATTCAGTACTGATCCATTAAAGATTTGGTGTTTCTTGTTTGTCTGTCTTGTTAAGAAATTTGAACTGTTAAATAAAGAAGTAGCAGAAATATTGAATTGTGCATTTGCACGAGAAACTCTTTTGACATTAAATATTTTTCGTTTTATGTTGGAAAACTCGACAGTCGAATATTTTTCGTTTTATGTTGGGAAATTCGAAAAAATTTTTGCGATCACTAATAAATTTGTTAAAATACTATTAATATAGTTTTCGTATGCTGTATGAGCTTTCATATAATAAGTTATAGCTTCGAGCTATTGTATGTTTAACTTTTCTATCTAACTATGGTTCTCTATCTAACTATGGTTCTATTGTTTTGTTTTTTAACGAATTTTATTTACAAAAACATTTATATTTCCCAAAATGTTTTAAATAAAAGATAGAGTTAATTGAGTTGATATCCTGTCGTGCTAACAGTTCGTGCCAGTTAATAGATTAAAAAGCATTAATAACGCCTCGATAGTCAGCATTACACAAGTCATATACAATTATGTAATTGTAGGTTTTGCCCGAGATTATGATAATAGTAGAGAACTCGAAAATGATTAGGTTATGATGATTAGTGTTAGTAAAAAGATTATCAGCATCATCAGCGAGCATTAACACCACTCTATCATAAGCATATGGAAATGCAAGAACTACCCATATATTATTGCTGTTTGGTTAACTAATAATTTGTTGAAGATCGTTACAATCGAACTGACTAATAAGTCTGAAATCAATTTCATCTTGAACGTGAAATGAAATAACAAATCATCAGAATCATCAACAATAAAAGAGAGGGATGATTGAAATCGCCAAAAACGAAAATCGAGTCGTCCTCATGCATATTTCAAATTATATTATGATATACACTATAAAATTCAGAATATTAGGAATTGTCAGAAAAAGGATAAAGGATGAAATCTTACATTCGAGATGTGTTATTTCTAGACCTGTCAACACCTGTATTTTTATAGTTCTCACGAGATTGATTTAAGTGATTATATTAGTTACTGTCGCAGTGATTACGATAAGTCTTGGGGTTCTGTTCGACCTCTTTTGCAGCGAACCCAATATCTTTGTGGTATATTTGCAAATCTTTATATTATACAAATCTTTAAGGTTAGATGGTAAGCCCTAATTGAGAATTTTTTTTTATACTCAGCTTGGTGGGAATCTTCAAAAGATGCACATGCGCAACGGGCTCATCTGTACATGTACACATGAGCCCCGTAGCACATGTACATACCGGATTCCTGTATTAAAACTAGTCAAACTGACTAAGCATTAATTTTATGCTATCTTGTTTGAGTATAGGTTTTATATACTTTGCCCTAAATCTAAAGGTCTTTTTCTTTTAAGCCTTCCTGTAATAGTCCTGTAATATCCTGTAATAATCCTGTTAAGTAAGCCTGTAATGTTTATTAATTGAGCAGCTTCAACATTTATATGCTCTTCTAGAGAAGCTTTACGCTTTATTGTATATCTGTTCATTTTATCCATAACTTTGGTGATTTTTAAATCTCTATGAATGTCACTATTTGGTACATTTGTTTAGACTTAGGATGTAGAACTCAGTAATTGTATCTACACTTATTTTCAAGTTCTAAATCCAAATTGGTGTTTTGGAATTCAATTTCTATTTCCTATAATTGGCTTTAACCTTTTTAACAAAGTCTCATAAAGTTTTGACATAATTGTTAACAGAGATATTGCCCAATAAGGTTTTACTTCATTTAAAGGCTTTCCTGGGGTTGCTAACCATATAACTTCTGCTACTTTCCGAACTCTTGGAACATACTTCAATATTACTGCTGCATTTATGATTTTTGTTCAAAACTTTAGAGCTTTTTGTGGAAGCACTTTTTAAACATTGGCTGTCATATGATCAAAACCTAAGACTTTATTTAACTTCAGTCTTCACTAATTTCTTTTTGTGTAAATGCAGTAATAGTGTTTTCTTCTATTATAATATTTTCTACTAAACAAAGATCTGAGTTTATTTCGTTTGGTTTGAAAATATTTTTTAAATGATCTGCAAATAATTTGGCCTTTTCTTTATTATCCTTTGCGGCCTTTATAAGGGGCGGACGTGCTTTATTGGTTTTTTTACACTCTTCGTTGCATTCCACAAAGAATAATTTGTTTCTTTTGTTGCCGATAAGCTTTTTATATAATTTTCATATGACAAATCTGTTATCTCTTAGGATAATTATTTGCTGCAGACCTATACTCAATCATTCTCGTATTGTTCCATGCAGCTTTTTGAATTATATTAATAAAGCCTTCTATCTGGAGTTAGTTATAATTGTTTTTTTGATTGTAAATTTATCTTTAGGTTAATATTGTTTATGATTTTATAATTAAAACTTACCCAATCTGTAGAATTTTTGTCAGTGTGGGCGTATTTAGTTTTCTATTTATATTTTTACGCAGATTTAGCATGACAGCAGAGAGATCAGAATCAAATTAAAATTATCTTCTAAATTAATAAAGTTGCCTGAAATTCTTTTGAAAGGTTATAAAAACGCAATTAGTTCTGGAACCTTGTTGTTGTCTGTGCTTTGCCATGACAACAACTTACTGGCCAGTTGGTTTGCAATGACAGCAACAGCAACAACCTTGAATGACAGCAACCACCTAGCTCTTTCTTAGCTGTCCACCTCTATTTGGGGTTGTTCCAGAACTTCAATCTGTATGTTTGGAATTGTTATCCTCTCTTATGAGAAATTTATGTCCGAGGACATTTAGGAGTTTTTAAAAATATTTTTCTTTACATTGCAATTTGGTATACAATATACTGCACCAACATTAAAATTTTGTTTAGTAATTTTTTTGGGTGTTCCTGAATATGCATTATCCATATGCATGAAAATGTATCCATTTTCTATTTTATTTAATCTCATGGAGATTTCATCAATTTTTAGCAACAAGTTTTGCATCATATGCATCGCTTCCTTGTCATTCTGTTTGGGTTTCATATCTTTAGTTTTTTCTGTATTCTTTTCGAATTTAGAATCCAGCTAGTTCCTCTGGCTTGTTCTTCTTCATAGGTGTCGTATGTCACTTTTTTAGTATCAATAGAGATATATGGAATACTATTTTTTAATTTTAAACTTTCCTTAAGTTGTCCAATCTCTCTTTGTATTTTTATAATCAAGTTTTCCAACTCGCGTATTCTGCAGCTGACTTCTTTAAACTTTATTTTTCTGTATTGCCCTCTTCCCTTTTTTTATTTGGGTCGCTTTGAATAGGCGGACTTCCTTGAACCCTCGAGATATTAGCAAATGGGTTTCTTAATTCTTTTAAATCGTAATTTGTATTAATAAACAGTCTCGACTCATCTGAACGTCTTGAACGTTCAGCCGAGCCCTCGCCGGCAGTCGTGGCATTTGCCGACACTTTAGTATATATCCCTGCCACATTATTATTATTATTATTATTACTATAAGACAAATTTCAGTATATTTTTATATTTGCTTTTAAACTTACAGTTTTCTTACTGCCGTCCCTCTGGCATCAGGCGCAGACCAGGTAAGCCGTCCATTCTGAAGCAGTCGCTTTTGGATTTTTATTCAGATTTTAGTTGACTCGTACCACAATCATACCTTACTGACGGTATTTCTTCTCCCCACCGAGGGTAGGGGTCGAGGGGAGATTATGAATGAGAACAGATAAATTAGTTCTTTTTTACTTTCCGTAACACTATTATATGAATCGTTACGTAAATAAGCAAGGAAAATATCTTACCTTAAAAGAATTCTCCCATCTGCTAGTGATTCTTTTGTCATTCTAACAATTAGGAATATAAGCGGATTTATTGATAATAGATTATTTTTATTAATATTATTATTATTGTTATTATTATTACGATTATTATTATTATCATTTGTTGTTGTTATTAATTATGTTACTGTTATTATTGTTATACCCTACAGCTAAAGTATAGGATATATTAACTTTGGTATGGTGTTTGTAACCACCAAAAGGAAGCGAATTAGATATGGACATGTATATATATTCTGAATCAGGATCACCTCCTGAGTCGATTTAGCGATGTCCGTCCTTCCGTCCGTTTTTCCGTCCGTTTACACGATAACTCAAAAACTAATGAAGCTATCTTGATGAAATTTATATAGTTGGTTACTAATTACGAAAGGAAGGCTAAGTTCGAATCTGGACAAAATCCGTCCATGGGTTCGGATTCTGGAAGCTTCCGAATGATTTCGGAGCAAACAAGATTATCTCCAAAACCAACAAAGATAGAACCTTTAAATTTTGTACAGTGATGTTTCCTCCCGTTCGATTTATGTGCCTGAAATTTAAGAGGATTTGGTCCATGGGTTTGGGTTTTGAAAGCTGCCGAACGAGCACCAGAGCAAATGAGATTATCTCCAAAACCAACAAAGATATAACCTTTAGATTTTGTACAATGATGTTCTTTCCCGTTCGATTTATGTCTCTGAAATTTAAGAGGATTTGGTCATTGGGTTTGGATTTGGAAGCTTCCGAACGAGCACCAGAGCAAATGAGATTATCTCCAAAACCAACAAAGATAGAACCTTTAAATTTTTTATAATGATGTTCCTTCCAGTTTGATTTATGTCTCTAAAATTTAAGAGGATGTGGTCCATGGGTTTGGATTTTGGAAGCTTCCGAACGAGCCCCAGAGCAAATGAGATTATCTCCAAAACCAATAAATATATAACCTTTACTTTTGGCCGAATGGTGTTTTTTCATGTTTCATTTAGGTCTATGAAATTAGAGGATTTGGCCATGGGTTTAAATTTGAAAGGATTTGAACCGCGGATTCGGATTTTGGAAGCTTCCGAAAGAGCCGCAGAGCAAATGACATTATATCCAATACTAACAAAGGTAGAACCTTTGAATTTGGTACAATGGTGTTCTTTCGTGTTTGATTTATGTCTCAGAAATTTAAGAGAATTTGGTCCATGGGTTTGGTTTTGGAAGCTTCCGAACGAGCCCCAGAGCAAATGAGATTATCTCCAAAACTAATAAAGATATAACCTTTACTTTTGGCAGAATGGTGTTATTTCATGTTTGATTTAGGTCTCTGAAATTTGAAAGGACTTGGTCCTTGGGTTCGGATTTTGAAAGCTTCCGAAGGAGCCTCAGAGCAAATGATATTATTTCCAAATGCAACAAAGAACCTTTAAATTAGGCAGAATGGTGTTCGTTCATGTTTGATTTATGTTTCTGAAATTTGTGAGAATTTGGTCCATGGGTTCAAATCTTGGAAGCTTCCGGACGAGCGCCAGAGCAAACGAGTATATCTCCACAACCAACAAAGATAGAACTTTTATTTTTAGTACAAAGGTGTTCTGTTATGTTTCCTTTTCTGTAAAATTAGAAACTGACATTTGAAAGAATTTGAACCATGGGTTCGTATTTTGGAAACTTCCGGACGAGCACAAGAGCAACGAGCATATCTCCAAAACCAACAAAAGTAGAACCTTTAAATTTAATAGAATGCTGGTCTGGCAAGTTTTCTTTATGTTCCTGAGATGGATTCGATGAATTGGAGTGGCAATTCTGGTGGCTGACACAAACCTCCCAAGTACTACCAATCTTCGAAAATAATTAAGATAGAAACTTAAAATTTTATACAAGGGTGTGAAGCATATCCCAAGCGGATGCCTCTTTTACGTTCTTGAAATTCGAGTTGAATAAGACAGAAAAGGGAAGAAGTTCAAGCAGCTGCCAAAAACACTTATGGATTTTTAATTTAATTCGAATTATTCAGGTGTAGGGTATTAATAAGTCGGTTGCATCGACTTACTGTTACATTTACTTGTTATTATTTTATTTTTATTATTTTTTTTTTACAAGTATTATTATTATTATTATTGTTATTATTATTATTAATATTATTATTATTATTGGTATTATTATTATTAATTCGTAAATCAGTATTAGTTGGTTTGATGGATACTGGCTTCAAATTTCATAAAAAGTAAAATAATGTTGGTATTTGAACTGGTAGTTGATTTTTTACTATGAGTAGGAAATATTGTATTAGTTTTATTGTTTAATGAAACAGCAACAGGATTCAGAAGAAGCGTTTTTGTATGAGTAGAAAATTTCTCCGTGTAGTGTTAGAGGTGTTAGAGGTGTCTATAAGTTTTTTTTATTATAGAACCTTTTTTCCATGATAATAAATTGATCCACAAATTTTCCATTTCGGTTCCATAACTTTAAGATTTAAATTTAAATCTAAGGTTCTGAGAAGTAATATTTACTATTTTATCATGGTTTAATTTAAATTTATTTATTAATAACTTAATGTGGTAACTAGAAGTTGTTGATGCTGTAAATTTAGAGAAGTATAACGAATGCAAAAATGTATCGCAATCGTATTTATTCTTAGCAGGTTCCTGCTTGCAGCCTGTAGTACTTTCCTTATCATTTGGTCATACAAAACGAACTTTCTTAATTGGTAACTTAGATCTACAAATAGTCGAAGTGAATGTAGACGTTGAGGTAGATGGAGACGCAGAACTATATAATCTTGAGTCAATTTTCTTGAATTTTGAACCATTTTAACAGTAATTGAGTTAAATATGAAAGCATTTTGAGCTCTGTAGCTAAATGGTTCATCCACTGCCTTTCGTGTACTGTCTTTTTAATTTTAGACGTTCTGTTTAAAGTTATATTATAGAGCTCGTAGTCATTTTCCATTTCATTAAATGCAGCTGATTATATTATAATTATACTCGTATATATATTTTTTTATTATTTAATAAAAAAGTTCACAGAAAGTTACTAAAAGTTTAATAAAATGGATTAAAACGGCAATTTAAAATTAGGTTAAAGTTAACTAAATAAAATTAAAAATAATCATTTTTATGTAGTAACCGTTAAACAAAAAGAAAATTTGTTAATACGACAAATAATTTTAATTTTAATTGTTTTAATATTTAACGAATGAATAAAGCTATTTATTATATTTCTGTAGTCATAAGGATTAATAGCTAAAGTATGTTTTCTCACATTTTGTACAGATCATTTTAAAAATTAAAATCGCTACCTGAAAGCAGGTAATTGAGATAAACACATGCTTCTTTGGCAAAATTATATTGATTTAACAGAGTTTGAAATTGTGATTTTTAAATTATTAACAATTAATATAATAAATAGTAATAATTGAAAATAAAAGACTTTGCTTCTTAAACCTTTTGCAAAATTTTAAGCTCTCGAGATCAACGTCTACTTTGGCTTTTTTTATTTTTTTATAATTTTAGTTTTAAAATACCTAACTGAAGTTTGGCTGTTATTTCAATTTCAATTGTAAAAATTTTGTAATAAAACTCCAATTTAGAGTGTGGTTGTTATTCCAAATGTAATACATTACGATTTAAAACGAGGAAGAATACCCGTACGAACCGTTAGTATGTTCACAGCCTGTCACTTTGCTTACAATATTATTTTTTTAATATTTTAGTATTTTAAAATAATTTGGGTGAATTTTATAATTTCTAGAATTATGGGTTGTACATATATTCAAACTATATATTTATACATTCTTCAAAAGCAGATTTTACCCTTCCACATAACGATTATCAATCCAAAACTTTTTCAAATATTCTATAGTACCATTTAATACTAAGCGGTAAATGTATATTAAATTTACTTAGTACAAAATAGTAAATATAATTTTAAATATTATATTATATTATATTTAAATATTCCATTGACAGAATAATTTCTTATAAGTACAATAAAATACATATATGTATGTAAATACGGCGCTATATAATATACATCTATACTCTTATCATTCATTCACTAGTGACATATACGATATGTAAATAAACATGATATTATATAAGTATGTATGTATGTATATCAATATCATATAAATAAAAATTCTTCAAGCAACCGTTATGTTGTTTATTTATTTACATTTTTTTGTACTACGCATTATATCCTCAACAATTTCAAATTATCGAGTAAAACAAAATGGAAAAAACTTGTTGAAGAAATTTGTTAGAAAATTTGAAAAAATCAAATAAAACTTTCGTCAATTATAAAGTAACCCTATATTATTAAAAAAAGTTGTTAACAGAAATAAGAGTATAATGTTGAAGCTTTAATTTTTGTGTATTACTTCAAAAAAATTTTAACAGGTGTTCAAGTTACAGGTGTTTAAAAATAGGAAATTTTCAGTTTTTGACCCCTTACAGCTCGTAGACGGGGAGTGATACAAAAAAAATTTCTAAAATGACTCATACTTGACTTATTTTACATATAATGACTTATTTTCAAATATCTAACTTCTGTCAAAATTTCAAGTTTCCAACTTTAACCGTTTAGGAGATAGAAGGGTTAAAGAATTTTGCAAAATTTGAGTTTCGCATAATGGTAAATTAAGACACCGTATGCCACAAATATATATTTATTATATATATATTTTTAAAGCTAATAAAAGTAGTAATCGTTTGCCGTTTTCAGAATGAAGATATACCTTATACAACTTGTGCTATAACAATTTAAATATAGAGCTTTTTTGAACCTTTGGGGAGCTGTAACTCCGTAACGGATGGGGCTACAAAAAAAAGTTATTAAAAATAAAATTAATATTTTTGTGAGATCTATCAGCAGTTAAAATGTCATAGCTCTATTTCAAAAAAAATGTGGGGATCTAAAAGTTAGGTGTTCCAGAGCTACCCTAAGTTTTGGTCCAAACTCAACCAAAAAAAATAGGGAACCTACAAATTATTCCCAAAATATTTTGTGTAAATTTCAAGATTCTAGCTTTCTTAATTTTTGAGTTAGCGTGCTGACGGACGGACGGACGGACATGGCTCAAAAGTCTTAGAATTTTTTTCTGATCCGATCCATACCTTTGAAGGTATATCTAGCTCGCTTATTTCCAGGTGTTACAAACGGAGGAGTAATTTTATTATAGCCGATCCTATCGTACGTTTGTCTTATCTTGAGTTTGTCTTATTTTCCTGTAAAATAGTACTTAAGTCGTAGAAGAAAACTAATTTTTATATACACAAATGACATCAAAGTATCAGTTGACTCATCAAAACTATTATTATTTGCTGTTGATACATTACTGTATATTATACATTACTGTATAATACTGCAGAAAAATGTGTGCAAAAAATAAATGAAGATTTAAGTTTTTTAAGTGAATGGTTTAAAATAAATATAGAGATTAGAGTTAAATATTGTTATAAAGTTAAAGTAGAAAATTCAATTATAGAAATAGTAGATGAGATAAAATAATTAGGAATAATTATTTATAAAAAATTAGAATTTACACAGCACATAAATTATATTTGTAAGAAATTAGTCAAAAAAATATATCTTTTTTCAAAAATTAGAAAAAATTTAAATATGAAATCTGCAATAAACATTTATAATACAATTATAAAACCGCACTTTGAGTATTGCTCATTGGTATTGTTTATGGTAAATCTTTATAGATTACAAAAACTACAGAATAAGTCTATGAGGATTATTCTTAGACTTAATAGATATGCATCAATTCAACGGTATGTTACAAACTTTAAAGTTTTTAAATGTAAATCAAAAGATCTTTTTTAATGTATTAGTAACAGTTTTTAAAATGAAGAATAACGCTTATCCAAAATATCTTTGTGATAAATTAATATATGGTGGTGATGTACATGACTATAATTTGAGAAATGTTGAAAACTTTTAGGTTACAGTGTTTTAGGCATGAGCGTGCAAAAATATGTTGATTTACAAAGGTTTAAAATTATATAATGAATTCAAAATAAATATAAAGAACATAAATACTATTAACAATTTGAAAAGAGAAATTAAAGAATATGTAGAAATGAAATTTAATTAGAATCACAAATAATTTGATACATAATTATTTATTTTGTATTGTATTGTAAAAAATGATGAATTAATCAAATAAAATAAAATAAGCATCATTTTAATTCAGCAGGTATTTTTATTTCAGTTCAAATATTATATTAAGCTTTAGTATTAATTCAATAAATTAATACTAAACAAAGAAGCTATTAAAATAATATTACAATAAAATAAAAAGAGAACATGAAATTATTAGTGGTTGTTAAGTAAGAAAAATATTAAATTGTTAGTATTATTATTTATTTAGTGGACAAGCAATAATCAAAATTATTTTAACAAAAAAGCTTAGTTCTTATCTTCAGCATCTTCGTCCACCAAATCAGAATGAATATTGGGCTCATTAATATGCTCATTAAGATTTTCGTATAGGAAGAATGAAATTCAGTATTAATATACTCTCACATATCAAGAAGGTCTCTCTTCTTTTCTAACGATATTGTTGGAATTTCTTCTATTACATATATATCAGTTGGTCGAATAGAATTAACACTTCTTTTACCAATTTTCAAAACTTTAAATTGCTCATCTGAATTTAAAGACGTTTTGTATAAAATATCAGATACGCCTTTTGTATAGGCCGAAGGCAACGAACTTCTAATTAAATTTTAATTTTAAAAACAAAATATATCAATTAGTAAGTAATATAAAAACTTAAAATCTCTGAATGAAACTGGTTATGAAAAACTGCTTTACATTATTTTAATAAATATAAACAGCTGAGTGAACAAAATGTATACATATTATAAAATGCATATGTATTTTTTTGACTGAATACCTTAAGATAGGTACCTGGAAACACATAAGAAGAAAAACACATTATAGATAGATACCTGAAAACACATAAGAAGAAAAGAAACGACTATACCTAACTTCCCATCTATTAGTTAATATATTTATGATTTTGATACATTTTTTTAAAAATATACATTATAATTGATACATTTTTGAATTTCAAAAAATCAAAAAAAAATCAAAAAATTTGAAATTTAAAAAAAAATACTAATTTTAACCTTTAGCGCAATGCTCATCCGTATTTCGTAATTTATTTTCTACATTAAAAATTTAAAGTACACTTGTCAGTTAAAAATTCAATTTAAAAGATTTTGAGCTTTGCGGTGTTATGAAATTTATTTGGTGTACATAATTATATTATTTTATTTTCAAAACTTTGATATAATTCAATATTTATAATAGTAATTTTTCATAAGAAAGTTTATTAAATCTGTGAATTTATATCCTGAATACAATGGATAAGTAAGCTGTTAAATTTCTTATTATTCTTATTAATGGGTTGTATTGTATATCAAAAATTTAATTTTAAAGGTTTGTTATAAAAAACCGTATTACAGATAGGGAAGATGACCGTGATGATAAAAACAATAATAATGCAAACAGTAAAAAACTTAAAGTGGATATGAATGTTGAACTTAGAAAAGATACTGATGGTTTAATAAAATATAATAGGAAGATTTTCACCAAAAAATATTAACATTATATCTAATAGAGTGATCGTTCCCGTTGTTCCTATTCCTATGAATGTAAATTTAAAGGTTAATACCATATTTTTGGAATTTAAATATTCTAAAATGCTTTAAAATTTTTATATGAAACTGATTGTTTTTATAGTTTATTTATATTTATTTAGTCTGTAAAGAAAATGCAATTTATGTATTTTATATAAAACAAGAAAATGTATTTTAATTTTTGAAAGCAATTTTTATAATTATTATTATATAAAGCTTATTAAAGTAGTTTCGACTAGTTTCAAAAATGGAAACAAAAATATAACGAAATATCTCTCAGTTATATTTTAATTAATGCATTGATATGTAGATAATTAACAGTATAGATTTGTGATTTAATGTATTTTATATAGATTTCAAGTAATTATAAATTTCTAATATCTTCCCTCAAAGCTATACAACAATCAATTATAAAAAGCTAATTATATATCTTGTATAAAACCTAAAATTTTTTTTAATTTTGAATGTTTTAATTTGTTTAAGTTTTTTGTTACAATGTAAGCGATCATTTCACCTTTAGGTATATAGCTCAATCTAGTTATTCCCTTTTATTAACCTTATCTTACAAAGTGAACCCGAATACCCGTGTTATACCCGTGTTTTAAATCCAGGATCTAACGGTTTTGAACATTTTCTACATTCGCTCATATTATATTTTCCCAATAAATTTTTAATTAGTTCCTTTTATAATACTAATAGTTTCGTTTTTGAAATCTCGTTGAATTTCAATTGCCAAAAAATAACCAATTGGTCCTTTATCGACTATGTCGAATTTCAAGCTTAATTTATGTTTAATTCTGTTTAATTGTTCATTACTGGAGCTAGCCGTTGTAATATCATCAACGTAAACGACTACAATAGTTATATTCGTATTATCCTTTAAAGTATATATACAGGACTGTATGCCGAATGATCTTATCACTGTGTCCATTTTTTCTTCCATTCATGTCCAGATGCTTTAGGCTATAGAGTTCTTTTTTTGAAATTGTAAACCATATTTGAAAAATGTTTGTCTACAAAATACTCTGGTTACTCCATAAAAACCTCGTCTTTTACGTCACCATTTAAATATGCAGATGTTACATCCATCTGATGTAGTGCTAAGATTAATCGAATTGTTGAATATTTACAAACGGGGGAAAAGGTTTCGTTGTATTTTATTCCAAATACGTGGCTACAGACTTTTTGTCTTTATTTCATTTATTTAATTCAATATGTATTACAAAAAACAATAACTAAGCTTATATCTAAATTTTAGGCTAATTAAAAATGTAAAAAAAAAAAAAAGATAATCAAGTATAGAGACAAAATTTAAAATCAGATATATAGTTTCGTTATTATATTTTATATATTCATTTAATTAGATTTGTTCAGACCTTAGCCTAAGCTGTGTAGTCGTATAGGTTAATATTTCTGTCAATTAATTTTAAGTGTTTGTTTTAGCAATTTATTAAAATTAATATGTAAAAATAATTCAAAAAACAAAAATAAGTATTCAAAGTAAATAATATAAACAATATAATATCCTAATAATATGAGCATTGTGCTATTTTATTATTTAATTGAGCGGTAAGAGTAACTTTTTTATTCTTTTTTTAAATAAACTATATGAATATATATTTTTTAAATCTTCAGTTAAACTGTTGAAAGCACTTAGACTAGTATATACACAGTTAACTTTTTGTTTGTCTGTTTTAAACAACGAAAGGTAAAAGTTTACTTTATTTCTAGTATTGTAGTTATGTATGCGATTAATGTTGCGATTAAGTAGAAGTAAAAAGTGTTAATTATTTTTTAGGCCAGAAAGTATACTTCTCTTTTACATATAGTTTCAGGACTTACATATTGTAACGAATATATTAAATAGGAGGGATGTCTAATAGGATAAAAATTTATTATGTTTATTGCCCTTTTATGTATGACGTGAAGCCTTTTTATATATGTTTGTGTCGCATTACTCCAAAGTGGATTTAAGTACATTAAATTTGATGATAGATAGGCTGAATATATATAACATATAAGGTTTTACTATCAAAGTATTTTCTTAACCTTCTCAATATAAACACATAAGGTATAATTTTCTTAATAATATAGTCTATATTATCTTGCCATTTAAGCCTACTATCTATTATAAATCCTAAATAATTAAAGCTTTTAACTACACTGATGTATCATATATAATTGATTCTTTTAAATCTATCTCACTATCTGTAGAAAATTTAATAACCGCATTATCTGCGAAAAGATGTATTGCTCCCTTTAGTTCTAATCTGGCTATATCGTCAAAATATATTTTGAGCAAGTAGGGACCCAGAATTGATCCCTGAGGTACTCCATTTTTGATATATTGTATACTACTGCAGGTGTTATTACAGTGTGTCTGTTGTTTTCTGTTGTGTAAATAATCCCTAAAGAGATTTAGATGAGTCTCGCAAAATTGCAATTGGTATAGTTTAAAGAGAAGAATATTATGATCAACACAATCAAAAGCTTTCTGCAAGTCTATAAATAAACAAGTAGTATATTTTTTATTATCCATGCTTTTTTATATGAAATCCGTTAGAGCTAAAGAATCAGCCCGACGGCTACAATTTTCTTCAAAACCATACTGTTCTTTATGTAATATACTATTTGAGTTCAAAAAACATGTGAGTCTTGTTTTAATAATTTGTTCAAATATTTTTGAAATTGAGTTCAAAACTGATATTGGACGATAATTTGATGGATGTGTTTTATCCCCGGCTTTATATATCGGTATAACAGTGGCATGTTTGAGCGAGTCGGGGAAAGAACCAGATGCAAAAGATAAGTTGATAAACTTAATCAGTTAACTGGTTTGAAAACTTTTTTAGTACTTTAGATGAAATAGTATCATGCCCAGTTCCAGAACCCAACTTTATTGAATTGATTGCCATTTTTACTTCCTCCAAATTTGTAAGTTGTAGAGAAAATTGAGTATAGATATTTTTTGGAAATTAAGCTAAATAATTTTCATCAAGGGTCTGTTGATATTTCTAAAGTTTTCGTAACAGCTTAAAATAAGAATTCATTGTATCTGTAATTTGTTGCAGGTTATTTATTATAATTTTATTGTAATTAATTTCATTGAGATTATTATTATTATCAAAGCTGTTTTTATTATACATAATTCTTTTATAAAGACACCATAGTTTTCTACTGTTATATTGGGATCGCTAGAAATAATTTTGTTACAAAAATTATGCTTAGCATGTTTTATTTGTTTTTTAACTATATCTTTGTATTTTTCATAAAGCTCGTTAACCTTTATGTCATCGGGATATTTTTTTTTAAATTAATGAAAAGAGTCGCGAATATTCATGTTACAAATGATTTCATTATCCATCCACACTGTTTTTTTAAAGTTAGTTTCTTCCCTAATAATACTAAGATCAGTACTAATAAATAGCAATTGATGGTCCGACAACAATGAGTTAGCAACGTGCAGGTTATAATTGTATTCAATGAAATGCGTACAGAAGTGGTCTATTATAGTTCTAGAGGTAGTGTCTATTCTTGTTGCATATTTATCATTTATATCGTTGTAAACCACAAAGCCATTGCAAAGTAGTGTATTCAAATAGTTCTTCACATCATTGTTATTCTTGTCTAGTAAATTAATATTAAAATCTCCTACGATTAGAGATTTCTTAAATATACATGTTATTTCATCCAATCTGTCAATAAAATCTTTGACATTTGTCTGATGTGCCCTATAGAAATATATTTGGTTTTAGTAATTTTACTACAAGGATATTTGAATTGAAGAAGTTTTCTTCAAATATAAGATTACTGCTTATTTTATTAGATATATAAATAGCCGCTCCACAGTTAGACCTTTCGCGAACAGAAAAGTACGCGGAATACCCTGGAATATTGTTAAATTGGTTCTCACGATTTAGAAGCCAGATTTCGGTTAACACATGTATATCATAGTGTGAAGAATTAATGAAAACCTCCAAATTACTTAATTTACTCCGAATGCTTTGAATATTTAGATAAATTATATTAAAATTATTTTTATATTTAACCATAGTATTCCTATCTAACCCTGTAAAGTAATTAACTTTAATGTTTTCATTAATATCAAACAACATTTTTGTAATTGGAAGCAATAATAGTATAACGGAATAGCAACATGAAACAAGAGAGAGCTTTTATCATGCATTCAAAAATTTTGACAATAAGGTGACAATAAATGACAAGTTCAGTAATTAAAAAAACGTGGTTGAAGCCAATGCAATATTTATACTCGTGTTCGTATAGTATAAATTCATATTTAAAAGAAACCTCCAATCGCGTATAATAAATATTAATTTTAATTGTGAAAAATTTAAGTCAAATCCAATATGTGTATTATAGGTAATTTTTTTTTTTTTTTATATAAATAGAGTAGTGAAATGAATGAGAAATTAACTCATTCAATAAATAGCAATATTTAGTATGTGCAGGCTTAGACACATATTTTTTTATGTACCTATATAAATACATGTATAAATAGACATATGCACCTAAGTCGCACATATGCAATATTGATAAAGAACAGCATGTACAAAAGTGATTATCAAAAAAGAAGAGAAAATAAAAAGAAAGTCGCAAAAAAATTTCAAAGGCATATCTAAAAAATGTATAAAAACAATGTATATACAAAGTGTGTAAAAAAAGAAAAATGTATGTGAATATAACTAAGTGCAATTTTAAATATTTTTAGTAATGGTAAAATGAAATTCTTATAAACTAAAAAAAACAACCATTTACAATAATAATTTAAAAATTTAGAAATTAAGTAATTCAATGTAGAAAAAAATTTAAAAATTCATTATCAAAGTTTTTACAATATATACAAAAAGAGGAATGAAAAAAATGAAGTGCACACTTTTTTATTGAAGAAAGAAAGAGAGAAATATATATTCCGTATATCTTTAACAAAAGTAAACAATTGAAACAAAATTAATTTATTTATTACAAGTTTCTTTAATTGTTGTGATATTATTAAAACCATTGATATTATGTATTTTGCTAGTGGCAGTTTGACGAATTTTGATAATATTATCTGTAACCCACAAGAACTGAAAATTATTATTAATTTTAATTTGGTTTGCCTAATAATTTTTTTTGCAAATTGGACAAGTGATTCCTAATATATATTTCTCTGTTTCCGCCTTTAGTTGGAAAGAATTCTAATGTAAAAATATGTTGTTTCTTTTTCGCTAACATTAAACACTGCTTAGCTTCCTTAGTATGAAAATAAACAAAATACTGTTTATCTGAACTTTATTTATATTTTCGTTGCTAGAATTTGAATTCAATTGTGTAATTCGCTCGAAGTCATTTTCAGTGATATTTGCATTTAATTTATTTGAAATTTTTAAAAATAATTGTATTAGATTACGTGGATTATCTGATAAATCTGATAAGAAAACATTGTTTTTATTTTCTGATTGTTGATCTTTGTCAATCACTGACTCCAGATAATTCAACTTGTGCTCCAGTGTTTTATAATGTATTTTTGTTAGTTGAATTTCATTTTTCAAATTTGTGTTTTCTTGAACTAGTATCTTTTAAGTTTTAATGACTTCATCAAATTGATTAGAGATTAGAAATAAATGTTTGTGATTCTTGGATATCAATTACTAAAGATGCTAGATTTTTCAAGTAGAGCGCTATAGCATTTAATGTACAATTCAAAAGACTTCAGGGTCAAAAGACTTCAGGACAGCAACATTACAACTTGTTTCAATGCATTCTTTCCTTAATGCAGGTACGGAATTTAAATCTTCATTAATGCCTTCTTCGTGAATTTTATTTTTCTTCGTCTAGGACTATAAACGATTCATTGGCTGAAGGACACTGTTTACATCTCCATAGAAATCCACCTTTTTTTACTTCTTCAAAGAGGACATCTGAGACTTCCGCGCACCTGGTATGGAATACTCCACCGCAGGATCCGCTGCAAAGCAATCCTTTGCTATTAGCATAGATACCCTTTTCACATTTTATATAACAATAATTTTTGCTTTTTTGTTTTTATTTTTTTATTTTATTTTGGCTCGTATAAATTTGCAGATAATGAATCTTGAAATTTTCTAAGTTTTTAATTTTCTTAAACTATTACTTTACAAATGTAGCAATTGTTCAAATTGTTTCAATTTTTATTCCAGTTTTTAGTTTTGTAATGTAATATTTTTAAATTTTTTTTTATTTTTTTTTAACAAATGTTTTTTCCGCTAATTAAAATACGTCCGATCAGTTTGACTGAATTTTTGACTTTTGCTACCAATCTCGATTTATAGCCCTACTTCGTCTGGTTTGTTTCTTTTTATATTAAAAACCTATTTTGATTTAATTACTTGTTGGTTCTTGTGTAAATCAACCAACTCCCATGTATTATTTTTCATAAGTGAGTTGTATTCTTCCTTCATTGAGTTCAACCTTTTAGCAGAATCTTTGCCTTTTAATGTATCTTTTACTGTTTTTGGATTGTCAAATTTTTTATCTTCGAAATCCAACATGTTAATTAAACTATGAATTTTTCGTGGACTACTTTCTTTCTTTATCAGCAACATTTTTACTAATATCCACATTTTCTTCATTAACAGCATTAATATCCTCAGCAACATCATAATTTTTTAGATCAGTAACATTTATAATAGCAACATTTTCTTCAACAACAGTAACGCCTTAGTAACATCATCTTTTTTTATATCAACAACACTTTTAGCAGCAACATTTGAATCAAGCATATCAGTAGCAGCTTTTGTAAGATCTGTGAAGTTTTTATTATCAGCATCGACAAATACGTTATCATCTGTTGTATATAAACTATTATTATCAGTTATCGCTACTGGAATCGTTATTTAATCCAATAGTTATATTCGAATTCTCATATATAAATCCTTGGCTTAAAATAAAACTATCTTTTTTGTTGAAATTTGGAAAATGGAATTTCACATCACGACCTTTATAAATTTTGCAATTGCTTGAATCGTGTAATCTGTAGTCTTTAGATTCTCTGCAATGTCTCACCATTTTATACTCTTTACCTTTTGGTGTAAACTTTGATTTATTTAGTTGTTTATCTAGTGAAACAGCTCGATATCCAAATACAAATACTAAATAAAATGTGAGATATTTGATTTTTGATTGTATCAAACTGCATAAGGCATTTCACTTTTCAAAATTTTTTATGGTGAACGGTATACACTATATATACTAATACCTAATACTATAATACCTACTATAATACCTAACATATACTATTGTGTTTGCAGCCTCTACCAATAGTAATTCAGGTAATTCTGAACTGATCAGTATACAACTGGCCATTTCAACGATAATTGAACCATTTCTACGGTTTGCACGTTCCCCAACTTCATTTTGCTGTTGTGTATATGGAATAGTTAGTTGAGGCTTAGTTCCATTTTCATTTAAATACATAGTTTGAAAAACCTAAACTTAAATATTTGGATCCATTGTCCGTTCGAAGAATTGTTATTGAACGCGACGTTTGATTTTCTACCATTGCCTTAAAATTTTTATATGTGTTAAAGCTTCACTCTTCTGTTTTTTTTTTTTTTATTCAAACTTAAATTACTAAAAATTATACAATTTTATACAAATAATAAAATTTTATAAAAATTATACAATATTATATAATTTATTTAATAGCGTTAGCCGTAGCTGACTGGCTTTCTGTATTTTTATTTACTTTAAAGTTTTATAAATTTTTTTAATTAAAGTTTTTTTTTTTAATTAAATTAAATTAAATTTTTAATATTAAATTTTTTTTTTTTATTTTTATTTTCATTAAGTGTCAAAGTTATTTTGTTCTTTAATTCATTTTGTTTAAATTTACAATTTATTGCAATATGTGTTTGGCTTAACTTACTTTAAAACTATTACTAATACATTTTATTGGCATTTTTATCCCAATATATACTTTTTTATTTCTTTTTTAAAATCTTTTATACTTGTGATACTTTTTAGTCTAGCAGATAGCTCATTAAATTGCTTTAGACAGTTATATAAACAGTTACTTTTTTGAGAGTTTGTTCTGAAGAGATTCAAGTAAAAATTTTACTTATTCCTTGTGTTGTGGTTATGAATATCTATCATCCTATTTAAAACAAAGTTATGTTTGATGAGATTGTTAATAATTTTAAATGCCGTCATATAAAGCTCGTATTTCATTATATCTAAAGGCTCATATATTTATCATTGTATATTAAATTAGTTGGATATCGTATTGGATGGAAATGAATTACTTTTATTGCTTTTTTATAAATAATTTCAAGTTTTTTAATAGTGCATTGTTGCGCATTAATCCAAATTGGATTTAAGTAGATAATGCTAGAAAGGATATATGAAGTGTATATAATGTATAGCGCTCTCTATTAAAATATTTGCGCATTCTGCTCAGTATGAAAATGTAAGGTGTAATTTTTTTAATGACATGCTCCTCATATTCACACCATTTCAACTTACTATCTAAGATTAAACCTAGGTAATTAAATTGTTTTACTACTTGCACCGTCCCATTATTTAACTGAAAATTTAAATTACAAATTTTTTTATTTTCGAACAATATAATTTTGGTTTTTTTTACATTTAATAACAAACGGTGTTTATTAAGCCATTCCGTAATGATCTTAAAGTCATTATCGATATCTCTCTTAATATCATTCTCATTTGTCGATTGATACTTTAATACAGCATCATCTGCATAGAGTTGGAAAGAACCGCTTAGGTTAAAGTACGAAATATCGTTAATGTAAATTAACGATGAAATGAAGAGATCAGGCCCGACAATTGAGCCTTGCGGAACACCCTTTATAATTGTTTTTAGTTGACTAAGTGTATTATTTACCCTTACCATTTGTCGTCGATCATCTAAATAAGATTTAAAAAAAGCTATTTCATTAGAATTAAAGTTTAATTTGCATAATTTCAGTAAAAGAATTTGGTGATCTAGACAATTGAAAGCTTTTTGAAAGTAAGAAACACGCACGCTACATATTTATCTTCATTAATATTTTTCGATATGAAATGTGTTACACTTAAGCAGGCAGCTGTAGTATTGGAATTTTTTTCAAATCCTTATTGTTCCTCATTTAATATATTGTTGTTAAACATAAAATTGTTAAGCCGTTGTTTAATTATAATTTCGAAGATTTTTGAAAATGCACTTAAGACAGAAATTGGCCTATAATTTTTTGATTTGGGGAATTACCTCTTTTAAAAATCGGTGTAACTATAGAAGTTTTGAGAACTTAAGGGAAAGTGTAATTGGCAAAAGATGTATTTATGAATTTTACTAAAATATATAGGAGTGAAATTCTCCGAGAAATTTTTTATAAATTTTGAAGAAATGTTATCGTGACCTGTTGCCGCTCCGGCTTTTAGAGAGTTAATCGCCAGCTTAGTTTTCTCTGTGTTTGTTGCTGTTAAATGAAAAGGAGTAAAAATTGTGCGAGTGAAATTCTTCATGTAATCATATTCTGTAATGTGGGTCATTTGTATATTTTTTTTTTGAACTTAAAGTACGAATCACGAATTCTCATCTTTTCTAAAATCTCATCAGTTAGCAATGATTTTTATATTGTTTTTTATTAGGAGACTGAGATCTTTAACAACATTATTGAAATCATTATAGTAATTTAGATCATCCCAAATTTTATCTCTTTTCACGTTGTCATATTGTAATATTGTTCTAAAATGAGGGGAAGTTTCTGTTACCATTTTTGGTCCATGGTAATAAAAAATAACTGATGGTTTGAGAGACAGGTATTCAGAGGATAGAAATCGTACTGGTTTTTTACTACATCAGTTATGAAGTGATCAATTATAGATTTTGTAGTTATACCAATTCTGGTAGCATATTTTAACGACAATTTGTTATAAATAAGTATCCATTGCTAAGAAGGATGTTGTTATAGTTTCTTACGTCCCTGATATCTTTGTCTAACAAATTTATATTAAAATCCCCTAATATTAAGGAGTTCTTAAAGATGATAGTGTATTCATCAAGTTTACTCGTAAAGTCAGCAATATGTGTTTCGTGGGATCTATATATGCACATTATATTTATCCCTTGTGCTAATAGTTTTATGACGAGAAAACTTGATTTGTTAAATTGCTCATCTTTTATTACAACGCTACTTATATTTTCTCTTATGTATATGCACCCCCATATGAATTTCATCTTATGTATATGCACCCCCATATGAAGTTTCTCTATTAGAAAAATAAAGCGTATAGCCGAGAATATTAAAAAAATTATTTTCATTTTCGCGTAACCAAATTTCTGTCAGTACATTACAGTGAATTTCGATCTTTTAAGAATGTACAAGTAGCTCTAAGTTACTTAATTTATTCCGCAAACTCTGAATATTGAGATATATTATGTTAAAATTATTCTTGTATTTTGTACATAAATTTACATTATCTATCTCTGTAAAGAAGCTTACATTTAATTTTTTGTTTAAGCTTATGTTAATATCTGTATTAATCATCATTTAAGAATGAGAAATGAATATTTTATATGCAATAAGTTATTTTTGGTTGACTTAAAATTAACTACCATGAAAAAACCAAATTTTCTACTCCTAAAGTATGCAAATATATTAAAAACAAAATTATTTAAAAATATAATTTGCATAATATGATTCATTTTTTCTTGAATAGTAGTTTGAAATATTAATAATTCACTAATCATTAAATAATTACCATCACAGAAATATAAAAGATTTTAAAAAATTATTCCAAAAAATATTGTGATAAAAATTATTCAACATAAAGTAACAAATAAAGATTAATTGAAAAAAAAAAATTTTAGTATATTTTTAATCAAGGTTAATCCTATTTTTAATAAAATTAATGTCATTGAAAGATGAAATGTTAAATACCTTGCTGGTTTTGTTCTGTCGAAGGAAGATGTTGTTGTTTTTGATCCATAGAAACTCACAATTCTTTGATAACTTAATTTGTTTTGCACTGTAATATAATTTGGATTGTGGTGGCGATATATGATGCCGAAAAAAGATCTCCTTGTTAACATCGGATTTTATTTCTATTTCAGCAGTGAAGAGATGTTTATATATATTTTTTTTAAAATTAATTCAGTTTTGATCTTCTCAGAAGCTAATTCAATCACGTTAGTGTTGGTATTCTTCTGTGTTGTATTTTTTTGTGTTATTGGTGAAACTCTCAATATATCCTTATCCCCTATATTCGCATTGATTTTTTTTGCTATTTTCAAAACAATATCCTTACGATTGTCAACATTTGATGGTAGACCAGCAAGTACAATGTTGTTTCTGTTTTTTAGCTGTTGCGCCTCATCTAATTTAAATTCAATTTGATTAATTTTTTGTTCCATAAGATTTGATTTGTTTTCAAGTTCTTCCAGGCGTTTTTTTAAATAAATATTTTCCTTTACCATCCATTCGAGAATTAAAGTATTTCTCTGATTTATGAATGTCCATTATAACTAACCCCATCGTTTTTAGGTATTGTGCCATTTTTTCATTATTGCAATTGTTAAATTCAAAAGATGATTCAGTTTCAAAATCCAATCCTCCTGGATTGGAGCAATCGTCAGCTGTAACAACTGATTTATTACTAAATTCTTCATTGGAATTACAAGCAGAACACTTCCATGATACTCTGCCGGATTTTATTATATTCGTTTTTAGGTATTGTGCCATTTTTTCATTATTGCAATTGTTAAATTCAAAAGATGATTCAGTTTCAAAATCCAATCCTCCTGGATTGGAGCAATCGTCAGCTATAACAACTGATTTATTACCAAATTCTTCATTGGAATTACAAGCAGAACACTTCCATGATACTCTGCCGGATTTTATTATATTAAATAATTCCTCTGAGATATTGGCGCAGTTTGTATTGTAAAAATGTTTACAAGTGCCGGAGCATTGCAGACCTTTGGTTTTTTTACCAGTAATTTTTGCTTTACACACTCTGCACTTATTCATTTTTTAATTTTTTTTTTTATATTATATGAAAGTTTTTGCTTAATTTAAAACTTACAGTTTTTAATCCTGAATATTTTAACTTTATGGAACTTGTAAAAAAAATTTTTTTTTTATTTTTTTAATGTTATTTATTTTTCTTTTATGTAATTATGTCTTATTTTAATAATGTTCTAATTGAATAACAGATTAAATAATTAATTAAAAATTGTGAAAAGAAGAAAAAAGTTCTAAAAGTTTCTAAATAAAGTTCAATCTTTTCAATTTTGGTTTAAATTTTTCTGTTAAATTGTTTACACTTTATTATATTAAATAATATAAAATAATATTAACACAAAAGAATATATTTTTTATATGATTTTAATTTTTCTTAATTTTTTAATTTTTATTTTAAGGAGCGCTTAAAAATTACGTCTTTTTGCTTCGACACTTTGACAGTATTTTTTCAAAAAATGGTTTCGAGAAATGAATATCTAAAAAATATCTGGCATCACCTAATGAGGTGACTTTTTTAATTCCAAGTTTTAAATCTAACCCGCGTACCATTTCTGTACCAAATCTTCATTATACCATATTACATAACTTATGCATTTCATTAGATTCATTTCGTACACAAGCAAATTATTTAATCTTTTAGCTACTAGTACATACTGATTTCCATATTTTTTATAATAGCAGTAAAATTCATAAATAATGATGGCACACATAAAACATTTTTTAAATTTATATTTGGAAATTTACTTTTAAATGATACGAATTTCTTCAGACCATACATAGTTATTATTTGCTAATTCGATTTTTTCCTTGTATGCAGTTATGTGTGAAAATAAATTTTTATTACTACATATAAGGTGACTTGTAGTACTACTATCCAAAACCCAAGTATATAATTTAACACAGTGACATGCATTCAACATAGCAAGTGAATGTGTATTTGTATTAAAGTTTACATTTGTTTAATTTTTATTTGAATTACACTCTTTTGTCTACCACAATTGTAGCATTATACTCTATTTTTGTTTTGGTTGAACCTCCGCCTTCGATTTATATTTTAGGTAATTCGACTCATCAACCTTCGTCGTTCGGTATTTTTGTTGAGTCGGATGGTTTTTAATGTAGAACGCTGTTGAGTTTGCATTTACCGCTTCACCTTCACGTTTTTGACCTTCTTCTAATAATTTTGTCTTGAAACCATTTGTTCTTGGTAGTTGATCTCTAGACTCAATTGCAATACTGAAGTTTTCATAACTTTTGGGCAGTTTAGTTAAAAATAATATTGCTAAGAACTCATCTGTCACCTCTATTTTGAATTCTTTTATTTTTTCCACTACCCTGAAGAAATTATTTACTTACTTTAGAAGTTTCCGCCATTTTCAAACTGATTAACTGTGTTAATAGTTTTACTTTTCTGTTTGGATAGAGATGGTTGATGGGGTTCCTCCAACTTTTTTCACGTTTCTTTTTAAGTTTTACAATTTTTAATATGTAATAACTGCGACGCTTTTGTACTTAAATTAATCATCGCCAAAGCCTTTCCATCTTGACCATCCCATTTTTCTTTTTCTCCTTCATCAGTTGGTGCTGTGGATTTTATATTTATCCAAAAAATAGTAGGATGCGAACAGATCTCATTTGGATTGCACAATTTTCGTTGTTTTGCTCATTAAATGTGTCAATTTAATAAAGTTAACTCATCTTTTAAAAATTGTCAATGATTAGTGAAACAGTAGGTTCTCTGTAATAAAATAATAAAGAAAAGAAAAAAACAAAAAAATCAAGTACTAAAGAAGAAAAAAAGAATTTTTTCTTCCCTCTGGCCTCTTTTCTTATTTTCAACAATCGAAGAGTAAATTAAAAATTAAGTAAAGTTAATTCAATTTTAACATTGAGTGCAATGATTAATAAAAAATAATCAATAATTAGCACTTAATGATCAATTAATTGATATTATAAGATAAACAATCAATAATAATGAAAATATTAAGCATTAGCAATCGTCACTGATAACAAAAAGTTTGCAAAACACTTTCAATAGCTTTTAGTTCCTTAGTGAAAGTAGTTATAACTCTATAATGGACTCGTTTCGTGTATTAGTAACACTTAATCCTGATCTTTTGTTGACTTTAATTAATTTTATTACCTGGTGGTTGATGGATGTTCATTATCAACTTTATACTTCGTATTTATAGAGTCTTTATTTTTTCAATGCCAATTTCTACTTTAATTGCCGTCTTCGCGTCTTGGATCTTCTTACATTAATTTCCTTTTAAGTATCGTTAAAAATGGTAAATTACCTCATGATTCCATCGCAATTACAAAGTGTTTGCAATCTGTAAATAAACTAGACAATGGCATTACGCATAACAAATCATCTTCCAATTAAACACTTATTTCAGTGCCTACTAGTAAGTGATAATTGTAGCCGAAACTATAAGGCGCAAAGGCAGATCCACCAGTTTACCGCCAACCCGTAAGTAATAATGATCAGACTGGAAAAGACAAAGAAAGACCCTCAACAGATTGCAATAATTTAGACATGGATGATATAAATCCTGCAATTTTTTTAGACATGGATGATATAAATCCATTATCCTAAAAATATACAAGGAAATATTAGTATTATCTGCTACAAAAAATGCTGCGAATAGTTCAGAAAAATCTCCTCCACATTAAATGACCCGACGGCAAGGTATACGGATTCAACACTGCAGAATACAATTTCCAAAAAGCAAAAAGATTGGTTCGATTAAAGGTAATGACGCTAACGAACATAAAATTTTGTAGATACTTGTAAAGCTGCATATTCGTCAAACCATTCATTCAAATAAGTTATTAACTTTATAACACGGATATATGAAGAGTACGAGACTTCGAAAAATTCTTGTATTTCAAAGAATTCATCGTGATTACTTTTCTAAACATTAAAGAAGCTTTAAACAATTTGAAGCCAGAATCAATTTGTTACTTCTTTTGATCGACTGAGTAGACGAGGTACAAATGGTCCCCTGTATTATATGTTGAAGCCTATAGGGTTAGTGCATTTGACAGTCTTCGTTTTCACATTTTAGAGTATTATGGCCAAGGACATTTAATAATCTACATTATTTCATTAAATGTAAATTATTAAATACGAAATACATTATAAAATTATGTTCCACCAATAACATCTGGCCTCAGACCATTCTTGTGTTTTTTTTGTTATACGCCAAAAGTTAAAAATGTTTTTTTTTAGAAATCTAATATTTTGATCACTATTGTGGATTCATCATCAGCGATTCTATTAATCATAAAATATTTTATATATAGCTATTTTAAAACTTACGTTAATGTTCATATATTTTTTTTAATTTAAAATTAATTAATACTCATGTTACTTTTAAAGTGAATACTCGTTAATAATTGTTGACCACAGGAACATGATAGAGCAAGAAAAAATTTATGTCTCTTAGGAAAATAAGGGTATGGTTACTAATGTTGGGGCAAAAGTTTGGTAGATTGAGTAAAAAATAGTAATAAATTAGGAATATATTCTAAGAGTTGATCTTAATAATTTCGCATTTGATTATTTGTTTGCATTTTGTTTTAATTTGATATTAATAGCTATAAGGTTTGTTTACATTTTATGAGTATTTGGATATCATAAGTATAAAATAAAGGGTTTTCCAATTTGAGTGATATGATTTCTAAGTGACGTTTCACCCATTTGTAGTATATTATGATCTGTCTTTTTTTTTATTGTATTCAGTAATGTTTACAATTTCATCATGGAGAGATATACGCAAGAACAACGTTTACAAACTATTCAATTTTATTATCAAAATAATCGTTCTCCAATTGCACCTTTTCGTCTGCTTTTGCCATTTTATGCTCGTAAAAATCGCCCAACTGTGCTCGCTATTCATCGAATTGTTCAAAATTTCGAGCGTACATTTTCTTTACATAATGTTAAAGTGCTAATAAGACAAAGAACCGCTCGAAGTAATGAAAAAATTCCTGCCGTTCAGGCAAGTGTTGCTGCAGACCACAATTTGTCGATTCCAAGACGTTCTCAAGAAATGGGACTGTCTCCAACGACAGCCTGGCGGATTTTGAGAAAGGATTTGGACTTACATCCGTATAAAATTGTTATAACTCAGGAACTGAGGCCATTGAACTACCGTAAACGTCGTGAATTTGCTGATTTCGTGTTGGAACAACTTGAAAACTATAACGATTTTTTTAAGAAAATCATCTTCTCCGATGAGGCTCACTTTCATCTGAGTGGTGCGGTAAATATACAAAACTGTCGATTCTGGTGCCAAGAAAATTCACAAATTATTCATGAACAATCATGACGTTTACCTAAATTGACAGTTGGTTTAGTTTTTGGTCTGGTGGTATGATCGGTCCGTACTTCTTTCGAAATGAAGGTGGTACCACCGTTACTGTCAATGGAGAGCGGTATAGATCGATGATAACCAACTTTTTATGGCCGAAATTGGAAGAATTTGATCTTGACAACATCTGGTTCCAACAAGACGGGGCTACGTGCCACACAGCACATGCAACAACCGAATTAATGCTAGAAAAGTTTGGAGATTCGATTATTTCAAGAAATTGTGACATTGAATGGGCTCCAAGAAGTTGTGATTTAACACCATTAAACTATATCTTGTGGGGTTATTTGAAGTCATTGGTCTTTAGCAATAAACCACACTCTCTTCAAGCTTTAGAAGTCAATATGGAACGTGCTATTCATGACATTCGACTTCATTTAGTGAAAAAAGTGCTCGAAAATTGGGTTTCGTTCCTGCAAAAGAAGTCGTGATGGCCATTTGAATGACGTTTTATTCAGAACTTAATTGTATCGATTATACTTCACATTAAATAAAAAACATTTGAATTTCCTTAACAATTAGTGTGTTTTTTTTGAAAAGAAATCATATCACTCAAATTGGAAAACCCTATACAAATTAAAAAATTGTTGTGATTTTTTTGAAAATTTGTTTTTTTGTAATACGTTTATATTTTTCTATTAATGTTTATTATTAAGTATTAGTATTTATATATTGTTTGCCACTGATTTGAACCCAATGCCAAATGGTAGCTGATGATTGTCGAAAATAAGAGATATTTCACTTTTATTCGGATTCGAACCTCTTCTCTCGAGTGAGCGGTCCATATTCCAATACAGCGCTACCTAAAACAATAATTGATTCTAAAGAATAAGTTGATAGAGTAAAAAATGATTGGGCTTTGCACAAATACATTATAATAACTTCATCTGTAACTAATGCAATGAGAATAAAGAAAGTAGATAAAAAGAAAACAATTAAGTTATTGTTTTACCCAAGATAAAACTAATGGAAGCATTCTTCTTTCTACGGTTCCATAACTATATTTTGCTGGAAACTGAACTGATTTAGGTTGAATTACATGAACTCCATTGCTTTCAAACTCAACTTTCACTGATGGAATGTCTGTTCCATACTTTTGAGCTCTTTGAAAATGTGGCCAAATGATTTCAGTTATAAATTCTATAGAGCCGTTTACTAATCCTTCAGAAAGATCTAGATTTGATCGGAGGAGTACTTTAGCACTAATATAGATATCAATTTCTTTTGGGAGACATCCAGTTTTATTAATATCTTTTAGAATGGTGGAGTCAATAGTTAAATTATTTTTGTTGCGCGTTTCATCCACTAAATGATCTTGAGGTTTTATTTTGATAATTTCCACTCGTTTGTAAATGTTTGCAATACATTCTCATTATGATTATGAGCTAGGGCATTCGTTGGTGAAATTCTAAGTGTCTTACCACTTTCAAATTCACCAGTAAAATTTGTTGAAACTTTTGATAATAATATTATCATATTATGTGATTTCAAGTTTCCAATACGTAAAGCATTTAATAGATCTATAAATCTACTGCATATTTTCGATTACTTCACATAATCCAAATAATCTCCATAAATGAGTTCCAGTACGTAAATATGTAGACTGATCAATACTTGGTTATTATTAACTACTGGTAATTGGAATAAATCTCCATAAAATATAATATTAATGCCACCAAAAGGAACATCAGGATTATTTTTAAGTTGTCTAAGCCTAGAGTCTATTTTACACAAATTTTGATATGATATCATAGATATTTCTTCTATAAACAAGAATTCGATTTCCTTCAATTGGTTACTCATTACTTGTAAAACATTTCCAGATAAAAGTGGCATAACTGTAGAAACTTTTCGATCTTTTTCAACAGATAATTACAAGGCGCTATGAAGAGTTGTACCGTCTATCAGACGAGCTGCAATACCAGTTAATGATCACACTTTTACTACTATTCTTTGGTAACATCTGTTAATTTGATTTTTAAGCATATTTAATAAGAACGTTTTACCTACACCTCTGCCACCTGTTACGAATAATCGTAACGTGATATCCCTATTTCCATGTGTTCCAAAAATTGCTTGGGTTACTACGTTAAAAATGGATCGTTGTTCTACATTCATATGAGCATACCCATTTTTGAATTTTTCATCATTCATTTGATTGTTTATAGATTCAATCTGTTCTTCATATTCAGCTTCAACGGGTTCGGAATTTTCTAAAATTTCAAAGGCATGAACTTGTCGGAAAGCATTTTCCAGCTGTTTTTGGCACATAGTATGGAATTCCATTTCTTGACACCTTTGTCGTAGATCATCTTCTCTTGCTAAAAACGCTTCTTTGACGGAATTGTATCCATTCAATAATCCGTTTTCTTCTCTAAATAAAACATACTGTAAAAGTTAACTATAGTAGTACTTTTCTTCGTCTTCTGCAACTTTGAAAAATGGAACTCGAACAACCGCTGGTTTATTTCTTAAAGACATTTTTGAACCATCAGTCAAAGCCAATAGTTTCCTTAATATCTGTCTTGATTTTTCATATGTATCATCATCGATATTTTCATCATTTTCTCCTTGTCCCTGTCTATAATAAGGCTCAAAATGACTGGCAAAAGTGGTCAATTTATTGTGTCGAAGTTGAAGTCAAAACCTTCTTGTGGACATGTAGGACGTTTTACATATCGATCGAAAATATTATCACAATAGTCCTTTCCTTGTCCGAAATCATTGAATTTAATAACTCTATAGCGTTCTTCTGAAGCTCCTGTATTTGAAAAAATACAACTTCGTGACCTATCCTTTAATTTCAAGTGGCATAATCTATATGCACATTCACATTCTGAAACTTGTCGCTCTCTCAATATTCTCATACAATTTTTGACCATTTTTCTGGAAACATCCCAAGTTTCTTTTAGAATTTGTCGTATAGCTTCTGCAATTCCAACATTAAGAATAGTGGGTTCATTTTTTGACATATATTTCGCAATATAAAACGCTATATAGATTCATTAGTTCCACAATGTTGAATATCCATGTTTCCTTTCCATAATTTGAGCAATGTTGGATTGTAATTGTTAACCTATTTATCTTGGTTTTTCCGTTTCAGTAAACAAATGCGCCCACCACTTCGAATAAGTTCTTCGGAAGAATGGGAAACAATTTTAATTTCATCGCACTCTTGTCGAGGAAAGGCAAATTTACAATTGACACTAGTATTTTTCTTACATATATTTGTATGATGATGTATTTGACATTTTTTTACTAAGCCATATAAATCAGAATCTTCATCTGGCATTTCAGATGTAATTACTTGGTCAAGGAAATTTATTCCTTCTTCAGTTTCAAATGATGGATGACTTCAATCCAAAGGACCATATGTAAATGTGGGCTACCACCATTTTAGAATTCTGTTCTGTTCCAAAAGTCTATTACTTTTCCTCCGTATATGTTAATTACTTTTCGTCCGTATATATTAGTTGCTCTTAATAAGTTTCATAAGCGCGTTTACAAGAATCATAAAATGTCGGCTAAGAATCACAGGATATTTTTCAACTAATTTTTGTACTTCTTTTATATATACTAAATGTATTTGGATCTTTGTCAGGCCCATCGGCAATTAAAAAAGCTTTTCGCATATCTGGCCAATTTAAGTCATTGTAGCTAAATGTAACAAAATATGTAGGCGGCCGAAGACATCTTATTTGAGCAATCAATTCATTTAGAGCTTGATGCCAATATGCTGCAGTTCTTCTTAAAGTTTTTATGTACAAATGTACATCTTCAGCCATTCCTTTAGTTCTTATAATTTTTTTGCCAAAAGAGGACTCTATTGCACCAACCACTTATCACTTATCATTTATCATCTAATCAAAATAAATTTATCATGATAAGTGTAAGTGATTAGTGTTGCAAGAAAGTGTTTAAGATTTCACCCACTTATCAACTCAACAACGTATCTCTTATCAGTAAGAAAAAATGATAAGCGTTTCTCCAAAAAAAAACCAAACTTATGAAAATACAATAAAATTTGTTGATTTGATAAGCTATGCATGTTAAATGTATTATGTTGAATTATTTCTCTAAATAGTAATTAAATGTTTCTCATTATTAATACATAGTTTCTTTTAAGAACTTGTTTAGGTAAAACAAAAATTGAAAATGCATTATTTAATACAGTAATTTACAAAATTAATTGCCATGTTATTCTAAATTTGCCACTTTTGAATTTCTTATTATTTTATTACACGTATATACGTGTAATATATGTACATATATATGTACACATACATATAATATTTAAAATAATATTCAATAAAGCAATTAGGTCTGATATTATATACACCAAATTTTTTATATATGTATATGTATATTTAAAAAAACCATGATCAATCATTATTTTAACTTACTGTATCATATTATGTTTAATATTACATTTACTTGATTTTTATTTTTCAACTTTCTTCACACTTTCTGAACAAGCTAGTATACAAATGGGAATTAAAATATATACAAGCGTGGGAATTAAAATAACCTCATATAAATAAATTACTTATATTATTTTTAATATAAACATAATTTTTATCCCAAGAATCGCCATAAATAATTCAATATAAAATATTATATTATATTGCACCCAATTGTTTCTCTTCGAGTAGCACGCTGTAATCTTGAATATATTTGTCACTATCCAATTAAAAATGGACTAAGGTAAGTATTCTAATATCCATTTAGATATTTTATTAGGTGTTTATTTGTACGAAAGCATATATTAACAAATAAGGATCAATGCAACTAATAAAAATTTAACAAAACATATAAACATCAACACACAATTAAATATATAAACTCTTGCTAACAGCTAAAATATTCTTAAAAAAGGAATTGTAGTTATTCTACTTTCCAGCACTGTATAAGTAATTTTAAATTTAAAAAAATATAATTTTATTTTTAATTATTAAATTATTAAAACTATTTTACTATTTAGATGAATTTCATTTCAAATATAATTGTTATTATTTTAAAAAGTAGTATGACTTGTATTTTTTTTTGTTTTACTTTTTATAACAGTATTTTTATATTACATTTCTGACAATATTTAATAATAATTAATTAAGTCGCGTATCGAATATTTTGCAACAATTTAAATTAATGCATAGAAACAAATTAAATAAGTTTCAAGAAATTTAAGTCAATCCAAAGAATAAATACCATAAAACCTTTTTTTTTGTAAAACATTTCCACTTATCAAAAATCGATAAGAAAATTTTCTTTAATCAAAAAATTATGTTAAATATCAAAATGCTACTTGATAAGTGATTAGTGAATATTTTTGATGCAACAAAACTCTTAATTTGTATGATAATTTCATTAACTAATCACTTTTCAATTACAAAATGATAAGTTACTTCTAATTTATTTGGTGCAACATAATTTTGATAATTGAGTGTTTTTTACTAATCAAAACTTTTTTGAGTTATTATCAAATACGGTTTTGGTGCAACAAAAACTTATCAAACCAGGAAGAGTGCAGTAGAGTAGACTGTGTCAACTCTGGGATATCCGTATGAACGTAATATATCCTCTTTTTATAAAAGTTGATCATCTTTTAAAAACATTCAGATGTTTTAGTACCGACGTTAACTACAGAGATATATTTATGTTAATTGTGGAGTTGTATGACATCTACCCGAATCTATTGCGCCTAGCTTCGATAAGTTCCAAGAAATACAAGAAGTCTGAACTGGCTGCTTCAGACCAATCAAATATTACAAAAGTTTTTGGCATGTAACTCGAAACTTTTTCACTAAATTTCAGATAGCTAGCTTCAATAGACACTGAGTGAATTTAATTTTAAAAGATAAGTTGTATGGCAGCTACCCGAAGTTGTTACATCACCAGAAGCTAATTTTACAGAAGTTGTTACCATAAAACTGGATCATCATTTCTAAGATTTCAGACCCTTAGCTTTATTAAGTCCCAACAGGTGCAAGAAGCCTGATCCGGCTACTTTAGACGAACCAAATTTTACAAAAGTTGTTGGCATGTAACTCGACACCTCTTTACTAAATTTCAGATTCCTAGCTTCAAAAAACACTGAGTTATTCTCATTTAAACAGAGAAGTTGTATGGCAGCTACCCGAACCCGCCAAACCAAATTTTACAGAAGTTGTTGCCATAAAACTTGATCATTATTTGCAAAATTTCGGAAACCTAGCTTGAATACTGAGTTATTTCTATATAAAGAAAGAAGTTGTATGGCAGCTACTCGAATTCGCCGACCGAAAATGTTGGATTTAAATAGCAAAACTAACAATTTTGTAAAAGTGAGGTAAAAAAAATTTCAGCCTCCTAGCTCCTTTATTTTTTGAGTTATCGTGCTGACGGACGGACGGACATACATGGCTTAATCGACTCAGAATTCGATTCTGAGCCGATCCATACCTTTGACACTATATCTAGCTCGACTCCTTTAAGGTGTCACAAACGTAATGTTAAATTTATTACACCCTTGAACATAGTTCATACGGGTATAAAAAGTGATTATTTTATTACTGATAAGTGGTTGGTGCAATAGGGTGCCTGCAATATTAGATTTTATGCGATAATATTCAAACATCGATAAGGCATAAAACAAGTAATCATTTCTCTGAAATCGTAAATCGCGTCCTTAAATTCTATATTGGTAAGAATCTAAAGGAGCTATTTTTATTGAGCTTTCTTGTTCCAAACCATTTTTGCCATAAGGGAATAGATAATACCAAGCAAATTCTTCTGCTTTAAATTCATGTTGATCATTTACAGTATTTTCACTTGTCTTTCATGTAATTTGTTTTATATTTTCGTTCAAATTTATTTGTTCTCCCAGTTCTGGTTGCAAACAATCAATGGAAGCCATTACTGATGTATATACAGGAATGGATAAAATATCTTGTTCTATTTCAGGATTTATTTTTGTATTTTCACTTGTCTTTCATGTAATTTGTTTTATATTTTCGTTCAAATTTATTTGTTCTCCCAGTTCTGGTTGCAAACAATCAATGGAAGCCATTACTGATGTATATACAGGAATGGATAAAATATCTTGTTCTATTTCAGGATTTATAGTACCAGTTTCTGATGCGATGTTTTGTGCAGGTTCTTGTATATTTTCCTCGATACTTTTCCATATGCAGATGCTTTATGCCCTTTTGGCCCAGATGAATAGGAATTAGAGAAGTAAAATTTTGTATTAAATTTCATAACGCCAAAGCATTTGCTATTAGATATTAATATTCTACTGTTATATTGTTCAAAAATTTTCTGAAGTGTCACTTTTAGCTCTTCCCTAGTTCGAGTATCTATTCCTTGATAAAGAGCAATATCGGAGTATGCAATTGAAAATTTTCTGTTAAACATAGTAAAATCACTTTTAATTACATGGAAATTTAGAACACACAGAAAATTGTTAGCATCTATCGTGTGAGCATTTGGCAAATGCGTCAATGCGTTCAATTAAATTGTAGTTACAAATGCGCAAATGCGTTCAATTAAATTGTAGTTACAAATGTTTGTATCTCATTGATTTGGAGGCAAAATTGATGCTATACATTTGATAAAGCCATTGCCCAACACTGTCTGGCAACATTTTAATGTTTAAATATTTCTGAATTTTGATTGATCCCAAGATGCTTACAATTTTATATCCATTTCCAGTATCAATATAAACATTAGTATTAGCATTTATGGATTGGTCATCTTCCCCGCCATCATCGGAAATAGATTGTTCAGCAAATCGATGAATTTCTTGTACATTTAAATTAGCACTCTTATCTATTATTACGTCTCTGTACAATGGATTATCTCCAGTAAACCAATTCAGTGCTCTATAGACTTTATGAGAGTCAATTGAAAATTCTTGAGTAATATTCAGATTTTCAAGACGTTCAGTAACAATAATCAAACCCGCAGAATTAACACTTCTTGGTAGCATAGCTGTTAATTTTTCGCTCAATTCAAAGATTTTTTGATCAAATAATACTGCTTGTCCTTTCATTCCATATTGACTGAATCTTCCATCGTATTTAATGATTTTTACAAAAGAAACAATTCTTGAGAGAAGACATAATTCCATTTGAGTTACACATTTTATTTCTTCAGGAATAACGCCAAGTTCTATATTGTTCCAGTAAGATTTTGGTGCAGCTGTTCATTTTTGATTTTTACATGTGTAGCACATCGATTACATAAGAGCAGAGTTCTTGTTTCTGTAAGTTCAGGAGGTAAATACAGCTTATTATCAGGATTAAGTGAAACGGAAACAAGTTGATTGGGATAGTATAATTTTGTACAAATCTGACATATTTTATCGCAAAATGTATTAATAGTTCTGTTCAATATATCAATTTGTCTATTTTTATTGTAATTCATTTGTTCCCGTTGCTCCCGGCGTGTTTGTAATTGAGATTGGTGTTCTTTCTCTGTTTCAAATGCTCTTTATGAAATATGATAATAAATACGATGGCATTCTAGTCGATTTTTGCGATGTTCGTTAATTTCTAAAGATTTTCTTTTATGTTTAAAAGCTTTCGATTTTTTAACTCTGATGGTACGTTATTTATTCGCTTTATTTTTTATAATGTCATTAGTTTTATCTAATCTTAAACGTCTTCATAAGTTTAATTATCTTCATAAGTTTCAGACTCTCGTTTTTTTCTATATATTTGCCTTTTCTTTTCTAATTTTCTCTTTCTTTCAGTGGCAATGAGTGGTTCTTTGAAATTGAAAGCAAATTTTAACTTAGACCTGAATTTTTAAATTACAAGTATGAAATATATGTATATGAGTATATACATACATACATGTATAGGTATATGTAAGTAGAAAATATAGAAAATTTTTATATAAGTATTCATTATACATATTTGATTTTACTTTATTAAAAATCACATAGTGCATGTGAATGTTTATCTTATATTATACATGACATGCAAAACTTTTTTTTGCCTTTGCCATGGCGTATATGCACTATGTGATTTTTTATATAGTAAATAGGTATTAAATAGCAATATCAAATATGTATAATGTATCCATGGTATCCATAAATTATTATTTTTGAGATAAGATTTATTTTTATTTTTGATTGTTTGTGTTTCTCTTTTTTTCGGCACTTCAACAATTTATATATAATATTTATATTATACACAAATTTGTTATTGTTTTTACATTGAATTGAATGTTCTTAAAAAAAAAAAAAAAGAAGAAAATAGCAACAAAATTTATTTTGTGTTATATAAAAAGTGAAGCAAAGAAAAAGAGTACAAATTCCAAAGAATTGAATAATGAGTATGTATATATTATGCTGCCCATACACGGCGGACTAGGTTGAAAACTTGGTACACGGACTTAATAAGGTGTATCGTAGAGTATCGCAAGTGACCAGTAGGCAAAACCATTTTGATGGTTGAAAAATTGGTTGGAAGAATATCAAAAAATTTTGATTTTTGTGGGCGGAGTCTTTGGTTTGGAATTGAGTTGTAATCGTGTATGGGTAAGTTTGTACAACTTAAATGTCATTTTAACATTGAGATTTTTTGATTTGAGAAAATAATAAAAAATATAAAGTACATAATTACAACGGTTGGATGATAGGTTGGATAAGTGTGTGGTATGGTTCTAAAAATATATGTGCATTCATTCATACACCCATTTACATTATTAACATGATTTTTTTTTCATTCAAAAATATTAGAAGTAAAAAATAATAAAAACTGTAAACAAATACAAAACAAACATAACATTAGTATTGAATCTGCCAACAAAAATTTTACACACACACATACACACACACACCGACAGACAGACATCATGCTAAAAAAAATTTTACAACCTTCTCCACACCGGAGTAGTGCATATTTGCCAAAATCTCGGGTACAAATTTTTGGTATAAAAACAATACCTACGTTATACATTAATATATGCGGTCGGTAAAAAGTGAATTTGGATAAAAGTATATATGTATGTATGTGTGAATATTTTTTTTAATCTTTCGAATTTTTATGATTTACAGATTAAATATTAAGCTTAATGCTAACCTCATATTTGTATGTATGTATGTATATGTATGTTTACATTTTTAGATACCTATCATCGAATTCTAATATAGATAGTTAAATCGCATGTAAACAAAAAATCTATTACTCTTGTTAACGTAAATATCAGATATCTACATAATATACATATGTATTATGTATAATGCAACAAACAAAAATTTAAAAATGATTGCCGTTTCTTTGTTTGTGTGTTTCATGAAAGAGAAAAATGTATAAACTAAATGTATATTACATTATATTATTATGTATGTATGTATAAACTATTTAGTTTTGTCTACATTTAAAAGGCAACAACAAAAACACACATGTCAAGGCAAATTTCATATTTTTATTTTACTCTGTAATAATTCTGTTAAAAAATCTCTAATATCTTTGTATGAAAATTTTATTATTTTCCTTTTCCTTTAACCACGAGTAAGTTCAATAAAAGCTGGTAATTAAATAAATCATCATCTTTTTTAATATTTTGAAAGAGTTATAAAAAATTTCAAGATAAGTTGCAAATTTGAAATTAAAATTATAGATAGAAATATGGAAAAAAATAACGATGAATAAAAAATGTTATCTCTAAAATCCCTCCTAATAGAGAATTTAATTGGTATATATGCCAATTAATGGCACATATTAATACAATTAATACACATTAAACGAAAAATTAGAAGGGATTTTAGAGTTGGTTACAAAATTAGTATTTCAATAATTTTCTTTGATGTTGAAAATATGTAGTAAAAAGAAATTAGGAGAGATTTTAGAGTTAGGTTCCAAAATCAGGATTATACGAATCTCTTATATGCATATATTTATAAGCTAATTTTGATAAAATAAAATAAAAATAAGAAAAATATGAAAACGAATAACACACAAAATGAAATAAATTCACATCAAAAAAAGGAGAAAAGGGTTTGAATAATTATTTAATTTTTTTGTTACGAAATTTTTCCTGATGAGTTATTTTATGGTGTTAAATATTAATATAGTAAATAACCATTTTAATCTCTTAAGATTTAAAACAAATTTTCGAATAAGAAAATCAATCTGTGGAAAATCATAATTCGAATAAACAAATCAATATGAAAATTCCATTTAAATTTTTAGGATTTCCTATATCTAGATTGTCCGCAGTACTCAGATTTTTTGCTGAAGTCTGTTCCCAGAAGGACATTGAAAATAATTTTAACTAAGCAATTTTACAATAAACTTTTTAAAAACTGTTAAGCAGTATTGCTTAGAAATTTTTAAAAATAAGAACATACATATATGAATCAAGTTCGATCAAAGGAAGAGGAAGAAAAGCTTTCCATTTATTTCCAATTTTACCTAAAGATTTGTTTAAATGACCCTATCATTTTATGGTCTGAACAAAAGCCTGAAAAAATTTTAGTTAAATTCTGTATAGCCAATTGCGCACGAAAATCCAAAGAAGTTTTTTTTTAATATTTAGTTGTATTGCCTAAACGGTTTGATCAATTAAGCAATGTAAAAATATTGCTCTTTAGTCCAGAAACTTTTAGCGTGCCATGTCTAATTTTATAAAACACCGAGATTTACAAAATGTAATAACCACTATCAAATGCGTATATAATTTTATATTCTCTTTAATAATAATTTTTGTAACCGCTACTGTTAATTTTGACTCATCTGATTATCTCTCATATAAAACTGTAATTTCGAAATTAACAATAGGTTTTATAATAAAGTCCAAGAAAGAATACAAGATCAGATCGGTCGGATCGGATCTGACCGATCGGATCGCAATACAGTAAATCGATCGGTGAATTAACATTATAAAAACAAGTAAATGTAACAGTAAGTCGATGCAACCGACTATTAATACCCTACACCTGAATAATTCGAATTAAATTAAAAATCCATAAATTTTTTTGGTAGCTGCTTGACCTTCTTCCCTTTTCTGTCTTATTCAACTCGAATTTCAGGAACGTAAAAGAGGCATCCTCTTGGGATATGCTTGATACCCTTGTAAAAAATTTCAAGTTTCCATCTCAGGGTTCCTCCATCCATCTCAAGAACATAAACCCAAGAATCCATCTCAGGAACATAAAGAAAACATGTCAGAACACCATTGTACTAAATTTAAAGGTTCTACTTTTCTTGGTTTTGGAGAAATGGTCGTTTGCTCTTGTGCTCGTCCGAAAGTTTCCAAAATACGAACTCATGGTTCAAATTCTTTCAAATGTCAGTTTCCAATTTTACAGAAAAGGAAACATAACAGAACACCCTTGTACTAAAAATGAAGGCTCTACCTTTGTTGTTTGTGGAGATATACTCGTTTGCTCTGGGCCTCTTCCGGAAGCTTCCAAGATTTGAACCCATGGACCAGATCCTCACAAATTTCAAAAACTTAAATCAAACATGAAGGAACACCATTCTGCCTAATTTAAAGGTTATATCATTGTTGCTTTTGGAGATAATCTCATTTGCTTTTGGGCTGGTTCGGAAGCTTCCAAAATCCGAACCCAATGACCACATTCTCTCAAATTTCAGAAATCTAAATCAAACATGAAAGAATACCATTCTGCCAAATTTAAAGGTTATATCTTTGGTTGTTGATTTGCTCTGGGCTCGTTCGGAAGCTTCCAAATTCCAAACCCATGGACCACATCCTCTTCAATTTCAGAGACATAAATCAAACGGGAAGGAACATCATTCTGCCAAATTTAAAGGTTATATCTTTGTTGTTTTTGGAGATAATTTCGTTTACTCTGGGGCTCGTTCGGAAGCTTCCAAAATACGAACCCATGGTTCAAATTCTTTCAAATGTCAGTTTCCAATTTTATAGAAAAGGAAACATAACAGCACACTCTTGTACCAAAAACAAGTAAAAGTAACAGTAAGTCGATGCAACCGACTTATTAATACCCTACACCTAAAAAATTCAAATTAAATTAAAAATCCATAAGTTATTTTAGTTAGGTATTTAATATAACTAAGCTAAAAAAATAAATGCTTTTACAACCTTTGTACAAAATTTCAGATTTCTATCTTTATTAAATTCTAAAATACGCTTGTTAGGTCTTGGGAAGTGTGTGGAGGCACGCGGACCACCACCCCAATTCATCTCAAGTTTTAGAGACATCAACAGGGTAGAACATTCTTATATCAAATTTCAAGTTTATATATTTATTAATTTCGAAGATATGCTTGTTTGGTCTTAGGAGTTGTGTGACAGATACCCGAACAACCATTCTAATTCATCTTAAATTTTGGACAAATCAGGGATTCAGCAAACAACCCCCTAGTGCAAAACTTCAAATTTCTATCTTTATTAATTTCGAAGATATGCTTGTTCGGTTTTGGGAGTTGCATGGGAGGTACCCGAACGACCATTTCAGTTAATCTCAAATTTTAGGCAAATCAGGGATTTAGGAAACAGCACCCTCGTATCAAATTTTAAGTTCGTATCTTTATTAAATTCGAAGATATTAAATTGAATAAACAGAGCCAAGAATTAGAGACAATTCGTCTACAAAAAATCTTTAAAGGATTCAATAATCTATTGAGTACACAATTACGGCGAAGTAATTTTTCACAATATATTCGTTAATACCGAAACATAAAATAGCATTTCAATTATAAAAGACCATAATGTAATACATTTTTTTTCATAAGTAATGTCACATCATGTGTTGTGAATTATCCTTTTAAGCACATTTTGAAAAATTTGCTATTAGGTTCGCTCTGTCCCTCCGTCTCTTTATAAAACTTATATACTGTTTAATAAAGAGCAATGAAATATTAACTATGCATAGGTTTCTTAAAAGAGTAATGTTGTAGAACAACTTTTTTATGTACCCTCACCGTTGGAGATCCTACAGCACCGACAGCTCTTCAGCTTTTGAAAACACTTCCTTTTAAATGCATACATCTCAGTTTCTGTAACATATTTTCAATATGAAAAATACATGATTGTTTATTACCTTTATAAATCAATCAGAATTTTTTTACATTTACTTTTTCTAATTATGTTTTCAAATTGATTGGCTAAAAATATGTGTAAAAATTGTATATGGATAAGAATGTAAGCTTTTCTGTTCTTTAAATATGTACGTACTCATTTTTGATTAAATACTGTACAAATATGTGAATATGTTTTCTAATTTAATTGATTATGTTTATAGTATTTTTAAATATATACACATTATACATACTATATGTATAAGGTTTTCCAACTGGAGTGATATGATTTCTTTTCAAAAAAAAAAAACACACTAATTGTTAAGGAAATTCAAATGTTTTTTATTTAATGTGAAGTACAATCGATACAATTAAGTTCTGAATAAAAAGTCATTCAAATGGCCACCACGACTTCTTTTGCAGGAACGAAACCCAATTTTCGAGCACTTTTTCCACTAAATGAAGTCGTATGTCATGAATAGCACGTTCCATATTGACTTCTAAAGCTTGAAGAGAGTATGGTTTATTGCTAAAGACCAATGACTTCAAATAACGCCACAAGATATAGTCTAATGGTGTTAAATCAGAACTTCTTGGAGGCCATTCAATGTCACAATTTCTCGAAATAATCGAATCTCCAAATTTTTCTCGCTATAATTCGGTTGTTGCACGTGCTGTGTGGCACATAGCCCCGTCTTGTTCGAACCAGATGTTGTCAAGATCAAATTCTTCCAATTTCGGCCATTAAAGTTTGTTATCATCGATCTATATCGCTCTCCATTGACAGTAACGATGTTACCAGCTTCATTTCAAAAGAAGTACGGACAAATGATTCCACTAGACCAAAAACCACACTAAACTGTCAATTTACGTAAATATCATGGTTGTTCATGAATAATTTGTAGATTTTCTTGGCACCAGAATCGACAGTTTTGTATATTTACCACACCACTCAGATGAAAGTGAGCCTCATCGGAGAAGATGATTTTCTTAAAAAATCGTTATCGTTTTCAAGTTATTCCAAGATAAAATCAGAAAATTCACGACGTTTACGGTGGTCTATGATAAAATTGTAAACATTACTGAAAACAATGAAAAAAAAAAGACAGATTATGACATACTACAAATGGCCGAAACGTCACTAAGAAATCATATCACTGAAATTGGAAAACACTTTACATATGTCAATAATATTTTATTGGAAATATGTTATACACATGCATCTTATATAAGTTTACCACATGTAAGTAATGCATTTCTAAATGATAACATGATGATTGTCGTATGTAGGAGATTGTTTCTGTTTTTTAACAACGACAACTGTTTTTAACCAATCAACTCAGTGAACAAATTTTCAACACAATTGGTCAAACCGTTTAAGCGCGACAACAAAGGAACTAAAAACAAACTTCATTGAGCTCTGGTGTCGAAACAGGTTAATGAATCCTAACCAAACTAAATAAGTAAGCTTCTGTGGCAAAGAGTTAAACTTTTGTAAATATTCATCACAACAAAACCGTTTAAATAATATTCTGGAAAAGGGCAATATATACTTCTTTTTATACTCTACACCTAAAGTATAGGGTATATTAACTTTGGTATGGTGTTTGTAACCACCAAAAGGAAGCGAGTTAGATATGGACATGTATATATATTCTGAATCAGGATCACCTCCTAAGTCGATTTAAAGATGTTCGTCCGTCCGTTCGCACGATAACTCAAAAACTAATAAAGCTATCTTGATGAAATTTATATAGTAGGTTACTAATTACGAAAGGAAGGCTAAATTCGAATCTGGACAAAATAGGTTCATGGGTTCGAATTCTGGAAGCTTCCGAATGATTCCGGAGCAAACGTAATTATCTCCAAAACCAACAAAGACAGAACCTTTAAATTTTGTACAATGATGTTCCTTCCCGTTCGATTTATGTCTCTGAAATTTAATAGGATGTGGTCCATGGGTTTGGATTTTGGAAGCTTCCGAACGAGCCCCAGAGCAAATGAGATTATCTCCAAAAAAAACAAAGATATAACCTTTAAATTTGGCAGAATGGTGTTCTTTCATGTTTGATTTAGGTCTCTGAAATTGAGAGGATTTAGTCAATGGGTTCGGATTTTGGAAGCTTCCGAACGAGATTATCTCCAAAATCAAGACAGATAGAATGATGTTCCTTCCCGTTCGATTTATGTCTCTGAAATTTAAGAGGTTTTGGTCCATGGGTTTGGATTTTGGAAACTTCCGAACGAGCACCAGAGCAAATGAGATTATCTCCAAAACCAACTAAGATATAACCTTTAAATTTGGCAGAATGGTGTTCTTTCATGTTTGATTTAGGTCTCTGAAATTTGAGAGGATTTAGTCCATGGGTTCGGATTTTGGAAGCTTCCGAACGAGATTACCTCCAAAATCAAGAAAGATAGAACTTTTAAATTTTGTACAATAATGTTCCTTCCCGTTCTATTTATGTCTCTGAAATATAAGAGGGTTTAGTCCATGGGTTCGGATTTTGGAAGCTTCCGAACGAGATTATCTCCAAAATCAAGAAAGATAGAACCTTTAAATTTTGTACAATGATGTTCCTTCCCGTTCGATTTATGTCTCTGAAATTTAAGAGGTTTTGGTCCAAGGGTTTGGATTTTGGAAACTTCCGAACGAGCACCAGAGCAAATGAGATTATCTCCAAAAAAAACCGAGATATAACCTTTGAATTTGGCAAAATGGTGTTCTTACATGTTTGATTTAGGTCTCCGAAATTTGAGAGGATTTAGTCCATGGGTTCGGATTTTGAAAGCTTCCGAACGAGATTATCTCCAAAATCAAGAAAGATAGAACCTTTAAATTTTGTACAATGATGTTCCTTCCCGTTCGATTTATGTTTCTGAAATTTGAGAGGTTTTGGTCCGTGAGTTTGGATTTTGGAAGCTTCCGAACGAGCCTCAGAGCAAATGATGTTATCTCCAAAAGCAACAAAGATATAACCTTTAAATTAGGCGGAATGGTGCTCCTTCATGTTTGATTTATGTTTCTGAAATTTGTGAGGATTTGGTCCATGGGTTCAAATTTTGGAAGCTTCCGGACGAGCCCCAGAGCAAACGAGTATATCTCCACAACCAACAAAGATAGAACTTTTATTTGAAGTACAAAGGTGTTCTGTTATGTTTCCTTTTCTGTAAAATTGGAAACTGACATTTGAAAGAATTTGAACCATGGGTTTGTTTTTTGGAAACCTCTGGACAAACACATGAGCAACGAGCATATCTCCAAAACCAACAAAAGTAGAACCTTTAAATTTAGTACAATGGTGTTCTGGCATGTTTTCTTTATGTTCATGAAATGGATTCGATGAATTGGAGTGGCAATTCAGGTACCTGACACACACTTCCCAAGGACTAACAATCTTCGAAATTAATAAAGAAAGATAGAAACTTAAAAATTTTTACAAAGAAGTTCAAGCAGCTGCCAAAAAAACTTATGGATTTTTAATTTAATTCGAATTATTCAGGTGTAGGGTATTAATAAGTCGGTTGCATCGACTTACTGTTACGTTTACTTGTTCTATAATAAAAATTCCACTTAATGAAAAAAATGTATTTAGCTAAATGTATGTACTATATATTTACTTAGGGTTTTTGTTGGTTGTAGCAAATAAAATAAGAACAAAAATTTATAAAGGTAAATTTATAGACTATATATTCTGCTAATGTTTGGATGTAACAAATAGACATAAAAAGAAAAAAATTTATAAATTAATAAAACATCATACGATCAATTTTTAAATATTTTGTTTGAATTTAGTAATAACATTTATATGTTACTTATACGTTCATGATCATACTATGAAACATAAAAAATAGCAAATACTAAAAAGTATTTATTATTTGAAAAAGTATTACCTTTCTAGTAAAAGCAAATACTTTATTCGAAGAGAATAATCGTTCACTTTTACTACTAAGCAATTGCTGCAAAACTTAAGTAAGTACTTCCTAGTTTTTATTTTATATTTTTAAAAAAATAAGTGTTCACTTAAAAAACATGATTTTGCATGTAATGTGTGCATGTATGACATATGAATTTGCATTTTTTATACCCTACACATTAAGTACAGAGTATATTAACTTTGATATGGTGTTTGTAACCACCAAAAGAAAGCGAGTTAGATATGGCCATGTATATATATTCTGAATCAGGATCACCTCCTGAGTCGATTTAGCGATGTCCATCCGTCCGTCCGTTCGCACGATAACTCAAAAACTAGTTAAGCTATATTAATGAAATTTATATAGTAGGTTACGAAAGAACAAAATCGTTAATCTGAACAAAATCGGTCCATGGGTTCGGGTACCTCCCATACAACTCCCAAAACTGAATACGCATATCTTCGAAATTAATAAAGATAGAAACTTCAAATTTGGTACTAGGTTGTTGTTTCCTGAATCCCTGATTTGTCCAAAATTTGAGATGAATCGGAGAAGCTGCTCGGTTACCTCCCACACAACTCCCAAAACCGAACAAACATATCTTTAAAATTAATAAAGATAAAAGCTTCAAATTTGATACGAGGGTGCTGTTTCCTGAATCCCTGATTTGCCTAAAATTTCAGATGAATTGGAATGGCTGTTCGGATATCTCCCACACAACTCCCAAAACCGAACAAGCATATCTTCGAAATTAATAAATATAAAAACTTGAAATTTGATATAAGAGTATTCTATCCTGTTCTTATAATGTCTCTAAAATTTGGGATGAATTAGGGAGGTGGGCCGGGTGCCTTCACACGCTTTCCAAGACCTAACAAGCATACCTTCGAATTTAATAAAGATAGAAACCTGAAATTTTGTACAAAGGTTGTAAAAGCATTTATTTTTTAGCTTATATTAAATATTTAACTAATATAACTTATGGATTTTTAATTTAATTTAAATTTTTCTGGTGTAGGGTACAAATAAGTCGGTTGAATCGACTTACTGTTACACTTACTTGTTTTTAATGTCTTTAGGAATAGTTTTTATATTGACTTTGGCTTTTGAATTTACTTTGCAATTTATTGGCTCGGTAAGAATGTCTAGCAATGACGAAATTTTGAAAAATAAAATAGTTGCAGACACACTGCTTTCAGTCAACTTGTTTAAAAATAATGCAATTGTACTGGAAAAATCTATGGTTCCAAAAGTGGTATCAGATAAAGAAGAAGCATATTCTATAATTAAAGATGAATACACTAAAAGTATTGGGAAAGCAGTCACAATTGTCAACTCGAAAAAATTCTAAATAATATGAAGACAAGGGTAAAAAAAAAACAGATATTAATGCTACTGGTACTAAATCAATAAAATTACGTGGTTCGGAAAAAGAATTTTTTAAATATTTAAGGTGCGAAAACAATCCGGTTTTCTTTAAGGTTGCTGGACATGTTACCACTGGAGTAAGTTTTGTCATTAACAAACCCTTTACTCCGCTTCGCCTCCAAATTCTACTGTCATGCACACTTTCAGGCCATCGTGTTTCTGTGCTTGTGAGATTTATGAGATTATGCATTAATACGGATGAGAGTATTATCCGCATCACAAGTTGCTTGTAAAATTCTACTAGCATAGCCTTTTACATATTCATCAGCAAATCTTGCACGTTTTTTTATTTTAATACGCGTCCAATCTAATGCACCAAGCACAGTTGGATTTTTGAAACGTTCTTGTCACTTTCCTTTTGCTTCATTCATTTCAATTGAATTTAATCAATATATTTGCTTTGTCGCATATTTTTTCAAGATCGTAGTGAATAATTTTGCACATTGTAGTACGATGAATTCCAAAAACTTCTGATAAACTCTGAAAACGCTGATCACTTATGTAACGTAAAAATATCTCCATTTTTTTTTTCGAATAAGTGATCCTCCTCTGGTTTCAGTACTTTCTGGTTAAAAATTCATTACATAAAAAATCAATATTAATAGGCAAAAACCTAAATAGACATTTCGATTTGTCAGGACTAAGATTTCTTCTTTCTCAGTATTATTTAGATTCACGTATTTGCATAAAATAAGCCATCTTTATACAGTGAAGGTAACCATATACCCACCTTCAAAATTTTTAAGTTCATACTAGAAATAGAAAGTATTAACTGAGTTTTATTCACATTATTTTAAGTAAATACTAGGAAAAATTAAGAATATTAGTATTTACTCTACCAAAAGAGTCTTCACTTATTTCTTTTTCACTTAATTTTAATTATTTACTTAATAATCGACTAGTAGAAGCATTTACTACTTTTTATTCACTTGGCCGATTGTAGATTTTGTAATAGAAAAATCGTATTCAAGTATGTACTTGTATTCAAAACTTAGCATGATATAAACTTAGCATGAATACGTAGTGTGTGGCTGAAAACTACTAAATTATAATTATAGATAAACATTTTATATAAATATATTTTTACCAACCGCTTACATATATAAGGTAGGTATTGTTTTCACACTAAAAATTTTTAACCCAGATTTTTGCAAAAATGCACTGGTGCGTAGAAGCCTGTAAAAATTTTTTTATGGTTGATGTCTGCCTGGGTGTGTGTATGGGTAGATCAATTGGCACGTGTACAGTTTAAACAACTCAGCGAAATTGTTTAAAATTTCATATTTAAGGTTTTGACATAAATTTCTGGTATTGATTTTGACATAAATTTCTCGCATTGAGGAGCTTTTGGAGAAAATCGGAACACCGAAAGTGGTAGTTTAGTCGTGTCATTTTTAAATTTTTTGCGAGTATTTCTTAACAGCAAAATATTAAGAAAGAGTTGTTATACAAGTATAAAGCAATAAAGCAATCTTTGCCATAGAACATTTTTTGATGAACTTTTATTTAACTTTTTTTAAGTCCAAATTTCACACATATAAAACACTAAATGCATTATACGCATTTTTAACATTTTTGAGGTTTGTCCCAAAACTATAAGATATCTTTAAACCAAATACATATCTTCAGAAAGCTCATCATTAGATCTTTCAGCTTGACCATGTGCATGAAATGTTATCAATAGAAGATTAAAATCGATTCGACACAGGACCTAAACTTAAGTTTAGCCCTGAAATTAGTGTATACGTAAATGAATATTTAGAAATAATTGGACTTTAAATTCTGCTTCTCAATAAAAATTTGATTTTTATTAATTGCTATATTCTTCCTAATTCACCTGTTGATAAATACAAAAACTCTTGCTTAATACTGGAAAATTTATCAAGAAATCTGACTATAAACCAATTTTGATTTGTGGATACTTAAATCTTCCAAGTCTAGAGTGGATACAGCATTCTGATGATGTATATCTTCTGCCTATTAATGTTAATAATGATACGGAGGCATTTTAGTAGACACTTTAATTTGATTATATATTAGCCATATTTTTAATAAACTACAGATTCGACATTCATTCGTTAAAATTTTACTAAATAATAATATTAGAACGCGATCGCCGGAGATGTTCATAATACTTTTTCATAGAACTTTCCATGGGAAATTTGAACCAATCAACAGATTTCTAAATAAGGGAAACAAGTACAAAAATCAAATTAATGCATTAAACACTAAGCAAAAACTTAAACCGCTAACATCAAATTTATAAACTGATATTTACTGATCATAATTTTATACACTTACGCTAACTAATACAGCATTTATTATAATTTAAAATAAGAGTAATTAAAATTAAGTTAATAAGTAAAATTGTGTAGCAATTCAACAAATGTAATTAAAAACGAGGAAAAATACAGTTGCCTGTGTCAACTCTTAGATACTCGTACGAACCGTTAGTATGTTCATAGCCTGTCACTCTGCTTATAATATTTGTTTTTTCTTTTTAATTTTTCAGTATTTTAAAATAATATAATTTCTAGAACTATGATTTGTATATATATTCAAACGGTATGTTTATACATTTTTCAAAAGCAGATTCGAACCTTCCATATAACGATTATCAATCCAAAATTTTTCCAAATATGCTATAGTACAATTTAATACTAAGCGGTAAATGTATATTAATTTATACTATACATCAGCGGCATATACGATATGTAAATAAACGTGAATTATATAAGTATTTATACTAAAATCATATAAATATAAAATCTTCAAGCAACCGTTATATTTTTATTTATAATTCTTTTTGTACTAAGCATCATCCTCAATAATTTCAAATTATCGAGTAAAAACAAAATTTGTTAGACAATTTTACAAAATTAAAGTCACACTTTCGTCAATTTTAAGGTAACCCTATATTATTAAGAAAAGGTGGTAATAGAAATAAAAATATAATATTGGAGCTTTAATTTGTGTATATTACTTCAAAAAAATTTGGACAGGTGTTCAAGTTACTGGTGATTAAAAATAAGGAATTTGCAGTTTTTGACCCCATACAAAAAAGTTGTTCCATAAAATTAATATTTTTATGATCAACAGTTAAAGTTTCATGGTTCTATTTAAAAACAAATGTGGGTATCTAGTTGTTCGGGAGCTACCCGAAGTTTTTGTCTGATCTCAATCAAAAAAAATAGGGAACCTACAAATTGATGGAAGAATATTTTGTGTTAATTTCAAGACTCTTAGTCTTAGTCTTTAGACTTTCTTAGTTTTTGATTTATCTTGCTGACGGACGGACAGCCAAACGGACGGACAAAGTTTAATCGACTTAGAATTTTATTCTGAACCGATCCATACCTTTGAAGATATATATACCTAGCTTATTAAGAGGTGTTACAAACAGAGGAGGAATTTTAATATACCCGATCCTTATTGTACGGGTATAAAGAAGAAAAAAAACTGAACTGTAGAAGAACTGTATTTGAATTTTAATGTAAATTTAATTTTGTAATATGCATTATTCTTTATTTGAATTAAATAAAAAAAGAAACTATCAACCATTGGATGTTGGCTGTACCATTGGCTGCTCTAAAATTAATTCTTTTGGCACTTAATATTCGTTGATCTAGGTCCACGACATGATTTCATATATGAATTTATAGTTGCTCAGGTAAATTGTTCAATAATAGGAGCAGATTTCTTGGCAAAGTTCAGGCTTTTGGTAAATTAAAACAAAAAACGATTGGAAGATTTTTTCATTTCCCTAATAGTTAAAGCTCATACAATTGAAACTGATACTCCAACACCCGTTGGAGTGTTATACAAATATAGCACTTATATCTTTACCTGATTTCGCACACATTGCAAAGTACTTAGTTACTTACAATATTTTAACAGCAGGCTATTGTCTTTTTCGTGACCTCTTCGTTTACACCCTGAAAAGTTTAAAATAGTGAAATTAGAAGTTTGTAAAAAGGTTCACTTAAATAAATTATTTCGAGTCAAGTTCTGTTTAATAATCAAACTTTATTAACCTTAATTAGACTATTTATTATCTTATAACTAACGCTACAAATACCAATTAACTTTCTTTTATATTGTTACAATTTTGCAATATAAGTATATACATAAATGGATAAAACAATAAGGTTTGGTAATCAATACCAATTACATTACTTATAGATAATTAATAGTATATTAAAGCATAGCATAATTATTGTTACATTCCTTTAGGTCATTGCCATTATGAAATACTTGAAATATGATTGCTTATGATTAATCATGATGATCATTCAAAGTGTTGCATACAATATACGAATGATAATGATTAATGATTGTATGATATTATAATGTATCAAATTCATATTTATCAGGTCGGTGAATGCGCTCATATTAAGTAAGTTATAGAAGGAATTCAAACGAAATTAAAGGTTGAGCACCTATTACGGTTCTTATCTTTATATTTGAATTTAAAAATAGCAATATATTATGCTATACTTCAATTATGTATTTAGATATATATTTTATACTACATCTCCCTCCGAAAGAAAAAGAAAAGGCAAAGAAAAATTTTAAACTACCCAAAAGAGTTTTTGTTGTTGTTTTTTTTTTCACTTTTCTTTTCATTCAGATTTATATTTTTGAAATATTATACATTACTATCGTGAGAGTACAAAAAAATTTGTATTATATACACATATACAGTAGATTATGTTGATATTGCTTTGACATTAATGAATTGGTATATTAAAAAAATTATCTTAGTTTTATTTAAAATTAAAAAAAAATCCTTATTATAGAGTCTTATATATTATATTTTTCTTTTATTCTTATTTTCATATACATATTTGCTGAGCTGGCGAACTCATTTAATTTTATTAATGTAGGTCAAGTACCTACTTCTTAATTTATATTAAGAAGTAGGTACTAGTATTACAACATATTTTCCTTAATTAGAATTAAAAGTTTTTATTTTAGACTCAAAGTAGGTTTTATGTAAAAATTAATGATTATATTTAACTAGTCTATTTTTATGTACTATTTCTTCTTTTTTTTTAAGTTTTTCATTTTAATATTTGAACCTCTATATTTGTTACTATAAATGGGCCGTTATAAATATAAGGCATCTAATTTTTGAGCATTTTCTTTTCTTACTAAGACCTCATCACTTATTTTAAAATCATACCCTTTTGCGTTCTGGTCATATAGTTTTTTATTATTTAGTTTAGCTTTTTGTAGTAAGTATTCTGTATTTTTATTCATGACTCGTAAATTGTATTTAAGTTCTCTACTATAATTGTCAAAATTATATATTGATTTAATTTTACTTTTAAGCATAAATTCTGGTATTACTAGAGTTTTACCAAAAACTAATTCAAATCAAGCATATTTTTCTTGGAAACTCACGTTTGGTGTTGAATTATGACAGTAAATAAAGTATGATAAGTAACTGTCCCAATTGTCTTTATTTTCATTTATATATGAACGTAAGTATTCATTAAGAACTCTATGGTTTTTTGCTACCGTTCCTAATGTTTCATGATGGTGAGCTGTAGAACTCTCATTATTTGATTTTTATATTCGGTTCTTCTATCTGTTAAAATATTTTTCATGGGTCCGAATATCAAAACACAATTCTCAACAATGGCTTTTGCAACTGTTTTAGCTTCTTTGTTGGGAATTGGTACCGTTATTAGAAATTTAGTCAAGTCACAAATAATTGTTACGGGATATTGATTGTTGTTTACAGCCCTTGGTAAAGGACCAATTGTATCAATTACTACTAAGCATAATGGTTTTTGTGGGATCTCTGTTAATTGTAAAGGTTCTTTATGTTTCATTTTTATTTTGTTTAATTGACATTTCTTATAGTTCCGTATAAATTTAGCTGTGTATTTTGCCATTCTTTTCCAATAATATTTTGTTCTTAACTTAGCATATAGTCTTTTCTGTCCAACATGCCCTCCGAAAATAGGATCATTATGATATTAATTATACCCTACACCTAAAGTATAGGGTATATTAACTTTGGTATGGTGTTTGTAACCACCAAAAGGAAGCGAGTTAGATATGGACATGTATATATATTCTGAATCAGGATCACCTCCTGAGTCGATTTAACGATGTCCGTCCGTCCGTTGACACGATAACTCAAAAACTAATAAAGCTATCTTAATGAAATTTATATAGTAGGTTACTAATTACGAAAGGTAGGCTAAGTTGGACAAAATCGGTCCATGGGTTCGGATTTTGGAAGCTTCCGGACGAGCCCCAGAGCAAACCAGATTATCTCCAAAATAAACAAAGATAGAACCTTTAAATTTTGTACAATGATGTTCCTTCCCGTTCGATTTATGTCTATGAAATTTAAGAGGATTTGGTCCATGGGTTTGGATTTTGCAAGCTTCCGAACGAGCACCAGAGCAAATGAGATTATCTCCAAAACCAACTAAGATGTAACTTTTAAATTTGGCAAAGTGGTGTTATTTCATGTTTTATTTAAGTCTCTCAAATTTGAGAGGATTTGGTTCATGGGTTAGGATCTTGGAAGCTTCCGAACGAGCCCCAGAGCAAACGAGTATATCTCCACAACCAACAAAGATAGAAATTTTTATTTTTAGTAAAAAAGTGTTCTGTTATTTTTCCTTTTCTATAAAATTGAAAACTGACATTTGAAAGAATTTGAACCACGGGTTCGTATTTTGGAAACTTCGGACGAACACAAGAGCAACGAGCATATCTCCCAAACCAAAGCGACGGATCCGGTCTGGTGAACCCAAGTTTGGTAAGCGATGAGGAAAAAAAGCCTCCGAGTATAGGAAATATTTTATTTTTTAAAACTATGATACATTACAAAAGGATAAAGGGAAAGAAAAAAATAATAAAAAAAAGTTATTTTTCATTCATTATTTTTGTCGAATTGATTTTTTTTTTAATTAATTTTATTTGACATACATACATACCCATACATGCATAAATATAAACAAAATGTTTTTAATAATTTTAAAATGTCATTTTATAGATTTAAATAAAGAAAGCCAAACAAATATTTTATTATTAGAAGCAGGAATATTTTATAATTGTTTATGAATTGTAAATTGTAATGGGTAATCTTTAATTTGTTTCGAATTTTTTGTTTTGTTAAAAAGAAATTTTTCTAAATTTTTTTTTTAAATTTTATTATAATCTTCTCTATATCCCATGGACTTCTATATATATTCAATGGCATTTCTGTTTTTTTCAAGTGAGTCAAAAGGCCCAATTTCCCTTTTGCAATGATAATATTTTTTTCCCCTTGCCACTCCTATAAGCAGCATTGGGCATCCACTAAGCCATTTATTTATTCATATTTGACTAAGTTTCAATTTCTAGAATCATTAATTTTACTAAGCCGTCGATTACTCGACTGTAGCTATTGTGCAAGACTACAAGACTTTTCTTTTATTTCTACGCCATCTATTATCTTATACAAGAATTATAGTTTATTATTATTTTATTATATATGTATTATTAACAATATGATATATTAAATTATAATTTATAGGACATACATGTATACTTATTTTTAATTTAATTATATTCTATTAATTATATATTTGTAGATAGATAGGCACTTGGGCCTGACAAGTCAGTAGGTCAAGGTCACCAGCAAGTAGGTCAAACCGTAATTAGGTCAGACAGGAAGTAGGTTAATGTCATAAAAATAGGTGAAACAGGCGGCGGCGGCCGCCAGACAAGTCTAGTTGTTTATAAAGATTGTATACTTGTTTTAAGTAAAAGGTAAACATCGAAATAGTAAGAAAAAAATTGTTTATTATTTTTGCTTGCAATTTTGAGATGTTTTTGCTCGCATTTTTGTTATGTTTGCATTTATTTCTTGTTTTTTTTTATGACAAGTATTTAAAGAAGAGGAAGGAAAAACCATTAATAAATTGTTATGTAAGAATGTTGAAAAAAAAAAAAAAACAGGAAATCAAAAAAATATCTAACGTGGTACATGTTTACTTATTGATGTATACTTGGCTTAAGTAATAGACGCATATGAAAGTAATAAGAAAAAATGCTTTATAAAATTTAAAGAGAAAAATGAAAGCAGAACAAAATAAGTGGAACTACATTTCTTTAAAATTTTGCAACTATTTTTAAAAATTGAAACAAAAAGTGAAAACTGGTTATTTAAATCTTACATAAAGATTCAACCTTGACAAAATTGATGCAATTTTGAGAAGAATTTATTTCTTGTTGTTTTCTTTTTTTTTCGATGAAGTATTTAAAGAAGAGGAAAGAAAACATTGTTAGTATCACCGTATAAGATGTTATTATTATGTAAGAATGTTGGAAAACAAGAAAAATAATAAAAAGCGATTCGAAATAAGTTAATTGCTTTTGGTATTTATAGTGGTACGTAATAATGTAAAAATAAAAATAAAAATAAAACAGATTTGTTTATATGTTTGAAATAGTTCTTTCAAATAACAAGCAAGACATTATGTATAAATTGTGTATAAAGTTAAAAAATGGTTAATAGAGTGAAAATTCTAAGATTGGAAACGTTCGCGGTCGGTTGTTTATAAATAAAAAAAATCGAAAATAAAAAAATAAAAAATGAATACAGAAAAATTCACGATAAAATCTATAAAATCAGTAAATGTAAAACAATTCAACATTTTTGGAAAAAAATTGGAGTTTATTATAAATCCAGTACCAGACAACAAAGATCCAATAGATTGGATTAAAACCGGTATTTAAGAATTATTCAGCAATTTAATTGAAAATGTGACAAAATTAGTGTCACTTTTGGATGCCAAAGTTTTCATGAACGTGGTCCAGCCTGGATCAATTTTAAAGAAGCAAAAGACCTTGATATTTCGGAAATTTGGGAAGTTATTTCAAAAATTTTCCAAAGCAACTCCGAAGGATTATCTACAGATACGTTCTGTATAAATGTTACATATGTACGACTTCCAGTAGAAAGAGATAGAGGAAAAAGATACAACAACTTGAAAGAAGAATGTAATAAAAGAAGAGGCATAATTTCAATTAAAAACAAAGATAATATATGCTTACCACGTGCGTTAGTTGTTGCTATCTCATTCACAGAAAAATCTGTTGACTACTGTAAAGTGCAAAAAGATGTAGGTCAACTTCAATTGAAAGCAGCGTTACAACTAATTAGAAATTCAAATGTAAGCACCCCAGCAAAAGGAGCTAGTATCAGTGAACTCAAAAAATTTCAACTGTACCTCTCTAAATATCAAATTGTGGTTTTTGATTTCAGAAGAAAAGGAAAATCGATTATATTTCAAGGTGAAGAAGATAAGGAAAAAAGATTGAATTTGATATACGATGAAGGTCACTTCAATGTAATTACATCACTAACAGCAGCATTTAGTTGTGATTACTTTTGCCAAACATGTAATGTGACGTATAACAATAGATTGTCTCACAGATGTAAACAGTCGTGTTTCTTTTGCAAATCATCTCCAGCATGTGACGTAAATTTGCCAAAAATTAAATGTGATGTATGCAATCGAAGTTTTAAAGGTCAAATTTGTTTTGATAATCTGAAAGAAACATCATCTACAAATAAAAAATCTATTTGTACTCTTATAAATTCCTGTACAAAATGCTTTAAAGTATACAGAGTCAATGTAAAGCCTATATACTACGGACATTTGTGTAAAAACTGTAATACAAATGTAGCTTCAGATCACCAATGCTTTATTACACCATGTAAAGAATAAGCTGAACTTAAGAATACATTATATATTTTCTACGATCTCGAAACAACTCAAGATGATATCATCGGGGAGAAACTTCATGAAGGTGTTGCAATAGGGGATATAATTGAACATCAGCCTGATTTATATATTTTTAAACAACGTTGCACTCATTGTATATTATATAATGTTGAAAAATGCAATTTTTGTGGACTTCGATAAAATGTGTTGACACAAAATCCAATACAAATGTTTTTAGAATATATACTCAAACAAAGAAAAATATTTGATAAAGTTGTAGTTATTGCACATAATGGACAAGCATTTGATAATCAGTTTTTATTAAACTATATCTTAGAAAAAACCATCATCAAACCAAAACTAATTATGAGACGAACAAAGAAAATTTGAATGCTGTTAGATAACGTGAAATTTATTGATTCATTAAACTATTTTCCAATGCCCTTATCTAGTTTACCGAAAGCGTTTGATTTAGAAATAAATTTGAAAAAAAGATATTATCCTCATATGTTCAATCGTAAAAACAATATAAAATATAATGGAAAGTTACGCGATCGTAAATATTACTGTTATAATTCAATGAGTGCATCGGAAAGAAAACAATTTCTTGAATGGTTTGAAGGAAATAAAAACAAGTCTTTTAACCTCCAAAATGAACTTGTAGAATATTATATGAATGACGCAAAAATTTTGACAGCAGTCTGTATTAAATTCAGACAACTATTTTTGGAAGAATGTAAGGTTGAGCCATTTTTAGAGGCCACTACAATTGCTTCAGAGTGTAATTTGGTTTTTAGAAGGAATTTTTTAAAACCGTATACAATTGGACTTATACCTCAACAAGGATAACGCTTATCAAAAAACTAGTCAATGATTGTCATAAAATGGTTAATGTGGGAAGAAAAACAAAGAAAAATAAAAATTCAGCATAGTGGTAATGTGAATTTCGAAACGAAATGAGATCAAAAGAATACGAAGCATTTTTCTCAAAATTGGAGAACGAAAGTTTGATACCACTAAAACCACGTGACACTTAATAATGTATATAGATAATGTATATAGATAGAAAATAATGTATATAGATATATGCTCACTATATCCTTGGGTGTGTAAATACGGAAAATTTCCAGTGGGTCATCCAAAAGTTCATGTTGGTAAAATTGAGTGCAATAAATTAAATTTAAATGATGCTGAAGGATTAATAAAGGCATTGATACTTCCTCCAGAAAAACTCTATTACCCGGTTTTGTCTATAAATCAAAATAATAAGCTAATGTTTTCCTGCTGTCAAACATCTCCCTTGAAAATGAGTAATGATGACTGTGCTCATGACAATCGTTATAGGTCAATTTTAGGAACATGGGTTATAGATGAAGTAAGAGAAGCAGTTAAACAAGGATACAAAATTGTGCAAATATACGAGGTATGAGAGTATACTATTAAACAATTTAATCCCCTTACATCACAACAAGGAATTTTCACTGAAATGATGAACAAGTTCCTTAAAATTAAACAAGAAGTTCTGGCGGGCCTAGCTTTTGTAGAACACCAAAGGAAAAATGCAAATATTTAGAAAAATTTTCCAAAGTAGAAGGCACAAATTTACAGTTAACGGAATAGAAAAAAATCCTGGACTTAGATCATAAGCTAAATTAATGTTAAACTCTTTCTGGGGTAAATTTGGGCAGAGAGAAAATCAATCAAAAACAGAAATCATAAATGAGTCTTATGAATTATTTACTCTTCTTACTGATTCTTCCAAGAGTGTAAATCAAATAACTCCAATAAACGAAAAAACAGTTTTGGTAAATTGGAAATATAAAGAAGAAGCAGCTGAAACATTATTAACAGTTAACGTTTGTATAGCTGCTTACACTACCACACAAGCTCGTTTAAAATTGTATTCTTATTTAAACAATTTAAAAGAACGAGTTTTGTATTACGATACTGATTCAATAATATATGTAGCACGTGAAGAAGAATATAATCCTCCAACAGGAGTTTTCATAGGAGATGTGACAGATGATCTTGAAGAATATGGAATAGGAAGTTACATTACAGAATTTGTCAGTGGGGGTGCAAAGAACTATGCATACAAAATATATAGTACCAACTCCAAATGTGAAAAAAACTGTTTGCAAAGTCAAAGGTATTCGTTTAAATTATAACGCTTGACAAGAAATAAATTTTGGCTCTATGAAACAATTAGTTAAAAAATTAAACAATTTTCAACAAATAAATATACCATTTCCTAGTACTCGTCGAACATACGATCACAGAGTCATCACTGTTCCTGAAAGAAAGACATATCGAATAAATTCCAGAAAACGAGTTTTTGCAAATGATTATACTTCAGTTCCTTATGGTTTCAAAAAGAAAAAAACATTTTAAAAATGATTGTTAATATATTGTAAAAATTTTGTATTTTAAACTATTAAATTACAGTATTGAAAACAAGTCTTTTAATTTTACCGTTTTTAATTTTCAGAATATAGTCGAAAATTTATTTACATAATTTATAAATATATATATATTTTATTCAAATTCACAGTTGCAGTTTAGCTTTTCAATAATAATGTCAAAAGCACAAATAGTATCTGACATTCATCGTCCAGTTAGACGTAGATTTCGAAGACGAAAAATATCTCAAAGAGGATTAAATATACATATGTCGGGTTATCAAAAAGTGAATAATGGATACAAGTTCCTCTTAACTGTTATCGATATATTTTCGAAATATGCATATGCCGAAAAAGTTAAATCAATATCAGCAGATGACGTAGTTAAAAGTATAGAAAAGATTTTTAAAAGGGAGGGAAAGTCTCCAAAAAATATTCATTCTGACCAGGGAAAAGAATTATTCAACAAAAAATTCCAAAATTTAATGAAAATCTATAAAATAAATCACTATCATACTTATTCAGAAATGAAGGCTAGTGTTTGTGAAAGGTTTAACAGAACGTTAAAATCAATTCTGTGGAAACAGTTTAGTTTACAAGGAAATTTTAAATGGATAGAACTTTTACCAAAACTAATTGAAAAATATTATATAAATGTTTTGTGTTATTACAAAACACAGTACAATTAAGTTAAAACCAAACCAAGTTACATCACAAAATGAAAAACAAATTCTTCGTTCAATTTACAATTGCCCTAAAATATTTAATAAGGGAAAATTTAATGTTGGTGATTTTGTTAGAATTGCAAGGTCTAAAGATACTTTTCAAAAAGGATATGAACCTAACTATTCAACTGAAGTTTTTAAAATAGCTTTCAAAAACAAGACAGACCGGATTACATATAGTTTAAAAGATTATAAAAATAAATTAGTTCATGGTGGCTTCTACGAACAGGAACTAACTAGTGTCAAAAACCTCAATGCTTATTTAATTGAAAAAATTTTAAAACAAAAAGGCAATAAAGTATATGTAAAATATTTAGGCTTTGATAATAGTCATAATCAATGGATAAGTAAATATGATATTCTTTCATAAAAAAAATATAATTAGAATTTATGTAAAAAACTTTTTCTTAACTTTAGAGGACTGCTAAATGAAACAATGTAGTAAAAATGCTAATAGAAAAAATAAAAATAGAAAAATATTTACTTATAAAAATAAATAATTTAGGAATAGATAAATAAAACATAATATTCTTTCATAAAAAAGTATAATTAGAATATATATAAAAGATTTTTTCTTACCTTTAGAACACTGTTAAATGCAACAATGTTGTAAAAAATGCTATTTAAAAAAATTATAGTTTTATTATAATCAATTAGAATTTATTACATTAATAAACAACTTACTTTACAACTTTTGGCTTTTAACTTTTCTTAAGAATTTTGATTTCTAAACAATGATAATACAATTATTTAGAAGAAAAATTTAGTATAAATAAAGTGGGATCTTTCTTAAGATATATCAATTCAAAGAAAGAGCTCAACAAAATAATACAACAAGAAAGCAAAATAGAAAACACAGCAGAGATTTTTGCCTACGCTCAACAAATAGAGCCAACGCAGGAGTTGGCTCCAATTAAAAGAAAAAGACTAAGAAGCCAGCAAGAATCGCAGACACATCAACAACAACATCATCACCATCATCATAAACAACAACAACAACAACAACAACAAAACCACAACAACAACAAAAACCACAACAGCAAAGCAACAACATCAAAAATTTCAACAACAATAACAAGAAGAAATCATTCTTCTTCAAGAAGAAGAACCACCAGCTAAAAAAAGCTTCAAAAAAGCTTTTAATAAGAAAAATATGGAAACTAGAAAAAGTTTCTTAAAAACAAAAGATATGGAGCAAGATGCTCTATATCATATATTAAATGTAAAGCAAATTAAGACCATTTATGGTCTTAAGTGGGTCTTTGAGACCTGCAATTTAATTATATTTGTACCTCAAAAATATACTGATATTTATGAGAATTCTGATTTTGTAAAAGAAATAAAAGAAAAAGAACATTTTGTACATAAAGATGAAAATTTAAATTTAAGTACTGTAGACTAAAACCACTAAACCACGTCACGCGTTTTATGGCGGTATTACAGGAAACACAAAAACATATTGTAAATGTGCACCTGGTGAGAAAATAATGTATCTAGATATATCCTCACTATATCCTTGGGTGTGTAAATACGGAAAATTTCCAGTGGGTCATCCAAAAGTTCATGTTGGTAAAATTGAGTGCAATTAATTAAATTTAAATGATACTGAAGGATTAATAAAGGCATTGATACTTCCTCCAGAAAAACTCTATTACCCGGTTTTGCCTATAAATCAAAATAATAAGCTAATGTTTTCCTGCTGTTAAACATCTCCCTTGAAAATGAATAATGATGACTGCTCTCATGACAATCGTAGTAGGTCAATTTTAGGAACATGGGTTATAGATGAAGTAAGAGAAGCAGTTAAACAAGGATACAAAATTGTGCATATATACGAGGTATGAGAGTATACTATTAAACAATTTAATCCCCTTACATCACAACAAGGAATTTTCACTGAAATGATGAACAAGTTCCTTAAAATTAAACAAGAAGTTCTGGCGAGCCTAGCTTTTGTAGAACACCACAGGAAAAGTGCAAATATTTAGAAAAATTTTCCAAAGTAGAAGGCACAAATTTACAGTTAACGGAATAGAAAACAATCCTGGACTTAGATCATTAGCTAAATTAATGTTAAACTCTTTCTGGGGTAAATTTGGCAGAGAGAAAATCAATCAAAAACAGAAATCATAAATGAGCCTTATGAATTATTTACTCTTCTTACTGATTCTTCCAAGAGTGTAAATCAAATAACTCCAATAAACGAAAAAACAGTTTTGGTAAATTGGAAATATAAAGAAGAAACAGCTGAAACATTATTAACAGTTAACGTTTGTATAGCTGCTTACACTACCACACAAGCTCGTTTAAAATTGTATTCTTATTTAAACAATTTAAAAGAACGAGTTTTGTATTACGATACTGATTCAATAATATATGTAGCACGTGAAGAAGAATATAATCCTCCAACAGGAGTTTTCATAGGAGATGTGACAGATGATCTTGAAGAATATGGAATAGGAAGTTACATTACAGAATTTATCAGTGGGGGTGCAAAGAACTATGCATACAAAATATATAGTACCAACTCCAAATGTGAAAAAAACTGTTTGCAAAGTCAAAGGTATTCGTTCAAATTATAACGCTTCACAAGAAATAAATTTTGGCTCTATGAAACAATTAGTAAAAAATTAAACAATTTTCAACAAATAAATATACCATTTCCTAGTACTCGTCGAACATACGATCACAGACTCATCACTGTTCCTGAAAGAAAGACATATCGAATAAATTCCAGAAAACGAGTTTTTGCAAATGATTATACTTCAGTTCCTTATGGCTTCAAAAAGAAAAAAATTTAAAAATGATTGTTAATATATTGTAAAAATTTTGTATTTTAAACTATTAAATTACAGTATTGAAAACAAGTCTTTTAATTTTACCGTTTTTAATTTTCAGAATATAGTCGAAAATTTATTTACATAATATATAAATATATATATATTTTATTCAAATTCACAGTTGCAGTTTAACTTTTCCATAATAATGTCAAAAGCACAAACAGTATCTGACATTCATCGTCCAGTTAGACGTAGATTTCGAAGACGATGCTATCAATCTAGTGAATCAAAAAGTGGCTATCAAAAAGTGAATAATGGATACAAGTTCCTCTTAACAGTTATCGATATATTTTCGAAATATGCCTATGCCGAAAAAGTTAAATCAATATCAGCAGATGACGTAGTTAAAAGTATAGAAAAGATTTTTAAAAGGGAGGGAAAGTCTCCAAAAAATATTCATTCTGACCAGGGAAAAGAATTATTCAACAAAAAATTCCAAAATTTAATGAAAATCTATAAAATAAATCACTATCATACTTATTCAGAAATGAAGGCTAGTGTTTGTGAAATGTTTAACAGAACGATAAAATCAATTATGTGGAAACAGTTTAGTTTACAAGGAAATTTTAAATGGATAGAACTTTTACCAAAACTAATTGAAAAATATAATAACACAAAACACAGTACAATTAAGTTAAAACCAAACCAAGTTACATCACAAAATGAAAAACAAATTCTTCGTTCAATTTACAATTGCCCTAAAATATTTAATAAGGGAAAATTTAGTGTTGGTGATTTTGTTAGAATTTGCACTAAAGATACTTTTTAAAAAGGATATGAACCTAACTATTCAACTGAAGTTTTTAAAAAAGCTTTCAAAAACAAGACAGACCGGATTACATATAGTTTAAAAGATTATAAAAATAAATTAGTTCATGGTGGCTTCTACGAACAGGAACTAACTAGTGTCAAAAACCTCAATGCTTATTTAATTGAAAAAATTTTAAAACAAAAAGGCAATAAAGTATATGTAAAATATTTAGGCTTTGATAATAGTCATAATCAATGGATAAGTAAATATGATATTCTTTCATAAAAAAAATATAATTAGAATTTATGTAAAAAACTTTTTCTTAACTTTAGAGGACTGTTAAATGCAACAATGTTGTAAAAAAGCTAATAGAAAAAATAAAAATAGAAAAATATTTAGTTATAAAAATAAATAATTTAGGAATAGGGAAATTAAAAATAATATTCTTTCATAAAAAAGTATAATTAGAATTTATATAAGAGATTTTTTCTTAACTTTAGAACACTGTCCAATGCAACAATGTTGTAAAAAATGTTATTTAAAAAAATTATAGTTTTATTATAATCAATTAGAATTTATTACATTAATAAACAACTTACTTTACAACTTTTGGCTTTTAACTAGTTTTCTTAAGAATTTTGATTTCTAAACAATGATAATACAATTATTTAGAAGAAAAATTTAGTATAAATAAAGTGGGATCTTTCTTAAGATATATCAATTCAAAGAAATAGCTCAACATAATAATACAACAAGAAAGCAAAATGGAAAACACAGCAGAGATTTTTGCCTACGCTCAACAAATAGAGCCAACGCAGGAGTTGGCTCCAATTAAAAGAAAAATAATAAGAAGCCAGCAAGAATCGCAGACACATCAACAACAACATAATCACCATCATCATTAACAACAACAACAACAACCACAACAGCAACAACATCAACAATTTCAACAACAATAACAAGAAGAAATCATTCTTCTTCAAGAAGAAGAACCACCAGCTAAAAAAAGCTTCAAAGAAGCTTTTAATAAGATAAATATGGAAACTAGTACAAGTTTCTTAAAAACAAAAGATATGGAGCAAGATGCATATATTAAATGTAAAGCAAATTAAGACCATTTATGTGGGTGGGTCTTTCAGAACCGCAATTTAATTACATTTGTACCTCAAAAATATACTGATATTTTTGAGAATTCTGATTTTGTAAAAGAAAAAAACATTTTGTAATTAAAGATAAAAGTTTAAATTTAAGTACTCTAAATATATCTGAGCCTTTTGGTAAAATATATGCAAATTACCAATAAATAATGTAAATTGGTTTGTAGTTATAAGTTTTTATTATTATTAATAAATAAAAATTAAATTTAAAAAGGTATAAATTTCTTCAATTTATTTAGTTGCTTTAAGATTCAGGTTCATATGTACATAAATTGATTTTGAAATTTAAATTGACAAAATTGATTTATTTAATTTTTTTTTTCGTAAAAACACAGGTATTTCATAAAAGAGCCAAGAAAAATTACATCATACATTAAATTTTTGAACCGGAATAAAAATCTCTACTTGCTACCTTGTAACATTTTTTTCTGTACAGATCTATATGTATTTCTTTTACTATTTAAAATTTTGACATGATTTATACACCATCGAACTAGATGGTGTAACTACTTTAAAAATCAAATTTTACATTTCTTTATTTATATACTCTGAAAACTTGAAGTTTGACTGGGTGCTACAGTATATAACGCAGTTCAATTTTATTGGTAAATCATTTTCAATTCAATTTTGGTAAGATATTTAACTAAAATTGCAGCTGATTCAACAACATTTCCATTTACTGAAGAAACTGCAATAGTCAGTATACTAAATGAGGTTCAAGTTAATGAAATTACATCCAGCGTAGATGAGAAGAAATTAATAGAAACTGAAGAATTCATACCACCGTTTCAAGTCTTAGATGAAGATTTGGGAAAATAAATAACCAAGAAGGAGATCCTGACTATTTTGCAGAACTTTTTTGAAATAATTTATAGCCTAAAACAATATATAAGAATATTTGTGTACATTTATGTATATGTATCTACTATATATAAGTAATTCATAATAAAAAACAAATTAAATAAAATTTAAAAGTTTTTTCATTTATTGTTGTTTTTGTTTAAAACATTAGAAATTTTATTTTCTAGTAGTAAGGGTATTTCAAAAAACAATCTAGAATAATTGCATTGAACGCTACAACGTTGTGTTGGAATATATATTTCTTCGAGCAATTTCATAACATGTTTTTCTTGACACGTTTTTATATATTTAATAACATATTCCCGTACATTTGATTCAGTATTTTTATTGTGTATCATTACAGCTTGAAGAAAATCAATTAAGTTGTAAAATGTGTCAGCTTCCTCTTTGTTAATGCTAAGACATCGGTCAATAACCATTCTTAACCCATATTGTAAACATAATTTTGTATTCTTTATTGATTGTTTCGAATACCTTTTATAAAATTGCTGGTAAAATTTACACCAATCACGATGTTTTAAAATAGCTGGCTTTTTCCAATATGATGAAAAATGCAAATAGCTACAAGAGATTCTGAAATATGTATAACTCAACATCAAATTTGTGTTCGAACCTTTATCATCCATCACTACGTTTTAACTAAAGCTTTTTAATATTAATTGTATTGCTTAGCTACACAAGATTGTGAAAAATTTAAATTTCCAAATAAGTTGTAAAACATATTAATAATCAGATTGTCGTTTTCTATATGATTATCTTTGCTAAATTCATTCAAAAAAGTTTTCATGCTTAAACCAAAACATCTATACCAGCCATAAACGCAACAGTATTGTCCACATACATTCGAAAGGACACTCTCTATCTGCCAATTACTAAAAACTATACTCACTGTATCTTTGGGTGTGTAAATACGGAAAATTTCCAGTGCGTCAACCAAAAGTTCATGTTGGACAAATTGAGTGCAATAAATTAAATTTAAATGATACTGAAGGATTAATAAAGGCATTGATACTTCCTCCAGAAAAAATCTATCACCCGGTTTTGCCTATAAATCAAAATAATAAGCTAATGTTTTCCTGCTGTCAAACATCTCGTTTGAAAATTAATAATGATGACTGCTCTCATGACAATCGTAGTAGGTCAATTTTAGGAACATGGGTTATAGATGAAGTAAGAGAAGCAGTTAAACAGGGATACAAAATTGTGCAAATATACGAGGTATAGGAGTATACTATTAAACAATTTAATCCCCTTACATCACAACAAGGAATTTTCACTGAAATGATGAACAAGTTCCTTAAAATTAAACAAGAAGTTCTGGTTGGCCTAGCTTTTGTAGAACACCAAAGGGAAAGTGCAAATATTTAGAAAAATTTTCCAAAGTGGAAGGCACAAATTTACAGTTAACGGAATAGAAAAAAATCCTGGACTTAGATCATTAGCTAAATTAATGTTAAACTCTTTCTGGGGTAAATTTGGGCAGACAGAAAATCAATCAAAAACAGAAATCATAAATGAGCCTTATGAATTATTTACTCTTCTTACTAATCCTTCCAAGAGTGTAAATCAAATAACTCCAATAAACGAAAAAACAGTTTTGGTAAATTGGGAATATAAAGAAGAAACAGCTGAAACATTATTAACAATTAACGTTTGTATAGCTGCTTACACTACCACACAAGCTCGTTTAAAATTGTATTCTTATTTAAACAATTTAAAAGAACGAGTTTTGTATTACGATACTGATTCAATAATATATGTAGCACGTGAAGAAGAATATAATCCTCCAACAGGAGTTTTCATAGGAGATATGACAGATGAGCTTGAAGAATATGGAATAGGAAGTTACATTACAGAATTTATCAGTGGGGGTGCAAAGAACTATGCATACAAAATATATAGTACCAACTCCAAATGTGAAAAAACTGTTTGCAAGGTCAAAGGTATTCGTTTAAATTATAACGCTTCACAAGAAATAAATTTTGGCTCTATGAAACAATTAGTTAAAAAATTAAACAATTTTCAACATATAAATGTACCATTTCCTAGTATTCGTCGAACTTACGATCACAGAGTCATCACTGTTCCTAAAAGAAAGACATAGCGAATAAATTTCAGAAAACGAGTTTTTGCAAATGATTATACTTCAGTTCCTTATGGCTTCAAAAAGAAAAAAATTTAAAAATGATTGTTAATATATTGTAAAAATTTTGTATTTTAAACTATTAAATTACAGTATTGAAAAAAAATCTTTTAATTTTACCGTTTTTAATTTTCAGAATATAGTTGAAAATTTATTTACATATATATATTTACATATTTATTATTTACAAATTTTATTTACATATTTATTTACATATATATATATATATATATTTTATTCAAATTCACAGTTGCAGTTTAACTTTTCAATAATAATGTCAAAAGCACAAATAGTATCTGACATTCATCGTCCAGTTAGACGTAGATTTCGAAGACGAAAAATATCTCAAAGAGGGTTAAAAATACATATGTCGGGTTATCAAAAAGTGAATAATGGATACAAGTTCCTCTTAACTGTTATCGATATATTTTCGAAATATGCATATGCCGATAAAGTTAAATTAATGGCAGCAGATGAAGATTTTTAAAAGGGAGGGAAAGTCTCCAAAAAATATTCATTCTGACCAGGGAAAAGAATTATTCAACAAAAAATTCCAAAATTTAATGAAAAGCTATAAAATAAATCACTATCATACTTATTCAGAAATGAAGGCTAGTGTTTGTGAAAGGTTTAACAGAACGTTAAAATCAATTATGTGGAAACAGTTTAGTTTATAAGGAAATTTTAAATGGATAGAACTTTTACCAAAACTAATTGAAAAATATAATAACACAAAACACAGTACAATTAAGTTAAAACCAAACCAAGTTACATCACAAAATGAAAAACAAATTCTTCTGAATGAATGAAATGAAAAACACATTTACAATTGCCCCAAAATATTTAATAAGGGAAAATTTAATGTTGGTGATTTTGTTAGAATTGCAAGGTCTAAAGGTACTTTTCAAAAATGATATGAACCTAACTATTCAACTGAAGTTTTTGAAATAGCTTTCAAAAACAAGACAAACCCGATTACATATAGTTTAAAAGATTATAAAAATAAATTAGTTCATGGTGGCTTCTATGAACAGGAACTGACTAGTGTCAAAAACCCCAATGCTTATTTAATTGAAAAAATTTTAAAACAAAAAAGCAATAAAGTATATGTAAAATATTTAGGCTTTGATAATAGTCATAATCAATGGATAAGTAAATATGATATTCTTTCATAAAAAAAGTATAATTAGAATTTATGTAAAAAACTTTTTCTTAACTTTAGAGGACTGTTAAATGCAACAATGTTGTAAAAATGCTAATAGAAAATATAAAAATAGAAAAATATTTACTAATAAAAATAAATAATTTAGGAATAGGTAAATAAAAAATAATATTCTTTCATAAAAAGTATAATTCGAATTTATTTAAAAGATTTTTTCTTAACTTTAGAACACTGTTAAATGCAACAATGTTGTAAAAATGCTAATAGAAAAAATAAAAACAGAAACATATTTACTAATAAAAATAAATAATTTAGGAATAGGGAAATAAAAAATAATATTCTTTCATAAAAAAGTATAATTAGAATTTAGTTAAAATATTTTTTCTTAACTTTAGAACACTGTTAAATGCAACAATTTTGTAAAAAATGCTATTTAAAAAAATTATAGTTTTATTATATATAATCAATTAGAATTTATTACATTAATAAACAACTTACTTTACAACTTTTGGTTTTTAACTAGGTTTCTTAAAAATTTTAATTTCTAAACAATGATAATACAATTATTTAGAAGAAAAATTTATTATAAATAAAGTGGGATCTTTCTTAAGATATATCAATTCAAAGAAAGAGCTCAACATAATAATACAACAAGAAAGCAAAATGGAAAACACAGCAGAGATTTTTGCCTATGCTCAACAAATAGAGCCAACGCAGGAGTTGGCTGCAATTAAAAGAAAAAGAATAAAAAGCCAGCAAGAATCGCAGACACATCAACAACAACATCATCACCATCATCATCAGCAACAACAACAACCACAACAGCAACAACATCAACAATTTCAACAACAACAACAAGAAGAAATCATTCTTCTTCAAGAAGAAGAACCACCAGTTAAAAAAAGCTTCAAAGAAGCTTTTAGTAAAAAAAATATGGAAACTAGAAAAAGATTCTTAAAAACAAAAGATAAGGAGCAAGATGCTCTGTATCATATATTAAATGTAAAGCAAATTAAGACCATTTATGGTCTTAAGTGGCTCTTTGAGACCCACAATTTAATTATATTTGTACCTCAAAAATATACTGATATTTTTGAGTATGCTGATTTTGTAAAAGAAATAAAAGAAAAAGAACATTTTGTATATAATAATAAAAATTTAAATTTAAGTACTGTAGATATATCTGAGTCTTTTGCTAAAATATATGCAAATTACCAATAAATAATGTAAATTGGTTTGTAGTTATAAGTTTTTATTATTATTAATAAATAAAAATAAAATATAGAAAGGTATAAATTTCTTTTATTTAGTTGCTTTAAGATTCAGGTTCATATGTACCTAAATTGATTTTGAAATTTAAATTGACAAAATTGATTTATTTAATTTTTTTTTTTTCGTAAAAACACAGGTATTTCATAAAAGAGCCAAGAAAAATTACATCATAAATTAAATTTTTGAACCGGAATAAAAATCTCTACTTGCTACCTTGTAACATTTTTTTCTGTACAGATCTATATGTATTTCTTTTACTATTTAAAATTTTGACATGATTTATACATCATCGAACTAGATGGTGTAACTACTTTAAAAATCAAATTTTACATTTCTTTATTTATATACTCTGAAAACTTGAAGTTTGACTGGGTGCTACAGTATATAACGCAGTTCAATTTTATTGGTAAATCATTTTCAATTCAATTTTGGTAAGATATTTAACTAAAATTGCAGCTGATTCAACAACATTTCCATTTACTGAAGAAACTGCAATAGTCAGTATACTAAATGAGGTCCAAGTTAATCAAATTACATCCAGCGTAGATGAGGAGGAATTAATGGAAACTGAAGAATTCATACCACCGTTTCAAGTCTTAGATGAAGATTTGGGAAAATAAATAACCAAGAAGGAGATCCTGACTATTTTGCAGAACTTTTTAGAAATAATTTATAGCCTAAAACAATATATAAAAATATTTGTGTACATTTATGTATATGTATCTACTATATATAAGTAATTCATAATAAAAAACAAATTAAATAAAATTTAAAAGTTTATTCATTTATTGTTATTTTTGTTTAAAACATTAGAAATTTTATTTTCTAGTAGTAAGGGTATTTCAAAAAACAATCTAGAATAATTGCATTGAACGCTACAACGTTGTGTTGGAATATTTCTTCGTGCAATTTCATAACATGTTTTTCTTGACACGTTTTTATATATTTAATAACATATTACCGTACATTTGATTCAGTATTTTTATTGTGTATCATACAGCTTGAACAAAGCTTGAAGAATATCAATTAAGTTGTAAAATGTGTCAGCTTCCTCTTTGTTAATGCTAAGACATCGGTCAATAACCATTCTTAACCCATATTGTAAACATAATTTTGTATTCTTTATTGATTGTTTCGAATACCTTTTATAAAATTGCTGGTAAAATTTACACCAATCACGATGTTTTAAAATAGCTGGCTTTTTTCCAATATGATGAAAAATGCAAATAGCTACAAGAGATTCTGAGATATGTATAACTCAACATCAAATTTGTGTTCGAACCTTTATCATCCATCACTACGTTTTAACTAAAGCTTTTTAATATTAATTGTATTGCTTAGCTACACAAGATTGTGAAAAATTTAAATTTCCAAATAAGTTGTAAAACATATTAATAATCAGATTGTCGTTTTCTATATGATTATCTTTGCTAAATTCATTCAAAAAAGTTTTCATGCTTAAACCAAAACATCTATACCAGCCATAAACGCAACAGTATTGTCCACATACATTCGAAAGGACACTCTGTATCTGCCAATTATTAAAAACTATACTCTGATTTTTTAAATATTTCAAAATTGCCGGTTTATCTCCACCGGTATAACTCCACCATACGAATCAAAATATTCTGTGCAACCATGCTTTGGAGTATAAAGCGCAAAGCTATATGTTCCTGGATCTTTTACCTTGTCTGTGTTTACAATTAAAAAGTAGGTGTTTCTATTATTTTCGGAGTTTTGTCTAAAGCAAAAACTCTCTTAAAATATTTGTTTGTAAATTTGTTACATTTTAAAACACTAGTTATTTCTAAAGTGTTCATAACTCAAACTGATTCAAATCATACACTCTACTGATTTCATTAACGTAGTTCATTAAAAACTCCTTTTTTATTTTTTCATTTGTTATAATAACATCAAATTTTTCTAGCACCTGTCTTAATTCTTTATTAATTTTATCATTATGTACAGTTCCAAAAGAGTAATTTTCAAAATTTATAATTTCTTTTGTTGGGATTTTGTAAGTAAACTCTTTTACAAATTTTTTACAAGGTTCTTTAATTCCAACTAAACAAATATCTTTTACAAATAAAGTATTTTTATCGTCACAACAAAACTTTACGTTCACAAGTGCACAGGACGATGACATCTTGTTGAATATTCAAATACATGTTTCAATATTCTATTTATATATTTCGTGAATAAATTTCGATTTTTATCAATTTGTATGCTTGCATTAAATTCTCCATAAACAATAGCAGTTAGTGTAGATGTAAGTGCTTTTGATAGCCTTGCCTTAATTCAAACTGTACCCTGGTTTAGTAAACCTTGACATACTTCATTTCCAGATTCCAGACTTTCTTATCTGATGACCTTTATCATTGTGGTAAATTCCAGTTCCTGAAAAAAGTCTACTGTATGCTCTTGTGCAGGAATTATTTTCATCTGAAAAACTAGTTTCAATTGCTGAATATTTGAACACCATTTACTTTTAACACAAATTGGGAAATATCAAAATGTTTAAAATTTTATGGATTTTTTGATCTTTTTGCAGAGTCACCCACATTTTCTGTCATACAAAAAATTATTGTGTTTGGCAACTGCCCAATAAAAACATTATCAAGTGATATTGATGAGCTGTTCATTGGAATTGTAAAACATTTTACTTCAACGCGTTTATAATTATATTTAGCATTATATTTCCCAAGAACAGCATTGTGTGCTAACAGCACGCTTGGATTAACGGTAACAAGTCTCATAAATAGCGCAGCTTATATAATTTTTAATTGTGATTCATCAGAATCGTCTGCAAATAGATAAAAATCTGGTTTTTCAAGTGTGAAAGCTATAAGAAGAGTAGGTTGATTAAACATATATACGTGCAGTTTACCCATAAGTTCCACTACAATTACGACACAATTTTTACTGCTCTTTTGATCCATTATTATCAGATTTAGCTATATTTGTTTTATCTAAAATCCATCCTGCAAATTCTAAATGAGTCGCAGCAGCATCTGTACCATAATTTAATAAAGATTCAATATAAGCTCTATAGTGATAATTTTCATCAGATGGTGTTATATTTTTGCCATTTAATTGAACATTACATTGTTTTATTAAAGAATGTAAAATATTATTAACTACACTTGGTTGTATTATTATTTTTCCATCAGCAGTTTCATCATTATTCCAATGTGTTCCATCTTTCTTTAAGATCTGTATTTTTAATCTCAAATATGTAGAAGACAAATCTCTATATGTATCGCCATGACCCAGTGAAACAAATTCAATAGTTGAAGGGTTGTCTAAAAAAGCAATAGGATTGTCGGAAACTTCTTCAGATCGTAAAATGCTAGACTGAATGAGTTGGGTTTTAAAAATATCCAACTCAGATTTCATACACTCAATCAAAATTAATTAAAAATATCTTTTTGTTTCTTTTTGTTATTATCTTTGCGCCGTTTTGACGTAAAATAGTTCAAATCGATGGTTTAAATGAATGGTCTTTTTATAGCTTTTCGTTTCTTTTACCAGAACCATATATTTCATTCAGTTTTCGTACGGCACCATGTCGTACATTTTTAACAATCTCTTTACTACGATCTTCCTTAACTTCTTTTACATTTGCTCCAGATTCAATATCAGATAAAGCATTGATACCAGAGTTAATATCCTCTTTTTTCAAAATATCAGCGCCTGAAGTAAATAATGGTTTCAAATATATAAAATGTGCCCCAAAAAAGCTTCCCAACCCACGACCTCTTTGAAAAGATACGGTTAAATGTAATAAAGGGCCGATATCATCAAGTCCTCTACCAGTTTGCATTAAATAATTATAGGATACTCTCTCCATAATAAAATAAAATAATATATAGTTTTGTAAAATCGCTTTTATTTATACTTTTTTTAAATGTATTACAATTTTTGTTGGAATTGAACTATTGGAAAAGTTTATTTTGTATCCATATTTATCACATAAAAGTAATGAAATGTTATTAAATGATTTCTCCACATTGCAATATTCAATATTACTGAATTCTTTTACAGTATCAGTGAAAGAATTTTGTATGTTAACAGATCTTAATCACTTACATCTTTATCACCTATTTTTTGCGGTTCAGTTATATTTGTGTATACAAAAAACATATCTGGTTTAATAATGGGAACTAATTGTACACTATCTATAAAAGTTTTGAAAGCTTCTATTACACGTGATTTATATTTCTTAAAATCTGCAATTTTCGAAGATACTTGATTGAAACATGTTGACAAAAGTCCTTCGAGGATATAAGCGTAATTTGCTCTCATTTTTATATCTATTTTAGGCCTTGTAACATATATCGCCTACATAGGCCTTGTAGTGTATCTTATATTTTTAGGCATCTCCTCAGCTTTTGCTGATTGTGTATAATGTACTTCATCGTTTATAAAATTAAAAATTCCCCAAATCAACTGTCGTTCAACTTCTTTTTTTGTAAACCTATTAAGTGGGCGTATATTTTGAATTAGTGTTGGTAGTAGAAAAACTTTTAGTCGCATATCATTTTTTTTTCTATGTATGGAATATATGATGTTCCAACTCCTATTATATCTTTCTGCATACTTTTAATAAATATTTGAGTACTTTGTTCCCATTCTTCACCATACACATTTGGAACGAAATCATTAACATACATTTCTGAAATACTGACATTCCACTTTGAAGCACACATGTATTTATTCATTTTATTTGTAAAAGATAATAATGAATTTTCTGGATAATAGTTCATAGATGAATCACTGAGTAAAGTGACATAAAATTCATTATTTACTTGTATGTTGTCCATGAGCTTGAGGATTTATTCTTACGAATTGGAAAATTAGGTTCTGTTTGAGTATTACCTACTGCTGACCTTAAAACACGTCTTGATGAATTATTCTACTCTTTAGTATTTATAGTTTTTTCTTTTTCGTCTGTGGACTTGGGCTATCTAAAGGAACAGTTATAATGTCTTCTGTATCAGTTTCAAAAATTTGTACATTTTGATTTCTAATTGATTTTCTTTTTCTAAGACGTTCTGCAACTGAAGGCTGACAATGCTTTTGTTAAAATATTTTCTTCAATTTCATCATCAAATACTTCGTCATCAGTTTCTTCTTCAGGTACAACTTCAGGTATAACTTGTGTTCCAATTTTTTTATATTCAGGGAAATGCGACTGAGTACCTTTTTTTCCGTAATTTTTACTCTTTCCTCTTTATTTCTAGGAAGGAAGTTTTTTGTTTCTTATTTTAAATAGATTTTGTCTGTATAAATACCATTTTTGAATGTCCGTAAGATGTTTATTTATCAATATTTTTTTCATAACTTTATCCAACTCATTGAGTTCAGCGTCTGCATTTTGTTTCATTTTCTCATAAATCTCGGGTTTTAAAATTATCATTTTGTTAAATGTTGTATTATTCATTTTATAAAATTTCAGATTATCCCTGATAGTACTGCACCAAGAAGTGTAGGTAAAAATCCACCACGTTGAATAATATTTTTTCTTTTGATATTTATAGATTTTTTACGACAAATGAGTGATCTTAATTCCTTTTTATACTTTCGTAATTGTGTTGTTGATTTTTTATTCAAATTACAATTACCTTTTAAAATATTTAATGCTATTTCACAAATTGTTTAAATTACTTCAGCGTCACAGTGTTTTATAATGATTTTCTGCAATTTTAGTTTCGAAATATGTCATTAAGGTCTTGAGTAAGATCTATTAATATATAGCCGTATGGGACTGACGTCACATCATTATATTCTTTTTCAAATGCTTGGATTTGATTGGGATATATTTGGCGAGCTAGAGGTAATATCTGCGATTTATCTCTTGGATTTTTGAAAAGTACTAGATATTTACAGTTAAATGAAATATCTCTTGAAAATTTACCCTAATGAAAAACATTTTGTGTTACAAATATTACTGATAAATTTCTATGATGTGATCCTCTAGTAAATAAATCACATACATACTTATCATGAGAATTTAACATCATATCATCGATAATAATTAACAAAGGTTTTTGATTATCATTAAAATCTGGAATAGTATTACTATATTCTACATCTTTGATATATTTTGGAACGGCATTTTTGTCTGGATTACATGAAATAATTCTATTAATATGTGGTTGTATATTTTCTTTTTTATATTTTATTAAATTATGAATAAAAGTGGTTTTACCACAGCATGATGGCCCCGCAACCATCATAGTAAATGGGTGAAACAGCATATTTGTATTAGTTAAAAACTAACATTGGTAACCTATATTTATAGGAAAAGCTCTTTTTCCGAAGTGAATATAAATGTAAATTTAGTAATTCTAATGAACATTCTTCCGTAAAGCTTCAACATGGATAATCAAATTTTCGTAGTTGATCTACAATTTTTAAAAGGAAATGAAAGCAATATTTCCTAAAAGAACTGGCTATACTAAAAAAAGGAAGTTTAATTCCTACTGAATATCACTGCAAACCACCATACCCTGCAGAAGAACTTAGTTCAGAGGGAAATTATAATAACCAGTATTGCGAAAATAAAATAAATGGAATGAAATGGAATAACGGTTTAATTGAATATTTAGACATAAAACCTTTATTAAAATACTATTTAGAATCAGCTGAAAATATTTATGTTAAAGGAGAGCAAAAAAAACATTTTCTTGAAAAGTACGTTGACAGTGTTAAAATAGAAGATCTAAGCAGAGACTTACCGTCATTATCAAAGATTGAAAATTTTAAATCAGCATGTCCTATCCACTATACAAACATCATTTTCAGATGTGCTGTAAAAAATTGTTTTAATGTTTATATGTATCTCTTAAAAGAAAAACTATTAAATTAAGATTTTTCAAATTTATATACAGGCAGACGTATATAATCAAAGACGTATAGAAAAATTTGATTTCACTATTTCTGCAATCTTAATATGATCATCGTAAAAAATTTTTCAACTCAGATTTCTATAAAATTGTAAAATATTTCTAGTTAAATAAAAATTTTTTGAACATGTAAATAAATCTGTTTTATTTTTATATTCTTGTTTTCAAAATAGGTACCAAATGCAATTAACCTGATGACTTGGATTTATCTTTCTTTTTTTATTCTTTGCAGATTATGCAACATACAATGAACCTAAGCAACATGTTAATCGTTAAGTATTTCCATAACTTTAATTTTTTCAACATTCTTACAAACAAAAAATATCTTACACGACAAAGTGACAATAATTATTAATTTTCTCCTTTAAAAAAAAAAACGTATTAGCACAGAGATAACTGAAATTGGAACTTTGTGTATATATACGGGTAGTAGCTACCCAAATATATATATAACGTATTAGCACAGGGATAACTGAAATTGGAACTTTGTGTATATATACGGGTAGTAGCTACCCAAATGTGTATTTTATTATTTTTGGTTTCAATTTCAAATAGTTTTTTTTATTCTGCCTTTTTCGTGCATGATAATTTTTTATAACTATACACTTTCTACATTAAGTTAGCTTAATTTAGTTACAAAATATTTTTATAGTGTTTTTTCATTTCTTCTTAGTATACATATTTAATGTGTCAGGCTCTGACACGGTAGTGTGCAGGGACGATTCCGGATGGAAACATAATATTTTTTTTGTAGGTATATAAATTACAAATATAAGTTTTTTTTTATTCACTACATTATTTGGCAAAGTACAAATTATACATTATTCCGAAATTGCAAAAACAAATACTTATGTGTATAAAAATAAAATCTACCTTAATTAACTCCGTCATTCTATAACTGGCCAACAGCTAGTATAATATATATATGCGAATATTTTTTCTTCGTGTGAATGTTAAAATATTCTTAGAAAAAAATTCGCATACATAATACACTTATTTAAAATCCGTCGCCTTTTCTTGTTTTAAATAAAGTCTGTTTTAAAACTTGAGATAGACATATTATACCAGCTAATAGAAAATCAGAAATTTCTTCTATTTTCGTAATATATAAAAAAAATATTTTGTTGTAAAATTTTCCAGAAAAACGGTATAAAGTTATTTTGTTAGAAAAAAGAAGAATTTAATGTTTGTGAGTCCATATCTTCTAAACGGTCCCTACATGTGTTTGTTCAACATTATAGATTTATTTAGAAAATTTTATTCGTAATCAAACAAAATATTCGTATAAATAATCGTATAAATTGAAGCAGTGAAGTGGTAATTATATCTATTTAAAAAAAACGCGTTTGATTCCGTTTAATTCTAAAAATTAAATTAAATATAATTTTGATATAAATTTTGGAATAATTACTTTAAAATCAAGTATAGGTATTGTTACCGGGATCTAAACTCAGTCGCAAGTTAAAACTGAGTCAATGGAAAGTGTGTCTAAAAAAGCCTTAAAGATTCGTCGGCCGCTTTAATGACGAGTAACTTCAATAAAAGTTATTAATAATAATCTCAAATGCTTTCCCAGGTTCTTTTATTGTCTTAAAACAATTTGAGTTGTTCAAGATTTACATTCATTTTATTTTTTACTTTTTAGGGGGTTAGGTTTGTTTCGATAAAAATTTTTTTTACATTATTTTATTACATCCTTTTTAGTTTTATATAAATTTTTTTTTTCTTTGGGTAAGGATGGTGAGAATCATCAAAAAATACTGTGCGCAATACAGTTATGTGAGACTTTAACTCACTAAACACACCAGCCCCGTATTAAAATATTAAAACTAGTCTGAAAGACTAACCATTAATTTTGCGTTAACTCTTATATATCTATTGTAATGGCACGTCTCCGTAAAGATGATATTCGTTTATCGCTAAATCTAGTGGTCTAGTTCTATTAAGCCTTCTAATGGCATTTTCAAAATGTAAGAGTTTCGAAGCTTCTACATTTTTGTGCCCTTCTAAACGAGTCGCATGTTTTAGTGAATATTTTTTTATTTCTTAGCTTAGAGTAGATATTTTTAGATCCCTATGTAAATCAAAATTTCATACGTATCAAGGAGCAGTAACCATGTCACGTAAAATATTATTTTGGAAAATTTTAGTGCTATGAATATTTGCTTGTTTGGCGCAACCCAATAGCTGTATGCCGTACAACCAAATACGCTTATACGTTATATAATTAAATTTTACGTTCTACTGGCAATCTAGAATTTCGGCGTAGGACTTAGGAGCCAATATATTTGTCTGTATTTTGATTCTAAATCGACTTTTTTCTTCTTGACGTGCCCTTTCCATCTCAGCTGACATCTAATGCTATTCCTAGGTATTTTACCTTCTTTTCTTGGAATCTATCTACTCTATTTAATTTTATGGCTGGGGGATTTTGTAAGATTTTATTCGTAAAATTTACTTGAACAGATTTAAGTTCATTAAGCTTAATTTTCCATTTTTTGGTTCACAAAAAAAGTTTATCGCTTGCTTTTTGTAATTTATCTGTAGCCACGTCAATATTGGATGCTACTGCCATTATTGCAGTATCGACAGCAAATGTAGCTACAGTTATATTGTCTAATCTTGGTAAATAGCTGGTATAAAGCAAATATAATATACGATTCAATATACCAACTTGAGGCACACCTGCTTTGATTTCTCTAAGTGTAGAAAACTCCACATCCTGTTTATAAATTAAGCCTTCAACCCAAAATTTATTCCATGCCTGAGCTACATCTAGAAAGATTGTTGTTTATGCAACAAAAAATGTTTAATTTTAATAATATCAAATAAGCGCTAATTTCACTTACTTAGAATATAATTTACTTCAATATAACTTTTACTTTGTATTACTTTTAATTGTTCTTATTAATTATGCTATGTAATCAAATTTTAGTTAAGTAATCATTTTATTTACAGATATGAATGTAGGTCAATAATTAGTATTGTATCATTGTAACTTAAATTTTATTTATTTAATTAATACAACATTAACAATTTTTATAACTGTTTTCTTTGTATATAAACAAACAGGTTTTTATTAACAGCTTTTTATTAACTTGGTTGGGTAAAGGATGTAATCTTAGAAGCCATTTTAAACACACTTCCCGTTGAGCTAGAGACTTGAAATTTTCTTCATTAGATCAGATCCCGATGACAATACATGATTTTAAAATAATAATGTCGAAAAACATTAGAGAAATTAGCTTAATTTCAAAATTAATTTTTCATACAAAGATATAACAGAATTTTTAACAGAATTATTACAGAACCAAAATAAAACATTTTATCTAAATTTACTAAACTCACCAATACCAATACGTATACGTAATACATAAATGTTTTTTTTTTCTATGAAAGAATATTGTTTTTTATATAGCCCATTGCATTGTATGCGTACATATACATAGTTACATACTTCAAAATATGTAATAATATATGCTTCGAAAATATTTTTGGTTTGAAAGCGATGAATTTGAAAGATATGAATGTGTAAACAAATTAATGTTCGGCACGGCACTTGAGAACACAGTGTAAAATTTAATATGCATTTACTTAAAATTTAGTAAGCAAGTGTTAAATTTAAGTTTTTTTTCATCAAATCAATTGATTTTTAGTATACATTTTCATTTATAAAAGCAATGTGTTTATTTATAATATTTATATAGATATGTGTTTTTCCTTTCTTAATTATAATTAAAATAAAATAATATGTAAAAAAAATATTTCTTAAAATATGCTTTTATCGAAACCAAATTCGCCCCCTAAAAAGTAGAAAATAAAATTGATTGCAAAACTTTAGCTTTTTTGACTGTTATAATATAAAGTGAATTGCTAGTACAAGCATTTTGGACTGTTATAATATAAAAGTAAATTGCTGGAATAAGGTTAAATAAAAATCTAGGAAATTTGAGGTCGTCTTTCTTTTTTATAAATGATGACAAATATCTTGATTTAAATTATAAACAAATGGAGCGGAACAAAATAATTTAGGAAATTAGTTTAACATAATATTATGTGTATCCAGCCATTGGTGCAGTGGTTGACGCACCGCTTCTTATTCATAAGGGAATGAGAGGTCTCGGGTTCGATTCCCGGCTGGGTACAATAATTATAACATAAAAAACAAAAAAAATATTCATATATCGCAATATGTAAATACTTTATAATATATCATTATATCACGTACACATTCCTACCAGGAAACAAGGGTTATAGCTACCTGGCACATTTATGTACCACGGTACCTGAATATAAATAAATAAATAAATATTATGTACATACGTACGTACATATTTACATACGTAGTTTTAATTTTTTGTGTTGACAAAATTTTGTTTGTAAATCATAATGCGTAATGTGCAAAAGCATAATTTTGTAATGATCTTTACTTTTTATATTCTTTTCTATGTACAAAAATAATATTATGTATGTATGTAGTTTGAATTTGGCAATTGGAATTATTTTGAATAAAATTTTATTTGTATATCTATATACACAATATACATAATAAATGTTCCTAAATAAAACACATAAAACATTAATTTTACAACAAATATTCTGATTTAAATCCTAAACAAATGTTTTAAAACAAAATAATTTAGCAACATAAAAATATTGTACCTATATATTTTGTGTTTTGCTAAATCCTAATACAAAACAAATGTACACATCAAGATTGATTGAACTAAATTATTATAGGAGGAAAGATCAAATAATATGTGTATATTATACATAAAATTTTATTAAAAAAATGTTGATGAATACAGTTAACAAAAAAAAAAAAAAAATGTACGTACACGAATTGGATTCGAACCAAATCACTCTTACTTTCAAAACCTGTACACTCTCCTCTGCACTATACAACACTTAAACATTTAATGAACATAATATTACGAACATAAAATCTTAATTTTTAACCATGTATATTCAATATGCATTAAAGAATGTTGACAGCAAATATTTTGATTTAAATACTAAACAAATGTTGTAAACAAAATAACTTAGCAACATACATAAAAATATTGTATGTATGGATTGTGTTTTGCTAATTATGATAATACAAAACACCAGGAAAGATCAAAAATATAATGTGTATGTTTGTATGCATGGATAAGAGATAAAAATGTAAGTTTTAAATTGATATATACAAAAATGTATACATATTTTATTCAAAAAATGTTGATGAATAGATAGTTAAAAAAAAAAAAATGTTGCATGTGAACTGGATTCGAACAACCTGATCCTCACTTTTGAAACCTGTACACTATCCTCTGCACCATACTACACTTACAAATGTTGGTAACAGATTACGAAGATAATAAAAAGCGTGACAGAATGACAAATAAATAAATAAATAAAGAAACCGACAGCGACGAGTTAATATAAAAGCATATAATAGGGCTTTTCTTTCGAAACTCTTAACATATTAAAATCGCATATTATGGCCCTAACATTGATATCTAAATTGGGAGCTGCCTTTAAATTAAGATCTATTAGGGAATGATGATCTGCACCACTAATGCCTTTTTCTGAAGTATAAAAACTAAGAATATATTTCCAATTATGTAAAAACATTAAACAACAAAAAGAATATATTAAAAATAAGAAATCCAGTCTTTTTTAAAAATAGTAAATAACAACAATATTTTTCTTTTCAATAACAATAATTATGAATTAATCATAAAATATATGTTATGTACATACATACATATATATCTACATCGTCTAGAAAAAGCAAAATAATTTTTTTTTAATTCAAAAACATTAGCATTTAGAAGTAAGCAATTTAATATATTCTCAATTACATACTTTTAAAACCAAATTTTTTTACTACATATGTAGGTACAAACATGTACAAAAATAGACTGTATGCATAAATTTAATATTAAAAAAAAAAATAAGTTCTTAATGTAATACTGGAAGAAAAATAAAACCGAATAGAAAAAAAGAGAACAAAAAATGTTACTTTGATTGTTTTTAAATATTTTTAAAGGCTATTTCTTATGTATATATGCAGATCTGCTATTTACCCACATAACAGATAGAAAAAAAGAACTATTAAAATGTTATGATTTTAAAAGAAAGAAACATACGTTTGATATTTCCGTACATAACAGATAAAAAAAAAATATAAAAATGTTATGTTATGAAAAGAAAGAAAAAACAAGGCAGTGTATGAATCAAAATCTTTAAAGGGACGCATTTTAAGTGGAAATAAAGAACATTATAAAATTGCAATATTTTTATTTAAATTTTGAATTTAGCTATGCAACGTTTTCTTAATTTTTTAGTATTAAATTTTGCAGTATTATGATATAATGCAACACTGAGAAGTAATAGAGAAGACGGTAAACATAAACGAACAAAAAAAAATTTTATGTATGCATATGCATGGACGGTAAATATAAACGAACAAAAAAAAATTCAGAATGTTCTATAGGTTATAATTTATATTTTTTAAATAGAATGCATGTATAAATTAAACATTTAAAAACAAAAAAAAAAGAAATACTTAGCGTACCTAAATAACAGAAAACAAAAAAAAGGAAAATGTAATACTGGAAGAAAAATAAAAACGAATACAAAAAAAATAAATAAAAAAAATTTTTAAAAAAACAGCTTTTTTGAACTAAAAAGTAGAAAATAAATTTTTAATAGAAAATTTTTCTGTAATTTTCTAAACTACATATATTGTTACAATCGAGATTTCTTTGAAAAAGTTTATTTCAATATGTCAAATATATATATAAATATAAGTATATATAAGTTTTAAAGTCTGGGAAATTAATATAAAAGCTGGAGGTAAAATTTAAAAATATAAGTTTATAGTTATGCGTTTGTTGCCTACTTAAAGATAGATCAAAATAAAGATCAAAAATTTCACTATTTAAAAGCAAACTTAAACAACGAACCATTTAGTAAACACAAATAGAAAAAATCTAATCTTAGAAATAGAAAATAGGGATCCCGTATTAATACATTTATTTGTGGAGAAATTAGATAACGAGTCCCATAGACTATATGAACAATTATGAAATTCACCTCGAGAATTGCAGACATTAAACCATTTTTTCGCGTTTTTGAAAAATCGATTCCAAACATTGGAATCATTAGAAGGAAAATCTTCAACAGAGCAAAAAGTAAGAACATATTATGGAACTTCTATTAATCATAAATGTTCTGTGTGATCAGGACCATAATATTTATCAGTACGAAAAGTTCAAGGGTTATCATGAACAACAAAAATTAGAATACGTTACAAAACATAAGCTATGCAAAAACTGTTTAATGCCAGGACATTTTACAATAAACAGTAAATCTTCATTTATGTGCAAGATATGCAGCAAGCGTCATCATAAAAGTTTACATAGAGATAAAACTGCCAATAACAAACCAAAGATAGCAAAGGAACAATCTAAAGACGTTCAAATATCAGCACATTACTCTTCTAATTCGTCATATAGCAAAAAACTTTTAGCAAGAGCACTCGTTGAAATACAATGTGTTCTGAGGCAAGTTTAATAACAGAAAATAAGGTACAACAGTTGCAGTTAAAAAAACATAAAGCATCTGCATCTATATCAGGCGTAGGTACATTAAAATGTGGTATATCTCAATACATGATAGTAATCAAAATACGTTCAAAATTTAAACCAAATACTTACATATACGAAAATGCGTTTGTATTACCTAATTTAGTTATTTTGAAAATGCGTTTTGTATTACCTAAGTTATCTTCCATCTGAAAATATTACGTAAGGATAAAGTAAGGATCTGCCAATGAGAACAAATTAACAGCCTAACATTGGCAGATCCTTACTTTTACCAATCTAAACCGATAGATATTATACTCGGAGCAAGTGTTTATGGGCAGATCATTTTAAACCATATAATTAAGGGAAAAAGAGGTACGCAAATCGCTCAAAAACAGAGTTCGGATACATTCTGACAGGGAAATCATGCGAGAATAATCAACAAATTCAATAAAGTGTCATGTTAGTGAAGTTGATATCGGTAAAGAACTGTCAAAGTTTTGGGAAAGCGAAGAGCTTAGCTCAGAAAAGGTGTCGTCAACAGAAGAAATTGAATGTGAGAAATTCTATGAGACAACAAATCATCGTGCGGAAGATGGAAGTTATACGGTTCGAATACTACTCAAAAAACTATCAATTAGATTAGATTTTAATGGTTTCAAAGAATTGGCCATGGCAAGTAGAACGCAAATTTAAATATGATTCATTACTCGAAAAAAAATGTGTAAAGATTTCATGAATGAATATAGCAAGCTCCATCATATGGTACTAGCAGAAAATGATGATCAGATTAAATACTACTTACCACATCATTCAGTATTAAAACACGACAGCTGAACCACCAAATTAAGAGTAGTTCTCGACGAAGCACTACAAAAAGCTTAAATGATTGTATGATGACCGGACCTAATTTACAACAAAACTGAGTAGAAATCTTATTAAGATGAGCCAACTAAGGAGTATAAATTAACAACTGTTACATATGGAAGTGCTGCAGCACCGTATCTAGCAAATAAAACATTACGTCAACTGGCTCCAGATGACGTTCACTTATTTCCGTTGGCAGCTAAAGCAAGTTTAAATGATATATATATGGATGATGCTGTTTCAGGAGCAGATGATTATGAAACCGCTGTAAAAAATCTACTCAACTTATACAACTTTTTAAAGGTGGGAAGCTGAATCTCAGAAAATGGAGAACTAACCATCCTAATCTGTTAAGACGAATACCAGCAGAGCTGAGAGAATCTGCAAACAGTATCAATTTTGATGATGATGAATCAATAAAAGCATTAGGACTTCGCTGGGTGCCGACTTCCGACAAATTAAAATTCAATATTAACATTAAGCTAGACCCAGACATTATTATTAAACGATGGATATTGTCTGAAGCTGCGCGAATTTTTGATCCAATAGGATTACTTTCTCCTCTAACCATTAAAATAAAATTATTGTTTCTGATAAAGTATTAAAGGAATGGCAAAAGTTTCGTATACCTACGAACATTAAAAGCAGATGGGAAAATTACAGTAAATCTTGTTAAGGCAAAAAATAAGGTAGCACCACTAAGATCACAATTATCATTGCAAAGATTTTTATTAGCTAGATTGATGAAAGAAGTCAAGCACAGTTTAGATATTGACAATATAATGTCATTTGCTAGGACAGATTCTACAATTTATCGTGTGTTTATTTTACTGTTTTATCGTGGCTACAAGGAGATCCACATCATTGGAAAACATTTGTTGGCAATAGAGTATCAGTAATGCAATCGTTATTAGAGGTCGGACATTGGCATCATGTTAGTTCACAAGCAAACCCAGCAGATTTAACATCACGAAGAATTTATCCACCAAAATTGCAATATAATTCTTTGTGGTGGGAAGGTCCCACTTGGCTAAAACAAAAAATAATCAGACTCTCGAAATCAGGAAATTATCAAACAACTTTAGAAGAAAAATCAAACAATAAACTAAAATCTCATCTGTCAACTATGTCAAACAATCCATTTATTGACATGCTGTTATAAAAATATTGATCTTTAACAAAGCTACAAAGAATCTTTGCTTATTGCAAACGTTTTATATCTAATCTCAAACTTAAGAAGGAAGATCGTAATAAGGAAAATTTTACAACTACTGAAATAAAGACGGCAACGATATATCTACTGCAATCTACACAAATACTATACTTTAAAGATGAAATCGAATGTCTTTTAAATCATCGTCCAATGAAGTAAAATAGCAACTTATTAAACGTTAATCCATTTTTAGATGAAAAAAAGGCTTCTTCGTGTCGGAGGAAGAATTACAGAATTTGAAACTAGCTACAACCGAAAACATCCATTTATCTTACCATACAAATTCATCTTAACCGATCTTATAATAAATTGGGGTTGTTTACTTTACATGGGAGAAACTCAAAGACTCTCGAATATATAAGACAAAATTATTGGATTTTAAACGGCTTAAAGGCAGTCAAAGGTCAAATTAATCGCTGTATAGTTTGTCATCGATTTAAAACATCAACGACAACGCAACTAATGGGAAATTTACCGAAAAGCAGATTAACAATAGCAAGATCCTTTAATAATTGCGGTGTTGATTATGTTGGACCATTTATCTTAAAATCATCATTAGGGCGTGGTACAACGATTTTTAAAGAATATATTTCATTATTTATTTGCTTCATTACAAAGGCTATTCATATAGAAGTGGTGAGCAGTCTAACTTCCATCGCATTTCCAGCAGCTTTTAAAGGCTTCATTAGTCGAAGAGGCCCTGTTTCAAATCTTTATAGCAACAACGGAACTATACCAAACAATACCAACAAACATATACCAAAATGAAATATCTGACGCCTTATGTAATGAAGGAACTCGATGGCACTTCATACCGCCAAATTCAACGTATTTCGGAGGACTTTGGGAAGCAGGAGTAACATCAAACAAATATCATTTAAAACGAATTATAAAAGATCGCGTGTATATGAAGAGTTAAATACATTGATGACAAAAATAGAGGCGCGCCTAAATTCTCGTCCACTCAGTCCGTTAAATAGGGGGAGGGGAGGTGGGTTGAACGGGGAGGTGGGTTTAGTCAGTAAGAATCTGACACTACCAAGGGGGAAATTCTTGGTGTCTTTGGAAGATTCCCACCTCCCTTAAGAAAAAATAAAAAATATACCAATATAATATACTGTATATGTATATGTATATGTATATATATATATATTGCTTTGCTGTTTGTATGGTTGTTAATAAAAAAAAGAAAAATGTATGAACTAAATGTATAATTATGTATATAATATACTATATGTTATGTAGAATCCAACAATCAAACAAAAGATATAGCTTTCTATTTATTCTAAGCAAATATACCATCAAAGAACATAAGAAAAACAAAACAAAAAAATATTATTTTTTCATTCATTGTGTTCATAATTCATTTTCTTCGAACTGATTTATTTTTTCTCTAAAAATTGACTTTATTTTGTTAACATACATACATATATACATATCTAACTATGCATCACAAACAAATGTTTTTATAATTTTAAAATGTAATTTTATAGATCTCATAAAAAATAACAGTAGGTATTGGAGCACTTGAGCCTGGAAACCAAATGAGCCATATCGCACGAAAAAGGGGATTCCATAAACCATATCGCACGAAAGTGTTTGTGGTGTCATATTACATAATTGTGGTTTTTCCGGTTGAGTGATTTACGGTTGGTTGTTCTTCCGCTTGAGTGGTTTTGAGTAATTCTGTAGGGATGTTAATCGTGGGAATTCTGTAAGGTGATTGACCTTTAAGGTGTGGGGGTTCCCTGTGTGAGAGTATTGACCTAGAAGGTATTATTTGTGTGAGACATTATTGACCTATAGGGAATGGAATATCTTTTTATTTATTGTGGTTGTGATTTCAAGTACTTAGCGTGGGAATTCTGGAAGGTCATTCACCTTGAGTTGTGGGTATTCCCTATGTATAAGATTATTGGTCTCAATGAAATTTCTTGTGTGAGAGATTATTGACCTATAGGGAATTCCCTGTGTGTGAGAATATTGGTCTACGCTTTGACCGAAGCAGGGAGTTCCTTGTGAGAAAGAGATAGTATAATATTCGAAAAGATCGAAAGTGAAAATTTTGTTGAATGAAATGTAAAGAAAATTTTAAAAACTCAAAAAAGATTTGAATCGGGGTACCGATTGGCAATAAAGAATTTTATTAGAAAGAAGTCTTTAACCGTTAGGCTATAAAGTTAATTGTATGTTATGTGCTTATTTTCATTTATATTTATAAGGGTTGATTAAAAACTTAGTGTATGTGGATTATATGATTAAATATAAAATAAGTTATGGTTTTCTTATGAACTTATAATATATAGAGAATATTCCGCTTGAGTGATTTTGCTCTATGTTATTCTTGTGGTTGGATAATATACAATGTTGCAGGTTTTAAATATAATACTAAGTGTGTTGTTATTTGTACCTATAAAGTAATGCGCAGGTGATTTAAATGTAAAATGAAAAAGGATTAATTTTGCAAAATAAAATTAGGGTGTGTTCCACTTGAGTGATTTTGCTTTATGTTATTCTTGTTATTCTTATGATAAACAATGTTTCAGATAATAAATATAATACGGGGTGTGAAGTAATGCGTTAGTAAATTTAAAGTAAAATAAAAAAGAGTTAATCTGGCAGGTGTTTGATTTTTGTTTTATCTTATTTAGTTTGATCTTTTTTTTTTAAAGGTAGTTTATCATGACTATAAGATTGTTGAACTAAATAATATGTATGATGAGTGTGTACTAAGTAATGGTAATTTTAAAAAGTAAAATGAAAAAAGGAATTAATTTTGCATGAGTAACATTGAACTTGACCCAGTTTTGATCGAAAACAAAATAGTATAATCTGAATGAAAAAGAAGTATATATAATATGTGTGAGTTAAAATATTGTTGATCTTGACCTTGATCTTGAATTAATTATTTTTCTGATCTGAAGTACAATCTATAAAAAAGTTTAAAGAGCAGAGTGTTAACTGTATTAATTCGTTATGAGGTAAAGCATTTGCTGTAAAAATAAAATTATTTAAATAAAGAAAACAGATAATTTTTTTTTTTTTTTTTGTAAAATGTAATTTTTATTATTATATTTAAAATTTCTACATTATTAGATTCAGTTCGTGATTTTTTAGTACAAAACTGAATATACCTTTATTTATTTCTATTAAATTTATATTATTTTGGAAAAATGTATTATATTTTTTAGGAACATAAAATATGTGATTCCTCAGATCAAATATCCATTTAACACCAAATGGAGTTTTAGATGATCGTGTACCTGTAATGTTGTATTTTTCGCCCTGTTTCAGATCATTCCATCTCAAAATGGGTTTCCTTTCGATTTTGTATAACAATAATAACATTAATAATAACAATAAAAATTGTAATAATAATAATGATAATAACAGCAATACTACATTAGAATTAAAACAAAAAATATCATCTTTATTTGATATAAAACTTAATACTTCTAACACATATTCAGATAATTCCTTGAGTAATGGTAATAATGCTAATTCTATGATTAATAATAAAACGACTACTATAATAATAAGTTTTTTCTTGCCAAAAGTTAAAAATAACTTAATCACTGTATCAACCATAAAGCATAAAGATAGGACAAGTAATCTCTCATTATATTATCAAAATTTAAGAGGATTACGCACTAAAACAACACAAGTTTTTAGTAATTCCAAAGTACTAAACTCGGATATATTTATACTTACTGAGACTTGGTTATCTCCTTCTATTAATTCTCTTGAATTATTTGGCAATTCCTACTTAGTTTACAGGGAAGATAGATATCAAAATGATATTGATATTTTAAATAATTCATTAATTCCTAAAGGTGGAGGTGTTCTCGTATCAGCTAAGAATAACTTTAACTCTTCACAGGTAGAAATACTTGGTTTAATAAACTGTGATGTAATATCAGTTAAAATTGATTTAAATGTTTTAAATCTTTATATTCTATGTTGTTACTTTCCTCCAAATAGTAATATAAAAGTTTACCAAGATTTCTGCTCAGTTGTTTATTCTTTGAATAATAAATTAAATGACCTTGACGAACTCATAATATGTGGGGATCTTAATTTGCCAAATATTAATTGGCAACTTCATGATGGGGAATGTTTCTACATTCCGACTAATTTAACCTCTAATGTCAAATCAACAGTTATAGATAGTTTGCTTGCATGCGGTTTTCAACAAGTCTCTTCAACTAAAAATCTATTAAACAAACAATTAGACCTTCTTTTTACTTGTGACTGGGTAAATATAACCAGAATATTCACGGCAACATCTCTTTCAAAAATTGATTGTCATCATCCCCCTTCCAGTTTTCAATTTCATTATAATTATTTAAATAAATCGTCATTAAATATCTCATATAAATTTAATTTTTCCAAAACTAATTTTTATATGCTGAACAATTTTTTTCTTTCAATTGACTTTAATTCTTTACTAGACATAAATGATTTTTATAATACGATTGATAAATTTTACGAAGTAATTTCCCATGGATTTGACTTGCATGTTCCTCGAGTTCGTGATAGAAATATCAATTCAAGCCCACCATGGTATGAGGGTGAACTAAACTCTTAGAAAAAAAAAAAATAAAGCGTGGAATGCATATTTAAAAAAGAAGGATAATATTTCTTATTCAAATTTTCTAAATTTATTTACCCCATTCAAATCCTTGTTAAGTCTTAAATATGAAGCTTACCTTAGTAAAATTGCTTCGCAACTTTGTACAGATCCTAAATCTTTTTGAAAGCTTGTAAATTCAAAACATAAATCCGATCAATATCCAAATTATATGTCTTACAAAGATCAGAATTCTAACGACTCAATTGTTATATCTAATTATTTTAAAGATTTTTTCGCCGGTAGTTATTCTACTTCTTCTTTCGATATTGATGAATCTAATTTTAACCATTTGGAAAACTTTACCTCTTCAAAATATTAATTTTACACCAGCCGCGATACACCTTTATCTAACTAAATTGGGTGATAACTCTGCTCCTGAACCAGATAACTTCCCAAAAATTATTTTAAAGCGTTGCGCCGATTCCCTATCTAATTCTATAGCACTTCTTTTTAATAAATCGTTTGCTGCTGGGGTATTCCCTAAGTTATGAAATCGTACATAAGGCCAGTTCATAAAAAAGATCCAAAAAGTAATGTCGTGAATTATAGGCCTATTGCTAAACTTTCTAGTTTGCCGAAAGTGTTTGAGCTTATGGTCTTTGATGCAATTTATGATTATTGTTCTGAATTTATAGTGAATGATCAACATGGATTTGTAAAAAAGAGATCAACTGTAACTAACCTTACAGAAATAGCTTCAACTATTTTGAAAACAATAGAAGTTGGGCGCCAAACTGACATAGTTTACACTGACTTAAGTAAAGCGTTTGATCTTCTACCTCATAGTGTAATACTCTATAAATTAAAAAAATATGGTTTTCCTTATTTCTTAATTAACTGGATTGATTCATACTTAAATAATCGTAGCTATAGTTTTCTTTTCAGAACAGCAATTTCAGCATCTTTTGTTGCTAATTCTGGAGTACCACAGGGTAGTCATCTTGGACCATTGTTGTTTATTATCTCAATAAATGATGTTACTAAGATTATTCAGAACAGTTCCATAAAAATTTACGCGGATTACATGAAAATCTTTAAAGAAGTGTGCTCAATGAATGATGCAGTCTCTTTCCAAAAAGATCTTAATAACTTTATGAACTGGTGTATATGTAACAATCTTATTTTAAACATTGATAAATATGTCGTCATTTCCCCAAACTTAATCACAAATAATTACACTTTTAATAACAACATAATAAAAAGAGTCACTGAATTTAATGGTGTGTAAAACACTTTGTGTAACTTTTGATTGTAAATTTACTTTTAATACACATATTAGCAAGATCATTAGTAAAGCAAACTCAATGCTAGGTTTTGTAAAAAGATGGTCTAGAGAATTTAATGACCCATATATTATAAAATCTCTTTACACGACTTTAGCTCGTCCTATTCTGGAGTATGCAAATCAGGTCTGGTCCCCACACTATCATCAACATATTGTTAGAATTGAAGCAATACAAAGAAATTTTCTAAGGTTCGCCTTAAGAAACCTAAATTGGGCTGGTTCCCTTATATAGCCTCCATATGTCAATCGTCTCAAATTACTTGACATGAATACTTTAGAATGCAGACGAACAGTCATGGGTATTGTTTTTATTACTCAGGTATTTCATAACTATATAGATTCACACTACATTAACAACATATTAATTAACTCAATCAACACGTCCGAAAACACATTTTCGATTAGATATCATAGGACTAATTACGGCAAATACGAGCCGATTAATAGAATGTTGATAAATGTGAATCAGTACAAAACTATAATAAATATAAACATGAGTAAAGATGTGATAAAAAAATCACTATTCAAAATAATTCCTTAATTGTTCTTCACTATTTTTGTTGTAAAAATTTTGTGAAATATTAAATATAAGTAAATATACATTTTTTTTTTTTATATAACTTTAATATTAATTTTAGATTAAGTATAATTATCTAAATGTAATATGTAAATACTTGAATTAAGTAATAAATAAATAAATAAAATATTCCTTATAACACTAGAAATGCTCATAGATGTGGAGGAACATGCCCCAGTGTCAGCAATTACCTAAATGTTCACAAAAATTTTTAGACATTTTGTGTAACGATTGCAATAGGAATTTTAGAGGGCAAAAATGTTTTGATAATCATAAAACATTGTCAAGTGCTGGTAAAAATTCTATTTCTAAAAATGTATGTGGTTGTACTCGATGCCTAAAAACATACATTTCTTCAAGAGAACACTTAAGTGGTGAATTCTTTTGTAAATTATGCAATATGTTTGTTCCTGAATGTTTTATACAACATCAATGAAGTCACCAATGTTTTATACAACAAGATAAGAGGACCCCGAAATTAAAAGATATTTTATACGTATTTTACGATTTGGAGAGCCGCCAGAAAAAAATAGTGGGAGATAAAAAATTTATTCAGATTAAGTTGAACAAATAAAACAACACGAACCAAACTTCTGTGTATGTGATAAATGCTTCTTAATTAATGATTTTGCATTTTGTGATAAATGTAAGCTTAGATTAACAATTATAAAAGAAAAAGATGTAGTACCAAGATTTTTAAATGACATATTAAAGTTCAGGAAAGAATTTAAAAAGGTCATAGTAATAGCGCACAATGATCAGGCATACGACCATCAATTCATTTTAAATCACATCCTTTTAAACACTAATTTAATTCCTGCGCTGATTATGCGGGGAATGAAAATAATACTTGTACAGCTCGACAATGTAAAGTTTTTTGATTCGTTAAATTATTTTCCAATGGCTCTTTCAAAACTACCAAGAGCATTCAATTTATCGGATACATTTAAAAAACGATATTTCCCACATCTTTTCAATATCACTAAAAATGAGAATTACGTCGGTAAATTACTTGCAAGTTTAATATGCAACGTGATTTAGTTGATTACTGTATTAGTGATGTCAAAATATTAACCGAAGCATGCTTAAAATTTTGACAACATTTTCTTAACGAATGTAATGTGGAACCGTTTTTGGAAGCGACAACAATAGCATCATCTTGCAATTTGGTATTTGGACGTAATTTTTTTCAACCTGAAATGATTGGATAAATTCCCAAAACCGGTTACAGACAGGTTGCTAAACAATCTAAGGAAGCTATTCAATGGTTAATTTTAGAGGAAGAAAAACGGAATATCAGTATTAGACATGCAGCTAAAGAACGAGAGGCAAAAATTGCAGGTGTGAAGGTTAATGGTTTTTGCAGTGAAACAAACCAGGTTTTTGAATTCCATGGTTGCTATTATGACGGTCACCCTATATGTTTACACAAATATTACTATAAATATAAAGAACAAGAAAAAATTAAATACATAGACGTTTGTTCTTTATATCCGTGGGTGTGTTAATATGGAAAATTTACTGTTGGCCACCCCAAAATTTATGTTGGGAATAAAATTTGTTCAGAAAAAAATTTAAAGGAAACAAACGGCCTAATAAAATGTAAAATACTACCACTAGAAGAGCTATTGCATCCTGTGTTACCAATAAAACAAAATAATAAACTGATGTCGTACATGTAGTGAAATAAAATCTCAAGAAGATTTCTGTACACATACAGATGAAGAAAGAGCACTAATTGATACATGGGTTACTGATGAAGTAGTAAAAGCTGTTAAAAAGGGTTATAAGTTACTAGAAATTTATGAAATATGGGACTATAAAGTTCTTCAATATAACAATGAAAAAAGAAATGAAAATAGATGGTCTATTTACAAAAATGATGAATCAATTTTTAAAAATGAAGCAACAAGCTTCAGGCTGGCCAAGCGCGTGCTTAATACAAGAAGATAAAGAGAAATACATAGAGGAATTTTTTAAAAATGAAGATGTTCAATTAGAGTTTACTGAAATTTGTGTGAACTCTGGATTAAGATCTCTCGCCAAACTAATTTTAAATTCTTTTTGGGGAAAATTTGGACAGTGAGAAAATCAGCAAAAAACAGTTATTATAAATAAATCATCAATGCTGTACGAAATGCTTACAATTCCTTCAATAGAAGTATGCCATATTTTACCAATAAACGAAGAAAATATTGTCGTAAATTGGCAATATAAAGAAGATGCTGCTGATCTCATACCAACAGTAAATGTTTGTATTGCAGCATATACAACAACACAAGCCCGTCTTACACTATACTCATATCTGGAGAAGTTAGGTGATAGGGTTCTTTATTACGATACTGATTCCGTAATATATGTAAGTCGAGAAGGACTGTACGAACCACCAACAGGAAAGTTTATCGGTGATATCACTGATGAACTTGAAGGCTATGGAATCGGAAGTTATATTACAGAATTTTGTAAGCATTTTTTTAACAGAGAATGTAGAACAGAAATCCAATTATAGTTATAGAATGTGTGATAATGATTCATTTTGATAACATGTACTTGTGAAAATTGGAGTTGTGAAATTTTGGAGTCAAGGAAAAGAGATCCGAATGAATATTTTTTGGGAAAGTTTTAACTTTTTTAAAAATCTTTTTTAATGCGTTTAAAACTTCATCAGCATTTTTGGTGTTTACACGTTCAGCGTATGCTTATTTAGAAAATATATCAATTACTATTAGAATTTATTTAAATCCCTTATTAAATTTTGCATATGGAATCATTTCAACAAAATCAGTCAGATACATGGCAATCATTTAACCCTTTTTGTTTGACTTTCCTTCTAGGATATGTGCGTCTTGCCGATCTATGTATTTCAGCTACAATTTGTTCTCTGGACGTTTTTGCTTATACCATGCGATCAAAAATTTCAATTCTGCTTCATAATTTTCTGCATAATAACATTCACACGTGTCTGGGCCTGAAGTTGAATTATCATAAGCACAAGGACATGAACTTGAGTGTATACCCCAAATTAAATTAAACTTTTCTTTATTCTTAAAGTTTACTAAATATTCTTGTAAATACAAAATGCGTTGTTTATACTCATCTTGTAAAATAAATAAGTTCTGAAGAAGTCTTTCACATCCATTGCGATAATAAACGTAAATTATAGATTTCTTTTGTTTTCATACTTTTTTTTTTTTAAATCGGTAATTCAAATCATACAATTAAACCCGTACACAATACATATATTATACACATACAGAATATAGAAGAATATTCAATAAGGGAACCTTCCACATTCATTGTGAGAATAAATATAAAGTCATAGATTTCTTTGTTTTTATACTTTTTCATTTAAAAAATTTATAATTTAAAGCAAACCTATATACAATCTAACCTATAAGTAAATGTGTAAATACCTATATGTAAATGTTTATTCTCAATTTATTCATTTAACTGCAAAATATAATTTGAAATAAATAAAACAATTCTATATACATTTTAGAAATATAATTTTTACTGTGTTTTATAGAAATAATTATATTACATTATTTTATGTTTGTCTGTGATAATTTTAAAATTTTTTCTTTTAGCATGATAGGTACTTCCAAAAATAATCTTGAGTAATTACACTGAACATTATAGTAACCTTGTGGTAAATATATTTCATTTTGTAATTTTTGTAGTTGTTTTTCCATGCACGTGTTTATATATTTTGTTACATATGCTTTTACGAATTCTTCAGCACTTTTATTGTATGTCATAACTAAATTTACGAAATTGCTGATGACATAGAGAATTGTCTGCTTTCTCTTCATTTAAAATAAATTTTTTTTGCGCTTTGTAAAAAGGGATAACATTTAAACTAATTTTTTTATGTTCTTGTGAATATTTTTTTAAAAATTGGTTATATACTTTGTTCCATTCATCATAGTTGTAATTATAAAAAGATGTTTGCTTATTACGAATATGTTGAAATGAAATTCTTGTTTCACAACACTCTGGGTCAAAGCCAATGGATACTGTTAATTTATGGTCCTTATTCAAAAAATACGTATAAGCTAACAATAAGGTTTTATTAGTATTATATTTTTCCATTGACTGAGTATATAATAGTATTATATTCTTCCATCGTTTATTCTTCAAATAAACTGAATATTTATAAGTACCGATTTAATGTTTATACTTCTTAGCAAGACATGACTGAACATTTTTGTTTTCTCTAAATATACGCTTAAATTCTTTAATTATACATTTGTCATTTTCTATGTTATTTTCAATATTGTTAAATAAATTAAAAAAAATATTCATACTTTTACCAGAACATCGATAGTAATAATAATATTAAATAAAATAATAATAATAATAGAAAATAATAATAATAATAATAAAAAAAGATAAATTAATGGAACCTTAGCTAGATAGGGAACTCAGATCTTTACGTACTCTCCTTAGATGGTAAAGTCTCATCCTGCCCTGATGAAATTTCCAATTTTTTTGCACACAAATTCCAAAACGTGTACCGTCAGTCACAAACAGAGAATGGAAACGTGAATCTCCAGACCTTAAATAACACTATTCCTCTCATTCAAAATTTATATGGTCCTGATCTTATTCCACCTACTTTTTTACATAACTGTGTTCATAATTTAACTGTCCCACTTACATTAATTTTTAACAGATCCCTTATGTCAGGTACTTTTCCACAATTTTGGAAAACCTCATACCTGATTCCGATTCACAAAAAAGTTGACAAAGCATTAATAGACAATTATAGAGGTATAGCAATTCAGTCGACTATACCCAAATTATTTGAAAAACACTATTATTTGAAAATTACACCTATGATAGATCCTTATCTTAATCAAGAACAACATGGTTTTAGAAAAGGTCGTTCAACCACCACCAACCTGATGGTTTTCACATCAGACATATTATTTTCTATGGAAAAAGTTCTTCCGGTAGACGCAATATATATAGATTTTAGTAAAGCATTTGACCGAATAAATCATGATATACTAAAAGATAAACTGGCAAAGCTAGGATTCAGTGGCTTCATATTAAAATGGATTAAGTCATATGTCACTGAAAGAGTACAATTTGTTAGATTTCAAGGAACTATATCTAAGCCCATTTCTGTCTACTGCGGGGTACCCCAAGGTAGTCACTTTGGACCACTTTTATTCAATATATATATAAGTGATCTTTCGAATTTCTTATCAGGCGTTGCCCACCTTACTTATGCTGATGATCTTAAGATGTATCATGTAATTAAGAATGATACTGATTGCTGTTTTCTTCAATCAAAATTGAAGTGCTTAGAAAAATGGTGCTCAACGTTAGTAAGTGCTATACTATGACCTTTTCAAGGAAAAGATCCAAATAGATGCATAATTATTCCATACAAAACTGCAACCTAGAATGTGTGGATCATATTACAGATTTGGGAATGATTTTGGATAACAAACTGAATTATAATCTCCACTATGAATCAATGTTATCAAAAGCTAACAAAAGGCTAGGTTTTATCAAAAGAAGAGCAAGAGAATTTAACAATATCTGAGTAACAATAACTTTATATTGCTTACTTGTACGCTCAGTTTTAAAATACGGTAGCATTATCTGGAATCCAGCCTTTCTTATTCATAGTACAAGAATTGAATCAATCCGGAAGCAGTTCCTCCTCTTTGCTTTAAGACATTTACATAATCCCAGAGACTTTCATAACCTTCCATCATACAATGACAGGTTGCAGTTAGTCAATTTACTTAGTTTAAGTTCCCCTAGAATCTTACTATCTAACAGCTTTACATTTGATGTCTTATCCAATAAGATTAACGTCGATTTTATTAAAGATAAAATCAAAGTCAACAACAATATCAGTCCTACAAGATATACCAAATTCTTAATTGAAACAACACATAGAACTGAATATGGGAAAAACGAACCCACAAACAGGTGTGGCATATTATTTAATCGATTCGACAACCTTTTCTGTGACACAATTTCAAAAAATGCTTACAAATCTAAATTACACAACATTCTTAAACAATCGTAAAACATTGACATAATTTATTTCTAAATGACATAATTTATTAATAATAATATTTCCTTTGTTTTAAAAAAAGATAAATTAATGGAACCTTAGCTAGATAGGGAACTCAGATCTTTACGTAATCGTAGAAATAAATTATATAAAATTATTAAATCATCAGTTGATCCAAGCTCCGAAACTATTAATGAGCATAAAAAATTAGCTGATGAATTTAAAATAAAATGCATTGCATCGTACGATAATTATGTTCAAAATGTTGGTAACTCCATTTTAAGTAACCCTAGAAAATTTTTTGAATTTCTTAACACAAAACGTAAGTCATCAGGTTACCCAAACTCTATGTCCTTAGATGGTAAAGTCTCATCCTGCCCTGATGAAATTTGTAATTTTTTTGCACACAAATTCCAAAACGTGTACCGTCAGTCACAAACAGAGCATGGAAACGTAAATTTCCAGACCTTAAATAACACTATTCCTCTCATTCAAAATTTAAACTTATCATTAGAAGATGTTTTTTCAGAAATTAGTAATTTACATATTAATAAAGGATATGGTCCTGATCTTCTTCCACCTACTTTTTTACATAACTGTATTCATAATTTAACTGTCCGACTTACATTAATTTTTAACAGATCCCTTATGTTAGGTACTTTTCCACAATTTTGGAAAACCTCATACCTGATTCCGATTCACAAAAAAGTTGACAAAGCATTAATAGACAATTATAGAGGTATAGCAATTCAGTCGACTATACCCAAATTATTTGAAAAACACCTATTATTTGAAAATTACACCTATAATAGATCCTTATCTTAATCAAGAACAACATGGTTTTAGAAAAGGTCGTTCAACCACCACCAACCTGATGGTTTTCACATCAGATATATTATCTTCTATGGAAAATGTTCTTCAGGTAGACGCAATATATACAGATTTTAGTAAAGCATTTGACCGAATAAATCATGATATACTAAAAGATAAACTGGCAAAGCTAGGATTCAGTGGCTCCATATTAAAATGGATTAAGTCATATGTCACTGAAAGAGTACAATTTGTTAGATTTCAAGGAACTATATCTAAGCCCATTTCTGTCTACTGTGGGGTACCCCAAGGTAATCACTTTGGACCACTTTTATTCAATATATATATAAGTGATCTTTCGAATTTCTTATCAGGCATTGCCCACCTTACTTATGCTGATGATCTTAAGATGTATCATGTAATTAAGAATGATACTGATTGCACATATATGAATGGTACTGATACACAGCATTCTTAAACAATCGTAAAACATTGACATAATTTATTTCTAAATGACATAATTTATTAATAATAATATTTCCTTTGTTTTTGTTTTTTTTTTTACATAATTAACTAACTATAAACTCTAAGTAATAAGAATTTAGCATAAGTTTTATGTGATAAAAAGAAAGAAAAAAAAAAAAACATATTAAAAGCAGTGACTCATTTTACATACATAAAATAAAAATAACTTTTGTCTTTATTGTACCTATCATAATTAATTTAATTTTAACGAAGCACAAAAAAATTATTGTATCATCTTACATCTTACATCTTTTTTTTTTTTTTTCTGTTTCTTAATAGTAAGACTAAGCTAAAGGCTTAACTTAGCTTCTTTATATTGCTCTGAATGATTCATAATTCATACATATAATTTTTAAATGTATCTAAAAAAAAAAGAAAAAAGAGAGAAAACAAAAAAAAAAACTAAAAATAAATTGTAATTTTTTTTGTAGTCTTAAGTCAGCAAAATATTGTACTTTTTTTTGCATTGTATTGTGTAATAATAATTTTAAGTTTAACTTTAAAAATTTTTGTAACGACCTTGCTTTGGTTCTAAAATAAATAAATATACATAAACACAACAGTATTGTCCACAAAAATTTGAAAAATCACTTTGAAGACGTACACCATTAAATACAATATGTACAATGTTTTTTTATTAAATTAACAAAATTTGTTTTTCACTAGGCGGTCGTCCACAAGAATCAAACAATTCTATTCAAACTTCTTGTACCATAAAAATTGTTACACAATGTTCTCCGGGATCTTTAGCCTTATTTACAATGAAAAAACTTGGTATTTTGATAACTTTCGGTATACGATACAATGCCCAAACTCCGCTAAATAATTTATTTGTACTTTTATTACATTTCAAAATTTCCGCAATCTCTAAGGAATTCATCTTACTGTTTCAAAAAATACAATAGTTTTTTATTCTTATTCTAACTGAATATATATATTATATATTTTATGTATGTGAATACTCTATTTATAGATTTGTATAAACGTTCCGATTTTTATCTATTTAAATATTCGCATCAAACTCTCCATATAAAATAGCTGTTAAGGTAGAGGGAAGTGGTTTTGATAATTTTGCTTCAATTCTTACGGTTCCTTGGTTGAGTAAACCTTGACACACTTCATTACCAGATGCATCTGGTGTTAAGTCAAATGCCAGCATAAAGAAACCACTATTAAACATTGATTTTGTTATTTGGTGCCCTTTATCATTATGATGTATTCCCGTACCATCAAAAAGTGTATTATATGCTCTATAAAACAAATATGCTCTTGAACTTCTTTAACAAATAATGAAAATTTACTAAGATCAAAATGTTTAAAATTGAAAGGGTTTTTAGATCGTTTTCCTAAATATCCAGCATTTTCTGTTATAAAAAATAGAATAGTGTTTGGTAATTGACCAATGAAAGCATTTTCTAATAATATGGTTTGATTATTCATTGGGATTGTGAATGATTTTACTTGAACTCTTTTGTAAAAATATTTAGCTGTACTTTTCTCCAAAACCGTATTATGAGCGAGTAATATATTAGGGTTAACTGTAACATGTTTCATTAATAAATTTGCTTCTAAGATTTTCAATTGTGATTCATTAGAATCCGCTGAAAAAAAATAAAATTCCGGTTTCTCTAATGTAAGTAATATTCGGACATCAACGCCGTTTATTAGTAAAGTAAGTTGATTAAATATATCGATATGTAATTTACCCATAAGTTCTACTACATTGCTGTTGTTAAGAAGTTTCTGTCGTTCTTTTGAACCATTATTATCTGATTTTGCTATATTTCCTTTATCTATCATCCATCCAGCACATTCCAAATGAGTTGTAGCGGCATCGTTGCCATAATTGAGTAAAGATTCGATATATGCTCTATAATGATAATTTCCATCGGATGGAGTAATATTTTTTCTATTTAGTTGAACATTGCATTGTTTTATTACTGAATGTAAAAGATTATTAACTACACTAGGTTGTGGTAATAATGTATTATCAGTTCCTTTGTCATAATTCCAGTGAATTCCATCTTTTTTAGTTATTTGCACTTTTAATCTCAAATATGTTGAAGATAAATCTCTATACGTATCACCATGGCCTAAAGAAACAAATTCAATGGTTGATGAATTATCTAAAGAAGCAATAGGATTATAGCAACCTTCTTCCGATCGTAAAATACTGGAATGGGTGGTGTTTTAAAAATATCCAGTTCAGATTTCATACATTCACTAATTTTGATCAAAAATACCTTTTTTTCTATTTTTGTTCTTATCTTGACGTCGTTTTCTTAATAAATAACTTGAACGTATCAAAGTTGGTCTTTTTATAGCTTTAGTTTTTATTTTTCTTTTTATTTTACCAGATCCATACATTTCATTAAGTTTTTGAACAGCACCACGTCTGACATTTTTAACTATTTCTTTACCACGATCTTTTATCACTTCCTTTACATTAGCACCTGATTCAATATCAGATAATGCATTAATACCGGAGCTTAAAACTTCATTCTTTAATATATTTGCACCTGAATTAAATATTGGTTTTAAATATCTAATTAATCCACCAAAAAAACTTCCTAATCCTCGCCCTCTTTGATATGGTACACTTGAATAAAACAAATGATCAATATCTTTTAAGCCTCTTCCTGACTGAATTAAATAATACTTATAATATACTCGATCCATTTTGGAATGATATATTTTTTACAACGACTTCCTTTATTTATACTTTTTTAAAATGTAATACAATTTTTGTAGGAATTGAACTATTTGAAAAATTTACTTTGTAACCATACTTATCGTATAAAAGTATTGAAGTACTATTAAATGATTTCTCTACATTGCAATATTGAATGTTTCTGAATTCCTTTACTATATCATTAAAAGTATTTTGAACATTAATAGTTCTTAAGCATCTTACATTTTATCAGCTATATTTTGTGGTTCAATGATATCCGAGTATATAAAAAACATATCTGGTTTAATAATTGGAATTAATTGTATACTATCTATAAACATTTTGAAACCCTCTATTATTCGTGGTTTAAATTTCTTAAAATCTGTCACTTTCCATGATACTTGATTGAAACATGTTTTTAAAAGTCCTGATTGATTGAAAAATGTTTTTAGCACATTTCCAAAAAAATTTTGAAAAAATGTGCTTATTAGTTTCATTCTGTCCGTCCGTCTGTTTACAAAACTTCTACACCGTTAAAGATAGAGAAAAATTTTAACCATGTGTAGGTCTCATAAAAAAAATAATTTTGTGGAACAACTTTTTCATGTAGCCCCACCCATTACGGAGCTACCGCCCCTCAAACTTTGAAAAAGCCCTATTTTTAAATGCATATATCTTATGTTCTGCTTAAGATTTTTTCAATCTGAAAACGCCATTCGACAGGTATTTTTTTTAACTTTGTAAATTAATATCAAAATTATACAATTTTTTTAAATTTAGTATTTAAATTTACCGTTATGTGAAAACCAAATTTTGCATGATTTTTCTACTTTCATAACTCCGGCACGCTTCTAGATAAAGGCTTGCAATTTTGAAGCAAGAAAGAACTTTTAGAATTAGTATAAATTTGCTCAGAAATTTTTTTTGGACCACCCTCTGTTTATGATCTATTAGGGCTTAAAAATTGAAAATTTGCTATTTTTAAACACCTGTAACTTAGGAACCTGTACACATTTTACTTCTGCAAGATATAAAAATTAAAGCTACAGTAATATATTTTTACGTGTGTTAAAGGTTTATTTAAGTTGTAGAGGGTTCCAAATTTGCAGCTCTTAAAAATTTCGAAAAAGCCCCATTTTCAGATGTATATATCTCAGGCCCTGCGTAATAGTTTTACAATCTAAAACCGCCAGAAGATCGAAAATTTTATTATCTATATAAAACAGTATCAAAATTATGTAATATTTTGAAATTTACTATTTAAATTTACCGTTATCTGAAAACCACATTTTGCATGAAATTTCTTTTTTCATAACTCCGGCACGCCTTTAGATAGGAACCTGAAATTTTGAGACAAGAAAAAACTTGTAGAATTAGTATAAGTTTCCTCAGAAAATTTTTTGGTAGCGCCCCCTCTTTAAGAGTTATTACGCCTCAAAAATTGAAAATTTGCTATTTTTAGACACTTGTAACTTAGGCACCTGTACAAATTTTTCTTCGGCAAGACATGAAAATTAAAGGTTCAATAATATATTTTTACGTGTGTTAACGGCTTTTCTTAGTTATATAGGATTCCGGACTTACGGCCCCTCAAAATTTCAAAAATGTCCTATTTTCACATTTTTTCTTATTACATGAAATTTTCAAATTTTTGTGCAAGTCACCCTTCTAAGCAGTTTTTATTGAGTTTTGGAAATGTGCGCTTTTAAAAACCGTTGGTTTACATTCTACCTTGTTAAAAAGTATTTTTGGTTTCATCAAACATATAGTAGTGTAAGATATATGTTGAGGCATATGTTCTGGTTTTGCTGGTTTTGCGTAACTTGCATCATCATTTATAAAATTAAAAATATTCCAAATCAGCTGTCGTTCAACTTCTTTTCTTGAAAATCTTTGAAGTGGTCTAATATTTTGAATTAGTGTCGGCAAGAGAAAAACTTTCCAGTCACATAACATTTGTTTCTCATCATATGGAATGTATGATTTTCCAACCGCTATTAAATCTGTATCTTGCATTCCTTTGATATATATTCTTGGGTACTCATTTTCCAGCTTTCACCGTATGTATTTGGAATAAAATCATTAGCATAAATTTCAGAAACACCAACTTTCCATTTAGAATTACACATATTTATTCATTTGCAAAAGATGACAATGTATTTTCGAGGTAGTAATTCATAGATGAGTCGCTTAGTAATGTGATGTAAAACTCATCCTTTATTTGTATGTCCATTTTTCCACTCATCCTTTATGTGTATCCATTGTTCACTACTAGTAGACTTGATTTTTCGTATTGGAAAATTAAGTTCTGTTTAAGTTTCACTAGCAGCTTTATTTGAACGTAAACACGTCTCAATTGTTTATTACCTTTTTCATTACTATTTATAGTCTTTTCTTTTTTTGAGGTGGACTTGGACTATCCAAAGGTACAGTTATAATATCCACAGTATCAGTTTCAAATAATTGCACATTTTTAATAGATTTTCTTTTTCTGAGACGTTCCCCTGTTTTTGCAGCAGATAATGGTTTTGTATATATTTCCTCTTCATTTTCATCATCAATAAATACTTCATCAAGTGGTTCCTGTTCATAAATTTCTTGCAGAGAAAACTGCATTCCAAAATTTTTACTCCTCGTAAATTTTGTTTGAACTTCTGCATTCCGCAACATTGGTTTCGGACGTGTTTGAATACTCTTTGATTCGTAAAGCTTTATGTTTTTAATAGATGCAATATATTCGGTTTGCCTTCCATCGTTTCATATTTCTCACTCAAATTATGTTAATCGTCTTTTTCACAAAAACAAAAATTCTGTCCTAATATATTACTTCTTAATCTAAATAGATCGTTAATATCTTGACTAAGATCTATAAAAATATAACCGTGTGGTCATAATGTTACTTAATTATATACTTTTTCGAATTCTTTCGTTTTATGAGGGTATATTTGCCGTCACAAATGTAAAATCTGCGACTTATCTCTGGAATTTTTAAAAAGTATTAAATATTTACAATTGACGGAAATATCTCTAGAAAATTTTCCCTGATGAAACACATTTTGAGTTGTAAATATTACAGATAAGTTCCTATAATGCGAACCTCTAGTAAATAATTCGCAAACGCTTTTATTATTTAAATCCAACATCATATCATCTATTACTACTAACAAAGCATGATGGTTATCACTCAAATCTGGTATATCATTAGAATATTCTAGTTCCTTAATTTTTAATGGAACTGCATTTTTATCGGGATTACACCAAATAATTTTATTTATCTTTGGCCAAATAACCGTATTCTTATTTTCTATTAAATTACAAATAAATGTAGTCTTACCACTACATGATGGTCCCGCTACCATCATAGTGAAAGGATGATATAACATAGTTATTATAGAACTAAAACATATAAGTACTCTCGGTAATATTTATAGCAAATCAAGTGTATAAAATCATGTCAAAATATTTTGTCGTTTCAATAATACACATTATCATGGAAGGAAAAAAATTTCTGATAGACGATTTACAATTTTTACGAGGAAATGAAAAACAATTTTTTTTAAAAGAACTGTCAGCTGTGGAAAAAGGAAGTTTAGTGCCCCTTACATTTCACTACAAACCACCATATCCAGAAGAAGAACTTAATACTGATACAAATTATCAAAATCAGTATTGTGAACGGAATATCAACGGGCTAAAATGGAATGAAAGCGTGATTGAATATACACAGGTACCAGTTATTCTAAAACACTATTTTGAACCTTTTCAAACAATTTATGTGAAAGGAGAGCAAAAAGCAGAGTTTTTAAGAAAATATCTTGTTAACTCTCAGATAATTGATTTAAGTAAGGATATACCATCCCTCTATATAATATTGACAATTTTACTTATATGTGTCCTGTACACCACAAAGACAACAACAACAACAACACAACAACCTCTAAAATAAGATGTTCTGCTAAAAACTGTTTAAATATATACATGCATTTATTAAAAATGAATAAATTATAATGAAATAATTTATGAATAAATGAATAAAAAATTGACAACAACAGTACAGTTTAATAGAAACGTTCAAATTTTTAACATATACACATCTAATTTCGCATATAGAGAAGCTCGAAAAAGCGATTGGGAACAATACGCTAGAAACAATGCCAGATTTAAAAAACGTATTACAAACATGGAACTTATTATTTCTAAATTCTTAACAACTGAACACCGAGAACACGTATATAAAACAAGATTTTTATAAAAGTGATATAAAACTAAAAACAAAATCAATAATAATAAATATAATAAAATTTCTATAATTATAAAAGTTTATCGTTTTTTATTTCAAATCAAGAATGTTGCATTCTATGTACCTATCCACATTTTAGATCAGAAAAATAATTAATCTAAGATCAATAATATTTTAACTTACACATATTATGTATACTTCTTTTTCATTCTGCTTTTACTCTTTTGTTTTCGATCAAAACTGGGTCAAGTTTAAGATAAAACAAAAATCAAACACCTGCCAGATTAACCTTTTTTTATTTTACTTTAAAATTACTAACGCATTACTTCACACTCCGTATTATATTTATTATTTGCAACATTGTTTATCATAAGAATAAAAAAAAATTAATATTTTTTCATTTTAGTTAGTTAGTTATTTGGTTTAGCAACATTGTATCTTATCCAATCACAAGAATAACATAGAGCAAAAGCACTCAAGCGGGATATTCTCTATATAATATAAGTTCATAAGAAAACAATAATTTATTTTATATTTATTCATACAATCCACATATATTAAGTTTTTAATCAACCCTTCATTTATAAACGAAAATAAACACATAACATACAATTAACTATATAGCCTAACGGGTAAAAACTTCTCTCTAATAAAATTCTTTATTGCGAATCGGTACCCCGGTTCAAATCTTCTTGTAATTCAGTTTTTTTCAGTTTTTAAAATTTTCTTTACATTTCATTCAACAAAATTTTCACAAATAGAAGATTCAATCAAGACTTCAATCAAGACTTCCATGTTAATACAGAACCGAAAAGACTATTATGCTATCTCTTTCTCACAAGGAATTCCCTGCTTCGGTCAAAGCGTAGACCAATATTCTCACACACAGGGAATTCCCTATAGGTCAATAATCTCTCACACAAGAAATTTCATTGAGACCAATAATCTTATACATAGGGAATACCCACAACTCAAAGTGAATGACCTTCCAGAATTCCCACGCTTAAGTACTTGAAATCACAACCACAATAAATAAAAAGATATTCCATTCCCTATAGGTCAATAATGTCTCACACAAATAATACCCTCTAGGTCAATACTCTCACACAGGGAATCCCCACACCTTAAAGGTCAATCATCTTATAGAATTCGCACCCTCAACATCCCTACAGAATTACTCAAAATCACTCAAGCGAAAGAACAACAAACCGGAAATCAATCAATCGAAAAAACCACAATTATGTAATTTGACACCACAAACACTTTCGTGCGATATGGTTCATGGAATCCCCTTTTTCGTGCGATATGGCTCATTTGGTTCCCAGGCTCAAGTGCCCCAATACCTACTAATATGTAGAGTTATTATAGAGTTATATCAACACATAGATAATATTTGAAGGTCAACAAAATTATATTATATAATATTGCTTAAGTGTGATGTAAATTGTAGCGGAGCGTTGTTTTCAAAATTTTGTATCTTATTCAAAATGCATTAAAAGAAAAAAATAATAATAATAATTACTGCTGCCACAGTGGAGCTATCTTTGCTTATATCATGCAGGAAGGTGTTATATACTACTACTGCATGTTGTAAACCACTGATGACCCTGACTCTGTAGTAACGTAATTATAATATTAATAAGAATATTAATACTAATAAATAATAGTTGCTACAGTGACAGTGGGGGTTGCCTTCAATAATTACAACATGCAGCAACGTGCTATATACTACTGCATGTTGTAACTGTTGTAACGGCTATAATCACTGTTAGCAAAATAGTAATAACAATAGGTGTATTCATTGTCTCCTTACAGTCCTACTCCCAATTCAATGTTTCCGCATCCATTTCTTGTCCTTTCCTATCCCTACTCCTTAGCAGGTAAGGGTTTCATCCCAATATATTGGCTAAATGGGGACGGCTAACTTCCCTGACTTCCAAGATGTGCAAGGTAGCTGCTCTACTGCTCTAGCACAAACAAATTTTACAGAAGATTTCTTTGCAAAAGTTAATTTCAATATGTCAAATATATATATAAATATAAGTATATATAAGTTTTAAAGTCTGTGAAATTCAAATAAAAGCTGGACGCATAACTATAAACTTATATTTTTATATTAATTTCATAGACTTTAAAACTTATATATACTTATATTGATATATATATTTAACATATTGAAATAAACTTTTTCTAAGAAATCTCGATTGTAACAAGTAGTAGGTATAGGGGCACTTTGGCATGGGAAAAAATAAGCCCATATCGCACGACCCAGTTTTTAATAAACCATATCGCACACCCACGCAAATTAACCTATGTTTGAATAACCTTGAGTTTTAGAGAAACCGGAAGTGTTGTGACCTGGATTCTGTTAGAAGTTGGGGTAAAACAAGTCTTTTAGAGCTCTTTGATTGTATATTATAATAGGTCAACATGAAAATAGTTAGCAAAACTATTATATGTAAATACTAAAGCACGTGTTATTTAACGCTGGTGAACTAGTTTTAAAGTGTATCTTTAAGAAATGCGTGTTTTTTTTTGTGTTAGTTTACTATAGGAAGAAATACAAAATAACAATTAGCATCTTCGTTTTTTTTTTTTTTTTTTTTCTACTTTAACTATTTAAAGAAGATAAAAGAAAAAAACTAATCATTATTGTCGGTATGTCGTGTAAGATATTTTTTGTTTGTAAGAATGTTCAAAAAAAATATGAATGAAGAGAAGACAACCAGGAAATTAAAGCTGTGGAAGTACTTAACAACTAACATGTTGCTTAAGTGCATTGTATGTTGCATAATCTGTGAAGAATAAAAAAAGAAAAAAATTCAAGTCAGGTTAATTACATTTGCCACCTATTTTGAAAACAAGAATATAAAAATAAAACAGATTTATTCTGTGTTCAAGAAAAAAATATGAATAAAAAGAAAACAACAAGAAATCAAAAATATCTAACGTGGTACAGGTATACTTCTTGTTGATGTATACTTAGCTTAAGTAATAGGCGTATATGAAAGGAATAAGAAAAAATGCTTTATAAAATTTAAAGAGAAAAATGAAAACAGAACAAAAAGATGTGTAACTACTAATTTTAAAAAAATTAAAAGAAAAAGTGCAAACTGGTTTTTTACATCTTAGATAAAGAATCAACAAAATTATTGCAATTTTGAGATGCATTTTTTTTCTTTTTTTCTTGTTTTTTCTTTTTTTTATGAAGTATTTAAAGAAGAGGAAATAAAAACCATTAATTAATTGCGAGTATCACCGTATAAGATTTTATTGTTATGTAAGAATGTTGACAAAAATATGAATAAAAAGAAAACAAACAGAAAATCAAAAATATCTAACATGTGGTTTAAGTAATAGGCGTAAATGGATATAGTAAGAAAAAATGCGTTTTTATAAAATGTAAAGAGAAAAATTTAAACAAATTAAGTGTACCTATGCGAATTTTTAAAATTAAAAGAAAAAAGTGCAAAGCTGGTTTTTAAATCTGAATCAACCTTGACCAAATTGATATTTTGAGATGAATTTTTTTCTTTTCTTTTTGTTCTGATGAAATATTTAAAGAAGAGGAAAGAAAAAATTATTAGAATTTTTAGATTTTATTGATATGTAAGAATGTAGAACAAAAAAAGATGTATTCTTATGTTGTGTTAAAAAAAAAATAAAACAAATTTATTTATATGTTTGAAATAATTTTTTATTTAAAAATATTTTACAATTTTATAGAAAACTGTGCTGTCTTAATCTAACATTTTTTCTTTTGAAAGATACATATATACATTATAACAATTTTTAACAGCACATCTGAAATTGTTGTTTAATAAGTGTATAGGACAATTTGATTTTAAGTTATCAATCTTTTGTAATGACGGTCAGTTTCTGCTTAAATCTTCTATTTTATCACTGTCAATGTACTTTTAAAGGAATAGTTTTTTTTGTTCTCCTTAAACATAAATTTTTTCAGCTGACTCTAAATAGTGTTTTAGTATACATTTTACATCTAAATATTCAGCTAAACCGTTATTCCATTTAAGTCCATTTATTTTATTTTCGCAATACTGGTTATTATATTTCATATCCGGACTAAGTTCCTCTGAGGGGTACGGTGCTTTGAAGTGATAGACAGTTGGAATTAAACTTCCTTTTTCAAGTATGGCTAATTCTTTTAGGAAATATTGCTTTTCATTTCCTTGTAAAAATTGTAGGTCAACTATGAGAACTCGTTTAACCATGTCGACGGTTTGTGTAAGAATACTCATTAGAATAAATAAATTTACATTTATATTCACTTCGGCAAAAGAGCTTTTCATATAAATATAGGTTAACAGTGCTATTTTTAACTAATACAACTATGCTATTTCATCCATTTACAATGATGGTAGCGGGGTCATCATGCTGTGATAAAACCACTTTTATTCATAATTTAATAAAGTATAAAAAAGAAAATATACAACCACATATTAATAGAATTATTTGGTGTAATCCAGACAAAAATGCCGTTCCAAAATATTTAAAAGATGTGGAATATAGTAACACTATTCCGGATTTTAATGACAATCAAGACAATCGGATTTTAATCCTTTGTTAATTATTATCGATGATATGATGTTAAATTCCCATGATAAGTATGTATGTGATTTATTTACTAGAGGATCACACCATAGAAATTTATCTGTAATATTTGTAACACAAAATGTTTTTCACCAGGGTAAATTTTCAAGAGATATTTCGCTTAACTATAAATATCTAGTACTTTTCAAAAATCCAAGAGATAAATCCCAGATATTACCTCTAGCTCGCCAAATATATCCCAATCAAATCAAAGCATTTGAAAAAGTATATAACGAAGTGACGTCAGAACCATACGGGTATATATTAATAGATCTTACTCAAGACCTTAATGACATATTTCGATTAAGAAGTGATATATTTGGAAAAGGTTTGTGTTATTGTACGAGAGATCAATTAGAACAATTTGGGGAAGAATATGAAACGTTTGAACACCAATCGTCATATATTGCACCTATTAAAAACCTCTAAACTAAAATTGCAGAAAATCATTATAAAACACTCGTGCAAAACCAATGTATATAGATGCGGAAGCTCAATCGCATTTTCCTGAATATAAGAATGTAGGAATACAAGTTGTTCCTGAAGAAGAAGAAGTATATGAAAAAGAAGCTGATAACGAAGTATTTGATGATGAAATTCAGAAAAATGTTTTAACAAAAGCATTGTCAGCTGCTTCAGTTGGAGAACGTCTTAGAAAAAGAAAATCAATTAGAAATCAAAATGTACAAATTTTTGAAACTGATACAGGAGACATTATAACTGTTCCTTTACATAGCGCAAGCCCACCAACGAAAAAAGAAAAAACTATAAATAGCAAAGAGTTGAATAATTCATCAAGACGTGTTTTAAGGTCAGCAGTAGGTAATACTCAAACAGAACTTAATTTTCCAATTCGTAAGAATAAATCCGCAAGCTCATGGACAACATACAAGTAAATGATGAATTTTATGTCACTTTATTCCGTGATTCATCTATGAACTATCATTCAGAAAATTCAATATCATCTTTTACAAATAAAATGAATAAATACATGTGTGATTCGAGGTGGAAAGTCGGTATTTCAGAAATGTATGTTAATGATTTCGTTCCAAATGTGTATGGTGAAGAATGGGAAAAAAGTACTCAAATATTTATTAAAGGTATGCAGAAAGATATGATAGGAGTTGGAACATCATATATTCCATACATAGAAAACCAAATGATATGCGACTGGAAAGTTTTTCTACTACCAACACTAATTCAAAATATACGCCCACTTAATAGGTTTACAAGAAAAGAAGTTGAACGACAGTTGATTTGGGGAATTTTTAATTTTATAAACGATGAAGTTCATTATACACAACCAATAAAAGCTGAGGAGATGCCTAAAAATTTAAGTCACACCACAATATGTGTTACTAAGCCTAAAATAGATATAAAAATAAGAGCAAATTACGCTTGTACCCTCGAAGGACTTTTGACAACATGTTTCAATCAAGTATCTTTTAAAGTTACAGATTTAAAAAAATATAAATCACGTATAATAGAAGCTTTCAAAACTTTTATAGATAGTGTACAATTGATGCCCATTAGTAAACCAGATATGTTTTTTATATACACAGATATAATTGAACCGCAAAAACTAGGTGATAAAGATATAAGGTGTTTAAGATCTGTTAACATACAAAATTCTTTCACTGATACTGTAAAAGAATTCAGTAATATTCAATATTGCAATGTGGAGAAATCATTTAATAACATTTCATTACTTTTATGTGATAAATATGGATACAAAATAAACTTTTCCAATAGTTCAATTCCAACAAAAATTACATTTTAAAAAAGTATAAATAAAAGCGATTTTACAAAACTATATATTATTTTATTTTATTCATTATGGAGAGAGCGTACTACAAATATTATTTAGTTCAATCAGGAAAAGGTCTTGAGGATATTGGTCCTTTGTTACACTCAATTGTACCTTACCAAAGGGGACGAGGGTTAGGGAGCTTTTTCGGTGGTCTTTTTAGATATTTAAACCCAATATTTACGTCTGGAGCTAATATATTAAAAAAAGAGGTTATTAACTCTGGTATTAATGCATTATCTGATATTGCCACAGGTGCAAATGTAAAAGAAGTGGTTCAAGATCGAAGTAAAGAGATAATGAAAAATGTAAGACGAAGTGCAGTTCGGAAACTCAATGAAATGTATGGACAAGGCAAAAGAAAACGAAGAAAACCCATAAAAAGACCTCTCATTAATAATTTAAATAATTTTACGTCGAAGCGACGCAAAGTTAATAACAAAAACGAACAAAAAGATATATTTGAATAATTATGATTGAATGTATGAAATCAGAGCTTGATATTTTTAAAACACAGCCTATTCAGTCAAGTATTTTACGATCTTTAGAAGTTTCCTATAACCCTATTGCTTCTTTATATAATCCATCTGTCATAGAATTTGTTTCACTAGGGCACGGTGATACTTATAGAGACTTGTCTTCGACATATCTAAAATTAAAAGTACAAATTTTAAAAAAAGATGGAACTCAATGGAATAAAGATAAAAAAACTGATGGAACACCTATACAACAACCAAGTGTGGTTAATAATATGTTACATTCATTAATAAAACAATGCAATGTTCAACTAAATGGAAATAATATATCTCCATCAGATGGCAATTATCATTACAGAGCTTATATTGAATCATTGTTAAATTATGGTACGGATGCCGCTACAACGCATTTGGAGTGTAGTGGATGGATGCTAGATAAGCCAAATATAGCAAAAACAGATAATAGTGGTTCAAAAGAACGTCAAAAATTATACCAAAATAGCAATGTAGTGGAACATATGGGGAAACTACATTTAGATATGTTTAACCAACCTACACTTCTCATAAACAATGTCGATATTCGAGTTATCCTAACATTAGAAAAACCAGATTTTTACCTCTTTGCAGATGATACTGATGAATCTCAACTGAAAATTTTAGAAGCCACTTTATTTATGAGACATGTAACAATTAATCCTAGTGTGCTATTAGCACATAATGCTGTATTGGAAAAAACTAATGCCAAATACAATTACAAACGGGTAGAGGTAAAAACTTTTACCATTCCACAGAATAGTTCTTCAATATCACTTGATAATGTTTTTATTGGACAGTTGCCAAACACAACCATTTTTTGCATGACAGAAAATACAGGTTACTCTGGAAAAAGGTTAGAAAACCCATACAATTTTTAACATTTTGATATTTCACAATTTGTGTTAAACGTAAATGGTGTTCAAATACCTAATTCAGCAATTTAAACCAGTTTTTCAGATGAACATAATTGCTGTACAAGAGCATACAGTACACTTTTTTCAGGAACTGGAATTTACCATAATGATAAAGGTCATCAGATAACAAAAACCATGTTTAGTAATGGGGTTTCCATTCTAGCTTTTGATTTAACTCCAGATGCATCAGGAAATGAAGTGTGTCAAGGTCTACTAAATCAAGGTACAGTTAGAATTGAGGCAAGGCTATCAAAACCACTTACATCTACACTGACTGCTATTGTTTATGGAGAATTTGATGCAAGTTTACAAATTGATAAAAACCGAAATATATTCTCAAACCTATAAATAGCATACATAAAAGTAAATTTGAATATGACAAAATGTCACTGTCTTGTGCACTTCTGGATGTAACATTTTGTAGTGATGATAATAATACCTTGTTTGCGAAAGATATTTGTATAGTTGGTTTTAAAGAACCTTGTAAAAAGTTTGTAAAAGAGCTCAAGTATAAATTTCCAACTAGGGATTTTATAAATGATAATTTTGATAATTACTCTTTTGGAACTGTGTACAACGATAAAATAAATAAAGAGCTCTGTCAAATACTAGAAAAATTTGATGTTATTATAACAAATAAAAAAATCAAAAAAGAGTTTTTAGCAAATTATATTAAAGAAACAACTAAAGTATATGACTTCAGTCAATTTGATTGATGAATACCCTAGCGATAAGTGACGTATTAAGATGTCACAAACACACACGTAAATTTTTTAAAGGAGTTTTTGCTCTGGATCAACTCCCCAGAATAATTGAAAAACAAACTTTTTTAATTGTAAACACTGATAAATCAAAAGATCCGGGAACACATTGGTTAGCTATTTTTAAGCCAAAGAATGGATGTGTTGAATATTTTGATTCGTTTGGTAGAAAACCAGATAAATTAGAAATTTTAAGTTACTTAAAAAACCAATGTATAATTTTTAATAAGAAACAGTTACAAAGTAACTATTCAGATGTCTGTGGGCAATATTGTTGTGTTTATATGTGGTATAGATGTTGTGGTTATAGTATGAACGCTAGTTATATGATCATCCTAATATATAACCATAACTTAACTTAACATATAATTTAACTTAATATTGTATAATTAACATTTATTTTTATGTAAACTAAATTTCATATGTTGTTCACCTTTTTGTTCAGACGCAATGTCAGCAGAATTAAATTAGTTAATAACAATTGAGAAACTTTAAATATTAATTATCCAAATTTCTTTAACATAATATATGTTTCGCTGACAATGCATCCTTTTAACTATAAATACCTGTAATATTTTATTCTAAAAGTAATTATTATTATTATACCTGTAACCAGTAAAGTCAAATTAAAGAATATTTAAAAAATAAAGTTTGTTTTTTTTATTAATGTAAAAACGAAACTTATAAGTGGCGCAGTCGGTAGGATCCAAAAACAGTGATCCTTTTAATTAAAGTGTGTTCCGGTTAATATATATATCGCTTAAAATCAAATATCTAATAAAAAAAAATAAAATAAGAACTAATTTTAATAAATATATTATTAAAATAAAAAAAACATTAAACTATTTTTAATTTAAATAAAAACATTTTAATAAAATTAAAATAAAATTGTGAAAATTTTTTATAACAAAGGAATATTGTTATTAAATAATTTATTAAAACTGGAATTTAATACCACAAAGGAATATTGTGAAAAATTAGAAATCCAGAATTTTTGTGAACGTGAATAATTTGGAAGCAACAAGATTAAGCTGTATATTATATAAAGTGCAAATTGGAAACACATCAAAAGGTCAACTGGTGAACTTCAGTTCTTTAATTTGGATCCTAGAACAACAACGAGCCTACAGATACAATGAGTATTTTTCTTCTCATGCTCACGTAAGTCAAAATTTTTATTACTATCCTATACTTCCTTCCAAATCAATTCCTATTAAATTAAAGTAAGAGAAAACAAAAAATATAAGAAAATTATAAATATATAAGATAATAAGAAAAAAAAAATTATAAAATAAAAAGTATAAAAAATTAAAATTTTTAATATTTTCACTGTGATCAAGCCTATTCTTCGATACCTAAGGTGAGGCTGCCTTAGGCACAGTGAATTATTCAAAAAAAAAAAAAAAAAAAAAAAAAAAAAAAAAAAAAACTTATTTCTTAGAAAAATATAAATGTTCAAAAGGTCAAAAGACTTTAAACCTAGAGTTGCTCCATATTCTCCTCGAAATTTATCTGAAAATTTATTAACTAGTACTCCTGCTTCCCTAGATTTCGAAAACAATAACCAAATTAATCTTGATAACTTTTTAAATTCAAGCTTAGATTCTGTTCATAGTTTTAACTCGTACAATTCGGAAATAACCATAATGCAAAACAGTGACGCTATCAATCGCATTTATAACAGTCTTAGAATACCAGATGCAATAAAGGATTTACCAAAATTCGATGGAAATCCAAGATTATTGCACGATTTCATCGACAATGTCGAAGGAATCCTAACTTTAATAACTGAAATTGACGGGACTTTGTATGACAAAATTATTCTTAGGGCAATTAGAAACAAAATCGAAGGACAGGCTAATGAAGTTCTAAATATGTATGGAACTCCATTAGAATGGGAAAAAATGAAAGAGAACCTGATTCTTCATTACTCTGATAAAAGAAACGAGACATCCCTTATAAAAGATTTGCATACGTTAAAACAGAATAACAAAACAGTAGAAAATTTTTATTCTGACGTTATAGAAATTCAAGCTACCATGTTTAATCATATAAACATACATGAAAAAGCTCAAAATGTTATAGCTGCAAAGAAAGATCTTTATAATGAAATGTGTCTTAACGTTTTCTTATCAGGACTTAAAGAACCATTAGGGTCAACCATCCGTGCTATGCGACCACAATCTTTAGCAGTTGCATTCTCTTATTGTATAAAGGAACAAAATATATTCTATACAAGAGTTTTTAATCAGCAGACTTCTAAAATAAAGCCCATTCAAAATAACAATAATTTCAGTAATTTTACAACACCATATAGACCAAATGGAGGACAAGGAATAATTCCAAAAAATAATAATAATAGTTTTACTCAACCTAGACCGAATAATCCTTTTAATTATCGTACCAACAACAATTTCTTTAACAACCAAAGGAATCAATTTGTTAGACCCGCAGCTAATAATCAGTTAGCACAGTATAACAGACCAACTACATCATATCAGCCAAGACCAACCCCAATGGACATTGGATCAGCCAGATCAAGATCATTAATTCGAAATCAAAATTCAACTCAGAGACCAAACTTTAATAAATTTAATAACTTTAGACAAAATACGCAATTACCCAACTTTATTAGCGAAGAACTTTTTAACGTAGAAGAACAAAATCCAAAAGATGACAACATTTATTCTAATGATCATTTTTATACAAACTTGGACAACTATTACAACTATAATATAGAAGAAGACATTTCCGAAAAACAAGATATAGAAGTAGATGATTCAAATTTTTGCTTACCTGCCGATTCAAACCCACCGGATACATAGATGTTAATAAACATGGAAATATACTACCATATATACAAATTTTATATAATAATAAGCCATTAAAATTTCTAATTGACACAGGAGCTTCCTCTTCTTTTATTAACCCCGTTTTAGTAGACCCAAATAACATAACCCAAATTGAACCAGTTACAATAGTTACAGGTTTAAATAAACATAAAATAAACAAAAAAATTACTTTACCAATATTTAAGGAATTTCAACAAATAGGTCAAATGGAACTTTTACTTTTTAAATTTCACGGCTATTTCGATGGACTCATCGGATTAGACATTCTTACTCTTCTAAAAGCCAAAGTAGATATTGCAAATAAAAAATTATTAACTGCAAATACAGAAATAAATCTTCACTTTAAACCTAACTTAACTTCTGAACAAATTCAAATACCACCTAAATCAAAATTAATTGTAAAACTACCAGTAGATTATAAAAATGGCAGCATTCATATCAATAACATTGAAATTTGTCCAAAAATATTAGTTTCAGAAGGAATTTATTTAGCAAAAGATTGGTATAGTTTGATAGAAGTTACCAACATTTCAAATAAAGAAGAAATTCTTTATGTAGACCAACCTATTAAAGTTCACCCATTTTTAAAAGAAGAATTTTCTGAAATAAATAATTTCAAAATTAATTACAATTGTAATTCAAATATTTCTCGGCAAGATATAGTAGATTTAATAAGAACCTCACATTTAAATAACGAAGAAAAACGAAATTTATTAGCAGTTTGTAAAGAATATGAAGATATTTTCTTTAAAGAAGGTCAATCTCTCACTTTTACTAATCAGATTAAACATAATATTAAGCTAACAGATGATTCGCCTATTTATGCCAAATCTTATCGTTACCCATACATTCATAAGAATGAAATCCAAACCCAAATAAAGGATATGTTAAATCAAGGTATAATTCGAAACAGTTACTCCCCTTGGAGTTCACCTGTTTGGATTGTTCCGAAAAAACGCGATGCAAGCGGTAAACAAAAATGGCGATTAGTAATCGACTATCGCAAATTAAATGAAAAGACCGTAAGCGATAAATACCCCTTGCCTAATATAAATGAAATACTGGATAAATTAGGTAAATGTATTTACTTTTCAACTTTAGATCTTGCAAGCGGATTTCATCAAATCGAGATGAATCCTGCAGATATACAAAAGACCGCATTTTCGGTAGACGGAGGTCATTATGAATATATCCGTATGCCTTTCGGTCTAAAGAATGCACCATCCACATTCCAACGTGTGATGGATAATGTTCTTAAAGATCTGGTTGGACGAATATGTCTCGTTTATCTCGATGACATTATAATCTTTTCAACATCTCTCCAGGAACATTGCGAGAACCTTCGGAAGGTATTTAAAAAATTACAAGAAGCTAATTTTAAAGTCCAACTCGATAAATCAGAATTTCTAAAAAAAGAAATTGCATTTCTTGGACATCTTGTAACAACTGATGGAGTTAAACCGAATCCTGATAAAATTCATGCTATAAAGAAATTTCCTTTACCCAAGACCCCAAAAGAGATAAAATCATTTCTTGGTCTTCTAGGATATTATAGAAAGTTTATCAAGGACTTCGCAAAACTTACCAAACCTTTATCTGAATGTTTGAAAAAAGGTAAGAAAATTATACTAGACGAACGTTATATTAAAACATTTGAAACCTGTAAAGATATTCTAATGAATGATCCAATCCTTCAATACCCGGATTTCTCTAAACCTTTTATAGTCACTACTGATGCAAGCAATTTTGCCATTGGTGCCATCCTTTCACAAGGAACAATTGGACAAGATAAACCGATATGCTATGCAAGTAGAACGTTAACAAGCTCTGAAATTAACTATTCAACCATAGAAAAGGAACTGTTGGCCATAGTTTGGGCAACAAAATATTTCCGGCCTTACATCTTTGGAAACAAATTCAAGATAGTAACCGATCACAAACCTTTAGTTTGGTTGATGAATCTTAAAGAACCCAACTCAAGACTTGTTCGATGGCGACTAAAACTCGAGGAGTTTGATTATGAAATTGTGTATAAAAAAGGCGTAATAAATTCAAATGCCGATGCTTTAAGTCGCATTAAAATAGATTAAATACATGCACACGATCTTGATGCAAATTCTACTGTACAAGGAACATTTGGATCAACTGTTCATTCAGCTTCAGAAGATATGAATGACGGAATTCCCATTGCAATACGACCGTTAAATGAATTTAACCATCAGTTAATTTTGTCAATCTCAGATAGAAAACCTCCAATTCAACTTGAAGTACCTTTTCGGAATAAACAAAAACGAACTATAAGGTTACCTAACTTTACAGAAGAAACCATAACTGACATTTTAAAGAAATTTGTACCTCATAACAAACTTACCGCTATATATACAGACGATTCTACTTCTAAACTCATTCAAAGTTCTTTTTCAAAACATTTCGCTAGATGTGGATCATTAAAACTTATTCGTTGTACCGAAATACTAAAAGATATAATCAATGAAGACGAACAGGATAAAACAATTAGGGACTATCATTTAAAAAATAATCATAGAGGTATCACTGAAACAATACTTCATCTCAAAAGAGAATTTTATTTTCCATTAATGAAGGAAAAAATTAGTAGAATAATAAATAATTGTGATACTTGCAATTTATTAAAATATGACCGTCACCCACCTAAACCAAAATACGAAATACCTGTAATAGCTAAGAAACCTATGGAAATTTTACACATAGACATATATTCAATAAATAATCATAAAATCTTAACTATAGTTGACAAATTTTCTCGATTTGCGGCAGCCTACACGGTAACTAACAGAAATAGTTTAAATATGATAAAATCTCTAAGAAATTTCTTTAGCCTTCACGGCATTCCAGAAACAATTGTGTCAGACCAAGGCGGTGAATTCACATCAACCATATTTCAAGATTTTTGTGGACAATATAATATCAATCACCATCTTACATCATTTCAACAAACTAGTAGTAATGGCATTGTAGAAAGAATGCACTCTACTTTAACTGAAATATATAGAATAGTACATGAAAAATCAAGAGACAAAGACCATGACGACATCTTGAATGAATGTTTAATAACTTATAACAATGCAGTACATTCTACAACAAAACTGACACCGTACGAATTATTTTACGGAAGACCATACACCTTTCTAAAACAAATTTCACCTAATAACGAACATGACTACCTAGAAAAACTGAACGAATTTCAAAATAAGCTTTTCCCAGAAATAGAAAAATTAGTAGAAAATAAAACAAAAACCTTAATCGAAAAATTAAATAAAAATAGACAAGAACCAGAAAACTATCAAGAAAACGATCAAATATTTAGAAAAGAATTTAAAAGAAATAAAATGACACCAAGATTTTCAAAACATAGGGTAAAAGAAAACAGGAAAATAACAATTAAAAATCTTAAAAATAGAAAATTTCATAAAGCTAAAATTAAAAGAAAACTTAAATTTCAGAATAATAACAGTCAACGGACAGAGACTGGAAATACAAGACCTGACGGAGAATAAAATACTTACGTTAAAATTAGGCACAGCTAGAACAATAAAAGGTTACAACAATCTGTTACATATAGTAAGACTAGATACATACATAGAAACCATTGACAAAATCGAGGATACTATAAATTCTTTAAACAATGACTCTTTATTACAAGGCTCAATAAATATAACTAAATCAAAATTACAAAATTTAAATCAAAAATTAAATACTTTATATCCAAAATTAAAAATTAAAAGAGGTCTTATAAATGGCCTAGGTACCATGATAAAAACTATAACAGGTAACATGGATGCAAAAGATGCACATAATATTAACGAAGCAATTCAAACTTTAAATAGAAACCAACAAAATCTAAATAAAGAAATTGACAACCAAATAGGTATTAATTATTTAATGCAAGAAAGATTTAACAATATTACCAGACATATAAATGACCAACAAGAAACCATTTCGCTGTATTTAAGAAATTATCAAGATGAACTTAGAAATAGCATATTAAAATCAGGTTACAATGAAAAATTAGTAATTCAATCTCAATATATCAATCAAATTAACTACAATATAGATCTTTTAAATAATCACTTAACAAGTTTAGCAGAAGCAATAGTACTAGCTCGGTTAAACATTATATCAAAACAAATTCTTAGTATAAATGAAATAAGCGATATTCGAGAAAAATTTAATAATAATTCAATTCAATTCAATTCAGATGAGAATATCTACCAATTACTAGGTTTACAAGCCTATTATAATAATACTAATATTATTTTTAACATTAAAATTCCAATTTTATCCCCTGAATCATCCTCAATGATTCATGTAATCCCACTTCCTATTAATAATACAAAAACCATTCATACAAAACCTTTTTTAACATATAACCTTAATAACATTCAATATTTTGACGAAGCATGTCCAAGAGTAGAAAATATATTTTATTGTACTGAATCTACAAATCAAGAAATAACAGAAAAATCCAGCTGTATTGGCAAAATAATCCAAAACCTTCCAGCCAATTGCACATTAAGAGAACAACTATTTGTACCAAAGATCATCCAGCCAGAACCAAATTACATTCTTATCATGAACAGTTCAGAAATAACATTAAAATCATCCTGTGAACCTCATCAAATCAAAGTTAAAGGGACCAAGTTAATACATTACAATAATTGCACTATTGAAATAAACAATTTTTACTACCAAAGCTTCAATACAAAACATTGGGATGAAATTCATTTGTTACCTTCAATACCACTACGAATCAACTACTCAAACAACATCAAAGATCTAAACCTACAGAAATTAGAATCATTTCATATCGAAAACCAAAAAACAGTAAAACTATTGGAAGTTGCAACATCAGAAAAACAAATCATTAATTTTATTATAATATTAGTAACTCTATTTTTTACTATAATTATACTAATATACCTCTTTTATAAGAAAATTTCAGAAAAGCAATTTAGTATTCCAGTCACAAATCATATCACACAAAATGACATTCCAGGAAAACCAGCATCAACTCTTCGATGGCCCACACTTCACACAAAGGGGGGAGGAGTTATATGATCATCCTAATATATAACCATAACTTAACTTAACATATAATTTAACTTAATATTGTATAATTAACATTTATTTTTATGTAAACTAAATTTCATATGTTGTTCACCTTTTTGTTCAGACGCAATGTCAGCAGAATTAAATTAGTTAATAACAATTGGGAAACTTTAAATATTAATTATCCAAATTTCTTTAACATAATATATGTTTCGCTGACAATGCATCCTTTTAACTATAAATACCTGTAATATTTTATTCTAAAAGTAATTATTATTATTATACCTGTAACCAGTAAAGTCAAATTAAAGAATATTTAAAAAATAAAGTTTGTTTTTTTTATTAATGTAAAAACGAAACTTATAAGTCGCTTTTTTAAAAAAATTTAATAAAGGAAATCAACTAGAAAACGATAAGTATATTTTTCAAAATGTATTTGGAAAATATAACTCATTACAAATTTGTGTTCCTAAAACGTATAAATAATAAAAACAATATAAACAGGTTTTACTAAAATTAAAGGAATGGAAGCACCAAGTCAGAACACAAATTTATTGCTAAGTTACAATATTTTCTCAATAAGAGTCATACATTAAAAATTGCTGTTGGATTTGACTGTGAATCATTTGAAGCCTCAAGTATAATTCACCGTATTGGTAAAAAGTCAATTGTCTTAAAATATCATGAATGGAATAAATTTTATTACGAATTTAACAAAAAACTCGATAAACTGATAATAAAAGATATAAAACAGAACTTTCATCATGGACTAAAATCAGCGAACGGGCAAAGTATAAGTATTAACAAAGAAGAAGCAGAGCAGTTTTACAATTTAAGCGATTTTCTTCACGCAGTGATGATCTATTATAAATCTGCTGAGTTAAATGTAAAAGACTATGTTCGGGAATATCTAAATTTATGTGTCGAACAACAAGTATTTAGGTTAGAAAGAGAAATTTATGTACCAATACAACGTTTTAATGTACAATGTAATTATTCAAGGTTATTTTTTGAAATTCCAGTAATTTTAAAGGAACAAATCTGTAATATACTACATAAAAGAAACAAAATAAATCACAACAAATAATATAAAATTTTTTATTTGTTCTAGATAGACAAATATTTTTCTGTACAAGTTAGTTAAAATTATTTAGGATTAATTATGTCCCAAATTTCATTAAATAGAACTGCTTGCTCATCTTACTCAATTTCTTCTTCCACTTCTTCTTCTTCGTCTTCTAATTCAACTATCTGGAACGGTGGTATAAATTCCTCAGTTTCTGCTAAATCTTCGTCGTCCATGGTGGACGTAATTTCATTTTCTTGTATTTGACCTTGTATATTTACATCATCTACAGTTTCTTTAAATGGAAATGATGTGGAATCAGGCAGCATTTCAGCGAGTTGTTGAGCAGTCAGAATGGAAATGAATTAAATTTGAAAATAAAAGTTGAGTTATATACTCATGTAGAAAAGTATAAAAGCAAATTAAACTCATTAGATGATTAGTTTAAACCATGCTTTGGTCTATCATTTTATGTATAATAATTATTATAACATTACCTTTAACATTTTTAAAACAAAATGTCAAGAGCTCAAATAGTGACTGAAATTCATAGACAGGCAAGACGTAAATTTCTTAGAAGAAAATTCAAACAGAAAGGTCTAAATGACACGTGGAAAATCGATTTAGTCGAAATGATACCTTATGGAAAATTTAATAATGGTTATAAATATATGCTGACGGTCATTGATACTTTTTCCAAATATGCCTATGCTGAACCTGTGAAAACAAAAACTGCTGAAAATATTTTAAATGCCTTAAAAACAATTATTGTTAGAGCTAAAGTTATACCAAAAAATATTCACTCTGATGAAGGCAAGGAATTTTTTAATTTACAATTTCAAAATTATATGAAAGAAAAATCAATCAATCATTATCACACATTTAGCGAATTAAAAGCATCAATTGTTGAACGATTTAACCGTACATTGAAAAATTCTATGTGGAAAAAATTTAGTTTAAACGGGAATTATAAATGGTTACCTATTATACAATCATTAATAAAAGAATATAATTCAACAAAACATAGCACAACAAAACTTCCTCCTAAAAAAATTACAAAGAAAAACGAAAAAAATATACTGCGGAATGTATTTACTGAGCCTAAAATTTTTCAAAAAAGTAAATATAAGGTTGGTGAATATGTAAGAATAAGTAAATATAAAGGTCACTTCGAAAAAGGCTATCAACCAAATTGGTCAACTGAAATATTTAAAATTGATAAGATCAATAATACCTATCCGGTTACATATCAATTATCAGATTATAAAAATAATCCTATTTCAGGTGGTTTCTACAAAGAGGAACTCACTCCTGTTAAATATCCAAATTCTTACTTGGTAGAAAAAATTATTAAAAAACAAGGTAAAAAGTTTTTGTTAAATGGTTAGGGTTCAATGATGATGATAATGCTTGGATTAATAAAAAAAAATAGTATTTAATAAATTTGAACATATTTGATATTTATTTGTGCTATTTATACTAAAATTTTTAAATAAAAATTTAAACATTATATTTCTAATTAATTATTAACATTAGATCTTTTATATCCATAGGGAAATGAACTACCATCTTCCATAAATTTACGTTTTTCTAACCTAGTTTGATATTTTTTTATTTCAGGAACTGTAATAACTTTATGCTCTTTATTACGTCGAATATTTTGTGAAAGTATTTATATATCGTTGTCTTCCTTCACATTTAGCACCGCTTCTTTAATTGTATTAAAATTAATTTTTTGGGAGGCTGTATAGTTTAAACAAATTCCTTTAACTTTACAAACTAGTTTTTTTTCATTGTCTTTCGTACTGTGAACTTTATATGCATAGTTTTTAGGGCCTCCACTTACAAGTTCTGTAATGTAACTTCCAACACCATAACATTCTAGTTCATCGGTCATATCTCCTATAAAATCCCCTGTTTGGGGTTCATATTCTCCTGTACGACTTATATATATTACGGAATCAGTGTCATAATATAAAACTCTATTCTTTAGTTTTTCTAAATAACTATATAATTTTAATCGAGCTTAAGTAGTTGTGTAAGCTGCAATACATACATTTACAGTAGATAATGATTCACCTGCTTCTTCTTTGTACTGCCAATTAACTATAATGTTTTCGTCACTTACTGAAAGAATACCACAAACGTCTATAGATGGATTTGTTAACGTGCCATATAAATCCTTAGGTTGATTAATAATTATTGTTTTTTGTAAGTTTTCTGTCTGTCCAAATTTACCCCAAAAAGAATTAAGCATTAATTTTGCAAAAGATCGTAGTCTCTGATTATTTACAATTTCATTAAATTCTAGTTGAATATTTTCATTTCTAAGAAAATCCGTTATATACTTCTCTTTCTCTTCCTTTGTTATACAGTTACCAAGCCATCCCGATGCCTGTTGTTTTATTTTTAAAAATTTGTTCATCATTTGTGTGAAAAGACCATCTGTTTTTGTCACACCATTGTATTGACATATGTTGTAACTCCATATTTCATGAATTTCTAATATTTTATATTTCAATTCAAGAGCTTTTAACACTTCATCAATAATCCATGTTCCAAGTAAAGCTCTTTCGTTATCATTATGTAAACAAAATTCATTTAGGTTTTTTTCCTCACTACATGTGCGACATAAGGAAAACATTAATTTGTTGTTTTGTTTTACAGGTAATACTGGATGTATAAGATTTTCTGGTGGTAAAATTTTACATTTTATAAGTCCATTCAAATCTTTTAAATTTTGTTTAGTACAATTAACGTTTCCTACATAAACATCTGGATGGCCGACAGGAAATTTTCCATATTTGCAAACCCATGGATATAAAGAACAAATATCTATATATTTTATTTTTTCTCCTTTTTTACATTTGTAGTAGTTGTAAACATTATCTGTACGACGACCATAAAAAGAATCCCGAGGTTTTAATGGTGAAAGTTGTACTAATGGATGGTTATTTAAGTAATTCATTTTGCTTTTACTTATTTGAGAATAAAAATCACATTCCCACATTTCAATTACATTGTAATCTAATCTTTTCAACCTATCAGATTTTCTAATAGTTCTATCATATCGTTCACTCATTGTATCATTTTTATCATCATATAAATATGAATTACCATTACGTGGAAAACAGTTAGGATGACCGTGATAATAACATCCATAAAATTCAAAAACTTGATTAGTTTCTGAACAAAAACCATCAACTTTTACACCGGCTACGACAGCTTCTTTTTGTTTAGCAGCATGTCTAATGTTAATATTCCGTTTTTCCTCCTCCCAAACCAACCATTGAATAACTGCCTTTGATTGGTTATCTGAATACCTGTACCCGTTTTTGGGTATTAAACCAATCGTATCTGGTTTTAAAAAATTACATCTAAATGCAAGATTACAAGCAAACGCTATAGTTGTGGCCTCTAGAAAAGGTTCAACGTTATATTCTCTAAGAAAAAATTCTCTGAACTTTAAGCATGATTGCGTTAGTATTGCTACGTCATTTATACAATATTTTACAATATCATTTTCCATATAGAATTCATCATTTTTGTGATCTTTATACCATTTCAGAAATACTTCACGTTCGTTAGTTTTCATGGTATCTGGGTTATAACATTCAACAGGTGGTAATGGTCCAATATAATTTTTATTTTCCGTTGTATTGAAGAGATGTGGGAAATATCCTTTTTTCAAATCAATTTGTAAATCAAAAGCCTTTGGTAATTTTGATAATGCCATTGCAAAGTAATTAATTGAGTCTATAAATTTTATGTTATCTAATAACATCATGATAATTTTTGAACCTCGCATAATTAGTTTAGTTTTTAAAGAGGTTTTTCCTAATATAATATTTAAAATAAATTGATGGTCAAAAGATTGTCCATTATGTGCTATTACCACGACAGTTTTGAATGCTTTTCTTATCTCCATTATGTACATCAGAAATTGCTCTATAATATTTCCCTCTTTAATTCCTCTTCTTCTAAATTTACATGTTTCACAAAAATATAACGAGGACAACGAAATACATGCGTCACATCTTTGCTCGAAAACACACAAATTTGGTTCATGTAGTTTAATATCTGATAGAATGCCTCTTATGTACTTCTCTTCAAAAGCTTTTTCTTGTTGTGTTTCCAAATCGTAAAATATATAAATAAAATTTTTTAGTTTAGGTTGATTTTTGTTTTGTTGAATAAAACATTTATGATTCTCAGGAACATAGTTACTGCAAATCTTGCAAAAGTATTCACCACATACATGGTTTCTGTCGGCTCTATAAAGTTTTAAGCAAGACAAACATTTTTTAACTTCGTCACAAATACTGTTGCGTTTTGAACGCCCTATGGTTATCTAAACACATTCGACCTCGAAATGAACGATTACAATCATTGCATAAAATTTGTTTTAAATTATTAAGACATGGTGGAGAATTTTGACAGCATGGACATGTTCCTGTGCATCTATGATTACTTTTGTTGTTGTATGGAATGTGGCAATCTTCACAATAATAACTGGCGCAAAAGGTTGCTATGCTGACGGTCATTGATACTTTTTCCAAATATGCCTATGCTGAACCTGTGAAAACAAAAACTGCTGAAAATATTTTAAATGCCTTAAAAACAATTATTGTTAGAGCTAAAGTTATACCAAAAAATATTCACTCTGATGAAGGCAAGGAATTTTTTAATTTACAATTTCAAAATTATATGAAAGAAAAATCAATCAATCATTATCACACATTTAGCGAATTAAAAGCATCAATTGTTGAACGATTTAACCGTACATTGAAAAATTCTATGTGGAAAAAATTTAGTTTAAACGGGAATTATAAATGGTTACCTATTATACAATCATTAATAAAAGAATATAATTCAACAAAACATAGCACAACAAAACTTCCTCCTAAAAAAATTACAAAGAAAAACGAAAAAAATATACTGCGGAATGTATTTACTGAGCCTAAAATTTTTCAAAAAAGTAAATATAAGGTTGGTGAATATGTAAGAATAAGTAAATATAAAGGTCACTTCGAAAAAGGCTATCAACCAAATTGGTCAACTGAAATATTTAAAATTGATAAGATCAATAATACCTATCCGGTTACATATCAATTATCAGATTATAAAAATAATCCTATTTCAGGTGGTTTCTACAAAGAGGAACTCACTCCTGTTAAATATCCAAATTCTTACTTGGTAGAAAAAATTATTAAAAAACAAGGTAAAAAGTTTTTGTTAAATGGTTAGGGTTCAATGATGATGATAATGCTTGGATTAATAAAAAAAAATAGTATTTAATAAATTTGAACATATTTGATATTTATTTGTGCTATTTATACTAAAATTTTTAAATAAAAATTTAAACATTATATTTCTAATTAATTATTAACATTAGATCTTTTATATCCATAGGGAAATGAACTACCATCTTCCATAAATTTACGTTTTTCTAACCTAGTTTGATATTTTTTTATTTCAGGAACTGTAATAACTTTATGCTCTTTATTACGTCGAATATTTTGTGAAAGTATTTATATATCGTTGTCTTCCTTCACATTTAGCACCGCTTCTTTAATTGTATTAAAATTAATTTTTTGGGAGGCTGTATAGTTTAAACAAATTCCTTTAACTTTACAAACTAGTTTTTTTTCATTGTCTTTCGTACTGTGAACTTTATATGCATAGTTTTTAGGGCCTCCACTTACAAGTTCTGTAATGTAACTTCCAACACCATAACATTCTAGTTCATCGGTCATATCTCCTATAAAATCCCCTGTTTGGGGTTCATATTCTCCTGTACGACTTATATATATTACGGAATCAGTGTCATAATATAAAACTCTATTCTTTAGTTTTTCTAAATAACTATATAATTTTAATCGAGCTTAAGTAGTTGTGTAAGCTGCAATACATACATTTACAGTAGATAATGATTCACCTGCTTCTTCTTTGTACTGCCAATTAACTATAATGTTTTCGTCACTTACTGAAAGAATACCACAAACGTCTATAGATGGATTTGTTAACGTGCCATATAAATCCTTAGGTTGATTAATAATTATTGTTTTTTGTAAGTTTTCTGTCTGTCCAAATTTACCCCAAAAAGAATTAAGCATTAATTTTGCAAAAGATCGTAGTCTCTGATTATTTACAATTTCATTAAATTCTAGTTGAATATTTTCATTTCTAAGAAAATCCGTTATATACTTCTCTTTCTCTTCCTTTGTTATACAGTTACCAAGCCATCCCGATGCCTGTTGTTTTATTTTTAAAAATTTGTTCATCATTTGTGTGAAAAGACCATCTGTTTTTGTCACACCATTGTATTGACATATGTTGTAACTCCATATTTCATGAATTTCTAATATTTTATATTTCAATTCAAGAGCTTTTAACACTTCATCAATAATCCATGTTCCAAGTAAAGCTCTTGCGTTATCATTATGTAAACAAAATTCATTTAGGTTTTTTTCCTCACTACATGTGCGACATAAGGAAAACATTAATTTGTTGTTTTGTTTTACAGGTAATACTGGATGTATAAGATTTTCTGGTGGTAAAATTTTACATTTTATAAGTCCATTCAAATCTTTTAAATTTTGTTTAGTACAATTAACGTTTCCTACATAAACATCTGGATGGCCGACAGGAAATTTTCCATATTTGCAAACCCATGGATATAAAGAACAAATATCTATATATTTTATTTTTTCTCCTTTTTTACATTTGTAGTAGTTGTAAACATTATCTGTACGACGACCATAAAAAGAATCCCGAGGTTTTAATGGTGAAAGTTGTACTAATGGATGGTTATTTAAGTAATTCATTTTGCTTTTACTTATTTGAGAATAAAAATCACATTCTCACATTTCAATTACATTGTAATCTAATCTTTTCAACCTATCAGATTTTCTAATAGTTCTATCATATCGTTCATTCATTGTATCATTTTTATCATCATATAAATATGAATTACCATTACGTGGAAAACAGTTAGGATGACCGTGATAATAACATCCATAAAATTCAAAAACTTGATTAGTTTCTGAACAAAAACCATCAACTTTTACACCGGCTACGACAGCTTCTTTTTGTTTAGCAGCATGTCTAATGTTAATATTCCGTTTTTCCTCCTCCCAAACCAACCATTGAATAGCTGCCTTTGATTGGTTATCTGAATACCTGTACCCGTTTTTGGGTATTAAACCAATCGTATCTGGTTTTAAAAAATTACATCTAAATGCAAGATTACAAGCAAACGCTATAGTTGTGGCCTCTAGAAAAGGTTCAACGTTACATTCTCTAAGAAAAAATTCTCTGAACTTTAAGCATGATTGCGTTAGTATTGCTACGTCATTTATACAATATTTTACAATATCATTTTCCATATAGAATTCATCATTTTTGTGATCTTCATACCATTTCAGAAATACTTCACGTTCGTTAGTTTTCATGGTATCTGGGTTATAACATTCAACAGGTGGTAATGGTCCAATATAATTTTTATTTTCCGTTGTATTGAAGAGATGTGGGAAATATCCTTTTTTCAAATCAATTTGTAAATCAAAAGCCTTTGGTAATTTTGATAATGCCATTGCAAAGTAATTAATTGAGTCTATAAATTTTATGTTATCTAATAACATCATGATAATTTTTGAACCTCGCATAATTAGTTTAGTTTTTAAAGAGGTTTTTCCTAATATAATATTTAAAATAAATTGATGGTCAAAAGATTGTCCATTATGTGCTATTACCACGACAGTTTTGAATGCTTTTCTTATCTCCATTATGTACATCAGAAATTGCTCTATAATATTTCCCTCTTTAATTCCTCTTCTTCTAAATTTACATGTTTCACAAAAATATAACGAGGACAACGAAATACATGCGTCACATCTTTGCTCGAAAACACACAAATTTGGTTCATGTAGTTTAATATCTGATAGAATGCCTCTTATGTACTTCTCTTCAAAAGCTTTTTCTTGTTGTGTTTCCAAATCGTAAAATATATAAATAAAATTTTTTAGTTTAGGTTGATTTTTGTTTTGTTGAATAAAACATTTATGATTCTCAGGAACATAGTTACTGCAAATCTTGCAAAAGTATTCACCACATACATGGTTTCTGTCGGCTCTATAAAGTTTTAAGCAAGACAAACATTTTTTAACTTCGTCACAAATACTGTTGCGTTTTGAACGCCCTATGGTTATCTAAACACATTCGACCTCGAAATGAACGATTACAATCATTGCATAAAATTTGTTTTAAATTATTAAGACATGGTGGAGAATTTTGACAGCATGGACATGTTCCTGTGCATCTATGATTACTTTTGTTGTTGTATGGAATGTGGCAATCTTCACAATAATAACTGGCGCAAAAGGTTGCAGTCAGCGATTTTATTACGTTGTAGTGATTTTTATAAAACAAGAAATTTAGCCGTTTTTCAGGTCCAATTCCTTCAAATATTACCTCTCTGCCTCTTGTTCCCCATTTGTACACAACAATTTTATAATTTTTCAAATATTGTTGAAACTTTTTGAGTTCGTGTATTCCACAAACTTTATTTGGAATTTTTACTCCTGCATTTTTAGTTAGTTCGATAGCTTTTAAAGTTTGTAATTTTCCTGTATCATTACGAATTTTGTGTTTGTAGTTCTTATCATTTTTAGTTTGTGATATTGCCACAATTAAGGCCTGAGGTAGACATAAATTGTTTTTGTTTTTAATGCAAATTATTCCTTTTCGCTTTAAGCTTTCCTCATCATATGATGAATATTTTCGTGATCTTCCTCTCCCAAATGGTAGCCTTACAGATGTAACTGAAAGAAAAAATGTATCTGTGCTTAAACCTGTAACATAAAAACAAAATAAAAGTATTAATAATAAAAATAATAATGAAGTATTTATTTAGTAGTTACCTTCAGAATTACTTTGAAAAATTTTTGATATCATTTCCCATACATCAGAAAATGTTAGATCACCTGCATTTCTAAAACTTAGCCATCCAGGACCATGTTCCTGGAAGCTTTCTCCACAGAATGTAAATCCTGCCTTATCTAGAGGGTGCAAATCAGTTGTAACATCTTGAATTATTTTATACAATGCGTTTTTTATCCAGTTAACCGGTTCTACGTTATTAGGAACTGAATTAATTATAAACTTTACTTTACGTCCGCGTACGTTAAAACGTTTTACTACTGATGCTGAATCACTTTCAATCCTATAAGGAAGTGATTCTATCTCCGGTGAATGATTAAAAAGTCTTTCTAATAAAATTATTTTTGACATTTTTTATTTTTTTTTTTTGTATTGACTCGCTTGCTGCAGCTATTTGACCAAACTAACCAAAACTAATTTAAATATTTCGTTTTTAGAATAAAAAAAAAAAAAATCTTTAAGCAAATATTTGCAACAATGTTTGTAAGATGTATGAATTCTAAAAAAGTAATTACAATAGATTCAATTTTAATTAAATATACGTTAGTAGATTGCATATATTGCATGCAATTGCATTTGATATAAATTATCGAAAAGGAATTTATAGAATAAATTCAGGTTTAAACACAAATATTTTGTTTTTACAGTAAACAGCTATCTTCAAACAAAGTATTTGCAACATTGTATTTTTAATAATTTATATCTTCCTTTTTTTTTCTAATTAAAACTACCTACATCTTTTTTAATCTTTCTTTGAAATAGAAAATATTTCAACAATGTAGTTTGATTTATGAAGCCGAAAGCAGTTACAATAAATTAAAATTTTAATTAATATGCTTTCGTAAATTCTATAGATTTCTAACAATTTTATTTAATATAAACACTGCAGAATTTTATAGAAGAAATCATAGTCTTACTTAAAATCAAGCAAAGTAAACAACATAATCAAGCATGGACAACAACACTGAAGACATATTTTTCTTTACACAACCAACACAGGTTGTGCTTCCACCGAAGAGGAAGAAATCCCAGCATCAGCAACAACCTCAACACCAACAAGCATCACAGCACCAGCAACAATTACAGCACCAGCAACAATCCCAACAACAACAACAACAATACGAACAACACCAATCATATGAGCAACCAAGAAGAAAAAGATGTTTGGAATCATTTAATGCAAAAATAAAAAGAAAAACTTTTTTAAAGGTAAAAGATATGGAGCCAGATGCGCTCTATACAATTAAAAAAGTTAAACTATTACCAACAGTTAATGGACCGTCTTGGGTTTTTGCAACAGAAAATTACATAATTTTCATACCAAAAACCTATCTGGACCTATTCGAAGATAAGGAATTCCGGGAGGAAATTCTAAAAGGCGATCTCTATTTAATTAGAGATAGCACTGAAAAGTTAAAACTGCTTGATGAAACAAGCAATAAACATTTAGCAATTAACCAATATAATTGTAATAAAAATAAAATTAATAAATAAAAAAATTTAATAAAAAAAAAACAAAATTCTGTATTTTACTTGTTTACACTTTTTCTGTTTGCTTTTAAATTTTTCTTTTTTTTACAGCTATTTAGATTATAAATAATAGATGTTTAAAAAAATGTTTAATAAAGAGAAAGTAATTACTTATATTTAATAAAAAACGTTTGCATTTTATTTACACTTTTTTTCTCAGGCTTTTGAGTTTAAGCTCTGTGAGAGTTGACTATTTTAGAGAGTCATATAAAAAAAAAAAAAAATATAAGTAGTCAATGTACGTACTATTATATTTCGTATCACCTAATTAGAACGAAAAAAAAAACGAGAAATTTATTTTTAAAATGAAAATTAGAAAAAAATAAGCATACTCAACTTAATACATAACGAAAACGTATTTTGTCTACCATCTGTATGACATAATTACAAATTTCAATTTAAATCTTCTGATTACATAGTTTCTTTTTTAGAATTTTCTACATAGAAATTAATACCCTTTTGATTTTCCTTTTTGTTTTGACCTTCTAATTTCATAACATACAAGCCATCCTATACCAGGTATTCAGAAATTTAAGAATGCAATATATTCTTAATAAATTTATCTTGATAATTCAATTTATTCTTTTACCTTTTTTTGTATCTTTTAAATAATATACAAATATTGTAAACAAAACCAGATTTAATCAAACGAAAAAAATAAAAAGGTACATGTGGACGCTAATTTTGAATTTCTTTTTAACCTTTTTTATATGCAACATATATATGTAGATATATATTCTACGTTCTTACTATACTATACTATACCAATCTATTTGCATTCAACTTTTCTCGCCTCTTTCTTTTTCTACCTTTTTAAAATACTACATAGTAATCTAAACCAGATATTCTGCTAAAAAAAAAAAACGAAAGATGCTAATTGTTATTTTGTATTTCTTCCTATAGTAAACCAACACAAAAAAAAACACGCATTCCTTAAAGATACACTTTAAAACTAGTTCACCAACATTAAATAACACGTGCTTTAATATTTACATATAATAGTTTTGCTAACTATTTTCATGTTGACCTATTATAATATACAATCAAAGAGCTCTAAAAGACTTGTTTTACCCAACTTCTAACAGAAACCATTTCACAACACTTCCGGTTTCTCTAAAATTCAAGGTCATTCAAATATAGGTTAATTTGCGTGAGCGTGCGATATGGTTTATTAAAAACTCGGTCATGCGATATGGGCTTATTTTTTCCCATGCCAAAGTGCCCCTATACCTACTGTAACAATATAGTTTAAAAAATTACAGAAAAATTTGCTATTAAAAATTTATTTTCTACTTTTTGGTTTAAAAAAGCTGTTTTTTAAAAAATTTTTTTTATTTATTTTATTTTATTCTTTTTAGTAACGACAAATATAAGTATTCAAAATTTAAATAAAAATATTGCAATTTTACAATGTTCTTTATTTGCGCTTAAAAATGCGACTCTTTAAAAACTTTGATTTATATACTGCCTTGTTTTTTTTTCTTTTATAGCATGACATTTTAATATTTCTTTTTTTCTATCTGTTATGTGTGCAAAATCAGATGTGCACATATACATAAGAAATAGCCTTTAAAAATATTTAAAAACAATCAAAGTAACATTTTTTGTTCTCTTTTTTTCTATTCGTTTTTATTTTTCTTCCAGTATTACATGTTACTATTTGTTTCTGTTATTTAGGTACGCTAAGAACTTATTTTTTTCTAACAGCTTTTTATTAATTTGGTTGGGTAAAGAATGGAATCTTAGAAGCCATTTTAAACACACTTCCCGTTGAGCTAGAGACTTGAAATTTTCTTCATTAGATCAGATCCCGATGACAATACATGATTTTAAAATAATAATATCAAAAAACATTAGAGAAATTAGCTTAATTTCAAAATTAAATTTTCACACAAAGATATAACAGAATTTTTAACAGAATTATTATAGAACCAAAATAAAACATTATCTAAATTTACTAAACTCACCAATACCAATACGTATACGTAATACATAAATGTTTTTTTTTTCTATAAAAGACTTTGTTTTTTATGTAGACCATTGCATTGTATGCGTACATATACATTACATACTTCAAAATATGTAATAATATGTGCTTCGAAAATATTTTTGGTTTGAAAGCGATGGATTTGAAAGGTATGAATGTGTAAACAAATTAATGTGCCGCATTTGAGAACACAGTGTAAAATTTAATATACATTTACTTAAAATTAAGTAAGCAAGTGTTAAATTTAAGTAAGCAAGTGTATACATTTTTATTTATAAAAGCAATGTGTTTATTTATAATATTTATATAGATATGTGTTTTTCCTTTCTTAAATATAATTAAAATAGGGCTTTTCTTTCGAAACTCTTAACATATTGAAATCGCATATTATGGCCCTAACATTGATATCTAAATTGGGAGCTGCCTTTAAATTAAGATCTATTAGGGAATGATGATCTGCACCACTAATGTCTTTTTCTGAAGCATAAAAACTAAGAATATATTTCCAATTATGTAAAAACGTTAAACAACAAAAAGAATATATTAAAAATAAGAAATCCAGTCTTTTTTAAAAATAGTAAATAACAACAATATTTTTCTTTTCAATAACAAAAATTATGAATTAATCATAAAATATATGTTATGTACATACATACATATATATCTACATCGTCTAGAAAAAGCAAAATAATTTTTTTTTAATTCAAAAACATTAGCATTTAGAAGTAAGCAATTTAATATATTCTCAATTACATACTTTTAAAACCAAATTTTTTTACTACATATGTAGGTACAAACATGTACAAAAATGGTATGCATATTTTTATGTGTGCAGTACTAAAAATTAAAAATCTGCTATCACAGTCACACCAAATTCTCAAATTCCCAACTATTATTATTTAGTTGATTTATCGATTTATTATTTTTTAATATGTAGGCAACAATTATATTTATATGAATGGACGGTAAACATAAACGAACAAAAAAAAATTTTATGTATGCATATGAATGGACGGTTAACATAAACGAACAAAAAAAAATTCAGAATGTTCTGTAGCTAATAATTTCTATTTTTGAAATAGACTGTATGCATAAATTTAATATTAAAAAAAAAAATAAGTTCTTAGCGTACCTAAATAATAGAAAAAAAAAAGTAAAATGTAATACTGGAAGAAAAATAAAAACGAATAGAAACGTGGAAGAGTGCAGTAGAGTAGACTGTGTCAACTCTGGGATACCCGTATGAACGTAATATATCCTGTTTCTATAAAACTTGAACATCTTTTAAAAACATTCAGCCGAACTACAGAGATATATTTATGTAAATTATGGAGTTGTATTACAGCTACCCGAATCTACTGCGCCTAGCTTCATTAAGTTCCAAGAAATGCAAGAAGCCTGAACCGGCTGCTTTAGACCAATCAAATTTTACAAAAGTTTTTGGCATGCAACTCGACACTTTTTCACTAAATTTCAGATAGTTAGCTTCAATAGACACTGAGTTATTTTCATTTGTATTTCAAGTTGCATTGCAGATAGCCAAACCCGTCGCACCACCACAACCAATTTTACAGAATTTGTTGCCATAAAACTTGATTATCATTCGCAAAATTTCAGAAACCTAGATTGAATAGACACTGGGTTATTTCCATTTAAAGAAAGAAGTTGTATGGCAGCTGCTCGAACCCGACGGCCGGAAATGCTGGAGTTAAATAGCAAAACTAACAATTTTGCAAAAGTGACGTAAAAAAAATTCAACCCCCTAGCTCTTATATTTTTTGAGTTATCGTGCGGACGGACGGACGGACGTACATGGCTTAATCGACTCAGAATTCGATTCTGAGCCGATCCATGTCTTTGACACTATATCTAGCTCGACTCCTTTAAGGTGTCACAAACGTAATGGCAAATTTATTATACCCTTGCACATAGTTCATACGGGTATAAAAAAGAGAACAAAAAATGTTACTTTGATTGTTTTTAAATATTTTTAAAGTCTATTTCTTATGTATATTTTGTGCACATCTGATATTTACCCACATAACAGATAGAAAAAAAGAACTATTAAAATGTTATGATTTTAAAAGAAAGAAACATACGTTTGATATTTCCGTACATAACAGATAAAAAAAAAATATTAAAATGTTATGTTATGAAAAGAAAGAAAAAACAAGGCAGTGTATGAATCAAAGTTTTTAAAGGGCCGCATTTTTAAGTGGAAATAAAGAACATTATATATAACAATTTTATTTAAATTTTTAATTTTGCTATGCAATGTTTCCTTAATTTTTTAAAAATTTTGCCACAATATATAATACAATATAACAATCAGAACTTCAGATCATTATATAGTACCCATACTACTATAATATGTATATGAATGAATATATCAGTATATATGTGTGTAATTATAGATTCATTATTTTTTAATACCAACAATTATATTTATATGAATGGACGGTAAACATAAACGAAAAAAAAAAAAAAATGCAGAATGTTCTATAGCTAATAATTTCTATTTTTTAAATAGACTGTATGCATAAATTTAATATTAAAAAAAAAAATAAGTTCTTAGCGTACCTAAATAACAGAAAAAAAAAAAGTAAAATGTAATACTGGAAGAAAAATAAAAACGAATAGAAAAAAAAGAGAACAAAAAATGTTACTTTGACTGTTTTTAAATATTGTTAAAGGCTATTTCTTATGTATATGTGCACATCTCAACAGGTAATAATATAATTATAGATTGTTAATTATAGATTACACACATAACAGATAGAAAAAACGAAATATTAAAATGTCATGCTATAAAAGAAAGAAAAAAGAAGGCAGTATATAAATCAAAGTTTTCAAAGGGTCATTTTTAAGTGGAAATAAAGAACATTATAAAATTGCAATATTTTTATTTAAATTTTGAATTTAGCTATGCAACGTTTTCTTAATTTTTTAAAAATTTTGCCACAATAAATTAATAATAAAAAAATTCAATATATTCTATAGGGCAGGTGTAAAAATTCAAAATTAAATAAGAAAAAAAAAATATCAATTTAATACTTATATTTGTCGTTTCTAAAAAGATTAAAATAAAATAAATAAAAAAAATTTTTAAAAAAACAGCTTTTTTGAACTAAATATTAGAAAATAAATTTTTAATAGCAAATTTTACTGTAATTTTCTAAACTATATTGTTACAATCGAGATTTCTTTGAAAAAGTTTATTTCAATATGTCAAATATATATATAAATATAAGTATATATAAGTTTTAAAGTCTGTGAAATTAAAATAAAAGCTGGAGGCAACAAACGCATAACTATAAACTTATATTTTTAAATTTTTTCTACAGCTTTTATATTAATTTCACAGACTTTAAAACTTAAATATACTTATATTTATATATAAAGCAGCTCCCAATTTAGATATCAATGTTAGGGCCATAATATGCGATTTTAATATGTTCAGAGTTTCGAAAGAAAATCCCTATTTTAAACACATATCTATATAAATATTATAAATAAACACATTGCTTTTATAAATAAAAATGTATACTAAAAATCAACTGATTTGATGAAAAAAAACTTAAATTTAACACTTGCTTACCAAATTTTAAGTAAATGTATATTAAATTTTACACTGTGTTCTCAAGTGCGGCACATTAATTTGTTTACACATTCATATCTTTCAAATTCATCGCTTTCAAACCAAAAATATTATCGAAGCACATATTATTACATATTTTGAAGTATGTACCTATGTATATGTACGCATACAATGCAATGGTCTACATAAAAAACAATAGTCTTTTATAGAAAAAAAAAACATTTATGTATTACGTATACGTATTGGTATTGGTTTTGGTGAGTTTAGTAAATTTAGATAAAATGTTTTATTTTGGTTCTGTAATAATTCTGTTAAAAATTCTGTTATATCTTTGTATGAAAATTTAATTTTGAAATTAAGCTAATTTCTCTAATGTTTTTCGATATTATTATCTTAAAATCATGTATTGTCATCGGGATCTGATCTAATGAAGAAAATTTCAAGTCTCTAGCTCAACGGGAAGTGTGTTTAAAATGGCTTCTAAGATTCCATCCTTTACCCAACCAAGTTAATAAAAAGCTGTTAAAAAACCAAACAAAAGCAAAAAAACTCATATAAATTCTCGTTATTCAAAAATTTTGTATGAAAAATGTGGAGATTAAAAAGTTAGTTGTTCGAGAGCTACCCGAAGTTTTGGTTCGATCTTAAACAAAAAAAGGAGAACTTACAAATTGATTCAAGAATATTTTGTGTTGATTTGAATACACTAGCTTTCTTAGTTTTTGAGTTAGCGTGCTGACGGACGGGCGGACGGACGGACGGACAAAGCTTAATCGAATCAGAATTTGATTCTGATCCGATTCATACCTTTGAAGGTATATTTAGCTTGCTTATTTCGAGGTGTTACAAACGGAGGAGTAATTTTATTATACTCGATACTTGTCATACGAGAATAAATATTATGAAAAAAAATATTAATAAAAATTTGTTATACAAGTGAAGAGCAACCACTTTGCAATACAATATTTTTGATTCCACTAACTTTAATATAACTTTAAAATAACAGATTTTTTATAAGTCCAAATTTCATACATATTACAATACGCCATATGACAAATTTTTTTTGTTGTTTTATCTTTTTTAGAGATAAAAAAAATTTATAAACCAATCATATACTTATGTATTCTCTTGTTGACGTAAAATTCAAACTGTAAAATTTTACCCATAAAATACACATAAAATTTTTCCTTTATTTTGTATAATAAATAAATAAATTTGTTTACACTTTTATATAATTTTTCACTTCTAATATGTAATTTTGAATGAAATAAAATCATGTAGGTACATAATAAATGTATATGGATGAATACGTATGAATGAACATAATATTTTTACGGTTACTTCATTGCCTATTTAATAACATTTTTCTTTATTCAATAACAATAAAGAAAACTGTTATTAAATAGGCAATAAAGTTGTTAGAAGTTATTTTGGTTTAATATAATATGTAAATGTTTATGTAAAAAATCTATGAAATTTCGGATTATGCTTTTCGTGTAATAGCGGTGAGTACTGTGATGGAGACAGCTGATTCTTTTTATTTTTATAATAGTTTCTGCTTCGCACTTTATACTATAAATTGTAAAAAAAATTACTTAATTCATAAATACTTCTAAATAAACAAAATAATAAACAATAATTAAAATACTATAAATTTGTTATTAAATTGAAATTTTAATTTTATATTAAGAATGTAATAAATCAATTTTGTATTATTTAATTTGGTTCTAAAATTATAAAAATGTTTTCAACTTAAAATGCTTTAACTGCTCTGTCCAATAAGCGTAAATTATAATAAATAAAAAATTGTAACAGTTTTTTAAGAAATTTTATTATTTATTTTAAAAAAAATATTTGAATAGCTGTGATAAATTGATCAATTTTGTGTGTTAAGCGCGTTGTTTTATAAAAATTGTTCATTAATTATTCTATTGTGAAGTGGATGTTTAATTGAGAAAGGAAAATAAAAATTTTATAGGTATAATTAATAATTAATGAAAAATAAAGTAAGAATGTCTAAAAATAATTTGAATGAGAATAATGTTCAAGACATTCTTAATAACTGGAATGATGATTATGCTATGGACACTGAATCTAATATTTCAGATACAGAGTACATATATTACAGAACTCAAATCTGAATCTGTTTCAACTTCGTACTCAGATTTTTGTGATGAAACAAATAATTTGGATACGTACTTCATTTTTACTAGTAGGTTTTTACAAAATATTTCTGCTCCTTAGAACATGATATAAACGAAGTTTTCCTACAAAATTATATTAACAAACTTTTCTGCAAAATTTAATCACATTTTCAAAAGACAAATTAGTAGCCATCACAATCTCCAGTGTTATTTGGAAAAGGTATAATAGAAAACGTAATTAAAGGTCGACTTGGAATTATTTCTTATGCTGCTGTAAGAAATGCATTTGAGTTGTATTTTAATTCCGTTATGATAAAAATTGTGGTAGATAATATAAATTTGGAGGAACATGAGTGTATGGGGAGAAGTGGAGTGATATATTAATAATGTCACTATAGAATTTTTATTGGGTTACTCATCTTAGCAGGTATAATGAAATTGCTTTGCAATTTTTTCCAAAGCTTTGCATCTTTTGAACTCTAAACTTTTATTTTATAAGTGCATATAAAGAAAGAGATGAATCTATTATGAATTTATGGAATGATAATTTTGGTCGACCAACATTTCGTGCCGTAATGTTGGCTAAATTTTTTTTAAGATTAATCGGATAATTCGATTTGACGACAAATAAGATCGACGCCGAGTCAAAGACGATCTTGCTCCAATTAGAGAGCTATGGGATAAATGGGTAAACAACGCTCCATATTTATATACTTTTTCCGCAGTCGATGCCCATTTACTTATTTATTTTATTTTATTTATTTATTAATTATACGTAATTAATTACATTACAGACGATAAGTCTTTTTAGTGTGTAACATTATTCCTTATTCGATTAATAAAGTACATAGCTATTATGAATTTACAATAAACAAAAACAAAATTTGAAAGAAAACTAGTGCATATGCCAAAATTAAACTATATTAAAATTAAATTTAAAATTAAACTAAATTAAACACAACGGAAAAAAGAGAAAAAAATTAAAATTTGTTACAACTTTTACAAAGAAAAACAAATGCCTCTAGCGCGACTTTGGTGCTTAGGAATAATAATGTTGAGACTTCCCAATGATTGACCAAGGGAAAGTTTGTCAAATAAGTAGGAGAAGTCATCTTTAAAGTGATTTTTTTCATATATAGTACGTATCTGTAATTTAAGAAATTTACAAGTGACATTCTGAGAATAACCTTCGATACGTCCCTGATATGATCGAATTTCCTCCTATTCTTGACAAATCTAGTGCATGTGTTGAATAATAATTTTTTATTTTTTTTTTACGAGGGTTGGTGGAAAACTCGAAAGTCACCAAGAGGAACTGCACGTGCTTCCTCAGGGTAGTGTTGGACTTTAACCAACCAAAACCACCTCCCTTTTAAAACCAAACTTTAGGATGGAACCTTTTATACGAATGTACAGTTTGGTTTTGGGGATAGGGATGTGGGAAAGATAATTGGGAAAATTGGAATTGGGAAATTTGGATTATGGGGGATAGGTAGGAAAATTTTGAGGGACATTTTGAAGAAAGATGTTGATGTTCTTCTTAAACTTAAGTAAATCGTACACATAAGAATTACCAACTTTAGGGAACACATGCGATGGTATATGGTTCCACAGGCGGGACGTGCGCATGACAAACGAATTTCCATAAGCTGTATTTCGCTATCTTGAAATCTTTACATGGTTGGGATGAGCTTCTGCTGCCCGCCTTGTTTCTCGCTGAAAAACTTTGAGCGAGCGAGCGAATAATAATTGTAAGTTGTGAAGCTCACACAGACTCATACCAGAGTAAATAACATCGCAATAAGTAAAGTTAGGTATTATAAGCACCTTCACAATCTTCTTTTTGAGCCATTAATTGAGATAGTAAGAGTATTTCTATAGCTTCCGTAAAATTACATATACTTTCATCGAAATCTGGTTTATGTGCTCGTTCCAAGTCAAAGTTTTATTAAAAATTACACCTAAATTTTTTGATAATTAATTGGTAATTTGTTTAATATATGCATATTATTATTCAATATATGCAAAATATATATTTATTCAAATCGACAAAATACGGGATTAAATATTGGACATTATGTGAAAGTAAAACCAATTTTCCATGGAATATGCAAATACGTCGGTAAAGAAAGTGATACGGCACCCGACAGAAATCAAGGACCGAGAGTGGTTTTTGGATTTAGTCAGAAATTCGAAAGGCCAAAATATTACTTGCGATAACTTTGTTAACACATCTGTATTTGCAATCGAGTTTTTGAAAAGGAAAAATATTATTGTCGGAACAGTTCGAAGTAATAGTTGCAATTAGTTCAAAAGAAAATAGACAGAAGAACTGTTTTACCAAGAGGTGAAACTTCATTACATCTTATAAATCCTTCACGAGAAAGTGGATTACTGATAACTTCTGCTTTAGAAACATCTGTTGAAATGGTAAAAGAACGAAAAATGTCATCGAGTGCTCGTTGTCAAATTTGAACAAAAAAAGATAGAAAAGAAAATGCAATTACAATATGATGTTACAATAATCGTTCATAAAAAATTTTGAACAGCCAATTACTGCCCAACAATTATCAATTTTTTTTTACCAACAAAATAAAGTGCATAAATAAATGTTTTTTTCTTATAAAATATATTCTATAATTTACAAGAATGATATTTTCATATTGGGTAAAATAAAATATCACCCAAAGAAAATTTACATACTGAGTAAAAATTCACCCGAGGAATCTTTTTGTAACTTTTTTTGAGGATAATATGAGGGTTAAGAAAAGAAATACACTAAACTAGATCAATAAATCAGATCAGTAGATTAATGTAATTATGTTCAATGAACAGAAATTTTTGATACAAATAGAACCAAAATTTCTTTTATAAATTAAGTCTTATTTTGTTAATAAAACTGGGAAGATTGATCTTCGAAATAAAAAATAATTAAATTTAAAAAAATTATTTTATTAACTTATATATGTTTAGAAACAGACGGATGGAGAGAGTGTAAATAATAAGCAAATTTTTCAAATTTGTTTTTAATAATGTGCTAAAGGGTGATTCACAAAACCATGACTCGACATTACTTACGGCAAAAAATTATTTGGAAATTATACTGGTGCCTTAGTATTTTATAATTGAAATGTCATTTTATATTTTGGTATTTCGTATACTTAGATCACCGGCTTCAACATATTTCTTCTTCTAAAAAAAAAAATATCTCAATAACGATTCACCGCTTTAGAACAATTTTTCTGCAGAAGAAAAAATTTAGATAGCTGAAATTTGACAATGACATTTAAATTATTTTCAATTTTTGTTTATTTGATGAAAAATAAAATAAAAACATAAAAAAAAAATATAAAAAAAAATATTATCTTATCTTTTTATTTATATTTATTTAAATGAAAATTACTCTATTTACTTAATTAAATTAATATTTTTAGTATAACACTTATTTAACGTTTATTTTAATTTTAAAATTTTTTTTTTAAATCACTCGCGTCTGTTTCTTCAAATTTTTTTTGAATATGTCGCATAATGTCAAAAAATTACAGATGAAAAAGAATTCTGCAAAAAAAATTAAATTAAACTTTTTTTCGGAGGTTTAATTTTGTTTTCCTTGGAATACAAATCTATATGTCATTTGGTTATTTTTTTGAAAATATTGAAATATATTATATTACTCGTTCTTATGTTTTCATGTATTTGTTCGTTCGTATATATTTTACGGTATAGTGTTGCTTTGTTATGAAATTTTTTATTTATAAATTATTAATATCACCGAGCAGGGGCGTAATCAAGGCCCAGGCACATTTCGTAGGCCTGCCGACGCCATGACCATAGTCACTTTTGCATAAAAATTTGAATACTTTCATGATACACATAACAAGTTAGAAACAACAAACAAGTATGACAAGACATATCACATAATTAAATTACAATAAAGTTATATCACTAGCTAATGAAGAACAAATGCAATGTTGCATTAAAATATAATATTGTATGAAAGGTTTTAGTTTTCTTCTTGACACATCTCTGTAAAGTGAGAAAATATTGGCTAAAACAAATATACTAGTTGAATTGTATTTGTATATATCAAACCTTGGTTAATTCAGTTTGCTGTTTTTCTCCATTGACAGTAAATCTGTTTCTGATATGATTTAACTGCAAATAGACAATAAGATGTTGCACGTTTCCCAAATTTTAATATTGATTTGAAGATTTTTCTCTCTATATTTGGCACAAGCTACTACTATCAATTGAAAATTAATTATTACGATAGATGACATTTAAAGATATTATGTGTACTTGATTGTACAAATGAAAAAGATTATTAGGAATATTATAAATCTGTAAAATCTTTAAAATAAAAATAAATTAAATCGATTTCGTTTTCGTATTGTCAATTTTGTTTTCTTATATTATAGTCTACAATAATTTACAAACAATATTTTCTGATTTATAGTCTTATATACTCTAATATATAGGTACATTTCTTTAAATTAGACTACTCGTATATTTTAATTTAGTTTTAATATCAAAATTTTCATTATAATTTTTATATAATAAATATATTATATAATGTAGGTATATAACTGCATACATATAATTTAAAGTTTTTAATAATTTTAAATGCTACATATGTATATATGTACATAGGTATTTAAAAAAATATTAACAAAACAAATTGTTTTACCCAGTTCTTTTATTATGCAAAACAAATTTTTTACTCATTTTAATTGAGTTAATATGACATTTGTATTCCTTTCAACCATAAACGTCATTTTGTCTTTGCTTGTGTATTTTGTGTATTTTGTCTTGTCTTTGTCTTTTTGTATTCCTAATTTTTGGTTTACTTATCTTATTCTTTAAAGTTTTTATCACAAAAAATGAGTTTTTACTCATGTGTACATGTATACATATATGTACATGCACATATATATATTTAAATATATACATATATAATAATATATATTTAAATATATATATAATAAGTATAACATGTAGTTATGTATGCATATTGTATAGTTTTGCATAGAAATTATTTAAGCACTTACCGAACTTGAATTCTTTCTAAATCTATCTTGAAAATCGCACTGAATTAACATATTTTGTATTTCATACGCAATGTTGTTCCTGAAAATATAAATATAAATTAAAATTGTGTAATAATTAATATCATTTTTATCAAAAAATAATAATGTTAAGCTATGAAATATTATGAATATACTAGCTGCTTAGCATGGTCGTGTAATTTTTATTTATGAATAATTTTTTTTTTTGGCTTTTTAAATGAAAGATATTATGTTTTTTTTTTATTTTTTATATTTTGTAAATTAAAATTATGATGAAAAATGCAATTAAAAATATTTTAATTATCTACAAAAAAATTTATTGATTAATTGATTTATCTAATGTTTTTTTGTACACAACATTTGTTGTTGTTCTTTCAGGTGTGTACACCGAGACTCACATCAATTATCAGGCCATGAAGTGCAGAGAGTAAAAGCTTAATAAGGGGCCAGCTTTTAACAAATTTACACGCAGTCTTATGGAAAAAATGGGGGGCCGACTATAAATCTTGAAATAACACAAAAACCATTTACTTTATTCAATTTTGTCCAAAGAGAAAATTAAAGTCGCATCTTTTTTACATAATTCATTAAAGAAAAATATTTTGAAATGTAATATTTTCATTCATAAATATGTATTTAAAAAATTGTCATCCTTTAAATTTTTTATTTTAAAAGCCTCTAAAGATAAATTGCCTCAATATCGTAATAGTATACGTCTATACTACTTTCATACTTTAAAATTTTGTACACGCTTATATGGCTATAATCGAGACTCACATCAATTATGAAATTATTCATACGGGCGATACGTGAGAATCGATTGCAATTCTCTCACAACTACATTCAAGTGTTTTCAGTTCTTGGCCTGTTTATTTTGGTCTTGGTGTACACATTAATAATGATTGTTATCCTACACGTGAGCATTCAACATTGAACTGACCGTGTGCAATATTGAACTGGCCGGATAGACTTGAAATGTCTAGACCACAGACTTGAAATGACTGACTTTGTAATTTTTTTATGGTCATAGCAAAAGCTAGACACATTGGCCAATTAATATGGTAGGTCCAATTAGATTTTTCATTAATTTTTTAACAGCAAGTCGTGTACTATTACAAAATTTTGGTTGATTAGTATTTCGTAGTAAAACGATTGGCACAGCAATTTTTAATTGCAGAATATGTACTGGTACTCCAGGCAAAACTAATAAATTTAAAAATTCTGTAGTATAACACAATCTATTCATTTGTATGTAAACGTTTCATCGAAAATTTTATTTTGAATGGCAATATTTACATCATTCACGTCCTTGTTTTTTGCTGCCAATATTGCTCGTTCACTAAACCAAATATGATAATGTTGTACAATATTTTAATATAAACGCTCTCAATTCATCCTCCTTTTGATTCTTTTAAAATACAAACATTTTGTGAAAATGCGATTAAACCAGTTGTAATATTAATTGGAATTTTTCCATTTCGGATGTCCAATAATTGTTTTGTAAATAGTAGGCATCATGTTTATTGTTAAATTTAGTTTTTGAATGTTTCTCCATAAATTAGATGATTTTAAACACACATTTAATTCATCAGCTGGATGTGATCGTGTTATAACAGGCAATGTCTGTCTATATCCTGATAATAATATTTTTGTACCATCGATATATTTTTCCCCTTCCTGAAGTTTTTGATATGTTACATGTTTGATGTTGGTGTTTCAATTATTTGCATATTTAATGGAAGTTTTAGTGCTGAGTGAGCAATTCTACCGTTGTCTAATAATGTTGCTGCTATACATGAAGTAGCAATTGCGAATGCTATATTGTTTTGAGATCTTATATTTGCCAAAATAAATGATATCAAAAATGGTTTTTCAGTTACTTCTGGAGTATCCAAAAAATATAATCCACCTCTTTGATCATTTGTAGCAGACAGAATTGTATCATAAACATTATGAGTCATTTTTTGTAAATGTTCTTGTAAATATTCATTTAATAAATTTATATCAAAGTTTTGTTCGCGTTGGATTTCAATATTAGTGACATCATTTACTAAACGCTATAATCCTAATTGTGATGTTTGTGATAATAATCTGATAATGTTTTCAATTAAAATTAATGTTTGATTATACATAAACATACATATCTGTTGTGAATTGTAAATCATAATTTAATGTATTTGAACGTAGGTATATGATGTAAAATGTTTTCTGTCATACAATCTTTATATTTTTGCCAAAATTCTGATGGACTTGATAGTTATTAAAAAATTGATCATATTAAAAAAAAAATTATTCTTAATTCAAAAAAAATTTTTATAATAAAATACGAAATACTCATTATACACATTAAGTATAGGGTATATTAACTTTGGTATGGTGTTTGTAACCACCAAAAGGAAGCGAGTTAGGTATAGACATGTATATATATTCTGAATCAGGATCACCGCCTGAGTCGATTTAGCGATGTTCGTCCGTCCGTCCGTACGCACGATAACTCAAAAAATAATGATGCTATCTTGATGAAATTTATACTGTAGGTTAACAATGACTAAGGTAAGGCGGGAATTGTAAATGGGCGAAATCGGACCATGCCTTCGAGTACCTACCATACAACTCCCAAAACCAAATACGCATATTTTCGAAATTAATAAAGATAGAAACTTAAAATTTTGTACGAGGGTGTGTTTTTCTGAATCCCTGATATCCCCAAAATTTGAGATGAATTGGAGGAGCTGTTTGGGTACCTCCCATATAACTCCCAAACCCGAACAAGCATATATTCGAAACTAATAAAGATAGAAACTTCAAATTTGGTACTAGGGTGTTGTTTCCTAAATTCCTGATTTGTCCAAAATTTGAGATGAATTGGAGGAGCTGTTCGGGTACCTCCCATACAACTCCCAAAACCGAACAAGCATATCTTCGAAATTAATAAAGATAGGAACTTCAAATTTGATACGAGGATGCTGTTTCCTAAATCCCTGATTTGCCTAAAATTTGAGATGAATTGAAGTGGTCGTTCGGGTACCTCCCATACAACTCCCAAAACCGAACAAGCATATCTTCGAAATTAATAAAGATAGAAACCTCAAATTAGGTACTAGGGTGTTGTTTCCTGAATCCCTGATTTGTCCAAATTTTGAGATGAATTGGAGGAGCTGTTCGAGTACCTCCCATACAACTCCCAAAACCGAACATGCATATATTCGAAATTAATAAAGATAGAAACTTCAAATTTGGTACTAGGGTGTTGTTTCCTAAATCCCTGATTTGTCCAAAATTTGAGATGAATTGGAGGAGCTGTTCGGGTACCTCCCATACAACTCCCAAAACCGAACATGCATATCTTCGAAATTAATAAAGATAGGAACTTCAAATTTGATACGAGGATGCTGTTTCTTAAATCCCTGATTTGCCTAAAATTTGAGATGAATTGAAGTGGTCGTTCGGGTACCTCCCATACAACTCCCAAAACCGAACAAGCATATCTTCGAAATTAATAAAGATAGAAACTTCAAATTTGGTACTAGGGTGTTGTTTCCCGAATCCCTGATTTGTCCAAAATTTAAGATGAATTAGAATGGTTGTTCAGATACCTCCACACAACTCCTAAGACCAAACAAGCATATCTTCGAAATTAATAAATATATAAACTTGAAATTTGATATAAGAATGTTCTACCCTGTTGATGTCTCTAAAATTTGAGATGAATTGGGGTGGTGGTCCGCGTGCCTTCACACACTTCCCAAGACCTAACAAGCATATTTTCGAATTTAATAAAGATAGAAATCTGAAATTTTGTACAAAGGTTGTAAAAGTATTTATTTTTTTAGCTTAGTTATATTAAATACCTAACTAAAATAACTTATGGATTTTTAATTTAATTTGAATTTTTTAGGTGTAGGGTATAAATAAGTCGGTTGCATCGACTTACTGTTACTTTTACTTGTTTTTTTGTTAATTTTTCGCCTTCTAATCAGGTTCATTTTTTGTAACATTTTTCATCAATCAAATAGTAATGAAAAACCTAGCACATTACCTTCAAAACAGCTATGTATATAATATGTATCTTCATATGTACATATATAAATAAAAAAAATGTAGGATCCTTGTTTGATTTTTTTGGTTAGAAAAAATTTGAAAAAATGAAGTCACAATTTCGTCAATTTAAGGTAACCCTATATTATTAAGAAAAGTATAGTTAACAAAAATAAAAATATAATGTTGGAGCTTTAATTTCTGTATTTTACTTCAAAAAAATTTGGCAGGTGTTCAATTTTCAGGTTTTTAAAAATGGGAAATTTTCAGTTTTTGTACCCCTACAGCTTCTAAACAGAAGCTATAGCAAATAGGGAATCTTTATCCTTACAGATCGTTAGCAGTGGGGCTACAGAGAAAACATTGTTCCACAAAATTCATGAATTTGCGATTCCTATCCGTAGCTAAAATTTCATTGCTTTATTTTAAACGATGTACAACATACAGGTGAACAGACTGACTGACAGACAGACAGGGGATAAAACATAAGCTAAAACCATTCTCAGGACACAATCATCATACACGTAAAATTTTATTAAATTTGGTTTATTCTACAGTTTTAGTGCTACAAACACATCAGTAAATTTTATATATTAGAGATAGAACTGTAGCTGTACATATTATTACTTCTTACCTCTAAAAGGTAACTAAAATAGTTTTAAGGAACTTTATATTATGTAGATCGAGCAACTATTAAATAATTATAATAGTTGCTCTACATATATGTTATATTTATATATACATATTATATTTATTTATTATAAACTTACGTAATTAATAAATTTTCAAACATCTACACTTTCAGATTCCACAAATAAAATAATTTTAAATATAAAATTATTATTTTTTATTAGCTATTAAAAAATTTAGCTTCAAAATTTATTTAAGAGAATTTATTTAATTTAACTTTAATTATTTTAGAACAATTTAATAACAAATATGTATGTTACTATGTTGTAAATAATATGTTTTTATTCTTACTTAATCTAATAAATAAGGATGAAATACTGTTTGTTTGTTTCTTTAGGCCGGATTCACGTAAAAACCACCACTCCGATTGCAACCAAATTTTGTAGGAACATTTCTACGACCCCGGAAGGAGTTATAGGCTATATCGCGTTTCAGTTCATAACAGACGGAGGGACAGAGCCAAACTAATAGCAAATTTTTCAAAATGTGCTTAAAAGGAGAATTTATAAAAACGTGAAGCGATATTGCTTGCGGAAAAATGTATAAGTGAAATGCGATTTTATGTTTCGGTATCAGCGAATAATATATTGTGAAAACTAACTTCGCCATAATTGTGCACTCAATAGATTAATGACTGCTTTAAAGTTTTGTGCAAACGAATTGTCTATAATTCTTCGCTCTGTTTATTCAATTTGCTAAGAAAAAATGAATGAAATGTAATAAAAATTAAAATATTAACTACCAACATCTGTAAATGTATATACATAATGTATGCAGTAATAAGTGAACTACGCCAGGTATTCCTGGTAGTATAATATAAAATTGAAAATTAAAATATATGTGAGTATGTACATACGTGCATGTTATTTATACATATATGTATGTATGTATATTCAGATGAAAAAAGAAGCCCCTTCAAAAACTGAAATAAACATTATGTTATGTTTAAATAAGTAGGCACAGATATATTGTATTATATAAAAAAAATATTTAGCGTAACAAAGAATATTTTTTAAAATCACGTTTAATTTTTTTCACTTTAACAAAAAATTAACATATATGTACATATAGATAATGGCTTTATTTACATAAACAAAATAAAATTTTAACAGTCTACATCAGCAACAAGTTAAATTTTAACACCTATATGTGACATTGTGAACTTTAAATAAAATAAAAACAAAACATTCTTCGGTGTATAGTTTGATGTATGTACATACGTACATATGTTGTATATGATGATGATTTTTTGAAAATTAAAGTTGCCAAAAATTTTAAAACTACGTTGTTTATTTATGTTGACAATTAAATAAATACGGTTTATTTAAAAATAAATACATTTTAAAATTTTACATTAATTTCTATATTGTAAAGTATTACAATGTTAAATTACAGTCTGAATTTTTAAAATTTAATATATTAAATACATTTATATAATTATAAATTTTATAATATATAAGCTATTAACCATAATTTACAAAAAAAAATTATAAAATTAAGCATTTTAAATTTATTATTTATTGTTTAATTAATATAAGAGCCTTAATAAATGGTAAAAAAGTATGTCGGACTAGTGGACATAAAAACTTAATAGACAAATTTTTAATATTTTTGATTTTAAAAAAAAATTAACATATCGTACGTACATAAGTATGGACATATAGTATTAAACATTACATAAAAATTAATAAGTCATGCATTACCTAAAACGAAATAAAAATTTTGACGAAACAAAAATTTACTTCTGCCGTATTATAATGTGAAAGTAAAAGGTGCAGGGTCATAACTCCCAGGGTCATAAGTAGGGACATATGACTCATTTAGTAGGACAAAAGTCCCTAAGGGACCTTTGACTCACTTTAAAATGTTTACATGGGACATAACTCTCTTGGAAAGTGGGTCATAAGTTCCTTTTTGGGAGTTATGACTCATTAAGTGAATTACAACTCCCTTAACTAAATTTTGAGTTATAACATTATATAACTAAAATTGTGTGATTGAGCGTATACATATACTATCTAATATATTTAAGTCGAAATTTATTTTGAAATAATTTCTGAAAGTTTTTTCCGATCTTTATGATTTAAGTATGATAATATAAAAATACATAAGTAAAATATTAGATGTAAAACAATACATATTTTTATACATATTTGTCTATGCGAGATTCTATATTAGGAAGCATATTTAAGTTTGTTAAAAAATCAAAGTTAATCCTTTTTCGAGAGTATTTATGAATTCATGTATACGAGACTTTGGTTACAAAATCAGGATTGCCCTTTTTTCAAAATCTTTATATATTTCTATTTCATTTTCTAAAATTATTTAATATCAAGTATTAGAGTAGGTAAATAACAATAAATTGTTATTGCCATCATTTTTATCAAAAAGAACTTACTGCATGTGTAAATAAATTTATATTATCTTATATTTCAAAAACAAAACAATTATTAGTGGCGATTTTAGAAGTTGAAGGTATATAATGTAATTTCATACTTTTTACAATTACACTCTTTTTCTTTTTTATTAAAGATGAACTCCAATATCAAAAATATTATTAAAAGAAAGAAATTGGATGCTATGAAAAGAATTCTGAACAAGATGGATGCAATGGATTTTTCAAAAGTACCGGACCATATTGTGGAAGCTTTTTTTGGAAAGTCAAGTTATAATACAAGAATGCTCGTTCTTGCTTTTGTTAATGGTAGAAGCTTGGACCAATTATTTGAACTCTTGAAGAGAAAATTATTGACAGCAGAAAAATAAGCAAAAATTATGCAGGTATTTATTCAAAACTCTCATTCAACTCAAAAATTCAATATTTCCTTATAAATATTATAGTTATAATGTGATAAAAGCTTTAATAATTTTTTGTAATGATCATATTCGTCGATGTGGTGAAAGAGTTGAAAAATAGCCTTTCAAAATGTAATTTATATGTAAAATTATTGTTTTTTTCTTAATTTTGGAAAAAGGGAATTCTCAAATTTCGTATCCAACTCCAAATTGTGTGCTAATTATTTTTGATATTATAGTTCAAGAGAGTCTGTATTTTATATTCGTACCCGTCACTGATCTCACTGTTATTTTATATATAATATAAAGTTGAGAAATTATTTTATATAAAGTTTTTTTTGTTCTAGATTAGTTCATAAATTTAGAAAAATATTTAAAAAACACAACATTCAATATACAGCAATAGTTTTATTTAGGTAGAATTATTAGCACAACAAAAGATAAAATAGCAAATCTTCAAAAATCTAGTGTTTACTAAATAAATTGTGGTAATTGTAATACTATATATAGGCCGAACAGAACGTCCTATTGAAAAGCGCTTCAAAGAACATACATCCCATATAAAATATAATAGAAGTTCAAAATCAGCAGTTGCCTAGCATGCCTTAGATAATGATCATCTTAATATAAATATAAAAAATCTAAAATTATTAAAATATATTGAATGTAAAAGCAAGTTGGATACTTGGGAAAGTATTTTGATAGAAAAATCTAAACGAAGTAATAAAAATCTCATGAATAATGAACCTAGGCAATCAATTTTAATTGAATAACTATATCTTGGATCTTATATAAAAATAACAATATTAATTAAATTATAATGTAATTCTATAAATTTTTTAAATATTAACTTAATGTGCGTATATATTATAAATGTTGAACGGTTGTTTTCTCAAAAAATTTTTTTACTAAGAGACTTATGACCCTGGGAGTTATGACGCTGCACCAAGTAAAACTAGAAGTAACTCATAACATAACACTCAACTATTAAATTTATTCAATTAAGAGTTTTCAAAATACCTATGTATGTTCAAACTTACAAAATAAAATTAACAAATTTTCTGTGCAAACAGAAAAAGGAGTTGTGGGAACACAAACATCCATATTATGTGTATAAACCTTTTTTGAATGTACAAAAAAAAAAACTCTAAAATTTAGTACGAATTGATTCGGAAAGTATTTTAACAAATTTGATTGTACTTATGTATGTATATACATGTCTACACAAATAAAAGTTGCCAAATGTCCAAATGTTAAGTGTCCAGTTGCTAAATGTGCTTTTGCTAACTGTCCATTTTGCTAAATGTCTTTTTGTTAAGTGTCTCTTTTGCGAAATATCCACGGATCAAATGTCCAGTGGCCAAGTGTAAGTTACTAAGTGTACCATACCCATGTATATACATACATAAGTACAATCAAATTTGTTAAAATACTTTCCGAATCAATTCGTACTAAATTTTAGAGTTTTTTTTTTTGTACATTCAAAAAAGGTTTATACACATAATATGGATGTTTGTGTTCCCACAACTCCTTTTTCTGTTTGCACAGAAAATTTGTTAATTTTATTTTGTAAGTTTGAACATACATAGGTATTTTGAAAACTCTTAATTGAATAAATTTAATAGTTGAGTGTTATGTTATGAGTTACTTCTAGTTTTACTTGGTGCAGCGTCATAACTCCCAGGGTCATAAGTCTCTTAGTAAAAAAATTTTTTGAGAAAACAACCGTTCAACATTTATAATATATACGCACATTAAGTTAATATTTAAAAAATTTATAGAATTACATTATAATTTAATTAATATTGTTATTTTTATATAAGATCCAAGATATAGTTATTCAATTAAAATTGATTGCCTAGGTTCATTATTCATGAGATTTTTATTACTTCGTTTAGATTTTTCTATCAAAATACTTTCCCAAGTATCCAACTTGCTTTTACATTCAATATATTTTATATTTATATTAAGATTTTTTATATTTATATTAAGATGATCATTATCTAAGGCATGCTAGGCAACTGCTGATTTTGAACTTCTATTATATTTTATATGGGATGTATGTTCTTTGAAGCGCTTTTCAATAGGACGTTCTGTTCGGCCTATATATAGTATTACAATTACCACAATTTATTTAGTAAACACTAGATTTTTGAAGATTTGCTATTTTATCTTTTGTTGTGCTAATAATTCTACCTAAATAAAACTATTGCTGTATATTGAATGTTGTGTTTTTTAAATATTTTTCTAAATTTATGAACTAATCTAGAACAAAAAAAACTTTATATAAAATAATTTCTCAACTTTATATTATATATAAAATAACAGTGAGATCAGTGACGGGTACGAATATAAAATACAGACTCTCTTGAACTATAATATCAAAAATAATTAGCACACAATTTGGAGTTGGATACGAAATTTGAGAACTCCTTTTTTCCAAAATTAAGAAAAAAACAATAATTTTACATATAAATTACATTTTGAAAGGCTATTTTTCAACTCTTTCACCACATCGACGAATATCATCATTACAAAAAATTATTAATGCTTTTATCACATTATAACTATAATATTTATAAGGAAATATTGAATTTTTGAGTTGAAAGAGAGTTCTGAATAAATACCTGCATAATTTTTGCTTTTTTTTCTGCTGTCAATAATTTTCTCTTCAAGAGTTCAAATAATTGGTCCAAGCTTCTACCATTAACAAAAGCAAGAACGAGCATTCTTGTATTATAACTTGACTTTCCAAAAAAAGCTTCCACAATATGGTCCGGTACTTTTGAAAAATCCATTGCATCCATCTTGTTCAGAATTCTTTTCATAGCATCCAATTTCTTTCTTTTAATAATATTTTTGATATTGGAGTTCATCTTTAATAAAAAAGAAAAAAAGTGTAATTGTAAAAAGTATGAAATTACATTATATACCTTCAACTTCTAAAATCGCCACTAATAATTGTTTTGTTTTTGAAATATAAGATAATATAAATTTATTTACACATGCAGTAAGTTTTTTTTGATAAAAATGATGGCAATAACAATTTATTGTTATTTACCTACTCTAATACTTGATATTAAATAATTTTAGAAAATGAAATAGAAATATATAAAGATTTTGAAAAAAGGGCAATCCTGATTTTGTAACCAAAGTCTCGTATACATGAATTCATAAATACTCTCGAAAAAGGATCAACTTTGATTTTTTAACAAACTTAAATATGCTTCCTAATATAGAATCTCGCATAGACAAATATGTATATAAATATGTATTGTTTTACATCTAATATTTTACTTATATATTTTTATATTATCATACTTAAATCATAAAGATCGGAAAAAACTTTCAGAAATTTCGACTTAAATATATTAGATAGTATATGTATACGCTCAATCACACAATTTTAGTTATATAATGTTATAACTCAAAATTTAGTTAAGGGAGTTGTAATTCACTTAATGAGTCATAACTCCCAAAAAGGAACTTATGACCCACTTTCCAAGAGAGTTATGTCCCATGTAAACTTTTTAAAGTGAGTCAAAGGTCCCTTAGGGACTTTTGTCCTACTAAATGAGTCATATGTCCCTACTTATGACCCTGGGAGTTATGACCCTGCACCTTTTACTTTCACATTATAATACGGCAGAAGTAAATTTTTGTTTCGTCAAAATTTTTATTTCGTTTTAGGTAATGCATGACTTATTAATTTTTATATTATGTTTAATACTATATGTCCATACTTATGTACGTACGATATGTTAATTTTTTTTTAAAATCAAAAATATTAAAAATTTGTCTATTAAGTTTTTATGTCCACTCGTCCGACATACTTTTTTACCATTTATTAAGGCTCTTTGTTCAGAGCTAATTGTCATTAAAAAAAATGTCGTCGATAGATAAACATTTTTTTTAAGTTATTTTTTTTATTTTATAAATTAACTTTGTTTTATTTTATTTGTTAAATAAATTCGTTTTATATCTATATTATTACATTTAAAATAATGAAATAAAATAAAAAACAAGTAAATGTAACAGTAAGTCGACGCAACCGACTTATTAATACCCTACACCTCAATAATTCGAATTAAATTAAAAATCCATAAGTTTTTTTGGCAGCTGCTTGAACTTCTTCCCTTTTCTGTCTTATTCAACTCGAATTTCAGGAACGTAAAAGAGGTATCCTCTTGGGATATGCTTGACACCTTTGTAAAAAATTTTAAGTTTCTATCTTTTTTAATTTCGAAGATTGTTAGTCCTTGGGAGGTGTGTGTCAGGTACCCGAATTGCCACTCCAATTCATCGAATCCATCTCAGGAAAATAAAGAAAACATGCCAGAACACCATTGTACTAAATTTAAAGGTTCTACTTTTGTTCGTTTTGGAGATATGCTCGTTGCTCTTGTGCTCGTCGGGAAGTATCCAAAATATGAACCCATGGTTCATATTCTTTCAAATGTCAGTTTATAATTTTACAGAAAAGGAAACATAACAGAACACCTTTGTACTAAAAATAAAAGTTCTATCTTTGTTGGTTGTGGAGATATACTCGTTTGCTCTGGGGCTCGTTCGGAAGCTTCCAAGATTTGAACCCATGGACCAAATCCTCACAAATTTCAGAAACATAAATCAAACATGAAGGAACATTATTCTGCCTAATTTAAAGGTTATATCTTTGTTGCTTTTGGAGATAATATCATTTGCTCTGAGGCTCGTTCGGAAGCTTCCAAAATCCGAACCCAGGGACCCAATCCTCTCAAATTTCAGAGACCTAAATCAAACATGAAAGTACACCATTCTGCCAAATTTAAAGGTTATATCTTAGTTGGTTTTGGAGATAATCTCATTTGCTCTGGTGCTCGTTTGGAAGCTTCCAAAATCCAAACCCATGGACCAAATCCTCTTAAATTTCAGAGACATAAATCGAACGGGAAGGAGCATCATTGTACATAATTTGAAGGTTCTATCTTTGTTGATTTTGGAGATAATCTCGTTTGCTCTGGGGCTCGTTCGGGAGCTCCCAAAATCCAAGCCCATAGACCAAATCCTCTCAAATTTTAGAAACTTAAATAAAACATGAAAGAACACCACTCTGTCGAATTTGGAAGGTTATATCTTTATTAGTTTTGGAGATAATCTCATATGCTCTGGGGCTCGTTCGGAAGCTTCCAAAATCCAAACCTATGGACTATATCCTCTTAAATTTCAGAGACATAAATCAAACGGGAAGGAACATCATTGTAAAAAATGTAAAGGTACTATTTTTGTTGGTTTTGGAGATAATCTCGTTTGCTCTGGGGCTCGTTCGGAAGCTTCCAATATACGAATCAATGGTTCAAATTCTTTCAAATGTCAGTTTGCAATTTTATAGAAAAGAAAACATAACAGCACACTCTTGTACTAAAAATAAAGGTTCTTTCTTTGTTGGTTGTGCAGATATACTGGTTTGCTCTGGGGCTCGTTCGGAAGCTTTCAAGATCCGAACCCATGAACCAAATCCTTTCAAATTTCAGAGACTTAAATAAAACATGAAAGAACACCAATCTGCCAAATTTAAAGGTTATATCTTAGGTGGTTTTGGAGATAATCTCATTTGCTCTGGGGCTCGTTCGGAAGCTTCCAAAATCCAAACCCATGGGCCAAATCCTATTAAATTTCAGAGATATAAATCGAATGGGAAGGAACATCATTGTACAAAATTTAAAGGTTCTATCTTTCTTGGTTTTGGAGATAATCTCGTTTGCTCTGGAATCATTCTTAAGCTTCCAGAATCCGAACCCATGGATCGATTTTGTTCAAGTTCGAACTTAGCCTTCCTGTCGTGATTAGTAACCTACAATATAAATTTCAGCAAGATAGCTTCATTAGTTTTTGAGTTATCGTGCGAACGGACGGACGGACGGACATCGTTAAATCGACTCAGGAGGTGATCCTGATTCAGAATATATATACATGTCCATATCTAACTCGCTTCCTTTTGGTGGTCACAAACACCATACCAAAGTTAATATACCCTATACTTTAGGTGTAGGGTATAATAACGTTAGAAAATAATTTGGATAAAAATTGATAATTTGTGTATTTCTTTTTTAACTCAGAGCGATAAGATAGTTTGCAATTTTTAGAATTGCAACAATTAGACTTGTTTACTTAGAATATATAAAACTATGATAAAAAGAATCATAAGCTATCGTAATCATTTTCGAATCGAAACGATGATAAGCAGGATGTAACATATTATAGATGTATGAATGTATAAATACTTTGGAAAAAGGGAATACCCTGATTTTGAATGTAATTGTAAAATCCATCTTAATCAGAATTCATCAATTTAATAAAATCAAAAACAAAAAAATTTTATAAGTGTATTATGTGCAACCCATATGTATAATATAAGTTAAGAGTTTGTTATAGTTAAAATCCACTGTATAAATTATTTCATAAAAAAATTATACTTATGAATGTACATATGTATATACCTAGATACTATATTTTTTATAAAAATATTAGTTTAGTACTACAAAAGCAAATCCATTTTTTTCTAGTATGTACATACTATAATGTAGATATTTACGTTAAAAAGAGTAATAAATTTTTTGTTTCCATACGATGTAACAAGCAAGTACATATATTAGAATTCGATGATAGATGTGTATCTAAAAATGTAAATATAGGTATACATACATACATATACATATGTAATCAAGCATTATATTTAATCTTTAAATCAGAAAAATTCGAATGCATAAAAAAAAATATTCCCACATACATACCTATAAATATATATATACTTTTAACCAAATTCACTTTTTAGCACATTTCCAAAAAAATTTTGAAAAAATGTGCTTATTAGTTTCACTCTGTCCGTCCGTCTGTTTACAAAACTTCTACACCGTTAAAGATAGAGAAAAAAAAATTTAACCATGGGTAGGTCTCATAAAAAAAATAATTTTGTGGAACAACTTTTTCATGTAGCCCCTCCCATTACGGAGCTACACCCCCTCAAACTTTGAAAAAGCCCTATTTTTAAATGCATATATCTTATGTTCTGCTAAAGATTTTTTCAATCTGAAAACGTCATTCGACAGATATTTCTTTTATCTTTGTAAATTAATATCAAAATTATACAATTTTTTAAAATTTAGTATTTAAATTTACCGTTATGTGAAAACCAAATTTTGCATTATTTTTCTACTTTCATAACTCCGGCACTCTTTTAGATAGAGGCTTGAAATTTTGAGACAAGAAAGAACTTTTAGAATTAGTATAAGTTTGCTCAGAAAATTTTTTTGGACCACCCCCTGCTTATGAGATATGAGGGTTTAAAAATTGAAAATTTGCTATTTTCAAACACTTGTAACTTAGGAACCTGTACACATTTTACTTCTGAAAGAAATAAAATTGAAAGCTAGAGTAATATATTTTAATGTGTGTTAAAGGTTTGTTTTAGTTGTAAAGGTTCCAAAGTTGCAGCTCTTCAAAATTGCGAAAAAGTCCCATTTTCAAATGTATATATCTCAGGCCCTGCGTAATAGTTTTGCAATCTAAAACCGCCAGGAGATCGAAATTTTTATTATCTATATAAAACAATATGAAAATTATGCAATATTTTGTAATTTACTATTTATATTGAAAACCATATTTTGCATGAAATTTCTTTTTTCATAACTCCGGCACGCCTTTAGATAGAAACCTGAAATTTTGAGACAAGAAAGAACTTTTAGAGAAGTTTCCTCAGAAAATTTTTTTGTAGCACCCCGTCTTTAAGAGTTATTACGCCTCAAAAATTGAAAATTTGCTCTTTTTAGACACCTGTAACTTAGGCACCTGTAAAAATTTTTCTTCGGCGAGGCATGAAAATTAAAGGTTCAATAATATATTTTTACGCGTGTTAACGGCTTTTCTTAGTTATATAGGATTCCGGACTTACGGCCCCTCAAAATTTCAAAAATGTCCTATTTTCACGTTTTTTCTTATTACATGAAATTTTGAAATTTTTGTGCAAGTCACAATTCTAAACAGTTTGTATTGAGTTTTGGAAATGTGCGCTTTTAAAAACCGTTGGTTTACATTCTACCTTGTTCTTTTAACATTTTAATCTCAAGTAAAACATAACATAAACAACACAAAAAAAATTGACAATGGTCGCGTTCAGTAGCATCTAGCGCTACAAAAAAACTGCAGCGCTCGATAAAATTTTCTACTGAACGATTTTCTTATCTAGCGCTACATGAATTTTGCAACAAGAAAATTTTACGCTAAATTATGTAGCGACTTTTTATTGACGTTTATCTTCACATTTAATGTTAAAAATTTTTGTTTACAAAATTTTGTGAGAATTTTTGGATTTCAAATGAAATGCTAATTGCTATCATATTATAACATTACAGAATTAATTTACAGAAATTAGTTTAGAGAAAAAACGTATATTGTTGTTATACGGAAATATAACTACGTAGACAAGTAGCATTTAGAACAATAATATGGAATCAAACAAATTGACTAAAACAAATATAACTTGAAAATAATTTGCCCGGTTTATATGCTTAATATCTTGTTAGATTAGTAATAAAATTTTCTAACAAACTTTGCAATTTATTAATTTATGATATTTACCGTTTAGAAGATATGGACTCATAATCGCAAAATTAATTTTTCTGAAAAATGTTACCAGAAAATTTGCTTTTATTTTATTATACGTACATATGTACATACATATGTAAGTACATACATAACCATATCATGAAAATATGGAAAATTTCTCATTGATTTTTATACGCTTGTACATAATATTATGTATATTATGTCTATTTAAGTATGCATAACATATTAATGTTGAAATTTTTGAAATGAGAATTTCCCAAGAAGAAATAACAATCCTTATTTATTAAGAAAATATTATGTATGAAATTTATTGCTATGCTATCCTATTATAATATTACAGAATTAATTTCAGAAATTATTTCCAACAAAAAACGAGGAAGAATACAGTTGCCTTTGTCAACTCTTAGATACCCGTACGAACCGTTAGTATGTTCACAGCCGGTCACTCTGCTTACAATATTATTTTTTTAATATTTTAGTATTTTAAAATAATTTGGGTGAATTTTATAATTTCTAGAACTATGGGTTGTACATATATTCAAACTATATGTTTATATGTACATTCTTCAAAAGCAGATTCTAACCTTCCACATAACGATTATCAACCCAACACTTTTTCAAATATTCTATAGTACCATTTAATACTAAGCGGTAAATGTATATTAAATTTACTTAGTAAATATAATAAATATAGTATAGTAAATATAATTTTAAATATTATATTATATTATATTTAATTAATATTATATTATATTTAAAAATAAGCAACAGTAGAATGCATTAGATGGCGAGTTAAGTATTTTGAGCTTTTTTCTTATTATACCCGTACGATAGGATCGGGTATAATAAAATTACTCCTCCGTTTGTAACACCTCGAAATAAGCGAGCTAGATATACCTTCAAAGGTATGGATCGGATCAGAAAATTCTAAGCCTTTTGAGCCATGTCCGTCCGTCCGTCCGTCCGTCCGTCAGCACGCTAACTCAAAAACTAAGAAAGCTAGAATCTTGAAATTTACACAAAATGTTCTGGGAGTAATTTGTAGGTTCCCTATTTTTTTTGGTTGAGTTTGGACCAAGCCTTAGGGTAACTCTCGAACACCTAACTTTTAGATCCCCACATTTTTTTTGCAATAGAGCTATGAAATTTTAACTACTGATAGATCTCACAAAAATATTAATTTTATTTTTAATAACTTTTTTTTGTAGCCCCACCCGTTACGGAGCTACAGCTCGCCAAAGGTTCAAAAAAGCTCTATATTTAAATTGTTATAGCACAAGTTGTATAAGGTATATCTTCATTTTGAAAACGCTAAACGATTACTACTTTTATTAGCTTTAAAAGTATGTATACAATTAATATATATTTGTGGCATACGGTGTCTTAATTTACCGTTATGCGAAACTAAAATTTTGCAAAATCCTTTAACCCTTCTATCTTCTAAACGGTTTAAGTTGGAAACTTGAAATTTTGACAAAAGTTAGATCTTTGAAAAGTATGAGTATGAGTCATTTCAGAAATTTTTTTTGTATCACCCCCCGTTTAGGAGCTGTAAGGGGTCAAAAATTGAAAATTTCCAATTTTTAAACACCTGTAACTTGAACACCTGTTAATTTTTTTTTTAAGTAATACACAAAAATTAAAGCTTCAACATTATACTTTTATTTCTGTTAACAACTTTTTTTAATATTATAGGGTTACTTTATAATTGACGAAAGTGTTACTTGATTTTTTCAAATTTTCTAACAAATAACGATTTTTTTGCATATTGTTTTACTCGATAATTTGAAATTGTTGAGGATATAATGCGTAATACAAAAAAATGTAAATAAATAAACAACATAACGGTTGCTTGAAAATTTTTTATTTATATGATATTGTTATACTTATATAATATCATGTTTATTTACATATCGTATATATGTCACTAGTGAATGAATGATAAGAGTATAGATGTATATTATATAGCGCCGTATTTACATACATATATGTATTTTATTGTACTTATAAGAAATTATTCTGTCAATGGAATATTTAAATATAATATAATATAATATTTAAAATTATATTTACTATTTTGTACTAAGTAAATTTAACATACATTTACCGCTTAGTATTAAATGGTACTATAGAATATTTGAAAAAGTGTTGGGTTGATAATCGTTATGTGGAAGGTTAGAATCTGCTTTTGAAGAATGTATATATAAACATATAGTTTGAATATATGTATAACCCATAGTTCTAGAAATTATAAAATTCACCCAAATTATTTTAAAATACTAAAATATTAAAAAAAAAATATTGTAAGCAGAGTGACAGGCTGTGAACATACTAACGGTTCGTACGGGTATCTAAGAGTTGACAAAGGCAACTGTATTCTTCCTCGTTTACATTAGTATTAGGTATACCTAGTACATTATAATATTAGATAACCTACATAATATACTTACACATATGTACCTATACACATTATTTAAAAAAAAAAAAAAAAAAATTTATTTAATAGGTACATGACTAAAAAGGATAAAATAAGATAAAAATATAAAAAATTTTTAAAAAACGGTTTTTTTTAATTAAAAAGTAGAAAATATTTTAATTGCGAATTTTTCTGTAATTTTCTAAATTATGTTGTTACGATGAAAGTTTCTTTAAAAAAATTTTTAATAGCAATTATATATGTGCCATAAAGTCTGCGAAATTGAAATAAAAGCTGGAGTCATTAAACGCATAACTATAAACTAAAATTATGAAAATATTGCCTCCAGCTTTTGTATAATCTAGTTTTTTCAGTCAAGTTAAACAATTTTTCGTTCAAATTAATTTGATTGAAAAAAGTAGGTTTAAATTTTAAAAAACGGTTTAATTTCAATTAAAAGGTTTTTAACGTTTTTGAAAAAATGTTGAGTTTGGATGAAAAAAAGTTTAAATTGAATGGAAAATTGTTGTATTTGACTGGAAAACAGTATATATAAGACCATGCTCCAGTACATTTTTTTTGTTAGTAATTTTAGGGCTTGTTTTTACAAATTATTATTAAGCACATTTTTAAAACATATATTTTTGCTCATTATTTTTGGTCTGTTCGTCAAATTGTAAAAAAACTCCTACTTTTAAATGTGTATTACTCAGGTTCTATTTTACATATTTTCGGTTTAAAAAAGGCAAACTGCAGGATTGTATTTTACCTTTTAATGAATCAGAATTTTTTTAGGTAAGCTTTTTCTAATATGTATACAAAAATGGGTATAAACGTACGATAACTTTTGGTTATATTAAAATCGCTCCTCCTTTTGTAACACCTCGAAATAAGCGAGATATATATAGACACATAGGTATGGATCAGATCAGAATCGAAAAATTAGTCGATTTCGCTTTGTCCGTTCGTCAGTCAGTCAAACTAAGAAAGCTAGCGTTTTGAAATTTACACAAAAAATTCTTGGATCAATTTGTAGGTTCCCTGCTTTGAGACTCCATGGCTGAGATCCGAACAAAACTTCGGGTAGCTCTCAAAAAACTAACTTTTTAATCCACATTTTTCATAAACATTTTGCAAAAGTTATACATCGTTTCAATTAGAGCCATATAATTTTAACTGCTGATAGATAGCATAAAAATATTAATATTATGGTATAACTATTTTCTCTAGCCCTACGGTGTTTTAATGTACCGCTATGCGAAATTCAAATTTTGCAAAATTCTTTATCTCTTCTATCTTCTAAACGGCCTAAGTTAGAAACTTAAAGTTTTAGTGAAGTTAGATCTTTCAAAATAAGAATGAGTTATTCCAGAAAAGATGTTTTAATAGTCCCCGTTTAGGAGCTGTAAGGTGTCAAAAACTGAAAATTCCTTATTTTTAAACACCTCTAACTTGAAAACGTCTTGGATTGATAATCGTTAGGTGGTAGGTTAAAATCTGCGTTGAAATAAAATTGATCCTCCGTTTGTAGCACCTCGAAATAAGCAAGATAGATACATCTTCAAAGGTATGTATTGGATCAGAATCAAATTCTGAGTCGATTGAGCTTTGTGTGTCCGTTCGTCCGTCATCACGATAATCAAAAACTAAGAGAGCTAGAGTCTTGCAATTAACACAAAATATTCTTGAATCAATTTGTAGGTTCCCTATTTTTTATGGTTGAGATCCGATCAAAACTTCGGGTAGTTCTATAACAAGAAACTTTTTGATCTCCACATTTTTCATCTAAATATTTCAAAAGTTCAACATTGTGTGAAGTTCTACATTTCATTGCCATGAAATTTTAATGGCAGATAGATATCCTAAATAAATTAATTTTGTGGAACAATTTTAACTATAACCACACACGTTACGGAGCTAAAGCACTACAAAATTCGAAAAAGCTCTATATCTAAATTTTATGTATATAGTGTGACATGTATAATGTGACATTTATGTATATACGAGATTCTGAACCTATATGTATATACGAAATTATGAAGATGTATAACTATGATTTTGAATTCAACTCTAAAACCCCTCCTAAGTCAGAATTTTGTATATACATATAAGTAAATATTCTGCAAAAAGGGAATACCCTGATCTTCAATCCAACCCTAAAATCTGCCGCCCAAAACCATAAAAACTGTCGCCCACAAATTCCCGCTAAACAAATATTGAAATTCTGATTTTCAAACCAACTCTAAAATGCCTCCTATATCACAATCTTACATATACAAAAATATAAATATTCTTGAAAAGGCGTAATAACTCTGAAAAAATAAGATTTTGATCAAAAGTTTTTAATTCACATTTTCATATGAAAAATTGACTTTGGAACAAACTTGAGAACTTGGGATTTGGGAAGAAAAATAAGTCTATGGGGGCTTAGAACTCTGGGACTTATGGCACGTCACCAAGACTAGTGAAATTACTGTTATAAGTTAAGCCCAGACAACAGAGACTTAATTATTTAATAGAAACTGGTATTACTTAGAACACTGATAAATTACAACGCCAATATGATATGATTTGCGCCGAAAAAGCGTAGACGGATGCGGCGTCGGACCCCGTGCGGGAAAGGGTGTCGGGCACCGGATGTTCAGGCTTTAATTGAAATTATTGCCAATTTTTTTAACTTTGAAATATTATAAAAAGAATTATGGCCTATGTCCCCTAAACTTCAATTCTTATTTTAAATGGAAAAGGGAGTTGTGACACACTTTAATATTTTATTTTGTGTCATAAGTCCCTTAGGAAGTTGTGACACAAAGTAGAGTGTCATAACTCCCTAAGCGATTTATGACAAAAGTAGTTATGACATATCACCATTTAGTTAGTGTTTATTATTTTCTTCTTTGTTTTGTTTTAATCTTATTTTTTTTAATATGTCTTTTTAATCTTTTGAAATATTTCGTTGTTTTTATTAATTTTTATTTTGTTTTATATTTAAATTGATGGATTTGTTTTGTGAAATATCTATTTTATTATTTTTAATTTATGTATTTGTCACTTTTTTTTAATCTACTTTATCACTTTGTAAGTGATAGGATTTTTTAAAATTTGTTTTTATATAGGTAGTGTACATACCTACTATTCTAATTTTCGTAATGGACCATTAATCTTTTTGTTTTTTCTGTGTTCGTTAGTTATTTAATAAATGTAGCTAATAACAAAAAACATTACTAAATTTTTTCTTAATTTAAATATTTAATTATTCTTTCATACACATACATTACCTGATATTATCAGATATTACTATTTATATTAGATGGTTCTTAATTTTTGTTTTGCTTAAGTATTTGTATTTATAGGAACTGGATAATAGGAGCTGGAGCTGGATTTATATTTGCACCCTTTCCTTGTGCCATTTAGTGTTTTTTCGTAACTGTACTAAGATCATGAAATCGAACATAAATTTACGATGATCAATACAAGCTTGACTATTATCAAACGGAAATGTTTTATCTGTTTCTTCTATACATTTGTTTATAAATAATTTTTTTATTCTAGTACAATGAGAATGTTTGAAAAACAATTCTTTAAAAATATTAATTTGTAACTTGGTTATATTAAAAAATAATTCAGTAAGTGGTACCAAAGAACCGAAATCAGAGTTTCCATCAAATAATATTGAAATTATTTAGGTAATTCAGACTAAGCCTCGAATTTCGAAGAGGATTTTATTAATGCTTTTGACTTTTATTAATATTTTTGATTTTATTAATTGACAAGAATCTTTTAGTTTTTTAAATAATTTAAGCATACGATAACCAGCAAAGTATTGAGAAGAGTATTCTGAAATATTCTCTAAGGTGGAATACTGAGTATCTTCCAATCTTATTTGCTCTTTATAGTGAGTGTTAGGTTTGTTACTAGTTTCCAGATTTTGATCATTATTTATATTATCACTATTTTCAATACTTAGATTTACATCTATAAGGGTTGTCCAACCGATATCTAAGAAGGAATCAGTATCTTCTTCACAGCTTAAAAATTGATTGGAATAAATTAATTTTAGCAACATAATTAATTTCATCAGCTAATTCCGATATATAGCACTAAATTCCTTAGCATCTGGATTTCTTTTGTTTGAATTTTTACCTCGAACATGTGAGTGATTTGTTTTAACCATACATTGAAATCAATACATTTTTTTGGTTTTCAAATTAGGACAAATCGCAGAAATGTAAGGTTTCATTTCATTTAAGAATGTGAAATCTTTAAAGGAAATAGGAGGATGCTCATTGAGTAAATCGAACAATCGATCAATTTTCCTTATAAATATTGCTGTGTTCATTGCGGTTTGCTTTTTATTGTTACTAAATAAATTTTTTTTAATTGAAACTTCAATCCAAGAAGTCATGTTTCTGGAAAAAACTTAAGTTGCTAATTTGACTGTCATTTTTGAAAACTATTGGGATTTACGTGGGCTTCAGAAAGTCTGGGACACAAACGTGTAAATATGTATTTACTGAATCATTTGCATACAACATTCTAATAATAGTCCAATTTATAATACCATCAAGTGTGTTTAAATCATAAGCTAATAATCTGTTTCTAAATGATTTGATCAGATGATTACTTTTTGTTTGTATATAAAACTCGAAGTTTGGCTTAGATTTGAATACAATTTCGAATTCATTGTGCTCTTATAACAAGTAATTACTTTTACAGTTAACCCCAAATTCTCGTAAACATCAATGCTTTTAAAAATATTCTCTTTTAAAATAACATTTGGACAATAATCAACAGATATAATATAAAAAAATTTTGTGTTTATGGGTACATATCTTCTAACAGTAAACATCATAAATTAACAATTTATTTAAAAATTATTTAAAGTTATTAAAAAAATTTTTTTTTTAAATTTAAAATAATTAAAAAAAAAAAAACTCAAAATAACATTAGTTAAACAAAATATAAATTTTGGGAATTTATTAAAATTATAAAAAAAAAAAATGGAAAAACTTTATGTAAAAAACCTTCCAACAATAAAATAAAATGGATACAATGTAGTGGGCGAAAAAAAATATTTCATTGTAATTGTGCTGAAATTGAAGATAATACTTTAATACAGGTGAAAAGTGGAGCTGGTCGATGGTCATGTACAAATTGCCTCTCTGATGCTAATAGAGAAATTACTGTCTTGGATGAATCGATCGATACTGTTACAGAAGATAATAAAGAACTACCAAATAACATTTATATTGATTCAGTGGAGGAACTCGCTGCATTTGATTTAACCAGCTGTAGTATGGATTAAGTTGCAAATTTCCTGAAAATACTTGCCTCCGTTGTAATTGATATAAAGAAATCGTAACAATTTCAATCAAATAAATTAGATGACTTAGTCAAACAAAACCAAAATATGAAAGATGAAAGTACGACCTTAAAAATACGTTTAGCCAGTGTAAAGAATAAAAACAGCAGTTTGGAACACAAAATAAATAAACTGGAAAGAAGTTTAGATGAATTCCAACAGGCGAAAATAAAATACAATATTGTTTTGGTGGGTCTTCTCATAACCTTCAGAAGCTCGAAAAGCAAGTATTACATATTGCCAAAATTATTAAATCTGAAATTTCGAGGGAAGATATTTCTCAGGTAACATTATTGCATTATGAATCAAACCAACCGGGAAATAGCTTATATTTATCGGAATTCAAGTCCCAAAAAGCAAAAACAGAGTTTATGGAAAACAAAAAACAATATAAACATTTATTTACTGCAGAGCTGGGGCTGGCAACGAACGAACGACTATACAGGCAAGCAAAAGAAATTAAAATATCCAAGAATCTTCAATATATCTGGATTAAGGATAGTCAGATTTTTATATGTGAAAAACAGAATAGCAAACATTACAAGATTCCTTCACAAAGTGACATTGACTCTATCTGTAAGGTATTTACATAATTATTCTTCGCAATGGCACTCACTAACACATATTCGCATATTTACTAATCACTAATATTGAGTTATATTATATATTAAATTTTTCAAACTTTAGTTTCTTGGTCAATATTTCACTTATATATTTTTTGGAATGTTTGGAATTGGATTTACAACAAAAAAATAGTTCAATTTATATTTTTAATGTATTTTTATTTTTATTGTCAATATTTAATTTTTTCAACTTAAAAAATTTACAATACTATTCTATGCATTCATTTCATCTTACAACAAAGTAAATTACTCTGGGTTTCGATCATATAATATATTATTAAGAATAATATTAACTTTTTTTAAATTTAATATTAAATATTATAAACTTTATCCGGAAGGTGCTTATTATATGGAACAAACTACGTTAATATGTTTACATATTTTACAAAACAAAACACATTATTTGTTTAACATTTTTAATATACATTTATCTTTTATAATTACAACTTTTTCAATATTAATTTATTTAAATATTACTAACTCTAAAAACTTAATTATACTCACAATATTAACAATATTTCTTAAATTTAATCTTAATTTTACAAATATTAGTATTACAAAACAAAAAATATTATATTTTAAATTTTTTTATATACACCTATATTTTATAATAATTAATTTTACAATTTTTACAAATTTAATTTATACAAATATCACTAATATTAAAATTTCAATAATTTATACAATATTAATTTTGCAACTTAAATATTATATTTACAAATTTTTATTACAACTTAAATATTTTGATATCGATCGAACGCGCGCTTCTTTAAACGTAATTATTTTAATATATAATAAGTATTGGATATTACTGTACAATATTATTCTTCCAAAACAAGGATTTTTTATTCGCTTACGTCACAATGAGTGCATAGAATATTGAAATGAAATAAGAGTAATTAATGTGAGTACAGGGTCGGTTGAAAATGTAGCGCATTTTTATAAAAAAAATATTAATATAATTTATCTTAATATACAAAGTTTAAAAAATAAACTGTATAATATAGAATCGTTGATAAATCATCATCAGCACCATCATCATCATTATATAAATACGCCAGCATTGTTGGTTGGGTCCCTTTTCAGAGAAAACTACTGGACCGATTTACATGGTTTATACATCATTAGAAAGAATGGTGGGAGGAAAATAAAATATGTTTTTATCTTTTTGATCGGGCTGGTATTTTAGGAAATACATGTGTTTACATATTAATTCTTTCTTTCTTTTTAGCGCCTTCTTGCTTTTTATTAGTTTGTATTAGTTCGTATTAGTTCGTAAATGCATATTAATATAATACATATATTTAAAAAAAATTAAAATGTAATTTTCTCTTTTAAAAATTCAAATTTCAATGTATGTACTATGTAGTATGGTATGCAGTTATGCACTTATGGCCAAGGCCCATGAGTATGATTTGTGGTACGTATTATTTATTGTTTGTATTATCTATATTATTTTTTCATTGAAAGAGTGGCACAGTACAGTACTAACCAAGTACTGACGTACAGAGTACATGCAGATAACAGACATAACGTGACACATAGCAAAATTAACAATGACAATATGAAAATTGAAGAGACAGTAAAAAATATTTATTCCTTAAATTAAAAGTAAAATTTGTATATTGAATTTTGGTCAGTGCCAGTCCAGTGGTGAACTTTTTTTAAATTGTTCAAGAGCTTTTTTCATTTGAAAGATTTAAAATATCAAAGATGTTGAAAAAGGTTACTATTACATTTTAGTAAGTATCGTAAAATCGATTTCTTTTTGACTGGGTCGAGTGTGAATTTTAAAAATGTTAAAGAATAAGTTCATAAATGCATTACTGTATTTACTGAATAATAGATAAATTTTTTCTATGTATGGGGTGCACATTTGAGAGTTTTAGAATTGAAAGAATATTAAAATAATAGGTTTTCTATTAAATTCAAACTTTGTAAGTTTCAGTTAAGAACTAATATGTAAATGCCTATATATTAGGTATAATAATAAATTTCTGAGCTTATTTTATAATAAATTTGTTTATAAGAATTAATAATACATGTGTATATAAATATGAATTTATGAATTCAAAAAATTTAAACATTTTAATACGTTTTTTTTAATGCAATAAAATAATAATGTTTATGTTTTCCGTACTGGAACTCTCTGGCATTTTACTGATCATATAAAAGCGTGGACCGTAAGTTGTCTACATGAAAATTTTAAAATAATATGTAATTAAAAAATGTAATTGTAATTATATAATTTTTTATATGTGACTCTCTTATTAATATAGGTATACCTGGCATAATTGTAGTCCAATTTTAAGGATTTGTTTTTAATAATTTAAAAGTTCTTTACATTACTTTACTTTTTTTTTATAATTTTCTTTAAAGTACTTATTATACCCTACACTTAAAGTATAGGATATATTAGCTTTGGTATGGTGTTTGTAACCAGCAAAAGGAAGCAAGTTAGATATGGACATGTATATATATTCTGAATCAGGATCACCTCCTGAGTCGATTTAGCGATGTCCCTCCGTCCGTACGCACGATAACTCAAAAAATAATAATGCTATCTTGATGAAATTTATACTGTAAGTTAACAATGACTAAAGTAAGGTGGGAATTGCAAATGGGCGAAATTGGACCATGGATACCACCCATACAAAAACCGAATACACATATCTTCGAAATTAATAAAGATAGAAACTTAAAATTTTGTACGAGGGTGTGTTTTCCTGAATCCCTGATTTTCCTAAAATTTGAGATGAATTGGAATGGTTGTTCGGGTATCTCCCACACAACTCCCAAGATCGAACAAGCATATTTTCGAAATTAATAAATATAAAAACTTGAAATTTGATATAGGAGTGTCAACCCCCGTTCTGATGATGTCTCTAAAATTTGAAATGAATTGGGGTGGTGTTCCGCGTGCCTTCACACACTTCCCAAGACCTAGCAAGCATATCTTCGAATTTAATAAAGATACCTGAAATTTTGTACAAAGGTTGTAAAAGCATTTATTTTTTTAGCTTATATTAAATACCTAACTAAAATAACTTATAAATTTTTAATTTAATTTGAAATAATTAGGTGTAGGATATAAATAAGTCGGTTACATCGACTTACATTTACTTTTGCATCGGTTGCATCGACTTACATTTATCTTACTGTTACATTTACTTTTTTCGTTTAACGTTTTGGTAATAATAATTTGCAGTTTGCTAAAGTGGTAGTCCGGCTGTAACACTCAATCTATCCATGAAGCAGAACGAATCGTCGCTTACACATCACGAACTCAGACAACAACTTTCGGCTTTCGAAAACGGACAAGATGTACACTACGTAGCTGTATTTTAATCTAGATTTAAAGTTGTTCATATAATTTAAGTTCATATAATTGTGCTTGCTGAAATTTGGTTAAAAAAGCAAGAGAATTAATTTTTTAATCTTCCCGTGTACACTGCATACTTCTCTAAAAGGCAAACAGGTTATGGGCGTGTTGCTATATCTGTGGCGGATTGCATAACCAGTAATAGTGAATATGAGGAAGGGTTTCAGTTATCAAATTTTTTAGTGGTTAAATTAATAAATCATGATATTCATATATTTGCTTGCTATAGATCGCATTACACTAATGAAGTAGACTTTATTAATAAAATTGATGATCACACTTTTATTTATAAAAGATCGTTAATAATTGGGGATATTAATATCAATTTGTTAGACCAAAACAATAGAATTGTCCGAAGCTTTTCTGATACTTTATTAAGTAACGCTTTTATCAAAAAATTATAATATTCTTTATTAAAAAATTTAAATATTCTCTTCATATAATAGATACCTCTTTATCTGACCACAAAATGTTTTTTTTTATTAGTATTGACCAAAAGCCAAAAAAAGAGGATTTCGTTAAAATTAAAACGGTTCTAAATTACGATAGTGTAACCAATGATTATATTTGGCAAAACTTAAATGAGTGCAAAAAGTGCAAAAGATTTAATGAGATTGCTCACAACTTAGGCCAGTTAATTATTAAGCACTAGTACTTTTCGTACAAAAAACTTTAAGAGAAAACATGAATGGATGACGGAGGAAATATCTCATAATATGATGATCCGTGATTCATTTTATAAATATTTAAAAAAAAAGTGTAGAATGTGTTATAAACTGTCATACGATCCCTTTTAATATTTGTATCATATGGTAATAGTTTAATATACTTCATATAAAATTCAATCAGTTTAATAAATATCTCGTAATTGATCACATTGCATTATTAATAATAATACATGGCGCTGCGGACAAACGATTAAAAAAAAAAATTTTTTTTTGATATTAAAGTATTAATTGAAAAAATTGTTAATATTATTTAACATATATATTATTTAGTTCAATTTATGGCAAGAAGTAAATTTGTGAAAAAAAAAGTTTGCAGAAAATACAGATACAAAATCGACCTCCAAAGTCGTGGAAGACCTCCAAAAGTTCGTACTATCTACAATAACGAAAACATGGACTACTTAACGAAAATAAATGAGCTCCAACTAGAGGGTAACCTGGCAGAAATGTGGATTGAGTTCAAAGAGAATTTCGAAATTTTCTCAACAGCAGTGGAAATTTCTTCCAAAAAACCAAAAGTTCAAGCAGCTATATATTTACAAGATGTAATCTATCAGCAAGTGATAAAAATGATCTAAAAAAGGTCATATGTGCATTTGACCAATACTGCATGGTTAAAACAAATGAAGTATTTGAGTCATTTCGATTCTATACAAGAAACCAACAAGAAGGAGAGCCGTTCCAATTATTTTTGTTGGAGTTAAAAAAATTAGTTAAAACTTGTGGTTTTAAGGAAAATGATAGAATGGAACGTGATCGCATTGTCCTTGGTGTATATGAAAAAAATTTACAAAAGGAACTACTGAGAACTAAAGACTTGGATTTGGAGAAAACTGTAGATATATGTAAAGCACGTGAGTCATCTATCAGCAAAAGCAAAAACACTTGATAAAGTTAGTTCCAAAGGTAAAAATTCAAAATTTTTAAAAGATGATGTGATGCGTATATTACTATAAAAAGTGATGCGTATACTATAGTAAAAGAAATTTTAATGTAACTAAAAATAATAACAAGAAAATTTTACAAAAATTAAAAATTTTTTTTTAATAACGGTCCTTGGTATGAAAAAATTAAAGTTGAGTCTAATTTAATCAAGTTCAAGTTAGACACTGGCGGAGATATAATTTTAAACAATTTCAAAATTAGTTTAAAGGAAAATTCGATCCCAGTAGCAATACCGCACCATAGAGTACCACATACAGTAAGAAGACTCCTAAAAGCCGAACTAAACAGACTATTTAAATTTGACGTTATTGAACCTCCTGAAGAATCTAGTGAGTGGGTCTCAAACATAGTCATTGTTGAAAAACCAAATAAAAAACCAAACCAAATAAAAAAATTAGAATTTGTTTAGATCCTAAAAATTTAAACTAGGCAATTAGAGAAAAGTATTTTAAAATTCCAACAAATAAAATAAAAATTTGTAAACAAAAAGTATTTCTCTGTATTCGACTGTAGATAAGGTTTTTTTTTCAAATAAAACTGGATGATGAGTCAAAAAATCTATGTACCTTCAGTACACCCTTTGGACTTTTTAGATACAAGAGGGTACCGTTCGGTCTTAAAATTGCACGTAAAACCTTTCAAAAGGCGAATGTAAGAGTTTTTGGTGTTATACCTAACGTTATAATATATATTGACGATATATTTATAGCAACAGAAGACCAAAAGAGTCATGATGAAATCATTAAACTATCCTAATCATTAACTACCAGACAGAGTAAAAGAAAAAAATATAAAGTTAAATCCAAACAAATTTTAATATAAACAAACAAAAATTAATTTTCTAGGTCATGAAATTTCAAAACAGGGTATAGGGTGTGATAAAAGTAGAATGATAGGAATAGAAAATTTGAGTGCACCAAAAAATAAGACTGAACTGCAAAAACTCTTAGTACTAATAAATTATATGAGAGATTTTATACCACAATTAGCTGATATCTCAGAACCTCTTAGACTTTTGCTTAAAAAAGACGTTGAATTTTTTTGGCTATTCTTTTCGCTTGCAAGAATTTTTACTGTTACATATACGGTCAGGAAATATAAATTATTACCGATTACAATCCCTTTTTAGGAATTATGTCTAAATCCCCTCAAATAGATTGCAAAGAATCAAATTAAAACTGGAAATATATAACATAAAATTAATTTCCTTACCAGGAAATTTTCTGTACGTTGCTGACTTATTATCTAGAAACTATAAATACGAAGAAATACTACAAAGGGAATTAAGTGGTATTAATGCTGCTGTTCATGCTATTAATATTAGTGATGAAAAAAGAAAATTATTTCAGATTGAAACAAAAAACAACCCTACATTAAAGAAACTTTACGATACCATAAATAGTGCATGGCCTACTGATAAAAAATTTCTTTCTTCTGAATTAAAATACTTTTAGAAACATTGGCCTTAGCAGACCTTTTTGTTGAAGACTCGCTAATATTTTTCAATGACAGAATAGTAGTCCCCAAATCATTACAAAAATTTAGTTTAGAACAACTTCACTTATCCAACTTGGGGAGAGAAAAAACCACAACAAAGGCAAAGTCAATAGTTTTCTGGACTCATATGTATATGGATTTTGAAAACATGATTTATAAGTGCGAAATCTGCCCAAAAATACCCTTGATTAATCATGAAGTACCAAACTTACCCTTGATTACCAAAACGGGACCCTTGATTAATCATGAAATACCAAACTTACTATTCTATAAGATTGGAATGGACATTATGCAAATTAAAGGAAGATCATTTCTCGTTGTTGGGGATCACTTCTCAAAGTTTCTGGAAATTATACCAATTCAATCAAAAACATCAAAAACTATAATAGAAAAACTGTATATATTATTCTCAACCCATGGCATCCCTAAGGAAATCATAACAGACAACATGCCATTTCATTGTTATAACTTCAAACAATTTGCTAAAGACTTGGATCTCGAGATACAAATCAGTAGTCCCTTATATCCAAAATTAAACGGCTCTGCTGAAAATATGGTAGGAATAGAAAAATTTAGTTAAGAAAAGTGGATGCAAAATTAACGAGGAAGAATACAGTTGCCTTTGTCAACTCTTAGATACCCGTACGAACCGTTAGTATGTTCACAGCTTGTCACTTTGCTTACAATATTATTTTTTTAATATTTTAGTATTTTAAAATAATTTGGGTGAATTTTATAATTTCTAGAACTATGGGTTCTAGATATATTCAAACTATATGTTTATACATTCTTCAAAGGCAAATTCTAACCTTCCACATAACGATCATCAATCCAGAACTTTTTCAAATATTCTATAGTACCATTTAATACTAAGCGGTAAATGTATATTAAATTTACTTAGTACAAAATAGTAAATATAATTTTAAATATTATATTATATTATATTTAAATATTCCATTGACAGAATAATTTCTTATAAGTACAATAAAATACATATATGTATGTAAATACGGCGCTATATAATTTATACATCTATACTCTTATCATTCATTCACTAGTGACATATACGATATGTAAATAAACATAATATTATATAAGTATGTATATATATCAATATCATATAAATAAAAATTCTTCAAGCAACCGTTATGTTGTTTATTTACTTACAATTTTTTGTACTATGCATTATATCTTCAATAATTCCAAATTATCGAGTAAAACAATATTCAAAAAAATCGTTAAGAAATTTGTTAGAAAATTTGAAAAAATCAAGTAACACTTTCGTCAATTATAAAGTAACCCTATATTATTAAAAAAAGTTGTTAACAGAAATAAAAGTATAATGTTGAAGCTTTAATTTTTGTGGATTACTTCAAAAAAATTTTAACAGGTGTTCAAGTTACAGGTGTTTAAAAATAGGAAATTTTCAGTTTTTGACCCCTTACAGCTCCTAAACGGGGACTCATACTTATTTTCAAAGATTTAGTTTCTGTCAAAATTTCAAGTTTCTAACTTAAAGCGTTTAGAAGATAGAAGGGTTAAAGGATTTTGCAAAATTTGAGTTTCGCATAACGGTAAATTAAGACACCGTATGCCACAACTATATATTTATTGTATATATACTTTTAAAGCTAATAAAAGTAATAATCGTTTCGCGTTTTCAAAATGAAGATTTACTGTATACAACTTGTGCTATAACAATTTAAATATAGAGCTTTTTTGAACCTTTGGGGAGCTGTAGTTCCGTAACGGATGGGGCTACAAAAAAAAGTTATAAAAAATAAAATTAATATTTTTGTGAGATCTATCAGCGGTTAAAATTTCATAGCTCTATTTCAAAAAAAATATGGGGATCTAAAAGTTAGGTGTTCGAGAGCTACCCTAAGGCTTGGTCCAAACTTAACCAAAAAAAGTAGGGAACCTACAAATTACTCCCAGAACATTTTGTGTAAATTTCAAGATTCTAGCTTTCTTAGTTTTTGAGTTAGCGTGCTGACGGACGGACATGGCTCAAAAGTCTTAGAATTTTTTTCTGATCCGATCCATACCTTTGAAGGTATATCTAGCTCGCTTATTTCGAGGTGTTACAAACGGAGGAGTAATTTTATTATACCCGATCCTATCGTACGGGTATAATAAGAAAAAAGCTCAAAATACTTAACTCGCCATCTAATGCATTCTACTGTTGCTTATTTTTAAATATAATATAATATTAATTAAATATAATATAATATAATATTTAAAATTATATTTACTATACTATATTTATTATATTTACTAAGTAAATTTAATATACATTTATCGCTTAGTATTAAATGGTACTATAGAATATTTGAAAAAGTGTTGGGTTGATAATTGTTATGTGGAAGGTTAGAATCTGCTTTTGAAGAATGTACATATAAACATATAGTTTGAATATATGTACAACCCATAATTCTAAAAATTATAAAATTCACCCAAATTATTTTAAAATACTAAAATATTAAAAAAATAATATTGTAAGCAGAGCGACAGGCTGTGAACATACTAACGGTTCGTACGGGTATCTAAGAGTTGACAAAGGCAACTGTATTCTTCCTCGTTTATTTATTTATTTCAGTGTTTTACTTAATCTAGTTTTACAAAACTTATAAAAATAAATTTTTATGATTATTTAAAATAATTTATAATAAACATAACATATTTAAAAAAAATAAAAAAATAAAAATTAAGAAAAATACGATGAAAGATCATTCTTTGTAAAAAAAAGAATATATTACAGTGTCGAATGATCTCTGCATATAACATATTATTAATTTGTTAATAAAATGTGGAAAAAGTGGGGTTGAATTTTTACTCCTTTTTCTTTTTTTCTTTTATTTAATATTTTATACATATCATTTATATATTTATTTCATACTGAGCATATTTGTGTAGTACAACAAAACAAACACAACTTTAATACAAACTTTAAATAATTATTCTTATACTTGAACTTTCATTAGATTCTCAGCACATTCATAACTGATATTCAGTAACCAGGATTTTAAGTATTTTAAGAATTTTGGTAATACTCTAATATTTTTAATTACATCGGGAAGTTTATTGAATACCCGAGGAGCTACTATTTTATAAAAATGACAATAATGCATTTTATTGAACCATGGAGTTCTGATTGGATGTTTCTTATTTATTCTTATATTATAATGGAGTGCATAACGTACGTGCATATATCCTGATCGCATAAAAAATAATTTCAGGGTTTTATAAAAGTATAGATTATTTATAGGGAGGATAAATAATTTTTTAAACAATTCAAAGCTAGAAGACAAGCGATTTCTCCTACATAGTATTCTAATGGCATGTTTCTGAGATATCAGTAATTTTTCTAATTTTGATTTATAAGTACCAACCCAGCAGACTAATCCATATTCTAATTTAGAATGAAAAAGAGCATGGTAGACACTAGTGGAAACTTTTTCAGAACTATAAAGTCGAATGTGACATAATTGTCTGATAACTTTATTAAAATATGTTTATAGGTACAAGATGTGTTCGGACCAATTAAATTTTTTATCAATAAAAATTCCCAAATATTTGTAATGCTTCACATTTTCAATTTCAAAACAATCCACGTGACAAATTTGAGCAGTATCACTTTTTATTATCAAATCTGGAGTAATTGGGAATTTCATGCAACCTGGTGAGTGGTAATTTAAGTTATAGTCAATGTTATAGTTAGAATGAATATTAAAATTTGTATACTTAGTTTTTGGACTAAGGACCAATTTATGCTTGAAAAATCAACGACGTAATAAATCAATGTCATTGTTTAAATCAACAAATATATTAAAATAATTTGTACAAGAATATGTAAATACGGTGTCGTCGGTAAATGCAGTAACTTTACCCTTAAATTGTTGAGAGAACAAGGAATTTATAAATATATTAAAAAGAATTGGACCCAAAACTGATCCTTATGGAACACCAATATTAATTTGTAGTATATCACTATGAACCCAATTTTCTTTTACAATTTGCCTTCTATCACTAAGGTAAGATGAAAACCAATCATAAATGAAACCCCGAAAACCTGCATTATGGAGTTTTCTAAGGAGAATGTTATGATATACAAGATCGAAGACTTTTGTAATGTCCACAAATAATGCAGAAGAGACTTTACAGCAGTTTAAAGCTTCATAAATTTCTTCAGAAAACTTAAGCAGAGCATTCTCTGTAGATTTGCCCTCCAAAAATCCAAATTGTGATGCATTGAAAAAATTAGATTTATTTAAAAATTTCATTATTCTTGCCTTCAAGGCTTTTTCAAATAATTTTGAGAAAGTTGAAAGAATAGATATTGGCCGATAGTTGTTTGCATCTAAGCTGCTACTCTTCTTAAACAAAGGTATAACCTCCGCGATTTTTAGTTTTTGTGGAAAAACCCCAGATGTTACACTTTTGTTGAAAATATAAACTAATACGTCGACAATTTGATAGGATATATTCTTAATAATATTACTGGAGATATTATCAGAAGTTTTTGAGTTGGAAGATTTCAATCCTTTAATTAATTTCAGCAATTCTATAGTAGTTATTGGTTCAAAGAAAAAATTATTTATTTGCGAAGTTTCATTAATGATATTTAAATTAGCCAAGATGTCTGAATTATCAAATAAATCAGACGAATTATATTTTTTTGAAACATTTATAAAAAAATGATTGAAATGATTTGAAATATACATGAGTCAGACACAACTTCATTTCCAATTTTTAATTTAATATTATTATTTAAACCTTTATTATTATTTAAAACTTGATTGACAAGCTGCCATTTTTTTTTTAAATTACCTCTGCAAGAATTAATTTTATGAAGAAAGTACTGATCTTTGCAGTTAGTTATTTCAGATTTGATATTTTTACAAAGCTTGTAGTAAATTCTTTTTAATCTAATGTTATTTGCTTGTTCCTTACATGCTTTTAAAATTTTATTTCTCTTTTTGATTTTTATAATGATTTCGTCTTTCATCCATGGTTTGAGTCTTGTATATTTGTGAAATATGCTCGAAGAAGGAGTTATATTTTCATTTATATAAAAATATAAAGTAAAGATAAAATTATCAAAGCAGATTGATGCGTAATCTTCATAATAGATATCATTCCAAAATTCAAAGTTGAGAGCCATGCGTAAGCTTGTAAAATTTATTTTTTCAAAATTTTTTGAATTATTGTTTTCCGTCACAGAAAAAGTATTGTTAAAATTAATTCCAGTCATAACATGATCTAAAATCATAATATTCTCAGTAAATACATGCAAACAGTGATTACAGTTCTTACAGCACCTGTAAAAAATATGGTCAATACAAGTAGATGATAGAGATGTAATTCTAGTTGGTTCATTAATCAAAGAAATAAAGCCATTGGAAGACATTAGTAGTACGTAATCTTCAGTATCTTGCGAATTGTTTAAAATATCTATATTTAAGTCACCCAAAACGACACAATTTTTATACCCATATACTCCCCAAAGGTTCAAAAAAGCTCTATATTTAAATTGTTATAGCACAAGTTGTATAAAGTAAATCTTCATTTTGAAAACACCAAACGATTATTACTTTTATTAGCTTTAAAAGTATATATACAATAAATACATATTTGTGGCATACGGTGTCTTAATTTACCGTTATGCGAAACTCAAATTTTGCAAAATCCTTGAACCCCTCTATCTTCTAAACGCTTTGAGTTGGAAACTTGAAATTTTGACAGAAGTTAGATCTTTGAAAATAAGTATGAGTCATTTCAGAAATTTTTTTTGTATCACTCCCCGTTTAGGAGCTGTAAGGGGTCAAAAACTGAAAATTTCTTATTTTTAAACACCTGTAACTTGAACACCTGTTAAAATTTTTTTGAAGTAATACACAAAAATTAAAGCTTCAACATTATACTCTTATTACTGTTAACAACTTTTTTTAATAATATAGGGTTACTTTATAATTGACGAAAGTGTTAATTGATTTTTTCAAATATTCTAACAAATTCTAACGAATTTTTTGCATTTTGTTTTACTCGATAATTTGAAATTGTTGAGGATATAATGCATAGTACAAAAAAATGTAAATAAATAAACAACATAACGGTTGCTTGAAGAATTTTTATTTATATGATATTGTTATACATACATACTTATATAATATCATGTTTATTTACATATCGTATATGTCATTAGTGAATGAATGATAAGAGTATAGATGTATATTATATAGCGCCGTATTTACATACATATATGTATTTTATTGTACTTATAAGAAATTATTCTGTCAATGGAATATTTAAATATAATATAATATAATATTTAAAATTATATTTACTATTTTGTACTTTAGTACTTTAGTACTTTTTTGTACTTTTGTACTTTGCTTAGTATTAAATGGTACTATAGAATATTTGAAAAAGTTTTGGATTGATAATCGTTATGTGGAAGGTTAGAATCTGCTTTTGAAGAATGTACATATAAACATATAGTTTGAATATATGTACAACCCATAGTTCTAGAAATTATAAAATTCACTCAAATTATTTTAAAATACTAAAATATTAAAAAAATAATATTGTAAGCAGAGTGACAGGCTATGAACATACTAACGGTTCGTACGGGTATCTAAGAGTTGACAAAGACAACTGTATTCTTCCTCGTTTATCTTGATTTTTTTAAGAAATGTGCTAAATTCATTCAGAAAAATACTTATTCTATATTTTTGGAGTCTATAAACACAAATAAAGCAATATAATTCATTATCCATTTTACAGTCTAACTTCAAAATATCAGAACCATTCAAATTAAAATTGGTGACGTCACAAACTATATCATTTTTAACAAAAACAGCAACTCCACCCGACGAATAGCTATTATTACAACAAGCATAAAAATTAAAACCTGGAATATTATAATTAGAAATTTCATTTTCGTAAATCCATATTTCACTTAGAAATATAATATTTGGAAAACATTTAAGAGATAACATGTGCGCATAAAAAAAATCAAAATTTTTTCTTAGGCTTCAAATGTTTTGTTGTACTACAGAAAATTTAGAAAAATTTACATTTACATTACATTTGCAAGTAGAAGGTGAATTAGGTAGGCAGTTTAAATTTACATTGCTAATAATCATTATTTTAAAAAAAAAAAAATTTTTTTTTAAATAAAGAAAAATTTGCAATTTTAGAATATCTAATTAATATTATTAAAATCTTTAAAACATTTAATTATAAATACCTTTTCACCTTCTTTCTTTTTCATTAATAAAGTTCAATTTTTTATCCACACGTACTTAAAGCATTTTTGTTTTTTAATTTTTAAAGCTTTATTTCGCAGTAATCGCATATAAGATGTTAAGTTCTCATTAATGTATATTGGTTCTTTTCCATATTTTTCTCCAAAAATTTGAGTATTAAAATTGATTTTTTCCTTTTTTTTCTTCTCCATTATTCTTTCTTTCACATTGTAAGTAACAAATTTAACACATACCACATTCTGCTTGACATATAGACTATTATTTTTTTTTACGGAGAGCATTTCGGAGAAAGTAGATTTTTTTTGTTTAATATAGCAGTACTCAATATCGTCACCAGAAATACTCTCACTAAGACCATTGTTAATTAGTGTTATAGCTTTGTTTTTAACGTTCTCTTTGCTTACTTCAGGAATACCCAGTATATCAATGCGGTTTCTATTTCTTGTCTGTTCAAGAAAGTTGATTTTTGTGTGTAGGTTCCCTATTTCTATCTCCATTCTTAGTTGGTTTGGTCTATATCCAATTTATTTACTGAATCAGTGGAACTAGTTGTGCTTCTTCGTGCATTTAATACAGTTGTGTCAGCAGTTGTATTGAGAGAGATATTACCAGCTAAGTATTGTTGAATTGATTTACGTCTTTCAACACTGCATAACATACACGTATAAGTTTTATTATTTGCATCCATGTATTCAATATCTCTCTCATGTAAATTGGCGCATTTTGCGTAAAAAAACTTCGAACATATGCAACATTGAATTTTTAAATCGCCTCTTACAACTTTTATATTACAAATACACGGCATTTTATAAAAGATAAAATTTAAAATAAAAATTATTTCTTCACTATTTTAATTGTATCTTACTATTATAATTAATAATACAGTTTTTATCTTCACATAGAACAAAAATAAAAACAAATAAAAAAAATTTTCAAAAAGCAAATATACGTGTTGTCCCACAACACGTAGATATATATTGATTAGTTTAATTAGTTTTATAAGTAGTAGCATACTTTTTTTTTGGCAAACTTTTAATCATAATTTGAACTGAATTGCAAATATTTATTTCTTAATTTTTTTTTTTTTTTGTTGAATCTTTATTTTTTATTTCTTTCAAATAAATGTTATAAAATTTCAATTGAACTCAAAATCACCTATATATAAAATAAAATGTATATAAGGATAAAATTAATTATAAGATAATTCTAAAGGGGGAGATGTAGATTGTGTTATTAACTGTGATACGTTCCCTCTTAATATTTGTATCATATGGTAATAATTTAATGCACTTCAAGTAAGATTCAATCAGTTTAATAAATAACTCGTAATTGATCACATGCATTTAATAATACAAAAAGTACCCAAATGATGATCATGTTAAAAGTTTATATAATCTATATGAACACAATGTTGAAGCTTGATCTTAACTGCTAAAGCTAATTATTATTCTCTCATTTTGAAAGACTCTGGCCACCCCAAAACCTTGTGGATGGTGTATAAGTCTATTAAGCTAAATAAGACACCCAATATTTCTGAAAGCAAATTTGAAATTTCAATAATCAGGTTATATCTAGTCGTTTTGATATAAATAATATATAATGAATAAATTTTTTACTACTTTAACAGATACATAAAATATACCAAACGGAGAAATTGAATATGCTTATCTTAATAATTTCTCTCAAAATATTTATAATAACTTCAGTTTAGATTCAGTGAACCTAGGGGAAGTAATTTCTGCGATTTATTCTTTAAGACTGTCTGCTCCGACAGGTTGCGATGTCGTTTCAGCTAAATTCATAAAAAACTCATTATTAACAACTCTTTTGTAACGCACTCCTTTCATGATTATTTAAAAAAAGCCGTTGTTACACCAATTTATAAAAGTGAAGATGCCACAAATCCGTCAAACTATAGACCAGTATCGGTGAAATTATTGTAAAAAAGAGACTTGACGCATTTATGCGAAATAATGGAATACTGAGCTCAGAAGAATACGGTTTTCAGAAAAATTCTAATACGGCCGCTGCTTGCCTGGCCTTAACGGATTTTATTACCAAAAATATGGATAATGGGGAATACACAACCTGTATTTTCATTGATTTATAGAAAGCATACGATTGTGTCGAACACAATGTGTACGAGTTGGTGAAACCATCAGTAATTTAGAAATGATCAAGAAGGAAGTGCCGCAAGGATCAATTTTGAGAGCAGTTTTTTTCAAAATTTATATTGATGATCTAAGACGTTTCAACCTTAACGGAAAAATACAACTTTTTGCTAACAATATAAACTATTTAAACGTTATAAACTATGCAGACTCAAGCAAAGCAAACCTTAAAACTGCTATTCTGCTAAATTTAATTCTTATTAATGAATAGTAATAAAAAAATAGGTTGATAATAAATACAAAAAAAAACTAAACTACTACTATTATAATAAAATCTTTAATGATGGCACCTTAATTCATAATGGTACTAAAATAGATGTTGTAAAGAAATATAATTATTTAGGCTTAGTCATAGACAGTAAGCTCAGATGGGACGAACACATAGATCAGGTAGTAAGGGAAATTGCTTCGTATATATTTATCTTAAGAAGATTGAAAAATTTCTTAAGTGAAAGTGCGTTATTATATTTGTTATATATTCGTCCTAAGTCTTATCAAATGTTGTTTATGTTAATCCAATTTGGATAGAGCTCCACAAATTTATCTAAAACAAATTGGAATTTTACTAAAGAAAGCAATAAAAATAATACATGGTCATCCCATTCTATATCCAACCTATATGCTCTATACAGAAAAGTACATCAGTTTTCAAGTATCTGTAAAAGAGAATTATTTATAATTGCGTTTAAAATAATAAACAACAAAGTAAAACACAATTTTTTAATTCAACAGAATTTTGACTTTCACAATTACAATACTCGAAACAAATCCAAATTTTACTTATCGCTTTTTAAAACAGATAAGCAAAAAAATAATTGCTTATACAATTGGTTGAAAGTATTCAAATCTACCGGAAGAATTTAAAATAATAGAAAACCTACGCACTTAAAAAAAAATTACAGAAAAAATTCTTGTTGAGTACAATTAAAAATACATACTATCTAATTATAGATATATATTTTATTTTTTTTTCATTAGTCGTAATAAACACTCTTCGCAATATAATTTTTTTTTTTTATTTATTTATTATATTTTTATGGTCTTCTTCAAAATAAGTATTAAAATATGTAAGTAAAAATTGCATAAGCATCTAATATAGCGCTTAATTTAATTAATATATCAAACGTTTTCTTTTGACATAATGTATAACCAAAATAATTTAAGTGGGTCGTGATTTAAATTTGTATTTTATTAAATTGCATTATACTTTAAATAACAGAACAGATATATAATTATTATTAATAAGACCCAGAAATTAGATAGGGTAATACAGAGTATGTATAGCAATAAAATTTTATTTTGTAATCTTTTTAAATTTATTTAAAAATAATCTTTAAATAATTTTATAATTTATAATCTTATACAAATTTAAGTAAAATGACTTTAACAAAAAAAAAGGTAAAAAATAATTGGATGTAACAAAATGTAATTGTACAAAATATAAGTTAAGTTAATTAATAAAGCAAAAAAAAGTGTAAACTTTGTTACAAATTTTTTTTATTAATCTAATAAGATATTAACCATATAAATCGGACCAATGACTTTCAAGTTATAGCTCTTTTAATCAAATTTTTTTGTATACATAATTTAGTATGTAGATACGTAGATAAGATACTACAATTCCGTATAACAATATACGTTTTTTTTTTCTAAACTAATTTCTGTACATTAATTTTTTAATGTTATAATACGATAGCAATATTCAATTTAGCATTTCTTAATATAATATTCTCTTTTTTTAGGTGAATTCCGTAATCATAGTATACTTGTACATAATTTTATTCTTTTCTTAAAAATGTCTGTAATCAATAATTCTGTAATGTAGTAAACTATTGGACTTTTGTTTTTTTAGCACAGGTACTTTATTTAACTTTGTAAATTAATATCAAAATTATACAATTCTTTTAAATTTAGTATTTAAATTTACCGTAATGTGAAAACCAAATTTTGCATGATTTTTCTACCCTCATTACTTCGAAACATTTTGAAATAGAGACTTAACATTTTGAGGACAGAAAGAACTTTTAGAATTAGTTTAAGTTTGCTCAGAATTTTTTTTTGGACCACACCCTGTTTATGAGCTATTAGGGCTCAATAATTGAAAATTTGCTATTTTTAAACACCTCTAACTTAGGCACCGATACACATTTTACTTCGACAAGATATAAAAATTAAAGCTGTAGTAATATATTTTTAATTGTGTTAAAGTTTCTTTTTGTTGTGTAGGGCTCCAAAGTTACAACCCCTCAAAATTGCAAAAAAAAAACCATTTTCAGATGTATATTATCAGATATAAATTTCAGAATCTGCGTAATAATTTTACAATCTAAAACCGCTAGAAGACCGAAAATTTTGTAATCTCCATAAGGCAATATTAAAATTATATATAAGCAATATTTTGTAATTTACTATTTAAATTTACCATTATGTGAACACCATATTTTGCATGAAATTTATTTTGTCATAACTCCGGCACGCCTTTAGATATAAATTTTGAGATAAGCAAGAACTTTTAGAATTAGTATAATTTATATAATTAGTTTCCTTAGAAAATGTTTTTGCACCACTCCCTGTTTAAGAGCTATTAAGACTGAAAATTCAAAATCTGCTATTTTTAGGCACCTGTAACTTAAGTACCTGTACAAATTTTTCTCCGACAAGGCATAAAAATGAAAGTTCCAGTAATATATTTTTACGTGCTTAACGGTTTTTCTTAGTTATAAAGGGTTTCGGGCTTACAGCCCCTCAAAATTTCAGAAAAGTCCTATTTTCACATTTTTTCTTATTACAAAATAATTCTTAACTTTTATTTCTTAAATTCTCAAATTTTTGTGCAAGTCACAATTCTAAACAGTTTGTATTTTGTCTGTGTATTTTATTTGTATATTGCCTTTTGGAAATGTGCGCTTTTAAAACCGTTGGTTTACATTCTACCTTGCTTTCTTACATATTCATTGTCCGTCAATACTTATTTTATTTTTTTGTTATTTATTTTAGTTTAAAGTTAAAGAAAAAGTGAATTAGTAAATTTTATAAAAATATGTATTAATGTGTGAATTTTTTTTTTTTTATGCGAATTATAAAATTAGTTTAAAATATGCTTATGGCATATATATACACAAATGCAAAAATTTAAAATCTATCGATTTTTCTTGTTTTAAAAAAAGCCTATTACTTTAAAAGCCTTACATACCTATTATTTAAAAAACTTTTACATTATTTTATTTCATATTTTTTAGTTTTAAATGAAACGCATAATTTCAATTTAAATAGGTATACATACATACATACATATATGTAATGGGAGCCGTATGTAACAGCATCACAAAATTTTCCAGTAACAAAATCTTGCTTTTTTTATTAATCTTGCAACATTAAAAACTTGCAATAATAAAATCTAGCGCAAGAAAATTTAACATTTAAATATGTATATCTACATTACAAAATACATTAGAAAAAATACCTAAATTTTTAATTAATATGGGAAAAAATACCTAATTTTTTAATGAATTAGCAGGGATTTTAGAGTTAGATTAAAAAACATGGTTATACGGCTTTTCCAGAATATTTATATGTGATATAGTTCATATAGGAGGGATAAATAAAATTAAAAAAAATTATTTTAAATCTGCATTCGAGTATATTTTTTTTTTTAGGCATTTCTTTTTTAAACATTTTTTTTTCGACATTTTATTTTTAAACTTTTTCTCTATTCGGCACGATTTTGTATAAAAGATTTTGTAATGCAAGATTTTGTAGTGCAAGCTTCCATACTCAACCCATATGTAATAAAGCATTGATCATAATGTTTAATCTTTAAATCATAGACATTCGAAAGATTAAAAAAAAATATATTTACACATACATATATACTTTTATCCCAACCCGGCGGGAAAAGGAAGAGTTCCGGCATGCATGCTGAAAGCATTCCCATTAAGGTAAAAAGCGCTTCCTGTTCCATTCTTTTATTGCTTCTTTTTTCATATAAATGTCCGCAAAAAGAAGCAACGGGTTCGTACTTTTACTTCGTAAGCTTCCCATTGAGTGATTCAGAATGCATGACTGGGAAGGCATCTGGAAGTTATGACTGAGAAGGCATGTAGAATGCTATGCATTAATAAACTATAGAATGATATATTTGAATCTTATAAGTGCATAAATTAAATAACAAAAACAAGTTTTCCTTTTAATATATAAGAGTTCCTTTATTTTATACTTTTTTATGACGCTAAAACTAGTTTAATTTGATTAAATTTGTATAACAATAAATAATTTTATTGTTATACAAATTCTATAAATAAAAAAAGCAAATAAAAAAAATAGTTAATATTATTAATTTAAAAAGTTTAAACATTTTTAGATCAATTTGATCGTTTATAAAATTATCCCGATAAGGATTATAAAATATAAAAATTTTCAATTTAAGTATTCCAAAAAAAAAAAAATTATTTACATTAAAAATTAAAAAAAAAATTAAAACATTTTTACATCAATTAAATGTTTTTGTATTAAATTTATTTTTTCTGCATGGAATCCAGCTCTCATATTCTCTCCATATTGGACGAATTCAAAATTTTGGTTTTGTTGCAGCTTCTGAAATATAAAATACATATTATATATAAAAGATGTTACTGGTAATTGCCAATATGAAAAAACTTACCAAAAAGATCAATTGCAACTTTGCACTAGCGTAAATCACAGTACAATGAATCATCTAATAATTTTTTTTCTAACAATTATTATTTAAACATAAAACAAGCAGAAACATATTCGTAACGGTATCATCGAAAACAACAAAAATTCATAACTATGATAGTAATATGTATATGCTTTTTTAGAAGCGTTCTAGAATGCATGATTTATTGCTTCTCATCACACGATTTTTTTTGTTTTAAATAAGTGACTCTGGCTACCTTCCAGAGGAAGCGCTTCTCTTTTTTCCCGTTGGGAATTCATTTTTTCCTTTACATTTAAGTAAAACATGAACAGACACAAGAAGCCGAATTACTGTAAATGCCCCATCAAACAGAGAAATTATAGCTGCACTTTCAAGGCTGAAAAGCAACAAAGCGCCGGGTATAGATAGAATACCTTCAGAACTTCTCCAAGCAAACACAGGATATATAGCAGAAGTTCTTCAGCCTATCTTAGAAGAAATTTGGAACAATGAAGCCCTACCGGAAAGCTGGAAAACAGGAATCATAATAAAACTTCCAAAAAAGGGAAATCTCCAAGAATGAAAAAATTGGCGTGATATTACAGTCCTAAACACACTAAATAAATTACTGGCTCTCATAATACACTCCAGAATTGAAGCACGAATAGAGGACACCCTTCGTGAGCAACAAGCAGGTTTTAGAAAGCAGCGCAGCTGTACAGATCACTCAAATACTCTGCGTCTGATAATCGAACAATCAGCAGAATGGAAATCACCACTCTACATAACATTCGTGGACTTTGAAAGAGCATTCGATAAAATAAAACACAGGGCCATCTGGAAGGCTCTCAGAAGAAGGAATATACCACCTAAAATCAGAAATATCATCCAAAATATGTACACCAACGCCGAGTCCAGGGTTCTCCACAATGGAAACCTTAGCGATCCGATAAGCCTCAAGGCTGGAGTCAAACAAGGATGTCCACTTTCCCCAATCGTGTTCAACATCGTTCTCGACGACGTATTGGAAGAATCACTAATACACCAAGCAGGAATCAATTGGACCCTTACAACTCGCATAGAGGACCTCGAATATGCTGATGATATTGCTCTACTTGCACATACACATAGGAATATGGAACAAAAACTAGATTCCCTAAACACAAAAGCACATAAAGTAGGACTCAATATAAATATTGCAAAAACAAAGTCCCTAAGATTGAATGCAAACAATTCCAATCCACTAGCAATAAACAACACATACATAGAGGATGTGACAAGTTTCAACTACCTTGGCAGTATTCTAACCGCAAACGGAGGAGCAGAAGAAGACATTGAGAATCGAATAAAATTAGCAAAGATGGCATTCGAGAGACTTTGGCCAATCTGGAGATCACCACAGTTAACCAAAGGCACGAAAATAAGGATATATGAAGCCTGTGTGAAATCGATTCTACCCTACGGTGAAACCGGGTTAATCAAAAACTCTTCAACAAATAAATTACAAGTATTTGAAAATAAATGCCTCCGAACAATTCAAAATATAAGATGGCCTAACAGAATATTAAATGAGGACCTACTAACTATCTCTAGACAAGAAACCATACTCTGCCAAATCAAGAAAAAGAAATGGAGATGGATAGGTCACACACTTCGGAAAGCACCAGAGAACATTGCACGCCAGGCGCGCGACTGGAATCCACAGGGAAAAAGAAGTGTGGGTAGACCTAAAATAACATGGAGAAGGTCTGTGGCTAAGGAAATTGATAATATCGGTAAAACATGGGCAGAAATCAAACATTTGGCCCACAATCGAGTGCGATATAGAGGCTTTGTGGAAGCCCTATGCTCCCCCAGGGGGTAAAACAGGTTAAAAAAAAAAAAAAACATAAACAACACAAACAAAATTAACGATGAATATTGAAAAAAGAAAACAGAAAAGAAAAATAAAAGTTCGGTAGTTTGTTTGCTAAATTACAGAATTAATTATAGACATTTTAAAGTAAAGAATAAAATTGTGTATACGGAATGAGAATTTGCTTAAAAAAAGAATATTAACAAAATACTATTGCTAAATGCTAATGGCAATCGTATTATAACATAACTTAGAAAACCGTATTACAGAATAGTATTATAACATCATCGAATTCTAATATACTTACATCGTATGTAAACAAAAAATCCATTACTGTTATTAACGTAAATATCTATATGCATACATACAATGCAACAAACAATAATTTAAAAATGATTGCCGTTTCTTTGTATGTGTTTGATGAAAAAGAAAAATGTATAAAATTATATATAACATATAGTTTTGTCTTTACTGAGTAATAAATTCTGTTAAAAATCTGTAATGTCTTTGTATGAAAATTTTATTTTGCTAATTTAGTTAACTTCTCTACTGTTTCTTGGTATTATTATTTTATAAAAATAAAATAAAAAAATTAGAATTTGTTTAAAAATTAAAACCAGGCAATTAGAGAAAAGTATTTTAAAATTCCAACAAATAAAATAAAAATTTGCAAACAAAAAGTATTTCTCTGTATTCGACTGTAGAGAAGGTTTTTTTCAAATAAAAGTGGATGACGAGTCAAAAAATCTATGTACCTTCAGTACACCCTTTGGACTTTTTAGATACAAGAGGCTACCGTTCAGTCTTAAAATTGGACCTTTAATCTTTCAAAAGGCGAATGAAAGAGTTTTTGGTGATATACCTAACGTTATAATATATATTGACGATATCTATATAGCAACAGAAGACGAAAAGAGTCATGATGAAACCTTTAAACTATTACTAGACAGAGCAAGAGAAAAAAACATAAAGTTAAATCCAAACAAATTTTAATATAAACAAACAAAAATTAATTTTCTCGGTCATGAAATTTCAGAACAGGGTATAGGGTGTGATAAAAGTAGATTGATAGGAATAGAAAATTGCACCAAAAACTAAGACTGAACTGCAAAAACTCTTAGTACTAATAAATTATATGACAGATTTTATACCACAATTAGCTGATATCTCAGAACCTCTTAGACTTTTGCTTAAAAAGGACGTTGCATTTTTGTGGTACGAAAGCCACAGTAAGTGTCTAAACAACATAAAAAACTTAATCTCAAAAGCACCTGTTTTAAAAAGTTTTGATTAAAAAAAAGAATAACTATACAAACAGACGCATCCAAATCTGGTTTAGGGGCTTGCCTTACGTAAGAAGGAAGACAAGTTTCCTTTAGTAGTCGCTCCTTATCCGAAGAAGAACACAGATATCCATAAATCGACAAGGAGTTTTTGCTATCCTATTCGCTTGCAAGAGTTTCTCTGTTACTTATACGGTCAGGAAATAGAAATTATCACCGATTATGAACCCTTTTTAGGAATTATGTCTAAAGAATAAATTCCCTCAAATAGATTGCAGAGAATCAAATTAAAACTGCAAATATATAACATAAAAATAACTTACTTACCAGGAAAATTTCTCTACGTTGATGACTTATTATCTAGAAACTATAAATACGAAGAAACAGTACAAAGTGAATTAAGTGGTATTAATGCTATTAATATTAGTGATGAAAAAAGAAAATTATTTCTGTATTAAAGAAACTTTACGATACCATAAATAGTTCATGGCCTACTGATAAAAAAATTACTCCCTTCTGAACTAAAATACTTTTAGAAACATAAAGCAGACCTTTTCGTTGAAGACTCGCTAATATTTTTCAATGACAGAATAGTAGTACCCAAATCATTAATTAACAAAAATTTATTTTAGAACAACTTCGCTTATACCACTTGGGTATAGAAAAAATCACAACAAGAGCAAAGTCAATAGTTTTCTGGACTCATATGTATACGGATATTGAAAACATGATTTATAAGTGCGAAATCTGTCAAAAATACAGAACTTCGAAAACCAAGGAACCCTTGCTTAATCATGAAATACCAAACTTACTATTCAATAAGATTAGAATGGACATTATGCAAATTAAAGGAAGATCATTTCTCGTGGTTGGAGATTACTTTTCAAAGTTTTTGAAATTATTGAATTGCTATCAAAAGCATCAAAAACTATAATAGAAAAACTGTATATATTATTCTCAACCCATGGCATTCCTAAGGAAACCAAAGCAGACAACATGCCATTTCATTGTTATAACTTCAAACAATTTGCTAAAGAATTAGATCTCGAGATACAAGTCAGTAGTCCCTTGTATCCAAAATCAAACTGCTCTGCTCAAAAAAATTGTAGGAATAGCGAAAAATTTAGTTAAGAAAAGCGGGTGCAAAAATAAAAAGCTATAGCTAGCGCTTCTTGAAATAACACAAATAATAAAAACAACAAAAAATACTACGATCTAAATGCAAAGAAAAAGCCAAACTATCATAAAGGCGATAAGGTATGAGTTCAGTGTGAAAAAAAGTGGAAATCGGGCTTGATTTAAGAATTAGATTTAAGGTCCTACTGGGTTGAATTAGAAAATGGGCAAGTAGAATGTCGCAATTCAAGTTTTATAAGAAAAAGGTTTTGAACAAATACTAAAAATACAAAAATAAATGAAAACATATACAAACATATACCATAATTATGTCTTTAAAAAAAAAAGAAAAAAAAAAGCGGATTAGTTTAATTAGTTTTATAAGTAGTAGCATAAATTTATTTTTGGCAAACTTTTAATCATAACTTAAACTGAATTGCAAATATTTATTTTTAAGTTTTTTTTTTTAGTTGCATCTTTATTTTTATTTTTTATTTCTTTCAAATAAATGTTATAAAATTTCAATTGACCTCGAAATTATCTATATATAAAATAAAATGTAAATAAGAATAAAATTAATTATAAGATAATTCAAAAGAGGGAGATAAATAATGTGTTATTAACTGTCATACGTTCCCTCTTAATATTTGTATCGTATGGTAATACTTCAATGTACTTCATGTAAGATTCAATCAGTTTAATAAATAACTCGTAATTGATCACATGCATTATTAATAATAATACAAAAAGTACCCAAATGATGATCATGTTAAAAACTTATATAATCTATATGAAAACAAAGTTGAAGCTTGATCTTAACTGCTAAAGCTAATTATTATTCTCAACAAATTTTGAAAGACTCTGGCAACCCCAAAAACTTGTGGATGGTGTATAAGTCTATTAAGCTAAATAAGACACCTAATATTTCTGGAAGCAAATTAGAAGTTATTAATTTCAATAACGAGGTTATATCTAGTCCTTTTGATATGAGTAATGTAATGAACAAATTTTTTACTACGATAACAGATACATAAAATATACCAAACGGAGAAATTGAATATGCTTATCTTAATAATTTCTCTCAAAATATTTATAATAACTTCAGTTTAGATTCAGTGAACTTAGGGGAAATAATTGCTGCGAATAATTCTTTAAGACTGTATTGCTCCGACAGGTTGCGATGTCGTTTCAGCTAAATTCATAAAAAAATATGCAGATAAGTTAGCACCCATTTTAGTAAAATGCATTAACAACTCTTTTGTAACGCACTGCTTTCCTGATTGTTTGTAATAAAAGCCGTTGTTACACCAATTTATAAAAGTGAAGATGCCACAAATCCGTCACACTATAGGCCAGTATTGGTATTATTTATCAGAAATAATGGAATTCTGAGCTCAGAACAATAAACATTTTTACATTCATTAAAAGTTTTTGCTTTAAATTTATTTTTTCTGCACGAAATCCAGCTCTCATATTCTCTCCAAATTGGGCGAATCCAAAATTTCGGTTTTGTTGCAGCTTCTGAAATATAAAATATATATTATATATAAAATATGTTACTGGTAACTGCCAATAGGAAAAAACTTACCAAAAAGATCAATTGCAACTTTGCACTAGCGTAAATCACAGTACAATGAATCATCTAATCATTTTTTTTCTAACATAAATCAAGCAGAAACATATTCGTAACGGTATCATCGAAAACAACAAAAATTCATAACTATGATAGTAATATGTATATGCTTTTTTAAAAGCGTTCTAGAATGCATGATTTATTGCTTCTCATCACACGATTTTTTTTTGTTTTAAATAAGTGACTCTGGATACCTTCCAGAGGAAGCGCAAAAAGAAAACGGAAAAGAAAAATAAAAGTTCGGTAGTTTGTTTGCTACATTACAGAATTAATTTTAGACATTTTAGAGTAAAAGAATAAAATTATGTATACGAAATGAGAATTTGCTTAAAAAAAAGAATATTAACAAAATACTATTGCTAAATGTAAATGTACTCAGTAATAATTCTGTTAAAAATCTGTAATGACTTGAATGACTGTAATGACTGACTGTAATGACTGAAAATGACTTTGTATGAACATTTTATTTTGCTATAGTTAACTTCTCTACTGTTTCTTGGTATTATTATATAATGTATTGTTACCGGAATTTAAACTGTTTCCAAAATTTCAAGTCTCTAGCTCAACGGGAAGTGTGTCTAAAATAGCTTACAAGATTCCACGATTACTTTAACCACGAGTAAGTTCAATAAAAGCTGTTAATAATAAAAAATTGACAATATTATCAAAACTAGGTAGAATGTAAACCAACGGTTTTTAAAAGCGCACATTTCCAAACTCAATACAAACTGTTTAGAATTGTGACGTGAAAAAAAATTTGAAAATTTCATATAATAAGAAAAAACGTGAAAATATAACTAAGAAAAGCCGTTAACACGCGTAAAAATATATTATTGAACCTTCAATTTTCATGCCTCGCCGAACAAAAATTTTTACAAGTGTCTAAAAATTGCAAATTTTCGTAATAACTCTTAAAGAGGGGGCGCTACCAAAAAATTTTCTGAGGAAACTAGAACTTATAATTCTAAAAGTTCTTTCTTGTCTCAAAATTTCAGGTTTCTATCTAAAGGCGTGCCGGAGTTATGAAAAAAGAAATTTCATGCAAAATATGGTTTTTACATAACGGTAAATTTAAATACTAAATTACAAAATATTGCATAATTTTGATATTGTTTTATATAGATAAAACCTCTGATAGATAGATTGATCCTCTGGCGGTTTTAGATTGTAAAACTATTACGCAGGGCCTGAGATATATACATTTGAAAATGGGACTTTTTCGCAATTTTGAAGAGCTGCAACTTTGGAACCCTTTACAACTAAAACAAACCTTTAACACACATTAAAATATATTACTGTAGCTTTAAATTTTATATCTTGCAGAAGTAAAATGTGTACAGGTTCCTAAGTTACGGGTGTTTAAAAATAGCAAATTTTCAATTTTTAAGCCTTCATATCTCATAAACAGGGGGTGGTCCAAAAAAATTTTCTGAGCAAACTTATACTAATTCTAAAAGTTCTTTCTTGCCTCTATCTAAAAGCGTGTCGGAGTTATGAAAGTAGAAAAATAATGCAAAATTTGGTTTTCACATAACGGTAAATTTAAATACTAAATTTTAAAAAATTGTATAATTTTGATATTAATTTACAAAGATAAAAGAAATACCTGTCGAATGACGTTTTCAGATTGAAAAAATCTTAAACAGAACATATGTATTTAAAAATAGGGTTTTTTCAAAGTTTGCTGGGGTGTAGCTCCGTAATGGGAGGGGCTACATGAAAAAGTTGTTCCACAAAATTATTTTTTTTATGAGACCTACCCATGGTTAAAATTTTTTTTCTCTATCTTTAACGGTGTAGAAGTTTTGAAAACAGACGGACGGACGGACGGAAAGAGTGAGCACATTTTTTTAAAATTTTTTTGGAAATGTGCTAAAAAAACAAGATTTTGAAAAACAAGATGAAAAAAAGAAGATTTTAAAAAACAAGATTAAAAAAACAAAATTTCGTACTGCTCTCATTATTAACAACTATTATTTAAATAAGTATAAAATACATTCATTACCTTTTGAAGCTTTTGATTTTATTTGGACATTCCAAAAATTCTTTCTTGATTTTTTTAGGTTTTTTTTTACTTTATCATACCACATACCACCTGAGACCACACTTTACTAAATCAGTTCAATTTATGTAGATTTAGTGATTAATAGAACACATATACATGTATAATCAATTCCAAACATACATTCATAGATACATAAATTCATACATTTTCACTCATAGAAATAGAAATCACAAATATTATCACTCGTTCGTATGTTATCTTGTTATACCATTCTTGTTCTCAGTTTATATCAATTTCTTTTCTCAGTTTATACCATTCCCGTTCACAGATTATGCCAGTTAAAACTAAGAACGGCAAGTGCCTAAAATTTTGTAGGGAAAACAATATCTATGTTAATAATCTCGCTCGTTCCACTCTTTAAAATTAATGAGAGCGGATCGAAATCTTTTTATTCTTAATCTTATTTGCCAAAATCTTACTATTTCAATATCTCACTTTTTCAAAATCTTAATGTTTCGAAATCTTATTTTTTTTTAGTAAATCTGATTTTTCTTATCAAAAATCTTATTTTTTTCAGAAATTCCGTTTTCTGAGAAAAATTGATTTTTAAGAAAAAAAAATAATAAACATTTTTTTTTTCAAAACTCTTGCATAACACTTTACTGAAAAAAAAATCTTGAATTTAAATTTTGTTGAAAAAATCCCGAATGTTACAAACGCCTGAAAAAAATCTTGAAATCGAAAAATATCGAATTTCATTTCAAAAATATTTCGGTTAGATTTTTATTTGGTTACAAAATCAGAATTATGTACCTTTTACAGAATATGTATATATGCATACTTATTATGTATATGAGAGATTCTGAATAAGGAGGAATTTTATTAATATCTGTATATTGTTATTGCATGCATTCATTTATAATATTATATATTTAAAAAAGATATATAAATATTAAGAAGATAATTTATTACATTTTGTTCGTATCAAAGATCTTATTTAACCAAAATCAATTTTCCGGCAAATTTCAAAAAATGAAACAGAATGAAAAAAAAAAAGATTTTGGTTAAATAAGATTTTGTAAAAATAAAATTTTGGATAATAAGATTTTGTAAAAATAAGATTTTGGATAATAGATTTTGTAAAATAAGATTTTGAGAAAATAAGATTAAAAATAAAAAGATTTCGGTACAAACCCAATATTAATTATATTTACTATAGCAATATTACTTTGTTATAAATAAAATTTTTCACAATTTTAATTAAAACATTAATTTATTTAATTTAAAATTTAAAGCTATTAGTTATTAATTAAATAGTAAAATTGTTAAAACACTTCACAGTTTACAATTAACCGTTGTAAATATTTAGAAGGATCATTGCGTTGATTCAACCGACTGCGCCACTTAAGTATTTCAGTTAGCAAAGGTTTATTAAAAGAACAATTCATAATTAGTTTCAAAATATGGTTTATTTATTTTATCCAAACTTATATAACTTTATTCCTTATCCAAACTTAATTAGTTTAATTCTAATTTTACATTGTTTTATATAATGTAAAAGGTGCACACAGTAATTAATTGTACAAATTTATTAATAATATTATTGACAAACAGGAAAATTGTTGTAAAATGAGAAAGTTAAATTTTAAACTTCACATATTGTAATTTGATACATAATCATAATTCATAAATTTAAGTTACAATTGATTTTATTTAAAGGTTAATGTATTGTAATTTGATATCTTTAATTGAATTTAAATTAATTGTTAAATGTTGAGTTTAAATAGAGTTAATTCCAACAGTTGCTGTTGCGTAATGTTAGATTTGGTGGGGTGATTTGGTGATCACATAACTCGCATTAATTATAAAAAGATAAACTGGCAATTAAGCAAATGTCTATCGCGAAAAATATATTTCTTTTGCTTATGAAAATTTTATACAAATACTAAAAAACTGTTTGCACCATAATATTGTAGTAATAGAATCTAAAAAAAACCTATAAAAATTTAAAACCCTGGATTAAATGCAGCAAAATAAAATAAAAAATAGAATAAAAAATAAATTAAGAATTAAATGCAACAAGCACTCAAAAAATAATTGTTTAAAAAAATAGATGCATATATAATATGCAAAAATATATATTATGCAAAAAATTAAAAAAAATCGCGATCTCTTTATTTTAATATCGAATTTATTAAATATAAAGGTAATTGAAAAAGTGAATGGAAATTGTTAAATAACCTTAGAAATCGCAAAATTTCTGATAAAAGAATGGATTTATTCTGTAACGACACTATCATCTCTGACTAAGAAATAATTGCGAATGAATTTAATGATTATCTATCGTTAATTATGCTAGCTATAAATCTTAATTACAAAAGTTAACCCAGGTCCTTGTCACAGGAAATGACTGGGAGTAAGAGAAGATTATCGCAAATAACATAGCTTCGTATTTAAGGAAATTTCATCTTTTAAAATATGGAAAATAATAAAACCTTTAAATAACTTTAGGACATGTTATATATATTTTTAACTACGTACTAAAAGAAATTGCTCTTAACATAGCTGATGTACTCGCGTATTTATTTAATTTAAGTTTGTCACAAGGTGTTTTTGCAGATCACTTTAAAATGCAAGTGTTTAGCACTATTTAAAAAAGGAAATTGGAAAGACAAAACTAACAATCACCCTTTTTCACTACTACCTACTAATTTTAAAGTATTCGAAAAGTTAGTGAAACCAAGAATAATTCTATACTTGAACAAATTAAACTTTTTCATCCACAACCAATTATTTAAATCTAGTTGTTGATATAAATTAAGAAATTGGTTTACCCATAAATTAGTTGCTAGTAACAAAACTAAAAGAATGTATTATAAACAAAATTAATTTCTTAGGCGTTATCATTATATAATGTATCATAAACATACATTAGGGTTAAAACATTATGTACATTCTATCATAAATTAACTATATACATAGAGTATTCACGTCGAAGAAAAAAGTTAGACAATTTTTTTTAATTTCGTAATATCAAATTGATCGTATTTTTATAGTTTATCTTTTTCTGTTTGTATGTCAATCGATGTATGTACATCTGTATAAATTTCTTCATATAATTTTTTTGACTTTTTAAAAAAAGAAAAAACCTCGATTCTACCTCGATTTTTGTTTTAATGCATTTCTCTGCCACATAAATATGTACAGGAAATTACACAGCCTTTCCTGTTCAGGTGTGGCTGTAAATGTCATAGGGGGGATAACGACGTGTGTGGGATTCGAACCAACACTCCCTCGGTATTTACAGCATATTTTATACGCTCTTACCCACTAGGCCCCTCTCAATTTTTATCAATCAATTTTAGTTATTTTCAGAACCCAACACCAATTCTATAGGTACAAGAATTATTATTGTAAAAGTATAAAATATGAAAAATGTGTATATTAATATAAATTTAGAGTTATTTTCATTCCCTCTAAAAAATATACTTTTTTCTTTTTAATCAATGGAACATTTTCTAAGTAATTCTTACAATATTTTAAAATTTCAAACGACAAGCTTATTTTATATGCTATTTATTTAGTTTTATAGCAGATCGATATTTATTATCAGAATATAATAATCCACTGTTGATACATTCAAAAAGTTTATCAAACACTTATACAAAATTTTTGCAACTTCTTTAGTAACACTTTTACCACACGTATCAATTATTGTTCTAATAACGGTACTCACTATTCTACTAAATATTTGTGTTGCTAATTTAACTCTAATTTTTTCAAAAGTATTCGGGTTAATATGTTGTTTAGTTAATTTGGTACATATCTTAGTTTTTCAATTTATTTGAACTTTCCATAATTCTATGAGAACTTTAAAGCTTATAATACCATCTGAGGTTTTCAAATCGGAATCCATTAATGCATTTCTAACAGATTTAATTAGATGCAAAAAATGTTTTATTATTATAATTAAACAAGGTAGAATTTAAACCAACGGTTTTAAAAGCGCACATTTGAAAATGTTTTCTTAGGAATTTTTAAATCAAAATTAGCTTGGGTTCTAATATGCTGGAGAGAAGCATACCAAAACAAAACAGTTTAGTAGTTCTTTATCCAAATACAAGCACTTTATATTACTATTTGAACATCAAATTTTTAATACTAATTTTAAGTCAAAAAAAAAAGCTAATTTAGTATTTAATTTTTATTTGATTAGTAAGAATTTCACTTTACATTATCATCTTAATTTACTAACAAAAAAACTATTATATTTCCACGCTTAATTTATAAAATGTTTTTTATTTTTATTCTTTTACTTAACTTACAATTTACATAACATAATTCTTTTACATTACTTAAATTACTTATATTACTATTCAAATATACACATATTTATTACTACTAATTTTACTTAAAAACGAGGAAGAGTGCAGTAGAGTAGACTGTGTCAACTCTGGGATACCCGTATGAACGTAATATATCCTGTTTCTATAAAACTTGATCATCTTTTAAAAACATTCAGATGTTTTAGTACAGAACTACAGAGATATATTTATGTAAATTGTGGAGTTGTATGACAGCTACCCGAATCTATTGCGCCTAGCTTCATTTAGTTCCAAGAAATGCAAGAAGCCTGAACCGGCTGCTTTAGACCAATCAAATTTTACAAAAGTTTTTGGCATGCAACTCGACACTTTTTCACTAAATTTCAGATAGCTAGCTTCAATAGACACTGAGTTATTTTCATTTAAAAAGTGAAGTTGTATGGCAACTATCCGAACCTGTCATATCATCACAACCAAATTTTACAGAAGTTGTTGCCATAAAACTGGATCATCATTTGCAAAATTTCAGATACCTAGATTGAATAGACACTGGGTTATTTCCATTTAAAGAAAGAAGTTGTATGGCAGCAACTCGAACCCAGCGGCCGAAAATGCTGGAGTTAATTAGCAAAACTAACAATTTTGCAAAAGTGACGTAAAAAAATTTCAGCCTATTAGCTCCTTTATTTTTTGAGTTATCGTGCGGATGAACACTGAGTTATTTTCATTTCAAATGACAAGTTGTATGGCAGCTACCCGAACCTGTTGCACCAGCACAACCAAATTTTGCAAAAGTTGTTGCCATAAAACTTGATTATCGTTTGCAAGATTTCAGACGCTTAGCTTCATTAAGTTCCAAGAGGTGCAAGAAGCCTGAACCGGCTGCTCTAGACCAACCAAATTTTACAAAAGTTGTTGGTCTGTAACTCGACATATCTTTACTAAATTTCAGGTTCCTAGCTTCAATAAACACTGAGTTATTCTCATTTAAACGGAGAAGTTGTATGGCAGCTACCCGAAATCGCCGCACCACCACAACCAAATTTTACAGAAGTTGTTACCATAAAACTTGATCATCATTTGCAAAATTTCAGAAACCTAGCTTTAATAGATACTGAGTTATTTCTATATAAAGATAGAAGTTGTATGGCAGCTACTCGAACCCGCCGACCGAAAATATTGGATTTAAATAGCAAAACTAAATTTTTGCAAAAGTGACGTAAAAAAAATTTCAGCCTCCTAGCTCCTTTATTTTTTGAGTTATCGTGCGGACGGACGGACGGACGTACATGGCTTAATCGACTCAGAATTCGATTCTGAGCCGATCCATACCTTTGACAGACTCCTTTAAGGTATCACAAACGTAATGGCAAATTTATTATATCCTTGAATATAGTTCATACGGGTATAAAAAAAAATTTCTTATACCCTACACATTAAGTATAGGGTATATTAACTTTGGTATGGTGTTTGTAACCACCAAAAGAAGCGAGTTAGGTATAGTCATGTATATATTTTCTGAATCAGCATCACCTCCTGAGTCGATTTAGCGATGTCCGTCCGTCCGTACGCACGATAACTCAAAAATAATGATGCTATCTTGATAAAATTTATACTGTAGGTTAACAACGACTAAAGTAAGGCGGAGATTGTAAATGGGCGAAATCGGACCATGCGTTCGGGTACCTCCCATACAACTTCCAAAACCGAATACGTATATCTTCGAAATTAATAAAGACAGAAACTTAAAATTTTGTACGAGGCTGTGTTTTCCTGAATTCCTGATATCCCTAAAATTTGAGATGAATTGGAGTGGTTGTTCAGGTAGCTCCCATACAACTTTCAAAATCGAACAAGCATATCTTCGAAGTTAATAAAGATAGAAACTTCAAATTTGGTACTAGGGTGTTGTTTCCTGAATCCTTTATTTGACCAAAATTTGAGATGAATTGGAGGAGCTTTTGGGGTACCTGCCATACAACTCCCAAAACCGAACAAGCGTATCTTCGAAATTAATAAAGATAGGAACTTCAAATTTGATACGAGGGTGCTGTTTCCTAAATCCCTGATTTGTTTAAAATTTGAGATGAATTGGAGTGATCGTTCGGGTACCTCCCATAAAACTCCCAAAACCGAACAAGCATATCTTCGAAATTAATAAAGATAGAAACTGCAAATTTGATACAAGGGTGTTGTTTCCTGTATCCCTGATTTGTCTAAAATTTCAGATGAATTGGAATTGTTGTTCGGGTAACTCCCACACAACTCCCAAGACTGAACAAGCATATCTTCGAAATTAATAAATATAAAAACTTGAAATTTGATATAAGAGTATTCTATCCTGTTCTGATGATGTCTCTAAAATTTGAGATGAATTGGGGTGGTGGTCCGGGTACCTTCACACACTTCCCAAGACCTTACAAGCATATCTTCGAATTTAATAAAGATAGAAACCTGAAATTTTGTACAAAGGTTGTAAAAGCATTTATTTTTTTTTAGCTTATATTAAATACCTAACTAAAATGACTTATGGATTTTTAATTTAATTTGAATTTTTTAGGTGTAGGGTATAAATAAGTCGGTTGCATCGACTTACTGTTACATTTACTTGTTTATTAAATTATGTTGTAATTAAATTTTTACAACATTCTAAATTTACAATTAGATATATTTCACTAATATTATTAATATTTTTAATTTTTTTTCTAATCAATTTTCTTTTACCTATACTTTTTGACATTAATTATGACACTAATTAAAATTTTAAAATTTACTGAGAATTCCTACACTTTTCCTACATTATTTTCATTCTATTATATGAATTTCCAATCGCATGTAATTTTATATTATATTGTTTTGATTTCATTATTATTTGAAAAAAATAATCAATTACATATCTAGATACTCATGTTTGTATATAATATTAAATTATGTTGTTTTGGTTTCTTTATTATATGAAAAAAATAATCGATTACATACCTACATACTCAAATGATTGCTTATGATATTCATATATTATATAAAAATTTTCATATCTTACATATTTTCATACTTTCATTGCTCATATATTATATCATTCATCACAAATATAAAAATTTTAAGTAAAAATGGAAACAGCTGATGAAATAGACATAGACTCAGATTTATTAGTTAATTATTATACAGAGGTAGGCAACCATTTAATTAATAATGAATATCGAAACAATTTTAATATATTGTACCTAAATATGCAAAGTTTTCGTAATAAATTTAATGATTTAGAATTGCTTATAAATTCATATGAATATGATATCCATGTTATAGTTCTATCAGAAATGTGGTTGAGTCATTCAGAAAATAAGCTTTTTAACTTACCAACTTACAATGTATATTTCTCCAATAGGAAATATTATTATGGAGGTGTTGCAATTTATGTGAGTGAAAAACTATATAGTACCTTAATTTTTGAATTTTTGAAGAGAAATTTCAAGAATCTAATATAGTAAGTATTAACATAACAAAACATAATATTAATATAATCAGTGTCTATAGGTCTCACAATACCTACGTCGCCGTTTTTCTTCAAAAATTAGATGTAATAACAAATAAATATAGAAACTCCATTATTTTAGGAACATGAATTTATTAAATTCAAACAATAGTAAAATCAAAAACTATTCTAGTACATTACTTAGTAATCGTTTTGTTATATATAATAATAAAACTGATAAATACGCAACAAGAACTGGAAAAACATCTAAAATCAAATATTTTTTTTATATTCTAAATACTTCACTATCTGACCATCAACGGCTTTTTATAAGTGTTGGTCTAAAACCTATTAAAAGAAAACAAAGTCAAAAAAGTTCTAAATTATGCCAACTTAGAAAAAAATAATTTAAAGCTATATAATGATTTCAATAAATTTGTATCTGATCTCAGCACTCTGATAGAAAATAACACACAAGTTTATAAAGCTGTTGAAAAGAAAAAAAAAGCATGGATCATTTTATATATATACAAAGAAATATCCAAATGATATCCGTGTTAAAAAGCTTTACAAAGATATTAAAGAGAAATTAAAAACCTTGTTGCTGAAGCAAAAAAACAAATTTACTTTGATGAATTTAATAGGGATCCGGGAAATAGTAAAAAACTGTGGGACTTATATAAGAAAGTTATGTTTAATAAAGATTCTTCGAATTCTTCTAATTATATTAAAGTATTAGAACATAACAATCAAATTATTTCTAACGAATGAACATAAATCATAGCTGAATCAATGAATAATATTTTCATGAATGTTACAGACTAACTTGACATTTCTACACTCACTGTAAACTATAATTATTTGAATCAATTTTCAAAAAACATTTATTCAAACTTTAATCTGAGTTCAACCAATATTGAAGAAATTTTCGAGACGATTAATATGTTAAAACCAAATGCCGCAACTGGTTATCACAGCATTTCGGCTAAATTTATTAAAAAATATTCAGAATTCTTAGCTCCGTTATATGTCAAATTTATTAATATTTCATTTCAAAACGCAACTTTTCCGGGAAAGTTGAAAAAATTCTAACACAACTGTGGCGTGTCTTAATCTAACAGATTTTGTTATTAAAAACATAGACAGTGTTAGATATGTTGCATACATTTTTTTGGACTTGCAAAAATTTTTTGACTGCGTAGACCATAATATTTTACTTTATAAACTTAAAAAACTAAATTTCAATCACAATCACTAGTACCTCTAGTGTCATTAAAAATGGTCTTTTGCAAGGGTCAATTCTAGGGCCAAATCTTTTTAAGATATACATAAACGATCTTGCCAATTTAACATTAAAAGGAACAATCCAAATGCATGCAGATAATACAGTTTTAAAATATTCTGAGAATTGTGAGGCTGACTTGAAAAATTCTATTAACCACGATCTCAATATAATAGAAAGATGGCTCAATAATCAGAAACATTTACTGAATGTTAAAAAAACAAAAATTATTCTTTTAATAAAATATACAGTAGTTTTAATATGATTTATAGAAATACCGCTCTAGAAGTAGTAAAAAACTATACCTATCTTGGACTAATTTTAAATAATAAATTAAAATAATCATATTGATCATATTGTCAAAAAACAAGCCCATATATTTTTATTTTACAACCTCTGATAAATTTCTTTTCAAAGACGTATTAGGTATACATAATTTTTTCATCATATATTTTGTCAAATATTACCTATCTCAATCATATATGCTCTGGAGCTCCACAAATTGCATTAAATAAAATAAACATACTACATAAGAAAGCTATTAAAGTAATTCACTTTCATTCTAATCTTTTTCCATCAAGATTGTTGTATACAGGTAGGTTCTTAAGTTTCGATAATATTTGCACACGTGAGTTATATATTACTGCTTTTAAAATTATTAATAATTTCATTAAACATAATTTTCTGTTAAATAGAATGATTGACATACATTACCATAACACTCGAAACAAGTCAAATTTTTATCTCAGTATTTTCAAAACCGACAGTCAAAAAAATAACTGCCTTTTCAATTTTAACTGCCTAACTATATAATGAGTATAAGAGTATAACTGCCCAAAATTATATAATGATTTATATAATTATATAATTTTTAGTTATAATAACCCTATGAATATAAATTAATTAGTAATATACTGGAATTTAAAAGAAAAGTAACAGAATTTATAATTGAAAAAATACAAGTAACTAATTGAATTATGCAAACTTTAATTTGTCTAATTATGTGAAATACCTAAATTAAAATATAAAATAGCGAATTGAATTTTGAAATATGTAAAATTTAACTATAAAAAAAGAGAAAACTGTTTTTATTTTTGATTTTCAATTTCATTTTACTTTAGTTTATTCTTTTTTCTGATTAAGTTGAATTGTAATAATTCTACTGAGAAAACAAATTGACCAAACAGTTAAGGCTAGGGCTATATTGAGAAAACAAATTGACCAAACAGTTAAGGCTAGGGTATTTAGAAAACACTAAAATTAAATTTGTAAAAAAAAAAAATTATTTAATTAAATAAATAAATTTAAAAAAAAAACAAAAAATTCGTCCTTTACTAATATTTCAAAATAGTATTATTAAAATTATTTGCGGTAAAAATTGCATGCATCATTCAATTATTGGAAATTACAACTTATTTCTAAAGGAAATCTAATTAAGGCTTTTTACTTATAATCGTAATGAAACCGAAATTTTGTTAAATTCATGATGAAATGTTTTATTAAATTTGGACCTTTTTTGGATAATAATTTGCTCATGTTTGTTAAATAGCAAATGTATTTAAATATTGATTTTATTTAATGCACTTTGTAATAATTTTTTCTTATGTTTTTTCTTCCTTTTCAATAAACTGTCAAGCAGATAAGACGTATATTTTTATACTTTTAAAAGGTTATGGACCCAGTTAAAAAGAAAAATTAAAAATACGGATTAATTTGCAGAAAACCGGTGGTCAAAATGGACAAGATTTGAGGTTAGAAAAATTGAAAAATGCAGATGATTGGCCAATGAGGAAATTTCAAACAAAAATAATTTTGAACGCTGAGGACTATTAGGATATAGTTAATTGCACGACTCGTCGGCCGGCAGAAGGAGAGTAGCAAGTAGAATGGACACGGAAAGATTCCAAAACTCAAAGCATTATTGCCATAAATGTAGGACAGAAACCTTTAATTCATTTAATGAATTGTTCCACCGCTTTTGAAATGTGGGAAAAATTAGAAAACATTTCCATCCACATCTTAAAACTTGAAAAAATTGCTCAACAGTTGAGAGATTTAGGAGAACTCATGTTATAACAAAAATGTTAATAACATTACCATCAAGTTACAATAATTTTTATACCGCGTGGTAATCTACATCAATAGAAAATCAAACTCTTTCTAACCTAACATCTAGATTAATTATGGAGGATTCACGCATATGTGCACAAAATGATAACATGAACGAAGTCTTAATAAGTACCTAATCAAAAATATTTTAATAAAGTCAACAATAATAAAAAAGTACGAAAATGTCTTATTTGTAAGCAAACTGGACACTGGAAAATAAATTGCCCGCGAAGAAAAGCAAATCACAATTCTCAAAAAGGTAGTTCAGCACTTGTAAGGCAAGCATTTGTTTTAAATAATGTAAGCAACAAAAGTGATTGGTATTTAGACTCAGGTGCAAGTGCTCATATAACAAATAGAAAGGATTATTTTAAAAATCCAGTTAAAGTGCTTTAAACTGGAAAGCACTTTAACTGGAATTTTAAAACAATGCAGTTTCATGTAAAAACCGCTTTTTTATATGGTGAACTATATGAAGATATTTTTATGAAGCAACCAGTAGGATATGATGATGGAATTGATAAAGTTTGTTATTTAAAAAAATATCTTTATGTTTTAAAGCAAGCCTCATGATACTGGAACAAAAGATTTACCAAATTTCTAAATTTCAGATCCGTGTGTATTTACTGGAGTTCAAAACTGTAATACTATTTTGTTGGCCACAAACATTGATGATGTACTCGTAGCAGTAACCATTAATTATAATTAATCATGATATTAATTTATTACTAAAGTATTTGCAACGTAAGTTTGAAATAAAAGCTTCAATTGCAAATTATACATGAACGATGGTTCAAATTCATGTTCATCAAAACTCTTATGCAAATAAAATACAGAGAAGATTTAATATGTGTGATGCGAATACTGTTGCAACACCTGCTGATTTAAGAATTAAAGAAATAATTAATTTGGTTGAAGCTTTTAATTAAAGACTACTACTGCAACTCTTATGATGGACAATCAAAGTGCTATGAAGTTCGTGAAAAGTCTTGAATTTTATAAGAGGACAAAACACATTGACATTAGATACCACTATATACGTGAAAAATCGAGGGCAACTTATTTAGTGTATAGTAATCCTAAAATAATTAAAATTGCTAAACAGCTGATTTATAGGTAATGCGCTTATAAACTATATTATATAATATTTAAAATTTATTTAAAAAAAAAAGAAAGAATAAACTTGAACTTTAATTTAAATTTATTTTATTTGTAAAACTGGAAATTTGAAAATTTTATGCAAAATTAAAATTTAATGTAATTAATAGTTTTCATTGTTATATATATGCTTAAAAAAAATGTGGTTATTATCAAAACTAATATCAATTTTAAATTGTAAATTTGGTTAATAACAAGACGAATATTAGAAAGAAAGAAAGAAGCATTAATTTTAAATTTTTTGATTATAATTGTTGATTATAGGTAATTGATAAAGTTCTTGAATTTCATTTATTATTATTATATTCTGTAGAATAAAAATGTTTGATAAAAGTGGAAGTGTTGAATATACAAGTTTATCAGCACATTTTTGGATAATAATTTGCTTTTGTCTGTTAAATAATATTTCTGTTATAAATATTGTTTTTGTTTACTGCAATTTGTAATAATCTTTTCTTATGTTTTTTCTTGTTCTTCAATAAACTATCGAGCATATAAGACGTGCTTTTTTTATACTTTTAAATATTAAGTAAAGTAGTAAAGTGATAACTTAAAACATATTTTATTATTTAATAATATAAATTCTATGAATTTAGATGTTGAACACTTTTTCATAAAACCTTTAACACCGTTTAATTAGTGTTTTTAGTCACTCAATTTTTCAACTTGTGGGTTTTACTTTTTCGACAACAATCACTTTGATATAAATGTTAACAACTTAAGTCTCCTAAAAATACAACAAACAAAACTTAACTAAATTTATAGGAAAGTATTTTAATTTTGAAACACCTGAAGAAATTAATAAATATAGATCCGGCACCTATAGAATAATAGATAAATAAATAAAAATTTATACTTCCATAAACTAATTTATACTTTATTTAACATAACAACAATGCAGATATAAGAATATCAAGAAATAATTTTAATACTCCATCTTACCAACAATAATATCACTTGGTCATCCTAATTTATAAATTTGCTAGTCATTTGCTAGTCATCGAACAGTTTCTATTTTATTTTCTCTTTTCTCTTTCTTTAGCTATAGTAATTAAATTAGTAACCAAAGTACATGTTAGTTTGTATTGTTCTTGTACACAAAATTTTAAGTCTTTTGTTAAGACTTATATATCTTAGAAAAATATTTTAAATAATTTGTTTTATTTACGAAATAATTCTTAACACATATTGCTTAAAACTTTATAAACTATTTTTTTCAATTTAAATAATATTTTTTAACTTATCACGTAAATTATTTCATTATATTATTAAATTATTTACGAAATTGTTTTTTGTCGCACTTAAATATAATAAAAAAAAAGTGTAAGAGAAAAAAGAAAAAAAAATCAAAAGATAATATAAAGAAAAAAAAAAAAAAAATAACTATAAAAATTTTTAAAACTATTTCTAAAAAACAATGGTGAATCAGTGTAATATTTGCAAAAACCGAATTGCTGGTAAAACCAAAAATAAAGGAATTCGGTGTGGTACGTGTGCTTTGAGTTTTCATGCAAGGTGTGTTAATATATCTGATGAACTGATTTATGCCATCATGTCAGGTGACGCTTATTGGAAATGTGTTAATTGTCCAATATGATGTTAGTTGATACTAAGGAGGTTGATGAAAATAGCAAACCTCCTAAAACATCAGTTGAATCTGTGATAATTAATAACAACAATCATAAGATAAGTAATGACGTAAGTTTTTGCAATTCTCTTAATAATAATGCTCAATTAAGCCTAGAAGATGAATTAGAATCTTTCAATTGTACTAATTATACCCCAGAAGAATTAGCACAATTTTTAAAAAATCTAGGTGGTGTTTTGCTCGAAATTCACAAAAATCAAAAACATTTAGCACTCCAGTTTGAAGAAGTTTTAATCAAAAATACTGAATTATTGAAAGAAAATTCTAAATTACATGATCGTGTGAATAGTTCTGAAAATCACATCAGCATTTTGGAAAATAGAGTTAACAGTTTGGAGTACTTACATGATAAAACGCAGCAGAATTTGTTAAAAAATAATCTTGTACTAGCCGGTCTACCTTCGAATCTCATCAACCCAACAGAAACTGTTTTGGCGATCGCAAAAAAAATGAATGCTAATATTGATAAAAATGATATATCAGATGTTACAAAAATTAATCAAAAAAAAATTAATGAAGCTGGTCCCCAGAAAAAATTATATATTGTTAAGTTTAATTCTGATATCCCAAAAAAAGAATTATTGGAAAAAAAACGACAATATAAGCATCTTTTTACTGTTGAATTAGATATGAATAATGATGGCAGCAAAGAAATATTTCTACGTCACCATCTTACAGCACTGCAGGCTAATCTTTATTATGAAGCTAAAAATATTAAAATTAAAAATAAATTTCAATTTCTCTGGGTCAAAGATAGCACCATTTTCTTACGGAGAAATCATTCCAGCAAAATATACAAAATATTGTCGAGGAACGATATCAATCATATTTATAAAACCTTCAATGCCTAAGCACAATATCAACACAATACATTTACAAATGGTAAAATTAAAAAACTTAGTTATATGTATTACTTTTTTATTATTCTTTAAATTTAATTCTTAAATTTTTTTTTTTCTTATCTTTTGACAATATTAATATTAATAGTTTATACAAATTATTTTTCTTTTTTTCTTACATTAAATAATATAATATTTTTATACTTTTGTTTATACATTTCTACACATTTAAATTTTTATTTAAACACTTATAAAATCTTTAACATTAATGTTCATTATTTAGTTTTTATAAATTCAAATTACTTTCCCATAACTTATGAAATAATTTATTTTTATTATATTAATAAATTTAACTTTCTTTTTTATAATTTAAATCAATTAAACTATCTAACTCGGTTAAATATCGTAAAATATACAATTTACATTAATTTCAATATGTTCATTACAAACCATTTCAAAAGGTATTATATTAATCTAAATTTAAAATATAGAACTTCACTTAGTCCTACTTTAAAATTACAATTTGCTAATATACAATGTCAATCTTCGAAAAGTTATTTACAAAAAACTATTATGGTAAACTATTTTAATACAAAAGTAAAGAAAAAATTCACAATCAATAATAATAGCTTATATAATAATTGTTTACACAATCCACTTAATCTTTTAAAAGCACCTTTTTATTTACCTTTTAAAAATTCCACAATAATTCAATATATTACATTGATTTTGTTATTATTATTTTGTTCTAAAAATGATTATTTTTTTATGTTTCAGTGTACATAACCTACAAAAATTTAAATTTTTACCTAAAAAAATATACATTCACAAAATTCACGAAATTTATACCTAAATTAATAATTTACATTTCAATAAGCAATCTTAAAATACATTTAATATTCCCACATTTAACCATTTATTTAAACGCTTATGCATTACAAAATATTCACTTAATTTTTTCTTTAAACATATTTATTATAACCATTTTACAAAAAAATTTTAAAATTTAAAAAATTTTTTTTCGTTTTTGAAATTTATTATTTATCTATTTTTTCAACTATTGTTTACTACACTCTTGGAAGTTTTATTACTCCATTCTTATTGACATTCATTAAATTTACACATGGCTGGATGTTACACATTTCTAATTTCGAACAGCTGATTCATACTCTGTTCAATTTATTTTTATACCCTACACCTAAAGTATATTAACTTTGGTATGGTGTTTGTAACCACCAAAAGGAAGCGAGTTAGGTATTGACATGTATATATATTCTGAATCAGGATCACCGCCGGAGTCGATTTAGCGATGTCCGTCCGTCCGTCCGTCCGTACGCACGATAACTCAAAAAATAATGATGCTATGTTGATGAAATTTATATAGTAGGTTACTAATTACGAAAGAAAGGCTAAGTTCGAATCTGGACAAAATCCGTCCATGGGTTCGGATTCTGGAAGTTTCCGAATGATTCTGGATCAAACGAGATTATCTCCAAAAGCAACAAAGATAGAACCTTCAAATTTTGTACAATGATGTTTCTTCCCGTTCGATTCATGTCTCTGAAATTTAAGAAGATTTGGTCCATGGGTTTGGGTTTTGGAAGCTTCCGAACGAGCACCAGAGCAAATGAGATTATCTCCAAAACCAACAAAGGTACAACCTTTAAATTTTGTACAATGATGTTCCTTCCCGTTCGATTTATGTCTCTGAAATTTAAGAGGATTTGGTCCATGGGTTTGGATTTGGAAGCTTCCGAACGAGCCCCAGAGCAAATGAGATTATCTCCAAAACCAATAAAGATATAACCTTTACTTTTGGCAGAATGGTGTTCTTTCATGTATGATTTAGGCCTCTGAAATTTAAGAGGATTTGGTCCATGGGTTTGGATTTGGAAGCTTCCGAACGAGCACCAGAGCAAATGAGATTATCTCCAAAACCAACAAAGATATAACCTTTAAATTTGGCAGGGTGGTGTTCTTTCATGTTTTATTTAAGTCTCTGAAATGTGAGAAGATTTGGTCCATGGGTTCGGGTTTTGGAAGCTTCCGAACGAGCCCCAGAGCAAACGAGATTATCTCCAAAACCAATAAAGATAGAACCAATTTTTTATAATGATGTTCCTTCCAGTTTGATTTATGTCTCTAAAATTTAAGAGGATGTAGTCCATGGGTTTGGATTTTGGAAGCTTCCGAACGAGCCCCAGAGCAAATGAGATTATCTCCAAAAACAACAAATATATAACCTTTAAATTTGGCCGAATGGTGTTTTTTCATGTTTGATTTAAGTCTCTGAAATTTGAGAGGATTTGGCCATGGGTTTAAATTTGAAAGAATTTGAACCGTGGATTCGAATTTTGGAAGCTTCCGAACGAGCCGCAGAGCAAATGAGATTATATCTAATACGAACAAAGGTAGAACCTTTGAATTTGGTACAATGGTGTTCTTTCGTGTTTGATTTATGTCTCTGAAATTTAAGAGGATTTGGTCCATGGGTTTGGTTTTGGAAGCTTCCGAACGAGCCCCAGAGCAAATGAGATTATCTCCAAAACCAATAAAGATATAACCTTTACTTTTGGCAGAATGGTGTTCTTTCATGTATGATTTAGGCCACTGAAATTTGAGAGGATTTGGTCCTTGGGTTCGGATTTTGAAAGCTTCCGAACGAGCCTCAGAGCAAATGATATTATCTCCAAACGCAACAAAGATATAACCTTTAAATTAGGCAGAATGGTGTTCCTTCATTATGTTTCTGAAATTTGTGAGGATTTGGTCCATGGGTTCTAATCTCGGAAGCTTCCGGACGAGCCCCAGAGCAAACGCATATATCTCCACAACCAACAAAGATAGAACTTTTATTTTTAGTACAAAGGTGTTCTGTTATGTTTCCTTTTCTGTAAAATTGGAAACTGACATTTGAAAGAATTTGAACCATGGGTTCGTATTTTGGAAACTTCCCGACGAGCACAAGAGCAACGAGCATATCTCCAAAACCAACAAAAGTAGAACCTTTAAATTTAATAGAATGGTGTTCTGGCAAGTTTTCTTTATGTTCCTGAGATGGATTCGATGAATTGGAGTGGCAATTCGGGTAATTGACACAAACCTCCCAAGGACTACCAATCTTCGAAAATAATTAAGATAGAAACTTAAAATTTTATACAAGGGTGTCAAGCATATCCCAAGCGGATGCCTCTCTTACGTTCTTGAAATTTGAGTTGAATAAGACAGAAAAGGGAAGAAGTTCAAACAGCTGCCAAAAACACTTATGGATTTTTAATTTAATTCGAATTATTCAGGTGTAGGGTATTAATAAGTCGGTTGCATCGACTTACTGTTACATTTACTTGTTTTTTTATCATTTATGATGCTTTCGAATGAAACAGAGAACGTTCAATGCAATTTAAAAGTGAAACATTATTTAACTTATAACAAAGACTCAGTAAGTTTAAAATATCAAAATAATTTTAATATTTTGTACTTGAATATTCAAAGCTTACGGAATAAACTACATGAGGTGGAATCTTTGGTTGATAGTTTTGGTTGTAATGTACATATAATTGTCTTGATGGAGGAATGGCTGGCACTTTCTGAGAATAATTTTTTAAATATTCCGAGATATAAGTCATACTTTATAAATCGTGATAAAGCTTATGGTGGAATTGCTATATATGTTAAGGATGATATTGCTAGTAATTTTTTATTTAGTGAAGAGTACGAGAATAGTCAGTTTTTAGGAATAAAATTACTTAAAGATAATATTAATGTTATTGGCATATATAGATCTCACTCTATTCATCCTAATCAGTTTGTTTATAAACTGGATGAGCTCATATTTATCTATAAAAGATCAACAATAGTAGGGGATTTTAATCTTAATTTGTTAAACAGTAATAGCTCTGAAATTAAAATGTATAATAATATGGTGTTGAGTAATGGCTTTGTGGTTTGTAATAATATCTCCAAAAAATTTGCTACTAGGGTTGGATCTCAATCAAAAACTATAATTGATCATTTTTTGACTGATATTGTAAATTGGGAATATAATTTTTACGTATTAGACAACAGTCTGTCCGACCATCAAATGTTTTTTATAAGTTCTAACTTCACACCCACAAGTATGTGTGATGATAACTGATAGCATAAGGTTTACCAAGGTGGAATATTTTATATAATAATCTTTCTTTGTGTCAGGTTCCTCGCCGTCGAGGATAGACGTATTATTTAACTATTTAACTAAATATTATAAAATTAAACCTCTGTAATAAAACCAATTTAGAATATTAATTAAGAATTAAAATTAAGATTTATAAAGAATAAAAATTAATGTTAATAATATGAATAAAGATTTTTATTAAAATTATAATAAAACCCAATAATTGGTGACCCCGACGTGATCAAGTGAATTATAAAGAAAAAGTCTTCTTTAAAACGAGGAAGAATTGCCTCTGCCAACTTTTAGATACCCGTACGAACGCGTTAGTATGTTCATAGTCTGTCACTCTTAGAATATTATTTTTTTATTTCTTCAGTATTTTAAAATAATTTGGGTGAGTTTTATAATTTCTGAACTATGGTTTTGTACATAGATACGAACTATATGTTTATACATTTTTCAAAATTCTAACCTTCCACCTAACGGTTATCAATCCAAAACTTTACCAAATATGATATACTCAGTACCGCTTAATACTAAGCGGCAAATGTATGTTTATTAATTTATACTAAACTTACGAACTAAAAAATACCAAATATATAATAATATGCATTATTTATATATATTATTACTAGCAGAGTACCCGGCGGCCGGCGTTGCCCGGAGTATTTTATTGGCTTTAAATTATTAACTTTTTTTTCTGCGTTAATATAATTTAATTAATATAGTTAACTTATTACTGTGCATTTGCAAATGCTGGTAGTTAATATTCTTCTTTTTATTACATTTAGTCAAATTGAATAAATACAGCGAAGAATTATAGAATATTCATCTACAAAAAATCTTTAAAGGAATCAATAATCTATTGAGTACAGAATTACGGTGAAGTGAGTTTTCACAATATATTTGTTAATACCGAAACATACTATCGCATTTCAATTATTAAAGACCATATTGTAATACCATAATGTTTTTTTTCGTAAGTAATGTCACTTCATGTTTTTGTGAATTATCCTTTTAAGCACATTTTCAAAAATTTGCTATTAGGTTCGCTCTGTCCCTCCGTCTGTTTACAAAACTTATATACTTTAATAAAGAGCAATGAAATATTAGCTATGCATATGTCTCTTAAAAGAGTAATGTTGTAGAAATTTTTTTATGTATCCTCACCGTTGGAGATTCTACAGCACCGACAGCTCTTCAAATTTTGGAAAAACTTCTTTTTAAATGCATCAAATTTTTCTTTTTAAATGAAATCAGGTTCTGTTTAACATATTTTCAATATAAAAAACACATTATTGTTTTTTACCTTTATAAATCAACCAGAATTTTTTTACGCTTATGTTTTCAAATTGATTTGCGAAAAATATGTATAAAAATTGTATACGGATCAGAATGTAAGGTTTTCTGTTCTTTAAATATGTATGTACTAATTTTTGATTAAATACTGTACAGAAATGTGAATATCTTTTCTAATTTAATTGATTATGTTAGCAGTATTTTTAATATAGTATGTACATATTTCATTGATATTTTTTGGGAAATATATTATACACATGCATCCTTTGTAGGTAGACCACATGTAAGTACTGCATTTCTTAATGATGATATATATTAGAAATTTGCATTGAAAGGTTTTTATGGAGGGTTAAAAATAGTATAGATAAAAGAAAGAGTGTTGGAAATATCTTTTTAATAATACAAACAATAAAAAATTAGGCAGATTATTTTTAATAGGTGCTGGTGCAGAAATAGGTTAACAAACGTTAACAAACATTTTGTCACAGACTTTATTTAGAACCATAAACTCATCTTGCCAAATTAGACACAAATTAGAAACAAACATTTTTTTTGGTAATCTACCTTTCCGAAATGTGTTAATGTATCACGACAAAATTTATTGAATGTGTTTGTGTGCCAAAGTGTAATACTTGTGCAAATTTTCAATTGGTCAAATCGTTTAAGCACAACAACAAAAAAATGAGAAACTGCATGGCTTGAAGCCTGATGCTGAAACGGGTTAATGTATTGTAAGCAAATCAACTCAGAAAGCTTTTGTGATAAAGACCTACACTTTTGTAAATTTGCAACTCAATTGGTCAAACCTTTTAAGCGCGATAACAAAGAAATTAAAAAACTTCATTGGGCCCTGGTGCCGAAACGAATTAACGGATCGTAACCAAATCAACTGAGTGATGTTCTGGGGTAAAGAGCTACACTTTTGTAAATTTTCAACTCAATTGGTAAAACCGTTTAAGCGCGACAACAAAGAAATTAAAAAATTTCATTGAGTCCTGGTGCCTAAACGGGTTAATGGATCGTAACTTTTTTTTGTAAGTAAATATATGTATATAAATTTAGGCACACTTATTTTTGTACACAATTTGGTATAATTCATACTACATACTACCTTCAAATTTAACACAATATAATTAATTTTTATTCTAATTGTTCTTTTTATTATTATTATTAGCTTAAATTTTTTTTTATTAAATTTTAATTTAATTTTTTTTTTTATTTTACTAATTTTAAATTTCTTAATTTACAAACATTGTTTTTGCTTAGAAACGTGCGGTAGAACTGTCCTTTTCATACATTCATGTTTTTTGTGATAGAGTATAATATTGTTTATTCTATTAATTTTCTACCTTTTTTGCTATGTTTATATTAAGCATTATTTAAGTATCACGTTTACATTACCTCCAGTTGATTTTGAGTTGCAATTATTTTCGAAAAGGAATGAAAACTGTTGAATGTAAACTTTTTCTTATATGTGGTGGTTATTAATGCTTAATATTAATATTTATTAAATGTTTAATATTGATTGTTAATCTTTTAATATTAATTAATTGGTAATTAAGTGCTAATTATTGATTATTTATTGATAATTGCACTCAATATTACAATTTAATTAACTTTGGTTAATTTTTAATTTACTCTTTGTGTGTCAAACTGTAAAGGAGAGGGAGGGGAAGGAGGAAAAGAAAAAAACGTTTTTTTTCTCTTTCTTTTTTTGCCTCTTTAAATACTTGAATCTTTTTTTTGTATCTTTTTTTTTTATTTATATAGTTCCAACCCGTTGTTGTTATTAATCGTTGGCAATTTTTGCTTAAATTTTTGTGATGTTCGCGACTTATAAGTTTCGTTTTTACATTAATAAAAAAAAAACAACTTTATTTTTTAAATATTCTTTAATTTGACTTTACTGGTTACAGGTATGATAATAATAATTAAATTCAGAATAAAATATTACAGGTATTTATAGTTAAAAGGATGCATTGTCAGCGAAACATATATTATGTTAAAGAAATTTGGATAATTAATATTTAAAGTTTCCCAATTGTTATTAACTAATTTAATTCTGCTGACATTGCGTCTGAACAAAAAGGTGAACAACATATGAAATTTAGTTTACATAAAAATAAATGTTAATTATACAATATTAAGTTAAATTATATGTTAAGTTAAGTTATGGTTATATATTAGGATGATCATATAACTCCTCCCCCCTTTGTGTGAAGTGTGGGCCATCGAAGAGTTGATGCTGGTTTTCCTGGAATGTCATTTTGTGTGATATGATTTGTGACTGGAATACTAAATTGCTTTTCTGAAATTTTCTTATAAAAGAGGTATATTAGTATAATTATAGTAAAAAATAGAGTTACTAATATTATAATAAAATTAATGATTTGTTTTTCTGATGTTGCAACTTCCAATAGTTTTACTGTTTTTTGGTTTTCGATATGAAATGATTCTAATTTCTGTAGGTTTAGATCTTTGATGTTGTTTGAGTAGTTGATTCGTAGTGGTATTGAAGGTAACAAATGAATTTCATCCCAATGTTTTGTATTGAAGCTTTGGTAGTAAAAATTGTTTATTTCAATAGTGCAATTATTGTAATGTATTAACTTGGTCCCTTTAACTTTGATTTGATGAGGTTCACAGGATGATTTTAATGTTATTTCTGAACTGTTCATGATAAGAATGTAATTTGGTTCTGGCTGGATGATCTTTGGTACAAATAGTTGTTCTCTTAATGTGCAATTGGCTGGAAGGTTTTGGATTATTTTGCCAATACAGCTGGATTTTTCTGTTATTTCTTGATTTGTAGATTCAGTACAATAAAATATATTTTCTACTCTTGGACATGCTTCGTCAAAATATTGAATGTTATTAAGGTTATATGTTAAAAAAGGTTTTGTATGAATGGTTTTTGTATTATTAATAGGAAGTGGGATTACATGAATCATTGAGGATGATTCAGGGGATAAAATTGGAATTTTAATGTTAAAAATAATATTAGTATTATTATAATAGGCTTGTAAACCTAGTAATTGGTAGATATTCTCATCTGAATTGAATTGAATTGAATTATTATTAAATTTTTCTCGAATATCGCTTATTTCATTTATACTAAGAATTTGTTTTGATATAATGTTTAACCGAGCTAGTACTATTGCTTCTGCTAAACTTGTTAAGTGATTATTTAAAAGATCTATATTGTAGTTAATTTGATTGATATATTGAGATTGAATTACTAATTTTTCATTGTAACCTGATTTTAATATGCTATTTCTAAGTTCATCTTGATAATAATTTCTTAAATACAGCGAAATGGTTTCTTGTTGGTCATTTATATGTCTGGTAATATTGTTAAATCTTTCTTGCATTAAATAATTAATACCTATTTGGTTGTCAATTTCTTTATTTAGATTTTGTTGGTTTCTATTTAAAGTTTGAATTGCTTCGTTAATATTATGTGCATCTTTTGCATCCATGTTACCTGTTATAGTTTTTATCATGGTACCTAGGCCATTTATAAGACCTCTTTTAATTTTTAATTTTGGATATAAAGTATTTAATTTTTGATTTAAATTTTGTAATTTTGATTTAGTTATATTTATTGAGCCTTGTAATAAAGAGTCATTGTTTAAAGAATTTATAGTATCCTCGATTTTGTCAATGGTTTCTATGTATGTATCTAGTCTTACTATATGTAACAGATTGTTGTAACCTTTTATTGTTCTAGCTGTGCCTAATTTTAACGTAAGTATTTTATTCTCCGTCAGGTCTTGTATTTCCAGTCTCTGTCCGTTGACTGTTATTATTCTGAAATTTAAGTTTTCTTTTAATTTTAGCTTTATGAAATTTTCTATTTTTAAGATTTTTAATTGTTATTTTCCTGTTTTCTTTTACCCTATGTTTTGAAAATCTTGGTGTCATTTTATTTCTTTTAAATTCTTTTCTAAATATTTGATCGTTTTCTTGATAGTTTTCTGGTTCTTGTCTATTTTTATTTAATTTTTCGATTAAGGTTTTTGTTTTATTTTCTACTAATTTTTCTATTTCTGGGAAAAGCTTATTTTGAAATTCGTTCAGTTTTTCTAGGTAGTCATGTTCGTTATTAGGTGAAATTTGTTTTAGAAAGGTGTATGGTCTTCCGTAAAATAATTCGTATGGTGTCAGTTTTGTTGTAGAATGTACTGCATTGTTATAAGTTATTAAACATTCATTCAAGATGTCGTCATGGTCTTTGTCTCTTGATTTTTCATGTACTATTCTATATATTTCAGTTAAAGTAGAGTGCATTCTTTCTACAATGCCATTACTACTAGTTTGTTGAAATGATGTAAGATGGTGATTGATATTATATTGTCCACAAAAATCTTGAAATATGGTTGATGTGAATTCACCGCCTTGGTCTGACACAATTGTTTCTGGAATGCCGTGAAGGCTAAAGAAATTTCTTAGAGATTTTATCATATTTAAACTATTTCTGTTAGTTACCGTGTAGGCTGCCGCAAATCGAGAAAATTTGTCAACTATAGTTAAGATTTTATGATTATTTATTGAATATATGTCTATGTGTAAAATTTCCATAGGTTTCTTAGCTATTACAGGTATTTCGTATTTTGGTTTAGGTGGGTGACGGTCATATTTTAATAAATTGCAAGTATCACAATTATTTATTATTTTACTAATTTTTTCCTTCATTAATGGAAAATAAAATTCTCTTTTGAGATGAAGTATTGTTTCAGTGATACCTCTATGATTATTTTTTAAATGATAGTCCCTAATTGTTTTATCCTGTTCGTCTTCATTGATTATATCTTTTAGTATGTCGGTACAACGAATAAGTTTTAATGATCCACATCTAGCGAAATGTTTTGAAAAAGAACTTTGAATGAGTTTAAAAGTAGAATCGTCTGTATATATAGCGGTAAGTTTGTTATGAGGTACAAATTTCTTTAAAATGTCAGTTATGGTTTCTTCTGTAAAGTTAGGTAACCTTATAGTTCGTTTTTGTTTATTCCGAAAAGGTACTTCAAGTTGAATTGGAGGTTTTCTATCTGAGATTGACAAAATTAACTGATGGTTAAATTCATTTAACGGTCGTATTGCAATGGGAATTCCGTCATTCATATCTTCTGAAGCTGAATGAACAGTTGATCCAAATGTTCCTTGTACAGTAGAATTTGCATCAAGATCGTGTGCATGTATTTCATCTATTTTAATGCGACTTAAAGCATCGGCATTTGAATTTATTACGCCTTTTTTATACACAATTTCATAATCAAACTCCTCGAGTTTTAGTCGCCATCGAACAAGTCTTGAGTTGGGTTCTTTAAGATTCATCAACCAAACTAAAGGTTTGTGATCGGTTACTATCTTGAATTTGTTTCCAAAGATGTAAGGCCGGAAATATTTTGTTGCCCAAACTATGGCCAACAGTTCCTTTTCTATGGTTGAATAGTTAATTTCAGAGCTTGTTAACGTTCTACTTGCATAGCATATCGGTTTATCTTGTCCAATTGTTCCTTGTGAAAGGATGGCACCAATGGCAAAATTGCTTGCATCAGTAGTGACTATAAAAGGTTTAGAGAAATCCGGGTATTGAAGGATTGGATCATTCATTAGAATATCTTTACAGGTTTCAAATGTTTTAATATAACGTTCGTCTAGTATAATTTTCTTACCTTTTTTCAAACATTCAGATAAAGGTTTGGTAAGTTTTGCGAAGTCCTTGATAAACTTTCTATAATATCCTAGAAGACCAAGAAATGATTTTATCTCTTTTGGGGTCTTGGGTAAAGGAAATTTCTTTATAGCATGAATTTTATCAGGATTCGGTTTAACTCCATCAGTTGTTACAAGATGTCCAAGAAATGCAATTTCTTTTTTTAGAAATTCTGATTTATCGAGTTGGACTTTAAAATTAGCTTCTTGTAATTTTTTAAATACCTTCCGAAGGTTCTCGCAATGTTCCTGGAGAGATGTTGAAAAGATTATAATGTCATCGAGATAAACGAGACATATTCGTCCAACCAGATCTTTAAGAACATTATCCATCACACGTTGGAATGTGGATGGTGCATTCTTTAGACCGAAAGGCATACGGATATATTCATAATGACCTCCGTCTACCGAAAATGCGGTCTTTTGTATATCTGCAGGATTCATCTCGATTTGATGAAATCCGCTTGCAAGATCTAAAGTTGAAAAGTAAATACATTTACCTAATTTATCCAGTATTTCATTTATATTAGGCAAGGGGTATTTATCGCTTACGGTCTTTTCATTTAATTTGCGATAGTCGATTACTAATCGCCATTTTTGTTTACCGCTTGCATCGCGTTTTTTTGGAACAATCCAAACAGGTGAACTCCAAGGGGAGTAACTGTTTCGAATTATACCTTGATTTAACATATCCTTTATTTGGGTTTGGATTTCATTCTTATGAATGTATGGGTAACGATAAGATTTGGCATAAATAGGCGAATCATCTGTTAGCTTAATATTATGTTTAATCTGATTAGTAAAAGTGAGAGATTGACCTTCTTTAAAGAAAATATCTTCATATTCTTTACAAACTGCTAATAAATTTCGTTTTTCTTCGTTATTTAAATGTGAGGTTCTTATTAAATCTACTATATCTTGACGAGAAATATTTGAATTACAATTGTAATTAATTTTGAAATTATTTATTTCAGAAAATTCTTCTTTTAAAAATGGGTGAACTTTAATAGGTTGGTCTACATAAAGAATTTCTTCTTTATTTGAAATGTTGGTAACTTCTATCAAACTATACCAATCTTTTGCTAAATAAATTCCTTCTGAAACTAATATTTTTGGACAAATTTCAATGTTATTGATATGAATGCTGCCATTTTTATAATCTACTGGTAGTTTTACAATTAATTTTGATTTAGGTGGTATTTGAATTTGTTCAGAAGTTAAGTTAGGTTTAAAGTGAAGATTTATTTCTGTATTTGCAGTTAATAATTTTTTATTTGCAATATCTACTTTGGCTTTTAGAAGAGTAAGAATGTCTAATCCGATGAGTCCATCGAAATAGCCGTGAAATTTAAAAAGTAAAAGTTCCATTTGACCTATTTGTTGAAATTCCTTAAATATTGGTAAAGTAATTTTTTTGTTTATTTTATGTTTATTTAAACCTGTAACTATTGTAACTGGTTCAATTTGGGTTATGTTATTTGGGTCTACTAAAACGGGGTTAATAAAAGAAGAGGAAGCTCCTGTGTCAATTAGAAATTTTAATGGCTTATTATTATATAAAATTTGTATATATGGTAGTATATTTCCATGTTTATTAACATCTATGTATCCGGTGGGTTTGAATCGGCAGGTAAGCAAAAATTTGAATCATCTACTTCTATATCAGGTTTTTCGGAAATGTCTTCTTCTATATTATAGTTGTAATAGTTGTCCAAGTTTGTATAAAAATGATCATTAGAATAAATGTTGTCATCTTTTGGATTTTGTTCTTCTACGTTAAAAAGTTCTTCGCTAATAAAGTTGGGTAATTGCGTATTTTGTCTAAAGTTATTAAATTTATTAAAGTTTGGTCTCTGAGTTGAATTTTGATTTCGAATTAATGATCTTGATCTGGCTGATCCAATGTCCATTGGGGTTGGTCTTGGCTGATATGATGTAGTTGGTCTGTTATACTGTGCTAACTGATTATTAGCTGCGGGTCTAACAAATTGATTCCTTTGGTTGTTAAAGAAATTGTTGTTGGTACGATAATTAAAAGGATTATTCGGTCTAGGTTGAGTAAAACTATTATTATTATTTTTTGGAATTATTCCTTGTCCTCCATTTGGTCTATATGGTGTTGTAAAATTACTGAAATTATTGTTATTTTGAATGGGCTTTATTTTAGAAGTCTGCTGATTAAAAACTCTTGTATAGAATATATTTTGTTCCTTTATACAATAAGAGAATGCAACTGCTAAAGATTGTGGTCGCATAGCACGGATGGTTGACCCTAATGGTTCTTTAAGTCCTGATAAGAAAACGTTAAGACACATTTCATTATAAAGATCTTTCTTTGCAGCTATAACATTTTGAGCTTTTTCATGTATGTTTATATGATTAAACATGGTAGCTTGAATTTCTATAACGTCAGAATAAAAATTTTCTACTGTTTTGTTATTCTGTTTTAACGTATGCAAATCTTTTATAAGGGATGTCTCGTTTCTTTTATCAGAGTAATGAAGAATCAGGTTCTCTTTCATTTTTTCCATTCTAATGGAGTTCCATACATATTTAGAACTTCGTTAGCCTGTCCTTCAATTTTGTTTCTAATTGCCCTAAGAATAATTTTGTCATACAAAGTCCCGTCAATTTCAGTTATTAAAGTTAGGATTCCTTCGACATTGTCGATGAAATCGTGCAATAATCTTGGATTTCCATCGAATTTTGGTAAATCCTTTATTGCATCTGGTATTCTAAGACTGTTATAAATGCGATTGATAGCGTCACTGTTTTGCATTATGGTTATTTCCGAATTGTACGAGTTAAAACTATGAACAGAATCTAAGCTTGAATTTAAAAAGTTATCAAGATTAATTTGGTTATTGTTTTCGAAATCTAGGGAAGCAGGAGTACTAGTTAATAAATTTTCAGATAAATTTCGAGGAGAATATGGAGCAACTCTAGGTTTAAAGTCTTTTGACCTTTTGAACATTTATATTTTTCTAAGAAATAAGTTTTTTTTTTTTTTTTTTTTTTTTTTTGAATAATTCACTGTGCCTAAGGCAGCCTCACCTTAGGTATCGAAGAATAGGCTTGATCACAGTGAAAATATTAAAAATTTTAATTTTTTATACTTTTTATTTTATAATTTTTTTTTTCTTATTATCTTATATATTTATAATTTTCTTATATTTTTTGTTTTCTCTTACTTTAATTTAATAGGAATTGATTTGGAAGGAAGTATAGGATAGTAATAAAAATTTTGACTTACGTGAGCATGAGAAGAAAAATACTCATTGTATCTGTAGGCTCGTTGTTGTTCTACGATCCAAATTAAAGAACTGAAGTTCACCAGTTGACCTTTTGATGTGTTTCCAATTTGCACTTTATATAATATACAGCTTAATCTTGTTGCTTCCAAATTATTCACGTTCACAAAAATTCTGGATTTCTAATTTTTCACAATATTCCTTTGTGGTATTAAATTCCAGTTTTAATAAATTATTTAATAACAATATTCCTTTGTTATAAAAATTTTCACAATTTTATTTTAATTTTATTAAAATGTTTTTATTTAAATTAAAAATAGTTTAATGTTTTTTTTTTTTATTTTAATAATATATTTATTAAAATTAGTTCTTATTTTATTTTTTTATTAGATATTTAATTTTAAGCGATATATATATTAACCGGAACACACTTTAATTAAAAGGATCACTGTTTTTGGATCCTACCGACTGCGCCACTTATAAGTTTCGTTTTTACATTAATAAAAAAAAAACAACTTTATTTTTTAAATATTCTTTAATTTGACTTTACTGGTTACAGGTATGATAATAATAATTAAATTCAGAATAAAATATTACAGGTATTTATAGTTAAAAGGATGCATTGTCAGCGAAACATATATTATGTTAAAGAAATTTGGATAATTAATATTTAAAGTTTCCCAATTGTTATTAACTAATTTAATTCTGCTGACATTGCGTCTGAACAAAAAGGTGAACAACATATGAAATTTAGTTTACATAAAAATAAATGTTAATTATACAATATTAAGTTAAATTATATGTTAAGTTAAGTTATGGTTATATATTAGGATGATCATATAACTCGCGGTCTGCAGTCGAATTTTCTTGCCGTTCAAGGCCATCTTAATTCAGTAAAACCGGCAATATTAGCATTACGTGAAACCCATGTGAATACCCAAGACGACAACTTTGTCGTTGACAATTACTCGTTTGTCTCTCATTTACTGCCCATAGGGGGATCGCTCTTTATATTAGAAATTATATCGCTTACAGCGTTCTCCATAAATATAAGTGTTCCAACGAAATGTTCCACTAGATTTGGGTAAAAATCATTGTTGCAAGTCACGTCATTCATTTATGTTATCTATACAAGTCTCCAAACTCTAGTGAACTGTAGTCTATTTTGGAGATAGAAAATCTCACCAACCAGATTAATGAAATTTTGAAATTAAACCCAGATGTCAAATTCTTGTGGTGGATGATTTCTATATCCATAATAGAAACTGGCTCCACTACTCCAATGACAATTCTCTCAGAAAAGAATATCCTCGCTCAACATCTTGGCCATGGAGCTAAATTAAAAACTAAGTTCGTCCAATCATATTTTTGGTATAGCTAAAGATGCAACTTAGTGTATGGGCTTCCTTTATCGTTGTAAAGGCTTCTTTTCATTTTCTGATCTCCTTAATATCTATAAAACATATAGAAGACCTAAGATGGAGTACAATTCACATATTTGGGCAGAAGCCTCCAAACCGACATTGGGATTTCTTAATAAAGTGCAAAATAGAGGAATTCATATAATAAACGATCCCACTGTCATCTCTACGATCTCTCTACTCGGTCTGCTGTCGCCACTCGGTCTACTGTCGCCAAACAGTAATATTTACCCTGTTTTATAGATACCTTATAGGGTTGGATTCTCGCTCTAACGAGATTAAAAGCTTGATGCCTCCTCTCAAAGCATTCCAAAGAGATATAAGGAGAGCTTCTGCCACCCACCCCTATGTAGTTAAAATTTCCAGATAGCATAAATCGGCTTGTGAAAATTCGTTTGTAGTACGAACATCGCGAATGTGGAGCCATCTTCCACTTCATGTGTTTCCCAGAATTCATGATGATTACCCTCGCAAAAAAAAAAAAAAAATAAGAGCACCATACAAAATTGGACATAAATCGGAAACAAAAGCATTTTTGGAAGCCCACCGGGCCGAATTTGGGTAATTTATTGCATCCAAATTTATTTCTCCACCCACCTAAAGCTAAGAAGAACATTTGTCCAAATTTTCAACTCAATCGATCAAACCGTTTAGGCAGGACAACGAAAAAACGAAAAAGCTTTAAATGGCTCTCGGGCTGCAATGGGTTAATTAACCGAAACGCGATATAGCCTATAACTCCCTCCGGAGTCGTATGAATGTTCCTGAAGTTTGGTTGCAATCGGACTGATGGATTTTACGTGAAAAAGGCACAAAGAAACAAACAAACAAACAGAATTTATCCTTACTTATTAGATTTATATATTTATTTGTACACAGGTACCGTGGTACATAAATTAACCAGGCAGTTATAATCCCTGTTTCCTGGTAGAAATGTGGTGTGTTTTACAATAGAAAAAAATATTTATTTTTTTATAATATTTATACAATAGATAAAAATGAATAGGTACATAAATTAAAATTCTAGCAAATTTGAAGCCCCAAAAAATCGTTCACTTTTTTGACACCAGGCTATGTATTTTGATGTGTTTATCACAGTTATGAGTGCTGGCACTGTTGTTAATATTTTGGAATTTGATTCTTTTGTTTATTGGCTTTGCTGGTGGTTCCAGTATCGCAACTTCTAATTCCAATTCGTTTTTTTATTCTTTTCTTCTTTTTTGATTTTGTTTCTTCTTTGATTGCGATGTATATATTTTTGCTCTTGTTGTTTGAGTGCACCATTGAGCCTCTAGCTATTTGAATGCACCCTTGTTTGAAATTTGGAGTCATCCGCCCAAAAAAAATGCCTGAGAAGCAGCCCACCGCGACTCCAAAATGTTTCACTCGATTACTCTTGTTAAACTTATCAAAGTGTCCCAGGCGTTTTTGTTCTTGCGGTATTTTTAGGTGTGTCACATTAATTTTGGATTTTAACTATTGTTGAAAATTTTTGTAAGTTTTTATTTGTAATTTTTTTTGGTTATTGATTTGTTTTATTATGTATTTGCTATATTATATATATTTTCTAGATGTACTTAGTTCTTATAACTATACTTAAATATAGCGTATTGTTTTAATGATTGGTTTTTAGTTAGGAGGTTTAATATAGGATTTTATATTATAGGTTTGTTTTTTATGATTATGTTTTTATTTTTGTTAGAATTTACTTAATAGGTATGTTTAATATTAGGTTTTTTTAATTTTTTAAAATTTTACTTTTATTTTGTTATTTAGGTTTTTGATAGTTTATTAGTTTTATTTATGTTTTTGTTATTAGATTTTTTATTGTTATTTTGTTTTTATTATTGGGTTTTGCAATTAGGTTTTATTTGCACTATGATATTATTATCCTTGGATTGTTTTCATCTTGCGTTAGCATTCCGTTATACGTTCTGCAAGATTTGGTGGAAATTTAGCAGCTCTATAATGTGCACCTATTAGAGGGTGTGTCCAGGGCCATAGCGTGCTCTGCTGAGTGCTGGTATTTGTTATTAATGTGAGTGTTGCTAGTGCATTCGGCTATAGCATGCTTAATGGTGAGTGCCCAGTTACAATGTGAACATTGTGGATTGCTTTCGTTATTAAATAGATGATTATGTGTGGCCAGTGTGCACCCAAGCCTTCCTCTTGTGAATTTGACTCCTAGCTCCCTGCTGGTTATTATTATTGGGCCTTTTGTGTTATTAATGTCTGAGTGGTACTTTGTGAAAGACGTGGATAGCCCCCACTTTTGTATCCTTTTTTCTAGAGTATGCTCCTTTACTAATTTTAAGGCGTGGCTGAGGGAGGGAGTTCTTCCAACTAGTAACGGTGATCTGCTAGCATCTTTTGCAGCTTTATCTGTGCATGCTCTTTTGTACTCCCATGACGTGTTTAGCTTAGTTTTGGTGTTAGGATGAGACCTAATATTTTGACTTCTTCCTTGTATATTATATCCCTGTTGTGTAGTCTTATTGAACCTGAATCGCACGTTCTTTTTCTGCATATATGTAGTGCCTCTGTTTTTTCTGGCGAAGTTCTGCCACGGTTTACTTCGGTCCAATTTTCGATTACACCCATGGCTCTTTTTATTGCCGCCTTGCCTATCCTTGGGTTACCCCTTGTTTAGATGACTATGTTGTCAGCATAAATATAGCTTTCTATGTTATTCCCCTCGTTCATGGCTGTGCTGAGGTCGCTGACGTATATATTGAAGAGTTGAACCGAAAGTGGGGACTCTTGGGGGATACCAACGATGATATTTCCGTTGCTGGAAAGCACTTTATCTAGCTTTATCGAAATTTTCCTGTTATGCAATATTCTTCCAATGATGTTGGTTGTCTTTTCGCCTGCATTCAATCTTGATAAGACCTTAGTGATTGTCCGTAGTGGTACTTTGTCGAATGGTTTTTCAAAGTCACATAAGATATTGTCGCCGTGTGGTTTTGTTTTTAGTGTTTCTTACGCCATGTATGTAACCTGTAGAAGCATCGACATGGTACTTCTGTTCGGCCGCAAACCGTGAATATTTTCGGGCACCATATTTTCTGCTAGCCAACTCAACCGTTTGGGTATTATTTTTTCAAACAGCTTCGATTGTGTTGGTAATAGTGATATAAACCTGGAGCATTCAAAGTGATTTGGGTAGTTACCTTCTTTGTGCAGCGGGATAAGATCTGCGTGTTTCCAAGCATGAGGGTAGACTCCTGTTTCCATTATTTTGTTGAATAATTGGGTGAGACTTTGGAAGGCTGTTGGGCCTAAGTAAGCATGCCATAAGAGATTTTGTCCGCATCCGGTGTCGTTTCCTTGAAGTTCTTTAGTAATTCTCTGATTTCGGCCCAGTTGACTTTTGCATCTATTAATGCGTTTTCTTCACTTGTGAAACGTACCCTATCTTGTGGCGAGTTGGTGCATCCTGTACTGTTTTGCGTTTGCACGTATCTAGCCGCTAGGTAGTTCGCATTTTTTTGGGAGTCGGTTAATAATTGACCGTTTTGTTCAATTATCAGGTTTCTGGCTTTATATTTTCCGAGTATCCTCCTTTCTTTGTTCCAGGTCACCGGTTGCCAACGAGCTGAACTGGTTTGTACTCCCTGCAGAAGCCACTCTTTTCTTTTTGTTTGAGACCTCTAGGGGATCTATGTCCTGTCTTTCGCTAGATACAAATATATTACGATCGCTTGTCCTAGAGAATTTATTCGTTAATAGGGATGTTTCTTGCTTGGTATAGTACTTTACAGTTTGGTATTGACTTTGCCGGTGTGGTTCCTTAACCTCGCTGTTATGTGTTGTGGGTTAACCAATTACTTTGTGAGATGATCTCTTTTTGATTAAAGAAATTAAAAGTGAACAAATTTTTTATATACGAGAAAACATTTTTTTGTTTTATTTCCAGATTAATTTCGCAAGAAATCCTTTTCAAAAAATCCACAATAGCACGTCCGCTTTGAATGAAAAATACGCGCCGAACGTGAGTTAATGAAAATTAATTTTCAATGTTTCATATATATTGTTTTTTAATTTTCCCAAAAGTAAAAAAAAAAATAGAAAACTTTTTTTTTATTATTTCACAATTGTTTTGTTTAACCGTACCGATTAAAAAATCATGGCAAATGTTAGATATATTACCATACATTACATTATTTCTTTAAAAATATATCATTCATAGAATAATTTCTCATAAATACAACAACATACGTATACATATATACACCGCTATCTAATATATAAAGAAGAAATTTTGTTTGTTTGTTTGTTTGTGCCCTTTTCACGTAAAAACCACCAGTCCGATTGCAACCAAATTTTGCAGGAACATTTCCACGATCCGGGAAAGTGTTATAGGTTATATTGCGTTTCGGTTCATTAACCCATTGACGCTCAAGAGCCATTTAAAGCTTTTTCATTTTTTCGTTGTCCTGTCTAAATCGCTTGATCGATTGAGTTGAAAATTTGTAAAAATGTTCTCCCTAGCATTAAACGGGCACCGAAGAACATTAGATGCGGATTCGGCCCGGCGGGCTTCCAAAAATTTTTTGTTTCCGATTTATGCCCAATTTTGTATGGTGGTTTTAAGGTGTGAAAAAAGCCTGTGACAAATTTTTACGAAGTTCCGGTAACCCGTTTGGGTACGAGAGCCGAACGAAATTCATTAAGTTTTTCTGTTGCCCTGCTTAAACGGTTTAATCAATTGATTTCAAAATTCGCAAAATTATTGCTCTTTGTAATTTACTTAGTTGTCGCACTTAAAGTGTTTGACCAATTGAGTTCAAAATTTATCAAAGTGCAGTTCTTTACCACAGGAGCTCACTGAGTTGGCTTGGTTACGATTCATTAACCCGTTTCGGCACCAGGGCGCAATTAAGTTTTTAAATTTATTTGTTGTCGCGCTTAAACGGTTGTACCAATTGAGTTGAAAATTTACAAAGGTGTAGCTCTTCACCTCAGAACATCACTCAGTTGATTTGGTTACGATCCGTTAATCCGCTTCGGCACCAGAGCTCAATGAAGTTTTTTAATTTCTTTGTTGTCGCGCTTAAACAGTTTTACCAAGTGAGTTGAAAATTTACAAAGTGTAGGTTTTTATATAACAAAAGCTTTCTGAATTGATTTGGTTAGGATACATTAACCCATTTCACCATCAGGCCTCAAGCCATGAAGTTTCTAATTTTTTTGTTGTTGTGCTTAAACGATTTGACCAATCATCTGACTCATGGCGCAGTGTTTAAGTCGCCAACCTTTCAATCGAATGGTCCTGTGTTCAAACCCCGGTCAGGTCATAAATAAAAAATATCGTAATAATGTATATCGTATAATTAATATTAGCAATAATAATAATAATAATAGTAATAATAATAATAATTATAATAATAATAATAATTATAATAATAATAATAATAATAATAATAATAATAATAATAATAATAATAATAATAACAATAATAATAATAATAATAATTAATAATAAATAATAGCTGCTACAGTGGAGCCATCAAGTAAGGTGTAAGGTGTTATATACTGCAAGTAAGGTGTTATATACTGCTGCATGTTGTAATTCACGGATGGCGCTGACTGTGTAGTAAAATAATAACAATAATAATAATAGTAATAATAATAATGGTAATAATAACAATAATAATAATAATAATAATAATAATAATAATAATAATAATAATAATAATAATAATAATAATAATAATAATAATAATAATAATAATAATAATAATAATAATAATAATAATAATAATAATAATAATAATAATAATAATAATAATAATAATAATAATAATAATAATAATAATAATAATAATAATAATAATAATAATAATAATTATAATAATAATAATAATAATAGTAATAGTAAAACAATAATTATAATAATAATAATAATACCTACTACAGTAGCGCCATCTTTGGTTATATCATGCAAGTAAGGTGTTATATACTGCTGCACGTTGTAATCCACTGATGGCGCTGACTCTGTGGTAAAATAATAATAATAATAATTATAATAATAATTATAATAATAATAGTAATAATAATAATAATAATAATAGTACAATTAAATAGTATAATAAATAGTACAATAATAATATAACAATAATTATAATAATAATAATAGTAATGATAATAATAGCTACTACAGTGGGGCTATCTTTGGTTATATCATGCAAGTAAAGTGTTATATAATGCTGCATGTTGTAATCCATTGATGGCGCTGACTCTGTAGTAAAATAATAATAATATTAATAAGAATATTAATACCAATAATAGCAGCCGCTACAGTGACAGTGGGGGTTGCCTTCAATAGTTGCCTCATGTAGTAATATATACTACTACTACATGTTGTAACTGTTGTGATGGCTTTAGTCACTGTTAGCAAAATAATAATAAGAGACGGATTCATTGTTTCCTTACAGTCCCACTACCAATTCAATGTTCCATTTTCCTATCCTTTCCTATCTCTACTCCCTAGCCAATATACTGAGTTCGCAGGTAAGGGTTCCAATCCACTATATTGGCTAAAGGGGGAGGTGGGTTGAGTCAGTAAGAATCTGACACTACCAAAGGGAAATTCTTGGTGTCTTTGGAAGATTCCCACCTCCCTTGGGAAAAAAAAAAATTGAAAATTTGCACAAGTATTCCGCGCACACAAACTCATTCAATAAATTTTGTTGTGATGCATTAACACATTTCGACACGATAGACTTTGTTTCTAATTTGTCTCTAATTTGACAGGATGAATTTATAGTTCTAAATAAAGGCTGTGACAAAATGTTTTATAACGTTTGTTAATCCATTGCACCAGCACTTATTAGAAATATTTTGCCTAATTTTTTGTATTGTTATTATTATTAAAAAGATTTTTCCAACACTCTTCACTTTTATCTGTACTGTTTTTAGTACACAGAAACAGAAACAATCTTCTACATTCGATAATCATCATGTCATCATTCAGAAATGCATTACTTACGTGTGGTCTACCTATATAAGATGCATGCGTATAATATATTTCCCATAAAATATCATTGAAATATGTACATATAGTATGTATGATGTGCGTATATTTAAAAATACTATAAACATAATCAATTAAATTAGAAAACATATTCACATTTCTGTATAGTATTTAATCAAAACTAATAATAATAATCGACAATAATAATAACAACGACAATAATAATAATAATCAAAACAATAACAATACTTATATTAATAATAATAATAATAAACTACTATTACAAGATCCGCTTCTTTCTCCAATCGTTAGAATGACAAAGCAAACTTTAACAGAAGATTGCAAACATGCTCTGTCCAGATTCAGAGATGAGAGGATTCTTTGCAACGTTAGACTTTTCCTAGCCTATTTACATAATGATTCGTATAACACCGTTATTGAAGGTAAAACTAGGACTCACCTGTCAGTTCCCATTCACAGTGAGGGCGTGCCATCTAATTATAAAGATTTATACGATCTTTATCTCAGATATCATAAAAATATAGTATACTCTGTTAAAGAGGTCAAAGAGGATCTTAAGGCTTATCGTAGTCATTGCAATAGCAACTACTACAATCATTTGAATCAATCACGTGAGAGTTATAACAAGTTTTTTCGGCCAAACTCTAAGTAATTACTCAAGTTTCAATCAAACTTCAAATCTCATCTCCTTATCTAACATTACTTACTCTAAAAAATCTTTCAAACTTTCAACAACATAAACAACTTTAAAATGTTTTACCACAATTGTAGTGGTATGAGAGGCAAGCTCAGGAAGCTTTATGTTGATGCCAAGTCGTGTAATTTCAATGTATTAGTTATAACTGAAACATGGCTCAACGATTCGTTTACAAACGAGGAAATTCTTGATGGTAATTGGTCCATTTACAGAAAAGATCGTGATTATCTATTTGCAAATTGTTCGCGAGGAGGTGGTGTTCTACTTGTTCTACTTGCACATTAATCACTGGTACACATCAATTATTTGATCACCAATTTGTTAAAATAAAATTAGGTACAAATAATTTATACCTAGGTATTGTTTATTCCCCTCCGAACTCTGACAATTTTTCATATTCTGATTTTTATTATGTATATCACAATATTATTTCTGAAATGGAGGATGACTCAATTTTTGTGTTTGGCGATTTTAATCGTCCTTCTATTTCTTTTATTGTTGACGACTCTGATAATTTGTTATTACCGGTTAACTTTCATGACGAAATTGACTTCGATCTTATTAGCGAGTTCTACGGTAACGATTTACAACAAATTATCAGATATCCTAATAGTAATAATAAGTGTTTAGAACTTGCATTTTCAATTGCATATGATAGAGTGTCGGCTAAACTCGCTGATGATGTTGATACTCTTTTTACCAACTCTGCTCATCATAATGCACTTATTTTCGAGTTCTCCACATATATCCCACTCTTGGCCAAATCTTACAATAATGAAAGTGTATACGATTTTGTTAATGCTGACTATCAAAGTATTAATTATGCTTTGTCATTAATCACATGGGACGAACTGTTAGTTCAACAGGATATTAATTTACTAATCTCTATCTTTTACTTAAATCTGTTTCAAATTATTGATGCCTTTGCTCCTAAAATTCGCAAAAAGCATAAAACAATGAAAGCAAGAACCATGGTTACATAGAGATCTTAGGAACTTGAGAAATCGACGCAATAAAATATACAAAAAACTTAAATATCATCAAACACCATGCGACGACTTATTGAATATGTATAACCAACTTGCAATTGAATTTAAACAAAAAGCCAATTCCGCAAACTTGTTGCTGATCCTAAAAAATTTTTTGATTTTGTTAATACAAAATGGAAATTATTTGGGTATTGCCCGAAAGAAATTTTTAACTTCTTTTCTGATCATTTTCAACAAGTTTATCGTCCAACAGCACCAGTTACCACTTTGACTAACTCCTTATCTAATAGCTCAAATTTGCTATTTACAGACGTGTATCTTTCTGTAAATGATATTCTTGAAGCAATTTCAAGCCTTGATATAAAAAAGGGTGCTGGTGCGGACTTAATTCCTCCAATCTTTTTACATAATTGCTCTCACAGTCTAATCTTCCCTCTTCATTTTATTTTCAATGAGTCACTTTCAATTGGGATTTTCCCGCAAAATTGAAAATTCTCCCACTTAACCCCTATTTCTAAAAAAGGGGATAGAGCATCGGTGAAAAATTATCGAGGTATAGCAATCCTTTCGACTATACCTAAATTATTTGAAAAAATTGTCGTTGATAGAATTACTCCTATCAAAAATGCAAAACTAAATGAACAACAACATGGTTTCAGCAAAGGTCGTTCAACTACAACGAACCTGATGGTTTATACATCTGAAATCCTGAGTAAAATGGAGAAAGGGTACAAAGTTGATGCAATTTACACTGATTTTAGCAAATCTTTCGATCGTGTAGATCACTTCACTTTGCTAAACAAACTATCAACTTTTGGCATTTCGGGTTCATTTCTTGAGAATTCTTTCAGAAAGAACTCAAAATGTTAAATTTCGTAGTGTATTATCCAACACTATCGGGGTCACTACCGGTGCACCGCAAGGTAGCCATTTAGGTCCGCTTCTGTTTAATGTTTTTATTTCGGATCTTTCGGAATATCTAAGCAATATACCTCATATTTCGTTTGCTGATAACCTAAAAATATATCAAGTGGTTAAAGATAATTCTGATGCATGTAAACTTCAATCAAACTTATCAGTGTTACAAGCTTGGTGCACGTCAAATGAATTAGAACTCAACATACAGAAACGTAAGGTTATTAGCTTTACACGGAAACGACCTTCTTTAATATATGACTACAAAATAGATAATGTAACTCTTGAAAGGGTTTTTAACATTACTGATTTAGGAATTCTTCTCGATAATAAACTTATTTATAATCTTCACTATGACCTAATAGTTTCAAAGGCTAATAAAATGTTAGGTTTCATTAAGAGAAGAGCTAAAAAATTTAGCGACTTAGCTGTGAAAAAGTCTCTTTATTGTTCCCTAGTTCGATCCATCTTAGAATACGGTAAAATTGTTTGGGATCCAGCCTTTGCAGTTCATTCCAATAGAATCGAATCAGTTCAAATTTCTTTTATTTGCATTAAGGAATCAATATAACCCTTTTGATTTTGCTAATCTACCTAGTTACGCTACAAGACTTAATTCATTAAACTTGCTTTCTTTATCTTTACGTAGACAACTATTGTCATCATGCTTTACTTTTCATATTTTGAATAAAAGTATTTCTATCCAATCTCTTAATTACAGGTTTAGACTTAACGATAGTGTTAGGCAAACTAGAAATACTAAATTTTTAATGGATTACAAACATAACACAGAGTACGGTAGAAATGAACCCATCAATAAATGTTGTACTTTTTTTAACAAAATTAGTCATCTCTATTCTACATCTATATCCAGAAATACTTTCAAACACATTTTACAACTACATTTTTCGAATTTAATGACCTTAGACAATATTAATTCTTACTTAAGCAAAAAAAATTTTTTTTTTTTTAATTATGATATAATTTTAAACATAGCACATTTATTGTTTTATAATACTGTTAATATTGTTTTATAATAAAAAATTTATTGTATTATAATACAACTAATGTTTTTTATTTAGATCATTTTTTTTTTGTACATTTTATAAATCGTAATTTAATGCTTTTAATTATTGTTAATAAAAAAAATTCATTTTTTTTTAATTTTGCTTCTACGTAATAATAAGATATTTATTTAGGTTTAATTTGCTATAAAAGTTATTACATAAAATGTTAAATTGATTGTCATTATATGTATGTACATATCTGTACAGATATCATATTTCATTTTTTTGTTAAAATAAAGTTGTGGATGTAGTTTAAATGAAAAAATAATGATAACAATAATAATAAATTAACTTTTTTAAGATTTAAGTTATTATAAATTAACAAGTCATTGTTTTAACTCATTGTTTTGTTTAATTTTAATTATAAGAATTAATTTAAGAATTTTTTTTGTAACCACCTTGTTTTGGTTTTGTTTGATAAAATAAAAAATAAAATAAAACAAAAATGAGCACATACATATTTAAAGAACAAAAAACCTTACATTCTTATCCATATATAATTTTTACACATATTTTTAGCCAATCAATTTTAAAACATAATTAGAAAAAGTAAACATATAAAAATTCTGGTTGATTGATAAAGGTGAAAAACAATCATGTATTTTTTATATTGAGAATGTGTTAAACAGAACCTGAGATGTATGCATTTAAAAAGAAGTTTTTTTCAAAATTTGAAGAGCTGTCGGTGCTGTAGGATCCCCAACGGTGAGGGTACATAAAAAAGTCGATCTACAACATTACTCTTTTAAGAGACCTATGCATAGTTAATATTTCATTGCTCTTTATATTAACAGTATATAAGTTTTGTAAACAGACGGAGGGACAGAGCGAACCTAATAGTAAATTTTTCAAAATGTGATTAAAAGGATAATTCACAAAAACATGAAGTGACATTACTTACGAAAAAATATGTATTACATTATGGTCTTTTATAATTGAAATGCGATTTTATGTTTCGGTATTAGCGAATATATTGTGAAAACTCACTACGCCGTAATTGTGTACTCAATAGATTATTGTAGATAGATTGTCTCTAATTCTTGGCTCTGTTTATTCAATTTAACTAAATGTAATAAAAAATAGAATATTAACTACCAACATCTGTAAATACATAGTAATAACTTAACTGTATTAATTGAATTATATTAACGCAGAAAGAAAAGTAACGAGCAACGCCGGGTACTCTGCTAATATATATATATATATATATCAATATTCTTATTATACATTATTCATTCATCAATGACTTATACAATATGTAAATAACCATGATATATAAGTATGTATACCAATATCATATAAAGATAAATTCTTCAATCAACAGTTAACTTTTTATTTATTTAAATTTTTTGATACTACTTTATGTATTACTTCAAAAAAATTTGAACAAGTGTTCAAGTTACAAGTGTTTAGAAATAGAAAATTTTCAGTTTTGAGCCCGTACAGCTTCCAAAACGGCGGGCGATACAAAAATATTTTTTGAAATGCCATACTTATTTTGAAAGATTTAAGTGCTCTCAAATTTTCAAGTTTCTAACTTAAACCGTTTGGAAGATAGAAGGAGTCAAGGATTTTGCATCATTTGAGTTTCGCGTAACTGTAAATTAAGACACCGTATAGCACAAGTATATATTTATTATATTTGTAAAGCTAATAAATACAGTTATCGTATACCGTTTTCAGATTGAACATATACCTTATAGAACTTGTGCTATAACAATTTAAATATATAGCTGCTGAAAACATTGAGGCTAGTTCCGTAACGAGTGGAGCTACATAAAACAGTTATTCCATAAAATTAATATTTGTATGATATCTATCAGCAGTTAAAATTTCATGTCTTTATTTCCAACTATATAGAACTTTTAAAAAATTTATTTGAAAAATATGGAGATCAAAAAGTTAGTTGTTCGAGAGCTGCCCGAAATTTTGGTTGGATCTCAACCAAAAAAAATAGGGATCATACAAATTGATCCAATAATATTTACTATTCATTTCAAAACACTAGCTTATTTAGTTTTTGAGTTATCTTGCCGATTTTAATCGTAGAATTTGATTCTGACCCGATCCATACATTTGAAGGTATATCTAGCAAGCTTATTTTGAGGTGTCACATACGGAGGAGCACTTTTAATATACCCGATATTTATCGTACGGATATAAAAAGCATTAAAAATAAAGTGTCGGATTGTCGAAAAAATTATAATTAACAATTGAAGAGTGTTCGAAAAAATTTCAAAGAAAAATCTAAAATTAAATCAAAATAAAAAAAAATAATAAAAATAATAAATTAATTTTAATATTTAAAAAAAAAGAAGAATACTATATATATATATACTTATATAAATAACGACTCCTTCCCTTCTTAAAAAGCTGATACACATGGTCTGGCCCACCTTATATACTTATATGTTCGTTTGTTGTTAAAATAATGTATATATATACTTATATCTATAATTATAATTTAGTAGTTTTCAGCCACACACTACGTATTATGACATGCCGCTAAGTTTTGAATACAAGTACATATTTGGATACGATTTTTCTATTACAAAATCTAAATATATAACATACATATTATGTATGTTTAGATTTTAGAATCATGATTTTTTGTGTTTTTTTTTTGGAATCAAGAAATTTTGTATCTCATACGAATTTTTAAAAATATACTTAAACACCAGCAACAGACTAGGGCCTCAACAGAAATAGGGCCTCTATTTTGATATATAATTATATATAAAACTAAAACTTATTTATTTTGGGAAAAGGAATTTAGAAAAAACATCCTTATATATTTTATTAAAAACAGTATTTTATTGTAAATAACTACACTGTAACGTTCTTACAATATCGTCAGAAGACAAATTCGATAAGTTAGAAACTTCTTTATTGGATCTAGACAATGAAATACATCAGTCCCTTTTAGTTCCAACAAACGAACATCTACACTCACAAGCCGCCGCAGTTATTCAGTTTTAAAACTACCAATACTATGGATCGAATTTTCTAATGGATGGTTTATTCAAATTGAATCATAGAATTTCGAAACTAATATATCATGCGGAACTCGGTAGAAGGTGAAATTTATTCCGAATCTCGAATTCCATCGACATTTAGTTCCATCAGTAGTGCTTTCCAGCGAAATTGGCTTAGGCCTAATCAAAAAAATATGTCTAAATAGGTAGGCCAAACATATTAGTCTTCATCTTATTTTCTTAAGCTATAAAAATGTAGGCGAACTTATAAATATCGCGGACCTTTATATACTAAGACCTTTTCACGGAAAATATCCGAATTGATGCATAATTATTCCATACAAAATTGCAACCTAGAATGTGTGGATCATATTACAGATTTGGGAATGATTTTGGATAACAAACTGAATTATAATCTCCACTATGAATCAATGTTATCAAAAGCTAATAAAATGCTAGGTTTTATCAAAAGAAGAGCAAGAGAATTTAACAATATCTGGGTAACAATAACTTTATATTGCTCACTTGTACGCTCAGTTTTAGAATACGGTAGCATTATATGTAATCCAGCCTTTCTTATTCATAGTACAAGAATTGAATAAATCCAGAAGCAGTTCTTCCTCGTTGCTTTAAGACATCTACATAATCCCAGTGACGTTCATAATCTTCCATCATACAATGACGGGCTGCAGTTAGTCAATTTACTTAGTTTAAGTTCCCGTAGAATCTTACTATCTTACAGCTTTACATTTCATGTCTTATCCAATAAGATTAATGTCGATTTTATTAAAGATAAGTCAACAATAATGTCAGGCCTGCAAGATATACCAAATTCTTAATTGAAACAACACATAGAACTGAAAATGAGAAAAACGAACACACAAGTTACATATTATTTAATCGATTCGACAACCTTTTCTGTGGCACAATTTCAAAAAATGCTTACAAATCTAAATTACACAACATTCTTAAAAAATCGTAAAACATTGACATAATTTATTTCTATATAACATAATTTATTTATAATAATATTTCCTTTGTTTTTTTTTTTTTTTTTTTTACATAATTAACTAACTATAAACTCTAAGTAATAAAAATTTAGAATAAGTATTATGTGATAAAAAGAAAAAAAAAAACCATATTAAAATCATTGACTCATTTTACATACATAAAATAAAAATAACTTTTGTCTTTATTGTACCTATCATAATTAATTTAAATTTAACGAAGTACAAAAAATTATTGTATCATCTTACATATTTTTTTTTTTTTTTCTCTTTCTTAATAGTAAAACTAAGCTAAAGGCTTAACTTAGCTTCTTTATTTTGCTCTGATCCATAATTCATACATATAATTTTTAAATGTATCTAAAAAAAAAGAAACAAGTAAATGTAACAGTAAGTCGATACAGCCGACTTACTTCATTACACCAGTAAGTCGATGAACACTATTCTGCCTAATTTAAAGGTTATATCTTTGTTGCTTTTGGAGATAATATCATTTGCTCTGGGGCTCGTTCGGAAGTTTCCAAAATCCAAACCCATGGACCATATCCTCTTAAATTTCAGAGATATAAATCAAACGGTAAGGAACATCATTTCAAAAAGTTAAAGGTTATATCTTTGTTGGTTTTGGAGATAATCTCGTTTGCTCTGGGGCTCGTTCGAAAGCTTCCAAAATCCAAACCCATGGACCAAATCCACTTAAATTTCAGAGACATAAATCGAACGGGAAGGAACATCATTGTACAAAACTTAAAGGTTCCATCTTTTTTGATTTTGGAGATAATCTCGTTTGCTGTGGTGCTCGTTCGGAAGCTTCCAAAATCCAAACCCATGGACCAAATCCTCTTAAATTTCAGACACATAAATCGAACGGGAAGGAACATTATTGTAGAAAATTTAAAGGTTCTCTCTTTGTTGGTTTTGGTCATAATCTCGTTTGCTCCGGAATCATTTGGTAGCTTCCAGAATCCGAACCCATGAACCGATTTTGTCTAGATTCGAACTTGGCCTTCCTTTCCTAATTAGTAATCTACTATATAAATTTCATCAAGATAGCTTAATTAGTTTTTGAGTTATCGTGCTTACGGACGGACGGACATCGTTAAATCGACTCAGGAGGTGATTCTGGTTCAGAATATATATACATGTCCATATCTAACTCGCTTCCTTTTGGTGGTTACAAACACCATACCAAAGTTAATATACCCTATACTTTAGGTGTAGGGTATAAAAAAGAGAGAAAACAAAAGAAAAAACTAAAAATAAATTTTAATTTTTTTTGTAGTCTTAAGTCAGCAAAATAATGTACTTTTTTATACACCTAAAGTATAGGGTATATTAACTTTGGTATGGTGTTTATAACTACCAAAAGGAAGCGAGTTAGATATGGACATGTATATATATTCTGAATCAGGATCACCTCCTGAGTCGAATTAACGATGTCCGTCCGTCCGTTCGCACGAAAACTCAAAAACTAATAAAGCTATCTTGATGAAATTTATATAGTAGGTTACTAATTACGAAAAGAAGGCTAAGTTCGAATCTGGAAAATCGGTCCATGGGTTCGGATTCTGGAAGCTTCCGAATGATTCCGGAGCAAACGAGATTATCTCCAAAAACAACGAAGATATAACCTTTAAAGTTTTTACAATGATGTTTCTTCCCATTTGGTTTATGTCTCTGAAATTTAAGAGGATATGGTCCATGGGTTTGGATTTTGGAAGCTTCCTAACGAGCCCCAGAGCAAATGAGATTATCTCCAAAAACAACAAAGATATAACCTTTAAATTTGGCAGAATGGTGTTTTTTCATGATTGGTTTAGGTCTCTGAAATTTGAGAGGATTTGATCCATGGATTCGGATTTTGGAAGCTTCCGAACGAGCCCCAGAGCAAACGAGATTATCTCCAAAATCAACAAAGATAGAACCTTTAATTTTGTACAATGATGTTCCTTCCGCTTCGATTTATGTCACTGAAATTTAAGAAGATTTGGTCTATGGGTTTGAATTTTGGAAGCTTCCGAACAAGCACCAGAGCAAATGAGATTATCTCCAAAACCCACTAAGATATAACCTTTAAATTTGGCAGAGTGGTGTTCTTTTATGTTTGATTTAGGTCCCTGATATAACCTTTAAATTAGGCAGAATGGTGTTGCTTCATATTTGATTTATGTTTCTGAAATTTGTGAGGATTTGGTCCATGGGTTCAAATTTTTGAAGCTTCCCGACGAGCTCTAGAGGAAACGAGTATATCTCCACAACCAACAAAGATAGAACTTTTATTTTTAGTACAAAGGTGTTCTGTTATGTTTCCTTTTCTGTAAAATTGGAAACTGACATTTGAAGAATTTGAACCATGGGTTCGTATTTTGGAAACTTCCGGACGAGCACAAGAGCAACGAGCATATCTCCAAAACCAACAGAAGTAGAACCGTTAAATTTAGTTCAATGGTGTTCTGGCATATTTTCTTTATGTTCCTGAGATGGATTCGATGAATTTTAGTGGCAATTCGGGTACCTGACACACACCTCCCAAGGACTAAAAATCTTCGAAATTAATAAAGATAGAAACTTAAAATTTTTTACAAAGGTGTCAAGCATATCCGAAGAGGATACCGCTTTTACGTTCCTGAAATTCGAGTTGAATAAGACAGAAAAGGGAAGAAGTTCAAGCAGCTGCCAAAAAAACTTATGGATGTTTCATTTAATTCGAATTATTCAGGTATAAGGTATTAATAAGTCGGTTGCATCGACTTACTGTTACATATTTTACTTGTTTTTGCATTGTATTGTGTAATAATAATTTTAAGTTTAACTTTAAGAATTTTTGTAACGACCTTGCTTTAGTTCTAAAATAAATAAATAAATAAGATTGGTGATGTGTCTAGCAGTATTTTTTTTTGGTGAAAATAGCTTTCCTTTGCTCCTCTTTTTTCGAATTTTATGTTTCTATACAATATATGCTATTGATATACATATAGTTTGAATATAAATCATATTCAAATGTATAGTGTGGGTGTTTTTTTTTTAGAATGATAGAACTTTAATTTGAAGTAAAACACATTTAAATTAAGATTGACACCAAATTTTTTTTATTTGATTTCAGTAAGAATTGACAAATTATAATGGAAAGATTTAAGCCGCAACAACATTTACAAATTGCTGAAATTTATTTTCAAAATCAGTGCTCTATTTTCCAAACTAATAGAGCACTTGGTGATATTTATGTTTTACATAATCGTCCACCAGAGCAGATTATTCGTGGAACTCTTCATAGATTTCGGAAAACATTTTCTCTACTCGATGCAACAGCAACAACAAGACAAAGAAGTGTCAGTATGTAGAGAAGAAAATATCGGTGCTGTAAGAGCTAGTGTTGATGAAGATCCAAATTTGTCTATTCGCCGACGTTCACAACAAGTAGGGCTGTGTGCAACCTCCACAGTGGGAGTTGCCTTCAATAATTACCTCATGTAGTAATATATATACTACTACTACATGTTGTAACTGTTGGGACGACTTTAGTCACTGTCAGCAAAATAATAATAATAGGCGGATTCATTGTTACCTTACAGTCCCACTCCCAATTCAATGTTTCCGTATCCATTTTCCTATCCTTTCCTATCCCTACTCCCTAGCCAATATACTGCGTTCGCAGGTAAGGGTTTCATCCCACTATATTGGCTAAAGGGGGAGGTGGGTTGAGTCAGTAAGAATCTGACACTACCAAGGGGTAATTCTTAGTGTCTTTGGAAGATTCCCACCTCCTTTAGGGGAAAAAAAAAAAAAACCTCCACATAGAAAATTTTGGTTAAAGATCTTGGTCTGCAGCCATACATAATTCAACTTGGTTCAAGAACTAAAGCCATTTGACCATAATAAGCGTCGTTGGTTTACTGATTGGGTCCTAGAACAGTTAGGCCTTTTCTTTGGGGTTATGTGAAGTAATTGGTTTATGCTGATAAAACGGAAACAATAGACGCTTTGGAAGCCAACATAACCCGTGTTCTTGATGAAATAAGGATTGAATTATCCGAAAAAGTGGTTAAAAATTGGTCTGATCGAATGCGGTTCCTCAGAGCTAGTCGTAGTGATCATATGCCGGAAATTATTTTTAAAACCTAAATGTCATAAAATTATTTTTCAAATAAAAAAAAAATTGGCTTCAATCTTAATTTAAATGTGCTTTATTTCAATTTAAAGTTCTATCATTATAAAAAGAAAACCCGTTACAATATTGTATTTATAGAGCTACGAGTGTTAAGTATCTACAGCTACGTATTTTTAGCGACCGCATACATATGTGTTGTTTCCATATCAAAAATTTGTATCCGAGATTTTTGCAAATTTGCACTACTCCGATGCCTTTAAAAAAATTTTCAGAATGATATCTGTGTGTGTGGGTTTGTCTGTGGGCACGTGTGCAGCTTAAACGACTGAGCGGAATTGTTGGAAATTTCATATTGAAGGTTTTGACGTAAATATCTCGGATTGGTAAGCTTTTGGAGTAAATCGGACAACCAGAAGTGGTAGTCTACTAGTGTCATTTTTAAGTGTTTTGCGAATAGTTCGTAACAGAAAAATATTATGAGAACAATTATTACCACAAACTTTTTACACAAGTTAAGAAAATGAACTTTGTCATAGAACATTTTTCCAAATTTACAAGTCCAAATTTCATACATATTACAGCTTGCTTTATATGCATTGTATTAAAATTTTTTTTGTTTTTTTATATTTTTAATATCTTTAAAAATTTATGTACCAACCTATGCATATTATTCTTTTGTTGATAACGCAAAATTCAAACTGTAAAATTTTTCTTAGCTGACTCAATATTAATGTTGTTTTGGTTTGGTTTTGTATTTGTTTATAGTTTTATTGTTTCGACTATTTACAGCCAAAAAACCAGATTTAAGCCAATTTTTTTTGTATTTGATTTTAGTAAGCATTGACAAATTATCAATGAAAGACTTACGCCGCAACAACGTTTGCAAAATTGTTGAAATTTATTTTCAAAACTAGTGTTCTATTCGCCAAACTTATAGAGCACTTCGTGAAATTTATGTTTTACATAATCGTCCATCAGAGCAGTTTATTCGTCGAACTATCGATAGATTTCCGACAACTTTTTCTCTACTCGATGCAACAACAACAACAAGACAAAGAAGTGTCAGTACGTAGAGAAGAAAATATCGGTGCTGTAAGAGGTAGTGTTGATGAAGATCCCAATTTGTCTATTCGTCGATGTTCAAACAAGTTAGACTGTGTGCAACCACCACATGGAACACTTCGCGTAAAGCTCTTGGTCTACTCACATACAATATTCAACTGGTTCAAGAACTAAAGCCACTTGACCATAATGAGTGTGGTTTGTTTGCTGATTGGGCCTTAGACCAGCTTGAGTTTGAAGCACCTTTTTATAGAAAAATTGTGTCTAGTGATGAAGCACATTTTTGGTTGAACGGCTACGTAAACAAAAAAAATTGCCATAAAAGAAGCGAAAATTATCCTCAAAAAATTTATCAGCTTTCATTGCATTTTGAAAAATGCACCGTATGGTGTGGTTAATACGCTGGAGGCATCATTGGTCTATATTTCTTTAAAAACGTTCGTTAACGTTCGTTATAGATCGATGATCAATGATTTCAAAATTTGAATGGTATTAACCCGGAAGTGTTTTCCTTTCAACAAGATGGTGCTATACTTCATACTGCTAACGCAATAATTGATTTATTGAAAGATAAATTTGGTGATAATATTATTTCGAGAAATGGTCCCATTAATTGGCTTCCAAGATCATGCGTCATAACGCCACTGGATTACTCTCTTTGGGGTTATGTGAAGTCATTGGTTTATACTGATATACCAGAAGTAAGAGACGCTTTGTAAGCCAATATGGCGCGTGTTATTGATGAAATTAGGCCCGAATTGCTCGAAAAAGTGGTCCAAAATTGGTCTGGTCGAATGCGGATCCTAAGAGCTAGTCGTGGTGGACAAATGCGGAAATTATTTTTAAAACCTGAATGCCATAAAATTATCTTTTAAATTGAAAAAAATTTGTCTTCAATCTTAATTTAAATGTGTTTTATTTCAATTTAAAGTTGTATCATGCATTCATACAGCTACGTAGTGTTAGGTAATATTTTTAGCGATCGCATACATTAATGTATAAGGTAGGTACATATTTGAAATTAATTTTTGAAATTAACGCTCATGGGCTTTAAATCCTTTTAGAAAAAGAATTAAAGCCCACGGGTCTTGATTTCACTAGATCGGGGACTTTAAGTTCATTTCGAAAAAGAATTAAAGCCCACTGAGTAACACAAAGCTTAATATCATGAGTTTGTATTTCAGTTGACTGTATTTTAATTGGTAATATATCAGAAGGCCCATGCTCAGAAGTTTTTAAAGTAAATTCCCTGTTTATTATTGAAGGATATATTAGTACAAGATTTAAAAGTAATTTTATTATCTCCTAATGCTAATACAAATAAAAAACTAAGTATTATTGTTAACCACATAGAACTGAAATAACCAGAGCCAGTTTTTGTGGCTCACATGTTTCTTTGTAGCTTGTTTAATTTGAAGATTACTTGAATGTTCTTCCTTTCTTTTTCTTTTTCTTGCTTGCTGATCTAGAAGAGATCTTGAACTATTTATAATTCATTAATGATTTTGATGAAGTTTGAATCGTTAAATTTTCTTCCTTTTCCTGTGTGTTGATGGCTTCTTCTTCGTTATCAACGATTGGTAATGGAGAAACTTTTGTAATCGCTCGCTTATCACTTAGTTTTTTGTTTTTAAGGTAACAACCCGTACCAATCCATTAGTATCCTCCATTGTTTCAATAACTCTGCCCAGGGCCCTTCTTATTGCTGAAAGATAGTCTTCTTTTATGATAACAATGTTTGCCTTTTGGAGAATAGGTTGCTGTTGCGTCCACTTTGGTCTGAATTGTAACCTGGAAATGTACTCTGTAGACCATCTTTTTCAGAAGTTTTGGTGCATATGATCAAGTAGCTGCCATCTTTTCAAACAGTTTATTTTGCTATTTTTCGTCTTCTTCTGGAACTGAAAGGAGTGGTCCGCCAATTAAAAAATGGCAGGAGTTAGCACTTCTAAGCTTTCTGTGTCATTATTTAAGGGACAGAGTGAACGAGAATTTAGCCACGCCTCCATTTTTGTCATCAAGGTATTTAATTCTTCATATGTTAACACACGATCCTTTATAATTCGTTTTAAATGATATTTGGTTGATTTTACGCCTGCTTCCCAAAGTTCTCCGACATGCGGTGAATTTGGCGGTTTGAAGTGCCATTGAGTTACTTCATTACATAAGGCATCAAATATTTCATTTTGATATAGGTTTTTGTTAAAAATATTAGTTAGTATTTCATTAGCTCCTTTGAAATTAGTTCCATTGTCGCTATAAAGATTTGAAACAGGGCCTCTTCGACTAATGAAGCGTTTAAAAGCTGCTAGAAATGCAATAGAAATTAAACTGCTCACCACTTCTATATGAATAGCCTTTGTACTGAAGCAAATAAATAATGCAATATATCCGTTAAAAGTTGTTGTACCACGCCCTACTGATAAACTTAAGGTAAATGGTCCAGTATAATTAACACCGCAATTAGTGAAGGGTTTTGCTATTGTTAATCTGCTTTTTGGTAAATTTCCCATTAGTTGCGTTGTCGTTGATGTTTTAAATCGATGAAAAACTGTACAGCGATGAATTTGACTTTTAACTGACTTTAAAATCCAATAATTTTGTATTATATATTTCAGAGTCTTTGAATGTAAAGTGTGTTTATGAGCCCAATTTATTATAAGGTCGGTTAAGATGGATTTGTATGTTAAGATAAATGTATGTTTTCGGTTGTAGCTAGTTTCAAATTCTGTAATTCTTCCTTCAACACGAAGAAGCTTGTTTTCATCTAAAAATGGATTAAGGGTTTTTTGTTTTTTTTTTTTTTTATTTAAAAAATATAAGTTGAATAAATATAACATTATACAATTTAATTAGTTTTTTTTTTTATTTCCTTTTTTTCTTAGGACCGTAGCTTATTAGCTGTCTGGTCTTATTATTTTTATAAAACAATTAGAAATTATAACAATTATAAAAAATATTTTTTTATAATGTTAGCCCAAGATAGTTAAACGATTCAACTGTTTCTATAACATTATTTTTGAAAACCTTTATGTTTTGAAAAAGCATAATTTTCGTTTTGTGAATATTTAGAGCAAGGCGATTTTTGGTGAGCCACTCTTCTATTACATTAAGATCATGTTGAATAGCACACCTCAATTCTCCTTCACTAGCTTTAGCATATTTTAGAACAGCATCATCTGCATATAGCTGTATAGATCCTTTTAAGTTTAAGCGTGACATATCATCTATATACATTTTGAATAGATTACGTCCCAAAATCAAACCTTGAAGAACTCCTTTTTTTATCACCTTATCACTGCTAGTTATGTCCCCTATTCGAACCTTTTGTATTCTGTCCGAAAGATATGATTTAAGAAGGGCTGTGTTATTCAAACTAAAGCGCATGTTAGAAAACTTTAAAGGAAGAAGACTATGGTCAACACAATCGACAGCTTTTTTTAAATCGAGAAATGCACAGCAAACATACTTTTTACTGTCCATATTTCTACTAATAAAGTCTGTTAAGCTTAAACAGGCCGCTGTAGTGTTAGATTTTTTTTCAAAATCATATTGTTCTTCATTCAAAATATTATTATTAGTTAAAAACGTTTCTAACCGCGTTTTAATTATAATTTCAAAAATTTTTGAAAAAGCACTAAGTATAGACACAGATCGATAGTTATTTCGGTTTCTTTCACTTTTACTCTTAAATATTGGTATTACTATTGCACTTTTTAGTGAAGTTGGGAAAACGGAAGTTTCAAACATCATATTAACGAATTTGACCAACATAGGAGTCAAATTATTAGCAAATCTTTTGATAAACTTTGTTAAAATACGGTCATTATCAGTTGCAGCTGCAGATCTTAACGAGTTTATTACCCTATCAACCTCGTCATTATTAGTTGGTATTAACTGAAATTGCTCATATATATTTCTGGAAAAACTACTAATATATTCCCGATCAATTGGGTCTTCAGAAATATTAATTTCAGTTGTGACATTAACAAAGAATTTATTCATTATATTCGCTATGTCTTGCTTGTTTTTAATATTTTCATTGCCATTCTCGATTTCATTAATGTTAGCAGAAGAAGTATTTTTATTAAACATTATCAGTCTATAGATATCCCATAGTTTTTTACTATTATTAGGATCAGCAGATAATTTATTAGAGAAATATTGTTTTTTGGTCTACAATACTAATTTGGCTATTTTATTTTTGTATTTGTAATATAGCTCTTCTATATGCTTATTATTTGGATACTTTGGTTTGAATTTTAAATAAGAATCTCTTATTTTCTGTTTTTGTTCTTCTGTTCCAATTCTTGTAGCGTTTAATAAGTTTCTATTTTTCTTCATTGGACAATGATTTAAAAGACATTCGGTTTCATCCTTAAAGTATTGTATTTGTGTAGTTTGTTTTGTTTCTGCACAATATCCGTAATAAAATGATCTATTACTGTCTTAGAAGTAGTTCCAATTCTTGTAGCGTTTAATAAGTTTCTATTTTTCTTCATTGGACAATGATTTAAAAGACATTCGATTTCATCCTTAAAGTATTGTATTTGTGCAGTTTGTACTAGATGTATCGTTGCTATTTTTATTTCGATAGTTGTTCCCACCACAAAGAGTTATATTGCAATTCGGATGGTTACATTCCTCGTGATATTAAATTTGCTTGTGGGCTGACATGATCCCAATGTCCGACCTCTAATATCAATTGTATTTCTGATACTCTATTGCTAACAAATGTTTTCCAATGATGTGGATCACCTTGTAGCCACGATGAAACAATTGTAGAATCTGTCCAAGCAAATGTCATTATATTGCCGATATCTAAACTGTGTTTGACTTTTTCATCAAAGAGTTATGTGGCGCTAATAATAATGCGCCACATAACTCTTTGGCAATGATAATTGTGATCTAATTTTTTACTGTTACAAGATTTAGTGTAATTTGAACATTTGAAACGTGAAAGTTCGAGTTTTTCAATAGATGGTAATTCTGTTTTAGTCTTCTGCCATTCCTTTCATACTTTATCAGAAACTGCATCATCCCGATTCGATTGTTCTAACCATATTTGTTGAAACAATAATTTTATTTTAATGGTTAGAGGAGAAAGTAATCCTATTGGGTCAAAGATTCGCGCAGCTTCAGACAATATCCATCGTTTAGTAATAATTTCTGCGTCTGCTTTAATGTTAATATTAAATTTTAATTTATCAGAAGTGGGTACCCAGCGAAGTCCTAATGCTTTTAATGATTCACTATCATCAAAATTGATACTGTATCTGCAAACTATCTGTATCTATCAGTGCTGCTGCTATTCGTCTTAATAGATTAGGATGGTTAGTGCTCCATTTTCTGAGATTTAGCTTCCCACCTTTAAGAAGTTGTATAAGTTAAATAAATGTTTTCAAAGCGGTTTCATAATCACTTGCTCCTGAAATAACATCATCCATATATGTATCATTTAAAATTGCTTTAGCTGACAATGGAAATAAGTGACCATCATCTGCAGCCAGTTGACGTAATATTTTAATTGCTAGATAAGGTGCTGCGGCAGTTCCATATATAGCCGTTGTTAATATATACTCCTTAATTGGCTTTCTTGTTGAATTTCGCCAAATAATTCTTTGGTAATCTTGATCTAATTGACATCAAATATCAATTATTTATTGATCAAATATTATTGAATTTGTTGATTGTTCTCGCATGATTTTTCCTGTCAGTATGTATCCCAACTCTGTTTTATGAGCGATTGGCGTACCTCTTCTTCCCTTAATTACATGGTTTAAAATAATCTGCCCATAAACACTTGCTTCGAGTATAATATCTATCGCTTTAGATTGGTAAAAGTAAGCATCTGCCAATACTAGGCAGTTAATGTGTTCCCAGAACTGATAGGATGTAATATTTTCCGATGGAAGATAACTCGTTAAATTAGGCAATACAAACGCATTTTCGTATATGTAAGTATTTGGTTTAAGTTTTGAACATATGTTGCTTTCTATCATGTGTTGAGATATATCACATTTTAATGTACCTACGACTGATATAGATGAATATGTTTTATAATTTTTCAGCTGAAACTGTTGTGCCTTATTTTCTGTTATTAAAGTTGCATCAGAACACGGATCAATTAGTACTCTGAGTTTAATGTAAGAGCCGTCTTTTCTTTGTATTTCAACGAGTGCTTTTGCTAAAAGATTTTTTGCTATATGACGAATTAAAAGAGTGGTGTACTAATATTTGAACGTCTCTAGATTGTTCCTTTGCTATCCTTGTTTTATTATTGGCAGTTATATCTCTATGTAAACTTATATGACGAGGCTTGTTACATATTTTGTACGTAAATGAAGATTTACAGTTTATTGTAAAATGTTCTGGCATTAAACACTTTTTGCATAATTTATGTTTTGTAACGTCTTCGAATTGTTGTTGTTCATTATAACCCTTCAACTTTTCGCAATGATAAATTTTGTGGTTTTGATGACACACAGCACATTTATGATTAATAGAACTTCCATAATATGGTCTTAATTTTTGCTCCGTTGAAGGTTTACCTTCTAATGATTTCAATATTTGGAATCTATTTTCGCGAAAAAATGTTTTAATGTCTACAATTCTCGACGTGAATTTAATGACTGCTCATATAGTCTATGAGACTCTTTATTTAATTTCTCCACAAGTAAATGTATTAATAGTGGATCCCAATCTTTTACCGAAATTTGTAAGTTTTTAAAAGCTAGAAGACTCTCAATTGTAACGTCTTGTAATTTATCTATTGCACTTGCTGACTCTTTCAATACGTTGGGTTGATTCAGCAGATTTTTAATTGATGTGCAGCTAGTAGTCTTATGTTATTGTAACGTTTGTCCAAAAGCTGTGTGTGTCATAACTTTCAGCAGTAACTGGTAAATGCTTGATCAATTTAAATGGTTCTTTGTTTAAGTTTGCTTTTAAATAGTGAAATTTTTCAGTTTTTCCCAAATCGTTATTTTGTTCTATTAATTCTATAAAAAAGTTTCTAAATGCTTTCCAGTTAAAGCAACTTCCTAAAATTTTGGTATCTCAGTTTTCGAAGTTGCAACTTGGTTTCCTTATTATTTCTACTTAATTTCGGTGGATTCTCTTATGTCTTCTGCTTTTCTTGTAGTTTTTCTTGCAACTGCAATGTGGTTTTCGTTGATTTCATTCCAAGCCTCTCTCAATGTTCTTAAGGGGGTCACTCTCTCGTTCATTTTCCATACAAAAAACGCGCGTTTTTTCGGTACCATTTTCTAGGAAACTACTGAACCGATTTCTGTGAAATTTCGCACACATGTTCTTACTGCCAAAAGCAAAATTTTAAGCTGAGGAATTAGAAAAATATTGCTTGGTTTCAGAATTATGACATGAAGAAAAAAAATGCACGTTTTTCGAGCTTCTTTAACATTGTTAAAAAACTCCCCATCAACATATAGAAACATTTTCAGCTTAAAATATAGCTATTGAAACCACCTTGAAAACTAAAAAATGCGTGTTGATAGCTCTTATAGTTTTCCAAAATCGTGTACCGAAAGTTAAAACGGTCAATTGTTCAGGAAAGCAAAAACTAAAAAAAAGTCGTTTTTGAACTAAAATTTTTTAATTTTTTGGTTTTCTAACTATTTCTGCATTCAAGTTCTTTGGTATCATAGCAACCTTACGTTCCAGTTCCCCCCGGCCTCTCTCCCGATCACTCGTTTGTTTATAAACTCCGACTAATTCTACTTAGAAAAATTTTGAATAAAATTTTATATATGCAAAATTGAGTACAATAGTTCTAACTTTGCTTACAGTTTTGAACCACTTGCAGTACATGGACAAACTTGAATTGGGATTTCTTATACGCGGAACTGAGTGTAGAATTAGAATCGGCAATAAAAAAACATCGTTTTTTTTTTTTATTTTCGAGGGAGTGACTACCTTAAATTTTCATGAATATATGTAGTAGATAACTCTGTTTTAATTTTATCCTGAATTCGCACAATTTTTCCTTTTAATATTGTAATCAAAATGATTTGCCTACTCACAAGATCTTTTCTTTCCTTAAGTGATTCTGTCGTTTCTTCTTGCTTTATTGCATTGAAAAGAATTATATCTAATTCATTTTTTATTTGCTCCGCGGCGATTTTCATTTTAGCGAAACTTGCTTAAATGTTCGTGTCATTTTCTACTGCTCTTTGCCATTGTTCATCTAGTTTTTTAAGTCTCGTTGATGCACATTCCCTAGTTTTTCTACTTAAAGAATCTTTTTTGAAATTAGTTGGTATCATCTCCAAATCTAATATATAATAACTTCTGATCCTTGATAAGTTGTTCCATGTTTAAAATTTTTTCCTTTAAATGACAGTTGAAACTAAATAAAACTCCAACTGTAATACTTTAGATAACTGATTTGTAGTTCTAGTAGTGGCAGCAAACAACAACAGATACCATAGATTTAGAACGAAACCCTGTAGATTTCTAATTAATTGTGCAGCAAGTAGTTAATTTCTGACTTTATAATACAGCTACTAAACCTGAAATTTGACTATAGATTGTTGACTTGTTCTATTGCACAACCTTTTTATTTATATATCTCTATAGACACTAGTTCTATATATAGTATTGTAAACACTAGTTTTACAATAAATTATTGAGTTCTAAAGACAATTGTTCTGTAGAACTTTGTTTTTTTTTTAGGCTCAAAGGACCAATAACATGGCATGGTATTCGAGATATTTTTAAATATTCTAGCAACTCTTCTATAATTTTTATGAACTTCGTTCACATGCATATTCCAATTTAGTTCTTGATATACTATTACTCCCAAGTATTTATAATCATTTATCTATTTTTGTACTATTGTAAGTTATATTTAGGTTTATTTGATCTGGCCCTTTAATCAGCATATATTTTGTTTTAAGTTGTACTAATTATTAATTTATATTTCTTTATTATTTTTAGCAGCATTCCATTATTCAAATAAATATTACTTTCTAAATCGATGTAATCATCTGCAATGTAAACAACAGTCAAGTCATCATCATACATGAATATTTCACCATATGTTTGTAGTTTAGCTTTTTCATTCACATAAATAAGATATAGCGTAGGGCCCAATGAACTACCTTGCATAACTCCATATTCTACGTTTTCATTGTTACTTTTTAATTTTTCCAGTTCAGCAATTTGAGACCTATTAGTTAGATAACTTTTGAACCGTTTATGTGAAGCTCCTTTTACAAATTAGAAATTACAAAAAAGCTCCATACAAAACTTTTAAATACAAAATTTTATCTACTGAATCGAAAGCTTTTGCTATATAGAACTATAAGCTTTTGCTATATAGAATATAGAACGTTACACGAAGGAACAACGTGTTATTGTTATTACAACATTTTTTGAAAATGGTAAAAGTTTTCAAGATGTAATTAGGAAATTTCGAACAAAATTTGGTAGAGAAAATGCTCCAACAAATCGTGCCATCAAGCTGATGGTTGATAAATTTCTAGAAACTGTATCTGTTTTTGATAACAGAGGCAACATTTATCAACGTAGTGGCCGTTCAACCGAGAATGTAGCAGCTGTGAGCAGAAGTGTTGAAGAAGATCCAAAAACTTCCATTCGTCATCGTTCGCAGCAATTAAACATCAAACCATCCACATTATTCAACATTTTGCATCGTGATCTCCATTTAAAGGCTTATAAGATCCAGCTGACGCAAGAATTAAAACCAACTGACCATGCATTACGTCGGCAATTCGTTTCTTGGGCAATCGAAAAACAAGAAGAAAATGAGAATTTTTTTAACAAAATAATCTTCACCGACGAAGCTCATTTCCAACTCAATGGCTACGTCAATAAACAGAATTGCCGCATTTGGGGTGAAGAGAATACAAGGGTTATCTTAGAGCAACCAGTACATCCACAAAAAGTTACGGTTTGGTGTGGTTTGTGGTCAGGAGGAATCATCGGACCATATTTTTTTGAAAACGCAAATGCAAATGTGATTACGGTCAATGGAAATCGCTACAGGGAGATGATCCGAAGCTTTTTGTGGCGAGAAATTGATGATTTGGACGTAGAGAATATGTGGTTTCAGCAGGATGGTGCCACTTGCCACACAGCAAGAGAAACAATGGATCTTTTGAAGGAAAAGTTCGAAGATCGCATTATTTCTCGTAGAGGAGGAGTGATGTGGCCACCAAGATCGTGCGATTTGACACCGTTGGAGTTTTTTTTGTAGGTTTTTGAAATCGAAAGTGTACAGCAATAATCCTACAACAATTCAAGAGCTTAAAAACAACATTATCGAGCAGATTTCAACCATTGAGAACAGTTTATTGAACAACATGATTCAGAATTTTGGTAAAAGATTGGAAGCCTGCCGAAGTAGTAGAGGGGGCCACTTGGCCGACATAATTTTTCATTATTAACCGGAACCTATTTGTAATAAATTAAAATAAAAATATATTTAATATTTCAATAAAAAAGTCTTTTTTTATTAAAATTAAAATGATACCTCAATTTTGAACACCATTTTAGGCACAATTTTACTTAATTTTAGGTCTTGAGGGAATGTTGAGATTTCTAAAGTCGTATTTACTAAAGAACTTGTGTAGGGCACAAGTTCATTCTTACATGCTTTAATTGTCTTAGTTATAATGCTATCTGAATCTCTTGAATTGGAATTTTTGAGCTGCTTATACAATTTTATACCTCACTGTAAGTGACCTTGCTGAAGATAAATTTAAGATTAATTTTTTCAATAGAGAAAAATGTGTTATTTACTATTTTATTTGTTAATTACTCCTATTGTGCTATAATATTTATTAAGCCTATTTAATTTATTTATTTTTTCAAATTCTGACATGTTGCTGTTAAGAAATTTATTAGTTTCTCTACTTTTCGTGTTTGTAATTAGTTCTTTTATGACTTGACTTGATTTTCTAGAGTCATTGTTGCAGTTTTGGAATTTTCTGGCATAAAATTCCATTTTTTTGGTTTGTTTTATTTTTATGACTTTATTTAGCCAATGTTTCTATATTTCTTTTATTTGTCATAATATTTTATCAATGTTCGATGCCAGTAAATTTTTCTCTTATTAAATCAACCGATACATTCTTTAGAATATTTTTGTTTTATATTTATAAATTTGGTGGATTTTTTTAATCCAGTTTTAATGGTATTGGAGAAAATTTCATATTTTTCATATGCCGTTAAATTATGTTCCAAATTAAAAAATTCATTTCTGCTATTATTTTTCTGAGTATATCATAATTTGTTATTGCACTTTGCATATTATTATTTTTGTCTATATTTTTACTATTTGAGAGATAATCCGTTCAATAAACATTATATTATGATCAGAGATATCATATAGTAATTGAGTAATTTCAATATTTTGATTGATATAATTTGTTAGTTATTTACTATAAATATCTTATATTCTTATATTCTTCAACGCTATTATCTTTTTGATTTAAAATATTAAAATTGAAATCTCCTACAATCAGTGTTTTTTTATTTTGTTTAAGTGTGCTTAATTTATAATCTAGATTCTAGTGTATTAAAAAAAATTGAATAAAATTCTTTGCTTTGTATAGAGGGTTTATATATGGCCATAATATTATAGTTATTGTTTTGTTTTGAAATTATTTTTATTGTGATAAAACTAGTGTAATCATCACAAAAAATAAATAGTTTTATGTATAAATATACCAGCTCCACCTCTTTTTCTACTAGATCTATATGAAAGTACTTTTTCATAGCCTGGAATATGTATTGTGTCTTTTTCATCATTATTGATCCAAGTTTCAGTAAAAATAATAACATGGATAACATTGTGAACATTGTCCAGTAAGTACAATATTTCATCTATTTTTTTTCTTTAATATTCGGATATTAGCATACATCATACATAAATTTTTAAGTTTCTGTTATCAGAGAATGTTAATTTTCTAATTGATTGATATAAATATTTTTTTGGTAAAAAGGCAAACGGAAGTAGATATTTTGGTTAATTAATGGCGTCATTGAAAGATGTTATATCAATTATTCTGACAACTTTAGTGTTGTCTTTCAGTTTTTACATTCAACAATTTTAAAAAATTTTTGCTTACCTCTATTTTATTTGCAATTTTTTATGATATTCCGTATATTTCTATTGTATTTTAATTTTTCTTGTTTTAATTTTTCGAAATGGATACAGTTTTTGTTAATTTTTGCCGGAAGAACTTCATTTTATTTATTTATTATTTTAACAGTCTATGCCTAAAAGAGATAAATCTCATCCTAATATACATAAGTTTAATATTATTATAATATTATCAGAAAACTATATGTAACGTTAAATTTAGTGTACATATTAATGTAAATAAATTAAAATAAAGTAGCAAGTGCGACATGACAAAATAAAAGGAAATAAAAAAAACAAAGCAAAAAATAATTATTAATGATTAATAATAACAAACAAGAAGTGAATTAAAAAAAACAGAAAGAGGAAAAAAAAAACTGGTTATAAAATAAAAATTAAATTAATTTTACATTTCATTCATTACAGTAATTATTTAAATATAATTTAGTTAATTCTTGTTTTAGTGTGTGCAATGATTTAAATTGACTATTTATTTTGTTGTATAGCATAATACCCATGTATAGAGTTGTTGATATTCCGAAATGTGTTGTTTTTTCCGTTCAAAATGAAGTAGATTTTGACTCCTTGTCCAAACATTGTGAATATCACTTCGGTTATTAATTGTTATGATTGTGTGAATTTGTTGAGTTGTAACTTCGTGAATGTGAATTATAAGTTTAAGCTTTATTAAATCTTTGACCATTAATGTATATTAAAAATAGCAGCGGCCCAAGAACGCTGCCTTGAGATACACTATATTAACTTTTTCCTTGTTGCTTTTTATTTCCCCAATTTGTGTATATTACTGTCGATTATGTAAGTACGAATCAAACCAGTTGTATGTTACTTCTTTTATTCCATAACTTTGCGCATTTTTTTAAGCAGGATTCTATGATCTACAGTATCAAAAGCTTTTGTTAAATCCATGAATAGTACATATGGTGCATAAAATAATTTATCTTTACATTTCTTTGCTAAAGTTTCTCCAATTGTAGCAAAATGTACATTCACTTCATGGATTTGTGATTGCATATTTCATAAACCCTTTATTAACTCCACTTTCTTTTCCTTTTTATTTCCATTATATATAATTTTATTAACACAATCCCATGTTTTTGTTAAACTATATTCACTTTTTTTGAATTCATTTTCGTAAAACACTTTTTTTTTTAATTCTACGTATGTTTGTTGCTTTATTTCTAAAATATTTATAAAGCTGTTCTAATTGTGAGTTTGCTTTATCTTTCAACAACTTGGAATACCAAAAAGATTTTGAGTTGATAACTGAGAGAAGTTCATCGTCGATCCATTTTTTGTTGGTGTTGTGTTTTTTCTTTGTTGTTTTGTTACGGGAGGCTTTATATATAGTATTTTTTATTTTATTCAAAAGTTCAGAGCACATCACATCACATCCATTCATTTAATTGAGTTTAACTGAATTGTTACTAAATAGTCGACACAGTGTCTTTATCTCAATTACCTTAGTCGTAGTCCCAACAGTAACACGCTGTGTGTCAATCAGCTCGTGTCACATTGACACTTGTAGCAATATGATCTAATGGTCCAGTAAGTCAATATTAACATGGAATAGGCTTAATTATCTGTTAAGGTATTTGTCTAAAAGTGCTCAATACAAGTGTTTGTTATCATTCTAGTCGGTTTGTTTTAAAATTATAAAAATAATTCATTGCCATAAAATGTATAAAAAAAGAAAAGACCATAAAAAAAAAGAAAAAAAAAAGTCAAACTGTCAAAGTATAAAGACGCGCTTTTTTTCTTTGGTCTAAATTCTTATTTTTTTTTTTAATTTTAATTTTTAAAATTTATATATTTTAAAAAAAATAATTCGTAAAGAAATGGCGAAAATATGTACCACCTGTGCACGAAATATTTCTGGAAATTCCAAAGGAGCTCAGTGTAGTGGAAAATGTCACAAATTTTTCCACACTAAGTGTGCATCAGTGTCGAAGGAACTGTTTGAAGCCATTAAATCAGGAACTACAACATGGAAATGCTATGAGTGTCCCCCTACTGGTAATGATACTTTAATAATTGAAGGTAATGATGATGAAGATACCGATTCATCTCCTCAAACCAATTTTCCTGTCAACTTACCAGAAATTGATATAAATGGATACACTTTGCAAAGTCTAGCTTTGTATATGAAAACGCTGGTTACTGTAGTGCTTGAGATTCAAAAATCCCAAAATTACTTCTCAGCACAAATGGATGCTACACAAAATCAATTAAAGGATTTTGTAAAGTATAATAACAAGTGCTGGAAGAAAATAAAAAGCTAAAAGAGGAAATAAAGCTCATTGAGGATAGAACAATTGAACTGGGAAGCATCGTAAATAAATTGCAATACCAATTAGATCAAAGTGAACAGAAAAAAAATAACAACAATATAGTACTTTCTGGTCTACCTTCAAATATCGAGAATCCAGTGGATACTGTACACTCGATATTTAACAAAATCCAAGCTAACATTCCTAAGGAGAACATCGTAAAAGTATCTAGTTTAAAAAAGTATTCCAAAAATAATAAAAATGGGGATAATGCTCTATACTTAATCGAGTTAACATCTGATAAAGATAAAGGACAAGTTATTGTGAAGAAATCCAGCTACAAAAATCTTTTCACAGTGGATGTAGGCCTGGAGAAACATGGAAACAAAGAAATATTTTTTCGACACCATCTTACTTCCCTGCAATCCAAATTATACTATGAGGCTAAGCAGCTCAAAATATCAGAAAAATGTAAATTCCTATGGATCAAAAATAATGAAATCTTCATGCGGAAAACGGACAACTCCAAGGTATTTAGAATTGAAAATTGATGCGATATCAGTTTTATTAAAACAAAATACTGCAAATAACTGCAATGTACTACATAAAATAACCATTTCAAAACTTTTTACATTTTAAAAAAAAAAACTTTTATTTTATTTATATTATTATATTGTGTCTAAAATTATTTATAAATTTACACTTTTTAATATTTTTTGTAACAATACTAACTTTAAACATAACCTATAACAATGCTTTTGAAAATTTTTACATTTATAAATCAAATTTAATTTTTTTTTCTCATTTAATCTTGATCAATTTGTTAATTAAATCAACAACAACAATTAACTTATTAATGTAACATTGCTTTTTGAAATTTGTACATTCGTATATCAAATTTAATTATTTTTTCTCATTTAATCTTAAATTATTTGTTAATTAAATCAACAACAACAATTAACTTAACCAATAACATTCCTTTACTAATATGGTTCAATATAATTAATCAAATATTAATTTATTTCTCTTTGGCATCTACTTTTTATTCAATAATATTCACTACTAATTTGCATATAGATTTTTTTTTATTGCTTTATTAAAACAAAACTATGCAAATAATTATTATGTATACAAAGCAATATGCTCAAAACTTTTTTTATTTTTTAAAACAAATTTATACTTTAATTCTATAATTACAATATTTTTTTTTCTAAAATTAATTTACAATAATACACTTTTTTTCTTATTTTACTTTGCATCACATATATTAAATATATTTCACATATTTATATATTTCACTTTGCTTCACATTACGAGTATTTAATTATTTTAATAATTTAATTTACCTATTATTCTTAATTAAAAAATTTTTAATAACAATTGTATCTTATCAAAACACGTTTCACAAAAATCTTGACAAATCAAGTACAAATGTCAAATATTATTTAAAAATAATATTAATTTTTACATACATTCTTGCTCTTATTGATCAGTTGGCAATGTTTATCCAAATTATCCAAATTGTTTTTTTTATTACAAATGCACTTAGATGAAACAGAAAACGTAGAAAACCATTTTAGAGTGGAACATTACCTACATTATGATTCAAGTTCAATGAGCTTAAAATATCAAAATAACTTTAATATATTGTACTTAAATATACAAAGTTTAAGAAAAAAATTGTTTGAAGTAGAAACTTTAATTGAAAGTCTTAAATGTGATGTAGATGTAATTGTCTTAACTGAGATATGGCTTCTTTCTTCTGAAAATATTTTCTTTAATCTACCAGGATATGATTCGTATTTTATTAATCGAGAAAAACCTTACGGTGGAATTGCTATCTACGTAAGAGATCACTTTCCTAGTAATATTCTTATTAGTGAGGAATTTATAATAATAATAATTGATCATTTTGTAACTGATATGGTAGAGAAGGAATATCATATACATGTCCTAGACTGTTCTTTGTCTGATCATCAAATGCTTTTCAGTACTGATAGGAAGTGCAAAAAAAGTAATAACGTAAAATATAAAACATAGTAACATTGAAACTGATGATTTCTGGTTAACCATTGAATTTACAATGAAGCTGATGAAATCATTGATAATTTTACTTCTTTAATAAATAATAATACTTTACGTATCGAAATAAAAAATATTAAAAAAAAAAAGACATGGATGACTGTGGAGATTCTAAGAGTAATGAAAATCAGAGACTCATTTAACAAATACAGAAAAAAATATGTGGGTAATGAACGCATTAGTAACTATAGAGATAGGGTTAAAAAATTAATAACTGAGGAAAAAAAAAAATACTGCTTGGACAGAATATCTTTACACCCCAGTGATACTAAAAGACTGTGGAATTTATATAAGAGATCATTTAATTATTAAGAGATCATTTTTAACACTGATTCCATCGAGCAAAAAAATCCAATTAAAATAATATGTCAGAATGATAAAACAATCGAAAATGAAAAGGAAATCTCAGAATGTTTTAACAACTTTTTTGTAAATGTAACGAAAGAAATTAACGTACCTAATACTACCGTTGATCAGGTGTATATGAACCAATTCAGGAGTACTATCTTCTCAAACTTTCAATTGACTGAAACAAATTTCGAAGAGGTCTGCACAGCTATCAGCACATTAAATGGGGCAGCAGCGACTGGAATTGATAATATTTCTACGAAATTTATCAAACGCTTTGCGGATCGTTTGGTTCCAACTTTCGTTAAGTTAATTAATAAATCATTTCGTAACGGTATTTTTCCGAATAAACTTAAATCGGCTATTATAATTCCAATTTATAAAAGCGGAAGTAATACAGATTGCTCAAACTATAGGCCCATTTCTATTTTACCTGCTATTTCTAAGATTTTTGAAATAGTTATAAAAAATAGATTGAATTATTTTATTTCTAATAATAATATTTTAAGCGAGCAACAATTTGGTTTCCAAACGAAATCTAATACCACAGCTGCATGTCTGAATCTAACCGACTTTATATCGAAAAGTATTAACAGCAAAAAATATACTAGTTGTGTATTCCTTGATCTAAAAAAAGCATTTAATTGTGTTGACCACCAAATATTATTGCTTAAACTTGCTAACTTTAATTTTACCAGTATACTACAACAATTTTTTAAATCATATTTACAAAACAGAATGCAAAGAGTTCGCATTAATAACACATATAGCTCGGAAAAGGTTATGTATAAAGGTGTACCGCAAGGCTCGATTTTAGGACCGCATCTTTTTAAGATATATATTGATGATCTAGCTCGTCTAAGCTTAAAAGGAGATCTACAATTATATGCAGACGATGCGGTCCTAAAATACGCTGAAGCTAGTGAAGAAAGTAGAAAACTTTTAATTCAAAATGATCTTGAAATAATTCAAGAATGGTTAAATAAGCATAGGATTAGTTTAAATGTAAAGAAAACAAAAATAATTATTTTCCAAAATAAATCGTGGAACTTAGAAACAAATATACCTTTTGAAAATGAGAATACTGAAATTGTCAAAAATTTTAATTACTTAGGATTAAATATAGACTACAAATTAAACTGGTGCAATCACATTGATAATGTAATAAAAAGAATAGGGCCGTATATATTCATCTTACATAGATTAAAAAATTTTATTTCTAAGGAAGCTTTATATACGATCTATACATCTTATATAAAATCACACATCTGTTATCTCAACCCAATTTGGGGTAGAGCCGCGAATGTCTATCTAAACAAGCTAAATATCGTACATAAAAAAAGTATAAAGGTAATTAATCGATACCCCATTCGACATCCCACAAGCTTATTATACGGTAAACAATATATTAGTTTAGCAAACGTAAGTAAATATGAACTATATGTTTTATCGTTTAAGATTAATAATGATATTAAGCAGAATTTCATTCTAAACAGAATGATTGATTTTCATAACCGTAACACTCGTAACAAAGCAAATTACTACCTTACATTATTCCGTACGAATAACCAAACAAATAATGTCGTATATAATTGTCTAAAAGCGTATAATGAGCTTCTAGAGAATTTTAAACGGATTGAAAATCTACCTAAGTTTAAATCAATGATTAGAACATTTGTGTTGGAAGGTTAGCATCTTGGATTCGATTGTTGAACTACATTCAAAAAAATAGCTATTGTTGTTAAGGAGAATTAAATGAATTTAATTTAAAAACTTGATGAATGAATTGTTTACTATATTAATTACTTATGTTAAATACTTAAATACTTTATTTTTATCACAGTTGTTAAATAAAGATTATATTATTTGTTATATTTTTCTCTTTTGTTATGTTTTTGTTTTTATTCTTTCTTTTATTAGATATAACAAAAAAAAAAAAAAAAAAACATCTTTACACTTTTGATCTAAATTTTGAATTTAACAGACCATACAGCGACTACGGTCAAAGTAGTAACTTAATCCTAATATTATTTATTTCAAATGTTAATTGATTTAATGTAATTTATAAATACTAGAATAAAGAAAAAAAAAAAAAAATGTTTATATTGTATAATTTTGTTGTGTCGATTAAATTAATATTGAAATCACTATAAGTTTTCAGTTTGCAATTAGTTTGTGAAATACACTTTTCTAATTCAGAAATAAAATTGTTAAACTGTGTTGAAATTTCAGTTGGTGATCTGAAAACATTAATAATGTTAAAAGTGTTCTTGTTTTTAGTGATTTTGACACTTAAAAACTATCATTATTGTTGCTAAATGAATACATTTCCCAGTAAGTAAGTTTTTCATTTATAAATAAGCCGCAACCACCCCTAGGTTTATTTGGTCGGCATGAGTATAATTAGTTAAATTCAACATCGTG